>JASTWF010000249.1:25000-630341 GCA_030390025.1 Squalus acanthias | reverse complement strand
CTTGCAATAGAACTAAACCCCTAAACATGACACCTTGTAATAGAACTGAACCTCTAATCCTGCCACTTGTAATAGAACTGAAACCCTAAACCTGCCACCTTGTAATAGAACTGAACCCTAAACCTGCCACCTTGTAATAGAACTGAACCCTAAACCTGCCACCTTGTAATAGAACTGAATCCCAAACCTGACACCTTGTAATAGAACTAAACCCATAATCATGACACCTTGTAATAGAACTGAACCCCTAATCCTGCCACCTTGTAATAGAACTGAACCCCTAAACCTGCCAACTTGTAATAGAACTGAACTCTAAACCTGCCACCTTTTAAAAGAACTGAACCCTAAACCTGCCACCTTGTAAAAGAACTGAACCCTAAACCTGCCGCCTTGTAATAGAACTGACCCCAAAACCTGCCAGCCTTGTAATAGAACTGAGCCCTAAACCTGACACCTTGTAATAGAACTGAACGCCTAAACCTGACACCTAGTAATAGAACTGAACCCCTAAACCTGCCACCTTGTAATAGAACTGAACCCCTAAACCTGACACCGAGTAATAGAACTGGACCCCTAAATCTGCCACCTTGTCATTGAACTGAACCCCTAATCCTGCCACCTTGTAATAGAACTGAAGCCCTAAACCTGCCACCTTGTAATAGAACTGAACCCCTAAACCTGACACATTGTATTGGAACTGAACCCCTTAACCTGCCACCCTGTAATAGAACTGAACCCCTAAAACTTTCACCTATTAATAGAAATGAACCCCTAAACCTGCCACCTTGTAATAGAACTGGACCCCTAAATCTGCCACCTTGTCATTGAACTGAACCCCTAAACCTGCCACCTTGTAATAGAACTGAACCATAAACCTGCCACCATTTAATAGAACTGAACCCTAAACCTGCCACCTTGTAATAGAACTGAAACCCTAAACCTGCCACCTTGTAATAGAACTGAACCCCTAAACCTGACAGCTTGGAATAGAACTGAACCCAAACCTGACAACTTGGAAAGAACTGAACCCTAAACCTGACACCTTGTAATAGAACTGAACACCTAAACATGACACTTGTAATAGTACTGAACCTCTAATCCTGCCAACTTGTAATAGAAATGAAACCCTAAACCTGCCACATTGTAACAGAACTGAACCCTAAACCTACCACCTTTTAATAGAACTGAACCCTAAACCTGCCACCTTGTAATAGAACTGAACCCTTAAACCTGCCACTTGGAATAGAACAGAACCCTAAAACTGCCACCTTGTAATAAAAATGAACCCCCAAACTGGCCCTCTTGTAATAGAACTGAACGCCCTAAACCGGACACCTTGGAATAGAACTGAACCCCTAAGCCGCCCCCTGGTAATAGCACTGAACCCTAAACCATCCACCTTGTAATAGAACTGAACCCCTAAACCTGACACCTTGTAATGGAACTGAACCAATAATCCTGCCACCTTGGAATAGAACTGAACCCTTAACCTGCACCTAGTAATAGAACTGAACCCCTAAACCTGTCACCTTGTAATAGAACTGAACCCTAAACCGGCCCCTTGTAATAGAACAGAACCCCTAAACCTGCCGTCCTATTAATAGAACAGAACCCCTAAACCTGCCGCCTTGTAATAGAACGGAACCCCATAAACCTGCACCTTGTAATAGAACAGAATCCCTAAACCTGACAGCTTGTAATAGAACTGAACCCCTAAACCTGACACCTTGTAATAGAACTGAACCCCTAAACCTGCTGCCTTGTACTAGAACTGAACCCCTAAACCTGCCGCCTTGTAATAAAACTGAACCCCTAAACCTGCCACCTTGTAATAGAACTGAACCCTTAAACCTGCCACCTTGTAATAGAACTGAACCCTAAACCAGCCACCTTGTAATAGAACTGAACCCCTAAGACTGCCGCCTTGTAATAGAACTGAACCCCTAAACCTGCCACCTAGTAATAGAAATGAACCCCTAAACCTGCCACCTTGTAATAGAAATGAACCCCTAAACCTGCCAGCTTGTAATAGAACTGAACCACTAAACCTGACACCTAGTAATAGAACTGAACCCCTAAACCGGCCCCTTGTAATATAACCGTACCCCTAAACCTGACAACTTGTAATAGAACAGAACCCCTAAACCTGCCGCCTAGTAATAGAACTGAACCCCTAAACCTGCCGCCTAGTAATAGAACTGAACCCTAAACCTGCCACCATGTAATAGAACTGAACCCCTAAACCTGCCGCCTTGTAATAGAACTGAACCCCTAAACATGACACCTTGTAATGGAACTGAACCCATGAACCTGACACCTTGTAATAGAACTCAACCCCTAAACCTGCCTCCTTGTAGTAGAAATGAACCCCTAAACCTGCCACCTTGTAATAGAACTGAACCCTAAACCTGCCACCATTTAATAGAACTGAACCCTAAACCTGCCACCTTGTAAAGAACTGAAACCCTAAACCTGCCACCTTGTAATAGAACTGAACCCCAAACCTGACACCTGTAATAGAACTGAACCCCTAAACCTGACACCTTGTAATAGAACTGAACCCCTAAACCTGCCACCTTGTAATAGAACTGAACCCCTAAACCTGACACCTTGTAATAGAACTGAACTCCTAAACCTGCCACCTTGTAATAGAACTGAACCCTAAACCTGACACCTTGTAATAGAACTGAACCCCTAAACCTGCCACCTTGTAATAGAACTGACCCCTAAACCTGCCGCCTTGTAATAGAACTGAACCCTAAACCTGACACCTTGTAATAGAACTGAACCCCTAAACCTGACACCTAGTAATAGAACTGAACCCCTAAACCTGCCACCTTGTAATAGAACTGAACCCCTAAACCTGACACCGAGTAATAGAACTGGACCCCTAAATCTGCCACCTTGTCATTGAACTGAACCCCTAAACCTGACACCTTGTAATAGAACTGAACCCCTAAATCATCCACCTTGTAATAGAACTGAACCCCTAAACCTGACAGCCTTGTATAGAACTGAACCCTAACCTGCCCCTTGTAATAGAACTGAACCCCTAAACCTGCACCTTGTAATAGAACTGAACCCCTAAACCTGACACTTGTAATAGAACTGAAACCCTAAACCTGCCACCTTGTAATAGAACTGAACCCCTAATCCTGCCACCTTGTAATAGAACTGAACCATAAACCTGCCACCTTGTAATAGAACTGAACCCTAAACCTGCCACCTTGTAATAGAACTGAACCCTAAACCTGCCACCTTGTAATAGAACTGAACCCCTAAACCTGCCACCTTGTAATAGAACTGAACCCCTAAACCTGACACCTTGTAATAGAACTGAACCCCTAAACCTGACACCTTGTAATAGAACTGAACACCTAAACCTGCCACTTGTAATAGAACTGAACCTCTAAACCTGCCACCTTGTAATAGAACTGAACCCTAAACCTGCACCTTGTAACAGAACTGAACCCTAAACCTGTCACCTTGTAATAGAACTGAACCCCTAAACCTGCCACCTTGTAATAGAACTGAACCCTAAACCTGCCACCTTGTAATAGAACTGAACCCCTAAACCTGCCACCTTGTAATAGACTGAACCCCTAAACCTGCCGCCTTGTAATAGAACTGAACCCCTAAACCTGACACCTTGTAATAGAACTGAACCCTAAACCTGACTCCTTGTAATAGAACTGAACCCCTAAACCTGCCACCTTGTAATAGAACTGAACCCTAAACCTGACACCTTGTAATAGAACTGAACCCCTAAACCTGACACCTTGTAATAGAACTGAACCCCTAAACCTGCCACCTTGTAATAGAACTGAACCCCTAAACCTGACACCTTGTAATAGAACTGAACCCCTAATCTGCCACCTTGTAATAGAACTGAACCCCTAAACCTGCCCCTTGTAATAGAACTGAACCCTAAACCTGCCACCTTGTAATAGAACTGAACCCTAAACTGCCACCTTGTAATAGAACTGAACCCTAAACCTGCCACCTTGTAATTGAACTGAACCCTAAACCTGCCGCCTTGTAATAGAGATGACCCCAAAACCTGCCGCCTTGTAATAGAACTGAGCCCGAAACCTGACACCTTGTAATAGAACTGAACCCTAAACCTGACACCTAGTAATAGAACTGAACCCCTAAACCTGCCACCTTGTAATAGAACTGAACCCCTAAACCTGACACCGAGTAATAGAACTGGACCCCTAAATCTGCCACCTTGTCATTGAACTGAACCCCTAATCCTGCCACCTTGTAATAGAACTGAACCCCTAAACCTGCCACCTTGTAATAGAACTGAACCCCTAAACCTGACACATTGTATTGGAACTGAACCCCTTAACCTGCCACCCTGTAATAGAACTGAACCCCTAAAACTTCACCTATTAATAGAAATGAACCCCTAAACCTGCACCTTGTAATAGAACTGGACCCCTAATCTGCCACCTTGTAATTGAACTGAACCCCTAAACCTGCCACCTTGTAATAGAACTGAACCCTAAACCTGCCACCATTTAATAGAACTGAACCCTAAACCTGCCACCTTGTAATAGAAATGAAACCCTAAACCTGCCACCTTGTAATAGAACTGAACCCCTAAACCTGACAGCTTGGAATAGAACTGAACCCTAAACCTGACACCTTGTAATAGAACTGAACCCCTAAACCTGACACCTTGTAATAGAACTGAACACCTAAACCTGACACGTTGTAATAGTACTGAACCCTAATCCTGCCACCTTGTAATAGAAATGAAACCCTAAACCTGCCACTTGTAACAGAACTGAACCCCTAAACCTACCACCTTTAATAGAACTGAACCCTAAACCTGCCACTTGTAATAGAACTGAACCCTAAACCTGCCACCTTGTATAGAACTGAACCCTAAACCTGCCGCCTTGTAATAGAACTGAACCCTAAACCTGCCACTTTGGAATAGAACAGAACCCTTAAACCTGCCACCTTGTAATAAAAATGAACTCCCAAACTGGCCCTCTTGTAATAGAACTGAACGCCCTAAACCGGACACCTTGGAATAGAACTGAACCCCTAAGCCGCCCCCCTGGTAATAGCACTGAACCCTAAACCTTCCACCTTGTAATAGAACTGAACCCCTAAACCTGACACCTTGTAATGGAACTGAACCAATAATCCTGACACCTTGGAATAGAACGGAACCCTTAACCCTGAAACCTAGTAATAGAACTGAACCCCTAAAACTGTCTCCTTGTAATAGAACTGAACCCCTAAACCGGCCCCCTTGTAATAGAACAGATCCCACTAAACCTGCCGTCTATTAATAGAACAGAACCCCTAAACCTGCCGCCTTGTAATAGAACGGAACCCCTAAATCTGCCACCTTGTAATAGAACAGAATCCCTAAACCTGCTGCCTTGTAATTGAACTGACCCCCTAAACCTGACACCTTGTAATAGAACGGAACCCCTAAACCTGCAGCCTTGTAAAAGAAATGAAACCCTAAACCTGCCAGCATTGTAATAGAACTGAACCCCTAAACCTGACAGCTTGGAATAGAACTGAACCCTAACCTGACACTTGGAATAGAACTGAACCCGAAACCTGACACCTTGTAATAGAACTGAACACCCTAAACCTGACACCTTGGCAATAAACTAAACCCCGAAACATGACACCTAGTAATAGACTGAAAGTCTAATCCTGCCAACTTGTAATAGAAATGAAACCCTAAACCTGCCAGCTTGTAATCGAACAGAACCCTAAACCTGCCACCTTGTAAAAGAACTGAACCCTAAACCGGCCGCCTTGTAATAGAACTGACCCCCAAAACCTGCCGCTTGTAATAGAACTGAGCCCTAAACCTGACACCTTGTAATAGAACTGAACGCCTAAACCTGACACCTAGTAATATAACTGAACCCCTAAACCTGACACCTAATAACAGAACTGAACCCCTAAACCTGCCACCTTGTAATAGAACTGAACCCCTAAACCTGCCACCTAGTAATAGAACTGAACCCCAAAACTGCCACCTTGTAATTGAACTGAACCCCTAAACCTGCCGCCTTGTAACAGAACTGAACCCCTAAACCTGTCACCTTGTAATAGAACTGAACCCCTAAACCTGCCCCTTGTAATAGAACTGAACCCCTAAACCTGACACCTTGTAATAGAACTGAACCCCAAAACCTGCCGCCTTGTAATAGAACTGAACCCTAAACCTGACACCTTGTAATAGAACTGAACCCCTAAACCTGACACGTTGTTATAGAACTGAACCCCTAAACCTGACACCTTGTAATAGAACTGAACCCCTAAACCTGACACCTTGTAATAGAACTGAACCCTAAACCTGCCACCTTGTAATAGAACTGAACCCCTAAACCTGCCGCCTTGTAATAGAACTGAACCCATAAACCTGCCACCTTGTAATAGAACTGAACCCCTAAACCTGCCGCCTAGTAACAGAACAGAGCCCCGAAACCTGCCGCCTTTTAATAGAACTGAACCCCTAAACAAGCCGCCTTGTAATATAACTGAACCCCTAAACCTGCTGCCTTGTAATAGAACTGAACCCCGAAACCGGCCCCCTTGTAATAGAACACAACCCCTAAACCTACCGCCTCTTAATAGAACTGAACCCCTAAACCTGCTACCTTGGAAAAAACGGAACCCCTAAACCTGCCGCCTAGTAATAGAACTGAACCCCTAAACCTGCCAGCTTGTAATAGAACTCAAACCCTAAACCTGACACCTAGTAATAGAACTGAACCCCTAAACCGGCCTCCTTAAAATAGAACTGAACCCCTAAACCTGCCAGCTTGTAATAGAACTCAAACCCTAAACCTGACACCTAGTAATAGAACTGAACCCCTAAACCGGCCTCCTTAAAATAGAACTGAACCACTAAACCTGACACCTTGTAATAGAACTCAAACCCTAAACCTGACACCTAGTAATAGAACTGAACCCCTAAACCGCCCCCTTGTAATATAACTGTACCCCTAAACCTGACAACTTGTAATAGAACTGAAGCCCTAAACCTGCCGCCTTGTAATAGAACTGAACCCCTAAACGTGACACCTTGGAATAGAACTGAACCCCTAAACCTGGCACCTTGTAATACAACTGAACCCCTAAACATTCCACCTTGTAATGGAACTGAACCCCTAAACATGACACCTTGTAATAGAACTGAACCCATAAACCTGACACCTATTAATAGAACTGAACCCCTAAAACTGACACCTTGTAATTGAACTGAACCCCTAAACCGGCCCCTTGTAACAGAACTGAACCCCTAAACCTGTCACCTTGTAATAGAACTGAACCCCTAAACGGCCCCTTGTAACAGAACTGAACCCCTAAACCTGTCACCTTGTAATAGAACTGAACCCAAAACCTTCTGCCTGGTAACAAACTGAACCCTAAACCTGCCACCTTGTAATAGAACTGAACCCCTAAACCTGCCGCCTTGTAATATAACTGAACCCCTAAACATGACACCTTGTAATAGAACTGAACCCATGAACCTGACACCTTGTAATAGAACTAACCCCTTAACCTGCCACCTTGTAATAGAAATGAACCCCTAAACCTGCCATCTTGTAATAGAACTGAACCCTAAACTTGCCACCATTTAATAGAACTGAACCTAAACCTGCCACCTTGAAAAAGAAGTGAAACCCTAAACCTGCCACCTTGTAATAGAACTGAACCCCTAAACCTGACAGCTTGGAATAGAACTGAACCCTAAACCTGACACCTTGTAATAGAACTGAACCCCTAAATCATCCACCTTGTAATAGAACTGAACCACTAAACCTGACACCTTGTAATAGAACTGAACCCCTAAACCTGACACCTTGTAATAGAACTGAACCCTTAAACCTGACACCTTGTAAAAGAACTGAACCCCTAAACCGGCCCCCTTGTAATATAACCAAACCCCTAAACCTGCCGAATTGTAATATAACTGAACCCCTAAACCGGCCTCCTTAAAATAGAACAGAACCCCTAAACCTGCCGCCTAGTAATAGAACAGAGCCCCTAAACCTGCCGCCTTGTAATAGAACTGAACCCCGAACCCGGCCCCCTTGTAATAGAACACAACCCCTCAACCAGCCGCCTTGTAATAGAACTGAACCCCTAAACCAGACACCTTGTAATAGAACTGAACCCCTAAACCTGCCGCCTAGTAATAGAACTGAACCCCTAAACCTGCCAGCTTGTAATAGAACGGAACCACTAAACCTGACACCTTGTAATAGAACTCAAACCCTAAACCTGACACCTAGTAATAGAACTGAACCCCTAAACCGGCCCCCTTGTAATATAACTGTACCCCTAAACCTGACAACTTGTAATAGAACTGAAGCCCTAAACCTGCCGCCTTGTAATAGAACTGGACCCCTAAACCTGACACCTTGGAATAGAACTGAACCCCTAAATCTGACACCTTGTAATAGAACTGAAACCCTAAACCTACCGCCTCATAATAGAACTGAACCCCTAAACATGCCACCTTGGAATAAAACGGAACCCCTAAACCTGCCGCCTGGTAATAGAACTGAACCCCTAAACCTGCCACCTAGTAATAGAACTGTACCCTTAACCTGCCACCTTGCAATAGAACTGAACCCCTAGACCTGCCACCTTGTAATAGAAATGAACCCCTAAACCTGCCAGCTTGTAATAGAACTGAACCACTAAACCTGACACCTAGTAATAGAACTGAACCCCTAAACCGGTCCCTTGTAATATAACTGTACCCCTAAACCTGACAACTTGTAATAGAACTGAAGCCCTAAACCGGCCGCCTTGTAATAGAACTGAACCCCTAAACCTGACACATTGGAATAGAACTGAACCCCTAAACCTGACACCTTGTAATAGAACTGAACCCCTAAACCTTCCACCTTGTAATGGAACTGAACCCCTAAACCTGACACCTTGTAAAAGAACTGAACCCATAAACCTGACAACTTGGAATAGAACTGAACACCTAAACCTGACACCATTGAATAGAACTGTACCCTTAAACCTGACAACTATTAATAGAACTGAACCCCTAAAATTGACATCTTGTAATTGAACTGAACCCCTAAACCGGCACCATGTAACAGAACTGAACCTCTAAACCTGTCACCTTGCAATAGAACTGAACCCCTAAACCGGCCCCTTGTAACAGAACTGAACCCCTAAACCTGTCACCTTGTAATAGAACTGAACCCCTAAACCGGCCCCTTGTAACAGAACGGAACCCCTAAACCTGTCACCTTGTAATAGAACTGAACCCAAAACCTTCCGCCTTGTAAAAAACTGAACACTAAACCTGCCACCTTGTAATAGAACTGAACCCCTAAAGCTGCCGCCTTGTAATAGAACTGAACCCCTAAACATGACACCTTGTAATAGAACTGAACCCATGAACCTGCCACCTTGTAATAGAACTCAACCCCTAAACCTGCCACCTTGTAATAGAACTGAACCCCTAAACCTGCCACCTTGTAATAGAACTGAACCCCTAAACCTGACACCTAGTAATAGAACTGAACCCCTAAACCTGACACCTTGTAATAGAACTGAACCCTAAACCTGCCCCTTGTAATAGAACTGAACCCCTAAACCTGACACCTTGTAATAGAACTGAACCCCAAAACCTGCCACTTGTAATAGAACTGAACCCCTAAACCTGACACCTTGTAATAGAACTGAACCCTAAACCTTCTGCCTTGTAACAAACTGAACCCTAAACCTGCCACCTTGTAATAGAACTGAACCCCTAAACCTGCAGCCTTGTAATAGAACTGAACCCCTAAACATGACACCTTGTAATAGAACTGAACCCATAACCTGACACCTTGTAATAGAACTAACCCTTAACCTGCACCTTGTAATAGAAATGAACCCCTAAACCTGCATCTTGTAATAGAACTGAACCCTAAACTTGCCACCATTTAATAGAACTGAACCTAAACCTGCCACCTTGAAAAAGAAGTCAAACCCTAAACCTGCCACCTTGTAATAGAACTGAACCCCTAAACCTGACAGCTTGGAATAGAACTGAACCCTAAACCTGACACCTTGTAATAGAACTGAACCCCTAAATCATCCACCTTGTAATAGAACTGAACCCCTAAACCTGACACCTTGTAATAGAACTGAACCCCTAAACCTGACACCTTGTAATAGAACTGAACCCTTAAACCTGACACCTTGTAAAAGAACTGAACCCCTAAACCGGCCCCCTTGTAATATAACCAAACCCCTAAACCTGCCGAATTGTAATAGAACTGAACCCCTAAACCGGCCTCCTTAAAATAGAACAGAACCCCTAAACCTGCCGCCTAGTAATAGAACAGAGCCCCTAAACCTGCCGCCTTGTAATAGAACTGAACCCCTAAACAAGCCGCCTTGTAATAGAACTGAACCCCTAAACCTGCTGCCTTGTAATAGAACTGAACCCCGAACCCGGCCCCCTTGTAATAGAACACAACCCCTCAACCAGCCGCCTTGTAATAGAACTGAACCCCTAAACCAGACACCTTGTAATAGAACTGAACCCCTAAACCTGCCGCCTAGTAATAGAACTGAACCCCTAAACCTGCCAGCTTGTAATAGAACGGAACCACTAAACCTGACACCTTGTAATAGAACTCAAACCCTAAACCTGACACCTAGTAATAGAACTGAACCCCTAAACCGCCCCCTTGTAATATAACTGTACCCCTAAACCTGACAACTTGTAATAGAACTGAAGCCCTAAACTGCCGCCTTTGTAATAGAACTGGACCCCTAACCTGACACCTTGGAATAGAACTGAACCCCTAAACTGTCACCTTGTAATAGAACTGAAACCCTAAACCTACCGCCTCTTAATAGAACTGAACCCCTAAACATGCCACCTTGGAATAAAACGGAACCCCTAAACCTGCCGCCTGGTAATAGAACTGAACCCCTAAACCTGCCACCTAGTAATAGAACTGTACCCTTAACCTGCCACCTTGCAATAGAACTGAACCCCTAAACCTGCCACCTTGTAATAGAAATGAACCCCTAAACCTGCCAGCTTGTAATAGAACTGAACCACTAAACCTGACACCTAGTAATAGAACTGAACCCCTAAACCGGCCCCCTTGTAATATAACTGTACCCCTAAACCTGACAACTTGTAATAGAACTGAAGCCCCAAACCGGCCGCCTTGTAATAGAACTGAACCCCTAAACCTGACACCTTGGAATAGAACTGAACCCCTAAACCTGACACCTTGTAATAGAACTGAACCCCTAAACCTTCCACCTAGTAATGGAACTGAACCCCTAAACCTGACACCTTGTAAAAGAACTGAACCCATAAACCTGACAACTTGGAATAGAACTGAACACCTAAACCTGACACCATTGAATAGAACTGAACCCTTAAACCTGACAACTATTAATAGAACTGAACCCCTAAAACTGACATCTTGTAATTGAACTGAACCCCTAAACCGGCACCATGTAACAGAACTGAACCTCTAAACCTGTCACCTTGCAATAGAACTGAACCCCTAAACCGGCCCCTTGTAACAGAACTGAACCCCTAAACCTGTCACCTTGTAATAGAACTGAACCCCTAAACCGGCCCCTTGTAACAGAACTGAACCCCTAAACCTGTCACCTTGTAATAGAACTGAACCCAAAACCTTCCGCCTTGTAAAAAACTGAACACGAAACCTGCCACCTTGTAATAGAACTGAACCCCTAAACCTGCCGCCTTGTAATAGAACTGAACCCCTAAACATGACACCTTGTAATAGAACTGAACCCATGAACCTGCCACCTTGTAATAGAACTCAACCCCTAAACCTGCCACCTTGTAATAGAACTGAACCCTAAACCTGCCACCATTTAATAGAACTGAACCCTAAACCTGCCACCTTGTAAAAGAAATGAAACCCTAAACCTGCCACCTTGTAATAGAACTGAACCCCTAAACCTGACAGCTTGGAATAGAACTGAACCCTAAACCTGACAACTTGGAATAGAACTGAACCCCTAAACCTGACAACTTGTAATAGAACTGAACACCTAAACCTGACACCTTGCAATAGAACTAAACCCCTAAACATGACACCTTGTAATAGAACTGAACCTCTAATCCTGCCAACTTGTAATAGAAATGAAACTGTAAACCTGCCACCTTGTAATCGAACTGAACTCTAAACCTGCCACCTTGTAATAGAAATGAAACCCTAAACCTGCCGCCTTGTAATAGAACTGAATATCTAAACCAGCACCTTGTAATAGAACTAAACCCATAATCATGACACCTTGTAATAGAACTGAACCCCTAATCCTGCCACCTTGTAATAGAACTGAACCCCTAAACCTGCCAACTTGTAATAGAACTGAACTCTAAACCTGCCACCTTTTAAAAGAACTGAACCCTAAACCTGCCACCTTGTAAAAGAACTGAACCCTAAACCTGCCGCCTTGTTATAGAACTGACCCCAAAACCTGACACCTTGTAATAGAACTGAGCCCTAAACCTGCCACCTTGTAATAGAACTGAACGCCTAAACCTGACACAGAGTGATAGAACTGGACCCCTAAATCTGCCACATTGTCATTGAACTGAACCCCTAAACCTGACACCTTGTAATAGAACTGAACCCCTAAACCTGCCAACTTGTAATAGAACTGAATTCTAAACCTGCCACCTTTTAAAAGACCAGAACCCTAAACCTGACACCTTGTAAAAGAACTGAAACCCTAAACATGACACCTCGTAATAGAACTGAACCCCCAAACCTGCCGCCTAGTAATATAACTGAACCCATAAACCTGCCGCCTAGTAATAGAACTGAACCCTTAAACCTGCCACCTTGTAATAGAACTGAACCCTAAACCTGCCACCTTGTAATAGAAATGAACCCCTAAACCTGCCATGTTGTAATAGAACTGAACCACTAAACCTGACACCTTGTAAAAGAACTGAAACCCTAAACCTGACACCTAGTAATAGAACTGAACCCCTAAAACTGACACCTTGTAATTGAACTGGATCCCTAAACCGGCCCCTTGTAACAGAACTGAACCCCTAAACCTGTCACCTTTTAATAGAACTGAACCCCTAAACCTGCCACATTGTAATAGAACTGAACCCCTAAACCTGCCACATTGTAATAGAACTGAATCCCTAAACCTGCCACCTTGTAATAGAACTGAACCCCTCAACTGGCTCCCTGGTATTAGAACTGAGCCCCTAAACCTGACACCTTGTAATACAACTGAACCCCTAAACCTCCTGCCTTGTAATAGAACTGAACCCCTAAACCTGCCGCCTTGTAATAGAACTGAACCCCGAAACCTGATACGTTGGAATAGAACGGAACCCTTAAACCTGAGACCTAGTAATTGAACTGAACCCCTAAACCGCCCCCTTGTAATATAACTGAACCCCTAAACCTGACACCTTGGAATAGAACTGAAACCCTAAACCTACACCTTCAGAATAGAACTGAACCCCTAAACCTGACATCTTGTAATAGAACTGAACCCCTAAACCGTCCCCTTGTAATAGAACTGAACCCCTAAACCTGACACCTAGTAATAGAACTGAACCCCTAAACCTGCCCCCTTGTAATAGAACTGAACCCCTAAACCTGACACCTTGTAATAGAACTGAACCCCTAAACCTGCCCCTTGTAATAGAACTGAACCCCTAAACCTGCCGCCTAGTAATAGAACTGAACCCCTAAACCTGCCGCCTTGTAATAGAACTGAACCCCTAAACCTGACACCTTGTAATAGAACTGAACCCCTAAACCTGCCGCCTTGTAATAGAACTGAACCCCTAACCTGCCGCCTTGTAATAGAACAGAACCCTAAACCTGCCGCCTTGTAATAGAACTGAAACCCCTAAACCTGACACCTTGTAATATAACTGAACCCCTAAACCTGACAGCCTAGTAATAGAACTGAAGCCCTAAACCTGCCGCCTTGTAATAGAACTGGACCCCTAAACCTGACACCTTGGAATAGAACTGAACCCCTAAACCTGACACCTTGTAATAGAACTGAAACCCTAAACCTACCGCCTCATAATAGAACTGAACCCCTAAACATGCCTACTTGGAATAGAACAGAACCCCTAAACCTGCCGCCTAGTAATAGAACTGAACCCCTAAACCTGCCGCCTAGTAATAGAACTGAACCCTAAACCTGCCACCATGTAATAGAACTGAACCCCTAAACCTGCCGCCTTGTAATAGAACTGAACCCCTAAACATGACACCTTGTAATGGAACTGAACCCATGAACCTGACACCTTGTAATAGAACTCAACCCCTAAACCTGCCACCTTGTAGTAGAAATGAACCCCTAAACCTGCCACCTTGTAATAGAACTGAACCCTAAACCTGCCACCTTGTAAAAGAAATGAAACCCTAAACCTGCCACCTTGTAATAGAACTGAACCCCTAAACCTGCCAGCTTGGAATAGAACTGAACCCTAAACCTGACAACTTGGAATAGAACTGAACCCCTAAACCTGACACCTTGTAATAGAATTGAACCAATAAACCTGACACCTTGCAATAGAACTAAACCCCTAAACATGACACCTTGTAATAGAACTGAACCTCTAATCCTGCCAACTTGTAATAGAAATGAACCCCTAAACCTGCCACCTTGTAATAGAACTGAACCCTAAACCTGCCACCATTTAATAGAACTGAACCCTAAACCTGCCACCTTGTAAAAGAAATGAAACCCTAAACCTGCCACCTTGTAATAGAACTGAACCCCTAAACCTGCCAGCTTGGAATAGAACTGAACCCTAAACCTGACAACTTGGAATAGAACTGAACCCCTAAACCTGACACCTTGTAATAGAACTGAACCAATAAACCTGACACCTTGCAATAGAACTAAACCCCTAAACATGACACCTTGTAATAGAACTGAACCTCTAATCCTGCCAACTTGTAATAGAAATGAAACCCTAAACCTGCCACATTGTAATAGAACTGAACCCTAAACCTACCACCATTTAATAGAACTGAACCCTAAACCTGCCACCTTGTAATAGAAATGAATACCCAAACCTAACACCTTGTAATAGAACTAAACCCATAATCATGACACCTTGTAATAGAACTGAACCCCTAATCCTGCCACCTTGTAATAGAACTGAACTCCTAAACCTGCCAACTTGTAATAGAACTGAACTCTAAACCTGCCACCTTTTAAAAGAACTGAACCCTAAACCTGCCACCTTGTAAAAGAACTGAACCCTAAACCTGCCGCCTTGTAATAGAACTGAGCCCGAAACCTGACACCTTGTAATAGAACTGAACGCCTAAACCTGACACCTAGTAATAGAACTGAACCCCTAAACCTGCCACCTTGTAATAGAACTGAACCCCTAATCCTGACACCGAGTAATAGAACTGGACCCCTAAATCTGCCACCTTGTCATTGAACTGAACCCCTAATCCTGCCACCTTGTAATAGAACTGAACCCCTAAACCTGCCACCTTGTAATAGAACTGAACCCCTAAACCTGACACATTGTATTGGAACTGAACCCCTTAACCTGCCACCCTGTAATAGAACTGAACCCCTAAAACTTTCACCTATTAATAGAAATGAACCCCTAAACCTGCCAACTTGTAATAGAACTGGACCCCTAAATCTGCCACCTTGTCATTGAACTGAACCCCTAAACCTGCCACCTTGTAATAGAACTGAACCATAAACCTGCCACCATTTAATAGAACTGAACCCTAAACCTGCCACCTTGTAAAAGAAATGAAACCCTAAACCTGCCACCTTGTAATAGAACTGAACCCCTAAACCTGACAGCTTGGAATAGAACTGAACCCTAAACCTGACAACTTGGAATAGAACTGAACCCCTAAACCTGACACCTTGTAATAGAACTGAACACCTAAACATGACACGTTGTAATAGTACTGAACCTCTAATCCTGCCAACTTGTAATAGAAATGAAACCCTAAACCTGCCACATTGTAACAGAACTGAACCCTAAACCTACCACCTTTTAATAGAAATGAAACCCTAAACCTGCCACGTTGTAATAGAACTGAACCCTAAACCTACCACCTTTTAATAGAACTGAACCCTAAACCTGCCACCTTGTAATAGAACTGAACCCTTAAACCTGCCACTTTGGAATAGAACAGAACCCCTAAACCTGCCACCTTGTAATAAAAATGAACCCCTAAACTGGCCCTCTTGTAATAGAACTGAACGCCCTAAACCGGACACCTTGGAATAGAACTGAACCCCTAAGCCGCCCCCCTGGTAATAGCACTGAACCCTAAACCTTCCACCTTGTAATAGAACTGAACCCCTAAACCTGACACCTTGTAATGGAACTGAACCAATAATCCTGACACCTTGGAATAGAACGGAACCCTTAACCCTGAAACCTAGTAATAGAACTGAACCCCTAAACCGGACACCTTGTAATAGAAGCTGAACCCCTAAACCAGCCGACTTGTAATAGAACTGAACCCTAAACCTGCCACCTTGTAATAGAACTGAACCCCTAAACTGACTACCTGTAGATAGAACTGAACCCCTAAACCTGCCACCTTGGTATAGAACTGACCCTAAACCTGCCATCTTGGAATAGAACTGAACCCCTAAACCTGCCGCCTTGTAATAGAACTGAACCCCTAAACCTGCCACCTTGTAATAGAACGAACCCTAATCCTGCAGCCTTGTAATAGAACTGAACCCCTAAACCGTCACCTTGTAATATAACTGAACCCTTAAACCTGCCACCTTGCAATAGAACTGAACCCCTAAACCTGCCCCTTGTAATAGAACGAACCGCTAAAACCTGCCACCTTGTAATAGAACTGAACCCCTAAACCTGACAACTTGTAATAGAACTGATCCCTAAACCTGCCATCCTTGTAATAGAACTGAACCCCTAATCCTGCCGTCTTGTAATAGACTGAACCCCTAAACCGGCCCCCTTGTAATAGAACAGAACCCCTAAACCGGCCCCCTTGTAATAGAACTGAACCCCTGAACCTGCCGCCTTGTAATAGAACTGAACCCCTAAACCTGAAACCTAGTAATAGAACTGAACGCCTAAACCGGCCCTCTTGTATTAGAACTGAATCCCTAAACCTGACAACTTGTAATAGAACTGAACCCCTAAACCTGCCGCATTGTAATAGAACTGAACCCATAAACCTGACACCTTGGAATAGAACTGAACCCCTAAGCCGCCCCCCTTGAAATAGCACTGAACCCTAAACCTTCCACCTTGTAATAGAACTGAACCCCTAAACCTGAAACCTTGTAATAGAACTGAACCCATAAACCTGACACCTTGGAATAGAACTGAACCCTTAAACCTGACACCTAGTAATAGAACTGAACCCCTGAAACTGACACCTTGTAATTGAACTGAACCCCTAAACCTGCCCCTTGTAACAGAACTGAACCCCTAAACCGGCCCCCTTGTAATAGAACAGAACCCACTAAACCTGCCGTCTAGTAATAGAACAGAACCCCTAAACCTGCCGCCTTGTAATAGAACTGAACCCCTAAACCTGCTGCCTTGTAATAGAACTGAACCCCTAACCCGGCCCCCTTGTAATAGAACATAACTCCTAAACCTGCCGCCTAGTAATAGAACAGAACCCCTAAACCTGCCACCTTGTAATAGAACAGAATCCCTAAACCTGCCGCCTTTTAATTGAACTGAACCCCTAAACCTGAAACCTTGTAATAGAACTGAACCCCTAAACCTGCCGCCTTGTAATAGAACTGAACCCCTAAACCTGCCACCTTGTAATAGAACTGAACCCCTAAAGCAGCCGCCTTGTAATAGAACTGAACCCCTAAACCTGCCACCTTGCAATAGAACTGAACTCCTAAACCAGCCGCCTTGTAATAGAACTGAACCCCTAAACCAGCCTCCTTGTAATTGAACTGAACCCCTAAACCTGACACCTTGGAACAGAACGGCACCCTTAAACCTGCCACCTTGTAATAGAACTGAACCCCTTAAACCTGACACCTTGTCATAGAACTGAACCAATAAAGCTGACACCTTGTAATAGAACTGAACCCATAAACCTGACACCTTGTATTAGAACCGAACCCCTAAACGAGTCGCCTTGTAATAGAACTGAACCCCTAAACCTGCCAACTAGTAATAGAACTGAACCACTAAACCAGCCGCCTTGTAATAGAACTGAACCCCTAAACCTGCTGCCTTGTAATAGAACTGAACCCCGAACCCGGCCGCCTTGTAAAAGAACTGAACCCCTAAACCTGACACCTGGGAATAGAACTGAACCCTAAACCTGCCGCCTAGTAATAGAACTGAACCCCTAAACCGGCCCCTTTGTAATAGAACAGAACCCCTAAACCTGACCACATGTAATAGAACTGAACCCCTAAACCCGCCGCCTTGTAATAGAACTGAACCCATAAACCTGACACCTTGGAATAGAACTGAACCATTAAACCTGACACCTTGGAATAGAACTGAACCCCTAAACCTGACACCTTGGAATAGAACTGAACCCCTAAACCTTCCAACTTGTAATAGAACTGAACCCCTAAACCTGACAACTTGGAATAGAACTGAACCCTTAAACCTGACACCTTGTAATAGAACTGAACCCATAAACCGGCCCCCTTGTAATAGAACAGAACCCCTAATCCTGACACCTTGTAATAGAACTGAACCCATAAACCTGACACCTTGGAATAGAACTGAATCCTTAAACCTGACACCGAGTAATAGAACTGAAACCCTAAAACTGACACCTTGTAATTGAATGGAACCCCTAAACCGGGCCCTTGTAATAGATCTGAACCTCTAAACCTGTCTCCTTGTAATAGAACTGAACCCCTAAACCTGCCCCCTTGTAATAGAACAGAACCCACTAAACCTGTCGTCTAGTAATAGAACAGAATCCCTAATCCTGCCCCTTGTAATAGAACTGAACCGCTAAACCGGCACCTTGTAATAGAACTGAACCCCTAAACCTGCCCCTTGTATTAGAACTGAACCCTAAACCTGACACCTTGTAATAGAACTGAACCGCTAAACCAGCCACCTTGTAATACAACTGAACCCTAAACCTGCCGCCTTGTATTAGAACTGAACCCCTAAACCTGACACCTTGTAATAGAACTGAACCCCTAAACCTGCCGCCTTGTAATAGAACTGAACCCCTAAACCTGCCACCTTGTAATAGAACTGAACCCTAAACCTGCAGCCTTGTAATAGAACTGAACCCCTAAACCTGCCGCCTTGTAATATAACTGAACCCCTAAACCTGCCCCTTGTAATAGAACTGAACCCTAAACCTGCCGCCTTGTAATAGAACAGAACCCCTAAACCTGCCACATTGTAATAGAACTGAACCCCTTAAACCTGACACCTTGTCATAGAACTGAACCCTTAAACCTGCCACCTTGGAATAGAACTGAACCCCTAAACCTGCCACCTTGTAATAAAAATGAACCCCTAAACTGGCCCTCTTGTAATAGAACTGAACCCCTAAACCGGACACCTTGGAATAGAACTGAACCCCTAAGCCGCCCCCGTGGTAATAGCACTGAACCCTAAACCTTCCACCTTGTAATAGAACTGAACCCCTAAACCTGACACCTTGTAATGGAACTGAACCAATAATCCTGACACCTTGGAATAGAACGGAACCCTTAACCCTGAAACCTAGTAATAGAACTGAACCCCTAAAACTGTCTCCTTGTAATAGAACTGAACCCCTAAACCAGACCCCTTGTAATAGAACAGATCCCACTAAACCTGCCGCCTAGTAATAGAACTGAACCCCTAAACCTGCCGCCTTGTACTAGAACTGAACCCCTAAACCTGCCGCCTTGTACTAGAACTGAACCCCTAAACCTGCCACCTTGTAATAGAACTGAACCCCTAAACCTGCTGCCTTGTAATAGAACGGAACCCCTAACCCGGCCCCCTTGTAATAGAACAGAACTCCTAAACCTGCCGCCTAGTAATAGAACAGAATCCCTAAACCTGCCGCCTTGTAATTGAACTGACCCCCTAAACCTGACACCTTGTAATAGAACGGAACCCCTAAACCGGCTGCCTTGTCCTAGAACTGAACCCCTAAACCTGCCGCCTTGTAATAAAACTGAACCCCTAAACCTGCCACCTTGTAATAGAACTGAACCTCTAAACCTGCCACCTTGCAATAGAACTGAACCCCTAAACCAGCCGCCTTGTAATAGAACTGAACCCCTAAGCCTGCCGCCTTGTAATAGAACTGAACCCCTAATCCTGCCACCTTGTAATAGATCTGAACCCCTAATCCTGCCACCTTGTAATAGAACTGAACCCCTAAACCAGCTGCCTTGTAATAGAACTGAACCCCTAATCCTGCCGTCTTGTAATAGACTGAACCCCTAAACCGACCCCTTGTAATAGAACTGAACCCCTAAACCTGCCACCTTGTAATAGAACTGAACCCCTAAACCTGCCGCCTTGTAATAGAACTGAACCCTAAACCTGCCACCTTGTAATAGAACTGAACCCCTAAACCTGCCGCCTTGTAATAGAACTGAACCCCTAAACCTGACACCTTGTAATAGAACTGAACCCTAAACCTGCCACCTTGTAATAGAACTGAACCCCTAAACCTGACACCTTGTAATAGAACTGAACCCCTAAACCTGCCACCTTGTAATAGAACTGAACCCCTAAACCTGCCACCTTGTAATAGAACTGAACCCTAAACCTGCCACCTTGTAATAGAACTGAACCCCTAAACCTGGCACCTTGTAATAGAACTGAACCCTAAACCTGACACCTTGTAATAGAACTGAACCCCTAAACCTGCCACCTTGTAATAGAACTGAACCCCTAAACCTGCCACCTTGTAATAGAACTGAACCCCTAAACCTGCCACCTTGTAATAGAACTGAACCCATAAACCTGTCACCTAGTAATAGAACTGAACCCCTAAACCTGCCGCCTTGTAAAAGAACTGAACCCATAAACCTGACACCTTGGAATAGAACTGAACCCTTAAACCTGACACCGAGTAATAGAACTGAAACCCTAAAACTGACACCTTGTAATTGAATGGAACCCCTAAACCGGCCCCTTGTAATAGAACTGAACCCCTAAACCTGTCTCCTTGTAATAGAACTAAACCCCTAAACTGGCCCCCTTGTAATAGAACAGAACCCACTAAACCTGCCGCCTTGTAATAGAACTGAACCCCTACACCTGCTGCCTTGTAAAAGAACTGAACCCCTAACCCGGCCCCCTTGTAATAGAACATCACTCCTAAACCTGCCGCCTAGTAATAGAACAGAACCCCTAAACCTGCCACCTTGTAATAGAACAGAATCCCTAAACCTGCCACTTTGTAATTGAACTTACCCCCTAAACATGACTCCTTGTAATAGAACTGAACCCCTAAACCTGCTGCCTTGTAATAGAACTGAACCCCGAAACCAGCCGCCTTGTAATAGAACTGAACCCCTAAACCTGACACCTTGTAATAGAACTGAACCCCTAAGCCTGCCGCCTTGTAATAGAACTGAACCCCTAATCCTGCCACCTTGTAATAGATCTGAACCCTAATCCTGCCACCTTGTAATAGAACTGAACCCCTAAACCAGCTGCCCTTGTAATAGAACTGAACCCCTAATCCTGCCGTCTTGTAATAGACTGAACCCCTAAACCGGCCCCTTGTAATAGAACTGAACCCGAACCCGCCGCCTTGTAAAGAACTGAACCCCTAAACCTGACACCTTGGAATAGAACTGAACCCTAATCCTGACGCCTAGTAATAGAACTGAAGCCCTAAACCGGACCCTTTGTAATAGAACTGAACCCCTAAACCTGACAACTTGTAATAGAACTGAACCCTAAACCCTCCGCCTTGTAATAGAACTGAACCCATAAACCTTCCAACTTGTAATAGAACTGAACCCCTAAAACTGACAACTTGGAATAGAACTGAACCCTTAAACCTGACACGTAGTAATAGAACTGAACCCCTAAACTTGTCACCTTGTTATAGAACTGAACCCATAAACCGGCCCCCTTGTAATAGAACAGAACCCCTAATCCTGACACCTTGTAATAGAACAGAACCCCTAATCCTGACACCTTGTAATAGAACTGAACCCATAAACCTGTCACCTAGTAATAGAACTGAACGCCTAAACCGGCCCTCTTGTAATAGAACTGAACCCCTAAACCTGCCGCCTTGTAAAAGAACTGAACCCATAAACCTGACACCTTGGAATAGAACTGAACCCTTAAACCTGACACCGAGTAATAGAACTGAAACCCTAAAACTGACACCTTGTAATTGAATGGAACCCCTAAACCGGCCCCTTGTAATAGAACTGAACCCCTAAACCTGTCTCCTTGTAATAGAACTAAACCCCTAAACTGGCCCCCTTGTAATAGAACAGAACCCACTAAACCTGCCGCCTTGTAATAGAACTGAACCCCTACACCTGCTGCCTTGTAAAAGAACTGAACCCCTAACCCGGCCCCCTTGTAATAGAACATCACTCCTAAACCTGCCGCCTAGTAATAGAACAGAACCCCTAAACCTGCCACCTTGTAATAGAACAGAATCCCTAAACCTGCCACTTTGTAATTGAACTTACCCCCTAAACATGACTCCTTGTAATAGAACTGAACCCCTAAACCTGCTGCCTTGTAATAGAACTGAACCCCGAAACCAGCCGCCTTGTAATAGAACTGAACCCCTAAACCTGACACCTTGTAATAGAACTGAACCCCTAAGCCTGCCGCCTTGTAATAGAACTGAACCCCTAATCCTGCCACCTTGTAATAGATCTGAACCCCTAATCCTGCCACCTTGTAATAGAACTGAACCCCTAAACCAGCTGCCTTGTAATAGAACTGAACCCCTAATCCTGCCGTCTTGTAATAGACTGAACCCCTAAACCGGCCCCCTTGTAATAGAACTGAACCCCGAACCCCGCCGCCTTGTAAAATAACTGAACCCCTAAACCTGACACCTGGGAATAGAACTGAACCCTAATCCTGCCGCCTAGTAATAGAACTGAAGCCCTAAACCGACCCATTTGTAATAGAACAGAACCCCTAAACCTGACCACATGTAATAGAACTGAACCCCTAAACCCGCCGCCTTGTAATAGAACTGAACCCATAAACCTTCCAACTTGTAATAGAACTGAACCCCTAAAACTGACAACTTGGAATAGAACTGAACCCTTAAACCTGACACGTAGTAATAGAACTGAACCCCTAAACTTGTCACCTTGTTATAGAACTGAACCCATAAACCGGCCCCCTTGTAATAGAACAGAACCCCTAATCCTGACACCTTGTAATAGAACAGAACCCCTAATCCTGACACCTTGTAATAGAACTGAACCCATAAACCTGTCACCTAGTAATAGAACTGAACGCCTAAACCGGCCCTCTTGTAATAGAACTGAACCCCTAAACCTGCCGCCTTGTAAAAGAACTGAACCCATAAACCTGACACCTTGGAATAGAACTGAACCCTTAAACCTGACACCGAGTAATAGAACTGAAACCCTAAAACTGACACCTTGTAATTGAATGGAACCCCTAAACCGGCCCCTTGTAATAGAACTGAACCCCTAAACCTGTCTCCTTGTAATAGAACTAAACCCCTAAACTGGCCCCCTTGTAATAGAACAGAACCCACTAAACCTGCCGCCTTGTAATAGAACTGAACCCCTACACCTGCTGCCTTGTAAAAGAACTGAACCCCTAACCCGGCCCCCTTGTAATAGAACATCACTCCTAAACCTGCCGCCTAGTAATAGAACAGAACCCCTAAACCTGCCACCTTGTAATAGAACAGAATCCCTAAACCTGCCACTTTGTAATTGAACTGACCCCCTAAACATGACTCCTTGTAATAGAACTGAACCCCTAAACCTGCTGCCTTGTAATAGAACTGAACCCCGAAACCAGCCGCCTTGTAATAGAACTGAACCCCTAAACCTGACACCTTGGAACAGAACGGCACACTTAAACCTGACACCTAGTTAAAAAACGGAATCCCTAAACCGCCCCCCTTGTAATAGAACTGAACCCCTAAACCTGCCACCTTGTAATAGAACTGAACCCCTTAAACCTGACACCTTGTCATAGAACTGAACCAATAAAGCTGACACCTTGTAATAGAACTTAACCCATAAACCTGACACCTTGTTTTAGAACCGAACCCCTAAACGTGTCGCCTTGTAATAGAACTGAACCCCTAAACCGGCCCACTTAAAATGGAACAGAACCCCTAAACCAGCCGCCTTGTAAAAGAACTGAACCCCTAAACCTGCTGCCTTGTAACAGAACTGAACCCCGAAACAGGCCCCCTTGTAATAGAACAGAACCCCTAAACCTGCCGCCTTGTAAAATAACTGAACCCTAAACCTGACACCTTGTAATAGAACTGAACCCCTAAACCTGATGCCTTGTAATAGAACTGAACCCCGAACCCGGCCCCCTTGTAATAGAACTGAACCCCTAAACCCGCCGCCTTGTAATAGAACTGAAACCATAAACCTGACACCTTGGAATAGAACTGCACCATTAAACCTGACACCTTGGAATAGAACTGAACCCCTAAACCTGACACCTTGTAATAGAACTGAACCCCTAAACCTGACACCTTGGAATAGAACTGAAACCTTAAACCTGACACCTAGTAATAGAACTGAACCCCTAAACCTGTCATCTTGTTATAGAACTGAACCCATAAACCGGCCCCCTTGTAATAGAACAGAACCCCTAAACCTGCCGCCTAGTAATAGAACAGAACCCCTAAACCTGCCGCCTTGTAATAGAACTGAACCCCTAAACCAGCCGCCTTGTAATAGAACTGAACCCCTAAACCTGCTGCCTTGTAATATAACTGAACCCCTAACCCGGCCCCCTTGTAATAGAACAGAACCCCTATACCTGCCGCCTTGTAATAGAACAGAACCCCTAAACCTGCCACCTTGTAATAGAACAGAATCCCTAAACCTGCCGCCTTGTAATAGAACGGAACCCCTAAACCTGCCACCTTGGAATAGAACTGAACCCCTAAACCTGCCACCTTGTAATAAAAATGAACCGCTAAACTGGCCCTCTTGTAATAGAACTGAACCCCTAAACCTGACACCTTGGAATAGAACTGAACCCCTAAGCCGCCCCCCTGGTAATAGCACTGAACCCTAAACCTTCCACCTTGTAATAGAACTGAACCCCTAAACCTGACACCTTGTAATGGAACTGAACCAATAATCCTGACACCTTGGAATAGAACTGAACCCTTAACCCTGAAACCTAGTAATAGAACTGAACCCCTAAACCTGCCGCCTTGTAATAGAACTGAACCCCTAAACCTGCCGCCTTGTACTAGAACTGAACCCCTAAACCTGCTGCCTTGTAATAGAACAGAACCCCTAACCCGGCCCCCTTGTAATAGAACAGAACTCCTAAACCTGCCGCCTAGTAATAGAACAGAACCCCTAAACCTGCCACCTTGTAATAGAACAGAATCCCTAAACCTGCCGCCTTGTAATTGAACTGACCCCCTAAACCTGACACCTTGTAATAGAACGGAACCCCTAAACCTGCTGCCTTGTCCTAGAACTGAACCCCTAAACCTGCCGCCTTGTAATAAAACTGAACCCCTAAACCTGCCAACTTGTAATAGAACTGAACCCCTAAACCTGGCACCTTGCAATAGAACTGAACCCCTAAACCAGCCGCCTTGTAATAGAACTGAACCCCTAAACCTGCCGCCTTGTAATAGAACTGAACCCCTAATCCTGCCACCTTGTAATAGATCTGAACCCCTAATCCTGCCACCTTGTAATAGAACTGAACCCCTAAACCAGCTGCCTTGTAATAGAACTGAACCCCTAATCCTGCCGTCTTGTAATAGAACTGAACCCCTAAACCGGCCCCCTTGTAATAGAACAGAACCCCTAAACCAGCCCCCTTGTAATAGAACTGAACCCCTGAACCTGGCACCTTGCAATAGAACTGAACCCCTAAACCAGCCGCCTTGTAATAGAACTGAACCCCTAAACCTGCCGCCTTGTAATAGAACTGCACCCCTAAACCGGCCCCCTTGTAATAGAACTGAACCCCTAAACCTGCCACCTTGTTATAGAGCTGAACCCCTAAACCTGCCACCTTGTAATAGAACTGAACCCCTAAACTGGCCCCCTTGTAATAGAACTGTACACTTAAACTTTAAACCAATGTATTTGACATTTACAAACATCCTCTTAAAAATATGATATTTCTTATTTATTTTTGTCAACTTTCACTCATAAGCTCATGTGATGAAAAGAGTAAAGCACCCCAGTTTACATTTTATGGACAGGGTATAATCTCGTTGCAAACCAACCCTATGACTGGTTGGTTAGATAGATGGGTTACTTACCTGGCTGCAGTGATTGAAGTACGATTGGTGTCCCAGAGTTTTGAAGTGGAGTCATTTTGAACTGGGGTTCTGAGTTTGAATCCAACCCTCTGGAAAAAGCGTGAAGGCCTTGTTGCTGTCAATGATACATAATGCCAATCGCCGTCTTTTGTGTTTCAGCTGAATTAGTTAAATACCCACAGGACAAGAGTCCACACTTCACTGGTGCCTCTGATTTGCTACTTATTGGCAGTGGCACTCTTGCGCACTGAGATGGAATGTAAGAGAATGAATAGTGTTGCACTCGATAGAGATACATCATTGAGGAAACGTGATGGAAAACCAGCACAGCAACTAACTGCTGCAGTTGCTGCGGCTAAACTGAATGTGCAAAAGTAGCAGAATGTTCTATGTCAATTTGGTGTAGGTGTGTCATCGACATGGAGTGAACCAGCCACGGCTTCCATGTTAACAGCTGCTGTTGGTGGGGGAAAGAATGGCCAAAAACCACCCTCGGAGTAAAATATATAAAATATGCACCACTAAATAATTTCAGGGCTCAGCTGATGGGTAAATCAGTTCAAAGTTTGAGCGCTGGCACTGCCTAAACATCTCAATCAGATCATCTCTAATGGGCACTATTTTCTATTTTAAGGAAGACTTGCTTTTTTTTTTATACCACTTTTGCAGCTGTCACCTATTCGCAGCAATGGAAAGTCATTGAGAACCCGACACACTTACCTGACTTTCATGTACCTCAAAAACATACAGAGGTTCACAGAGAATAAATTACTTTGTAATGCAGCCACTTGTTATGGTTTAACTGTTTAAACCCACTCTTAAAAGTAATCATAGGTTTGATGGCTGTGAGTAAATATCCCATCATACGCGAGCCGTACCCAGGCAGAGAGGACTCGCGGGAAGGAGTGAGGAGGACAGCAGCAGTATGTTTGTGTGTGTGTGCAAGGCCGTTGTAGCAGAGCCTGGTCTCTAATCGTAATGGATCCCCTTGCCATTGGACCAAGACCTTGCTCTGTCAAGCCCGTGTGGTAGCTGGTGTACAACGGCCACTCCACATTAAAAGAATTCACGCACAGGCATCTTCCACCCTTTAAAATGAAGTTCGGGACCTGGAACGTCAGGACCCTCATGGACAACCCCAACAGTGACAGACCAGAATGCCGTACTGCTATCTTTGCCCGGGAGCTCCGACGTTTCGACATAGACATCGGCGCCCTATGCGAGACCCGGAGGCCAGGGGAAGGCCAGCTGAAGGAGCAAGGCGGTGGTTACACCTTCTTCTGGAAAGGCAAACCTGAAGAAGAACGCCGCTTCCATGGGGTAGGCTTCGCCATAAAAAATGAACTAGTTGAACGTCTCAGAGACTCTCCTATAAACGAACGCCTCATGACTCTTCGGCTCACCCTAGCCCGGAACCAGTGCGCTACGGTCTTCAGTGCGTACGCCCCAACACTGGAAGCCACAGACGAGACCAAAGAGGAATTCTACTCCGGCCTCGAACAATTCCTGTCCCGAGTCCCAACAGGCGACAAGCTGACCCTCCTCGGCGACTTTAACGCCAGAGTTGGAAAGGACACAGACCTCTGGGGAGGTGTGATCAGCAGAGAGTGGGTAGGGAAAGCCAACTCCAACGGTACCCTCCTCCTGACAAAATGCTTAGAACATGGCCTTATCATAACCAACACCTAGTTCCGTCAGAGAGACAAGTACAAGGCTTCATGGCAGCACCCTCGCTCCAAGCACTGGCATCTGCTGGACTATGTCATCGTCCGAGCGAGGGACCGCAAGGACGTCCGCATCACCCGTGTCATGACAGGAGCTGATGACTGCTGGACAGACCACCGCCTAATCCGCTCTGTCATCTCCATCAAAGTAGCCCCAAAATAGCGGCGGCAACAGAAACAATGCCACAGGAAAATCAATGCTGGAGCACTCAAAGGCCCCGCTAAGAAAGCCCGATTCAGCCTGCTCCTCACAAACAACCTGACGACTCCTAGTGATGCAGAGACACAGAGCGTCCACAGCGCCTGGTCTGCACTCAAGGCCTCCATAATCAGCACCTGTGAAGAGACGCTCGGCCACTCGACCAGGAAACACCAAGACTGGTTCGACGAGAATGACCAGGAGATCCAGGAGCTAACAAGCCGCAAGCGCAAGGCATTCCTGATCTGGAAACAGCCACACAACTCAAGAGCAAGAAAGCAGCTCTACAGATGCCTGAAGGCCGAGGTCCAACAAAAAACTCGTGACCTAAAGAACAGATGGTGGGTGGAGAAAGCGCAGGAGATCCAGGAGCTAGCCGACAAGCAAGACGTGCATGGATTCTTTAGCGCAGTCAAGACTGCCTACGGCCCAAGCACTCAAGGTCCTACCCCACTGTGGGCCAAGAACGGAGAGGTACTCATCAAGGACAGAGAGGCAGTCAGTGCCCGCTGGAAGGAGCACTTCGAAGATCTCCTTAACCGAGACTCTGTCTTCGACGCGAGTGTCCTCAACTCCATCCCGCAGCATGCTACCCACCACCATCTCAGCACAACCCCAGCCCGGCATGAGGTTGAAAAGGCCATCCGACAACTGAAGAACAACAAGGCCTCAGGAGCAGATGGAATCCCTGCCGAGGCAGTAAAGCATGGCGGAGAAGCACTACTGGCGTGAATTCATGAACTCATTTCTCTTATCTGGAAGGAGGAGAGCATGCCAGGGGATCTCGGAGATGCTGTAATTGTGACCATCTTCAAGAAAGGTGACAAGTCCAATTGCGGTAATTACAGAGGTGTTTCCCTGCTGTCTACCACAGGGAAAGTCATCGCAAGAATCCTCCTCAATCGCCTTCTCCCAGTGGCTGAAGAGCTCCTCCCAGAGTCGCAATGCGGATTCCTCCCACTAAGGGGCACAATGGACATGATCTACACTGCGCTTCAATTACAAGAGAAATGCAGGGAACAGCACCAACCGCTGTACATGGCCTTCTTTGATCTCACAAAGGCCTTCGACACTGTCAACCGTGAGGGATTATGGAGTGTGCTCCTCAAATTCGGCTGCCCTCAAAAGTTTGTCAACTTCCTCCGCCTGCTTCACGATGACATGCAAGCCATGATCCTGGCCAACGGTTCCACCACAGACCCAATTCACGTACGGACCGGCATCAAGCAAGTCTGTGTCATCATACCAACACTCTTCTCGATCTTCCTTGCTGCAATGCTCCATCTTACCCTCAATAAGCTCCCCGCTGGAGTGGAGCTAATTTACAGAACAAACGGGAAACTGTTCAACCTCCGTTGCCTCCAGCCCAGATCCAAGGTCGTCCCATTCTCTGTCATCAAATTACAGTATGCAGACGACGCTTGCGTCTGCGCTCACTCGGAGGTTGAACTCCAAACCATCGTCAACACCTTCACTGAAGCATACGAGAGCATGGGCCTTACATTAACCATCCGTAAAACAAAGGTCCTCTACCAATCTGACCCCGCCAAACAGTGAGCATTTAAACTCACTTTCGCGGGTTTTTTTTTTACAGAGGCCGGTGTCGGGAGCAACAGGAGAGAATAGTGAGCATTTAAACTCACTTTCGCGGGCTTTTTTACAGAGGCTTACCAATCTCACAGACCGGCGGCGGCATTCCAGAGCCACGTCACGATTCAAAAAGTGACGCGGGCAAGAGGAAGCAGCTGATTGGGTGTGTACGGCCAGGTGAGTATTTATACTACTCTATAGTTTGACAGTTAAGGTTAATAGTTTATAAAGTTTAGAATGTCTTAATTTTTGTGGTTATAGTTTCTAAGGTCTCTGTTGTGTAGTGGGGAGTGCTAGTAACAAGGGCCCTTGAGTATATCATTTAATTGTAGTGTAATTAGTGGTATTGATTTGATTTACTTTAATTTAAATTAATTAAAGGGTAAGTCATGGCAGCACAGCTCGGCCCCTGTGGCATGCTCCTCCTGCACTATGTGGGAAATCAGGGACACTTCCTGTGTCCCTGACGACCATGTGTGCGGGAAGTGTATCCAGCTGCAGCTACTGGCAGACCGCATTGCGGCGCTGGAGCTGTGAATGGATACACACTGGAGCATTTGCGATGCTGAGGACATCATGGATAGCACGTTTAATGAGTTGGTCACACCACAGGTAAAGGCTGCACAGGCAGGAAGGGAATGGGTGACCGCCAGTCAGAGTAGTAGGCACAGGCAGGTAGTGCAGGGGTCCCCTGTGGCCATCCCCCTCTCAAACAGATATACCACTTTGGATATTGTTGAGGGAGATGGCTTATTGGGGGAAGGCAGCAGCAGCCAACTTCCTGGCACCATGGGTGGTTCTGCTGCACAGGACGGGAGAAAAAACAGCTGGAGAGCTATAGTGATAGGGGATTCTATTGTAAGGGGAATAGATAGGCGTTTCTGCGGCCGCAAACGAGACTCCAGGATGGTATGTTGCCTCCCTGGTGCAAGGGTCAAGGATGTCTCGGGGCAGCTGCAGGGCATTCTGGAGGGGGAGGGTAAACAGCCAGTTGTTTTGGTGCTTATAGGTACCAACGATATCGGGAAAAAACGGGATGAGGTCCTAAAATCTGAATATAGGGAGTTAGGAGGTAAATTAAAAAATAGGACCTCAAAGGTAGCAATCTCAGGATTGCTACCAGTGCCACATGCTAGTCAGAGTAGAAATAGAAGGATATTTCAGGTGAATACGTGGCTGGAGGAATGGTGCAAGGGGCAGGGATTCAAATTCCTGGGACATTGGAACCAGTTCTGGGGGAGGTGGGACCAATACAAACTGCGCGGGACCGGGACCGATGTCCTAGGGGGAGTGTTTGCTCGTGCTGTTGGGAGGGTTTAAACTAAAATGGCAGGGGGTTGGGAACATGTGCAGGGAGACAGAGGAAAGGGAAGCAAGGATAGAAACAAAAGACAGGAAGGAGAAAAGCAAAAGTGGAAGGCAGAGAAATCAAGGGTGTAAATCAAACAGGGCTACAGTAAATAATAATTCTAAAAGGACGATGGGGGAAAAATTCAGTTGGTTGCGCCTTCCGTTAGCACCTTAAGAGGGCGCTAATGGGGCACAAAGCATCTAGCGCCCGGGTGTGGCGATGTTTGCGCCGCTCGTGAAATGAACTAGACATTTTGCAGTGGCGCTAAACACTACCGCCACCATCTCCTGTGCCGGCAGATCGTGACGTCAGTCGAGTGCGCAACGCCCCGGTATCGCCCTGGAGCACATATTGAGTGGCGCCCCCTGCCTTACCGCCTGCCGCTAGCAACGACAGGTTGAGGGGAGCGTTTTGCAGTCAGGAAGGGACTGGGGGAGCGCTATTTAAAGGTGACCGCTTCCTGCCTTTTATTGTTGGTGACATTTTAGAACCACGCATTCTGAGAGAGAGAGAGAGACTTCTGGAGAGATTCAACGCTGTGTGAAGGAGTTTTGGGTACTGAGCAGCACTTTGCAGGTTCATTTTGATTTGCCCTTCCTTGTATCGATTTAGAAGAGACTGTGGGGGCTGCACTCTGAGCTCTTTCCCTGGTACTCTCCATTGATCTTTCCAGCAGATTTGATGTTCAGGTCTCTCCAGGCCGAGATTCAAGGCTGCAATGAGCAGGATGTGGATGGAAAGCAAGATCAACCCTCCCCTTTAAGAACTGGCCCGCGCCATTGTGTGTGTGTTCCATTGCTGACTGACATCACATGAGCTTCGCCAGTGCTCTGAGGTAGCGCCTCGCTCCTCGGCCTTTGCGCCTTAAGACAGGTGTGAAGCGCCTGATTTAGCGCTCCAATCACCTCCAGGGGCGATAAAAGTCAAGTTTGCAGTCGGTGGCGATAATTAGCGCCAGGCGCTAATCTTTGCGCCCGGCCGATAATTGCACTCCAAATGGGGTGATACTGAATTTCTCCCCCCAAGAGTGTTAAAAAAACAAGCCTGAAGGCTTTGGGGTAGAAATTAGGTCGCGCCCCATTTGGGGCGCAAATATCGTCTGGACGCAAATATTAGCACCTGGCGCTAATTATCGGCACTGACTGGAAACTTCACTTTTACCGCCCCGGGAGGTGAGTGGAGCGCTAAATCAGGCGCTGCACACCTGTCTTAAGGCGCAAAGGCCAAGGAGTGAGGCGCTAACTCAGCGCGCGAGCGCAGCGCAGCTGCTGCCAGTTAGCGAGGGAACACAGACACACTGGCGCCGGCCACTTCTTAAAGCGGGGGGGGGCCAACTTGCTCCCCAGCCACACCCTGCTCATTGCAGCCTTGAATCTCGGCCTGGAGAGACCTGTGAATCCATTTTGCTGCCAAGCATGGAGAGGGTGAGAGAACGCACTCATCGCTTCACCGAGCGGGCCTTGGATGCTCTGGTTGGTGCGGTGGAGTGCAGACGATGTATGCTCTTCCCTGAGAGTGGCAGGAGGCCTTTGCCACGCGAGTTCAGAAGAGTGTGGAGGGAGGTGGCTCAGAGCGTCTCCTCCAGGAGCATGGTGCCCAGGACCCATACTCAATGCCGTAAAAAGTTCAACGACCTCACTCGGGTCGTCAGGGTGAGTGGCTTTTTCTCAATACCTCTCCATCCCTCCATCTCAACCTCACTCTATGGCCAGAGGGTCTTAAAACCCCAATGCACAACACTCATCCAACACCTATGGCCCTTTCATCAAACACACACACACATTCCACACTTTGCATACAGCATACAGTAAGGGCTATTCACCTATGGGAGGCACATCAGGCAAGACCATGGCTGCATACAGTAAGGGCTATTCACCTATGGGAGGCACATCAGGCAAGACCATGGCTGTATATTTACTCAGATGCTGTCCTTTTTCTTACAGGCCAAGCTGGCGCATAATCGGAGACAGCAGCAACGGACAGGTGGAGGGCGGCCTCAGCTGCAACCCCTCAGCGATCTGGAGGAGCGCGTCCACAGGATTGTGGCAAGCCGGGTGATCGGTCCCGTCGCCACTGGAGACGCCGACCCCGTTCTGGACAGCAATGGTAAGGTCATCACCTTTTTGTCCTCTGTCCTTCCACTTGTCCCTCACAACACCAGCCTTTGACACTTTCAATCCAACTTGCTAACTCGCTGCACTTATTCCTCCCTTACTGCCACCCTGTCCTCACGCTAAAGCCACTCTTGTACCTCCCTGCTTTCAGATGGTGATTCACCAGCTGAGGAGACGGGCCCTGAAGCTGCCACTGGGAGTGATGCTGCAGCTGAGGAGGAAGAGGAAGCCGGAGCATCAGTGCCACCCTCTCCCGAGGAAGCCCATGCCCACACTGGGAACACGCCTTCCCTGGAGGGGAGCAGGGGGGAAGGGGCTGATGAGGGTGAAGCTCCAGGACCCAGCGGGCTGCAGCAACGCCATGGGGGGGGTAGGGAAGAATGGGGGCCTTCTCCCCAGAGGGAGAGTATGCCAGACACTCCTACTGCAATGGACGCAGAGGAGGAGCGGCTGATCGCAGAAATGAACACCCAGGCGGTGGGCATGCACACTGAGCTCATGGGTGCAGTGGGAAGGGTGCCCGAATGCATTGAGTCACTGGCAAGGAGTGTGGAGCACTTCGCTGTAGCACAGGCGGATGCCACACTAACGCTTAGTGCTGCAATTCAGTCACTGGCTGCCGTGATCCCATCTCTGACTGCTCTCATACAGACTCAGATTGAGGCCACGCGAGCACAGACTGCTGCCAACCTCGATGGTTCGTGCACATGTCCCCGGGGCTGTCACCGCGCCGCAGCAGGCCAGCAATCTGTTCTCCGGCAGATTGCTCCGGATGCTGAAGTGCTGCCCCGTGGGAGTGCCAGTGTGTCGGGCGAGCAGGGAGTTGCTGTCCTCTCTCACGATGACAGCATTCCTGCTGCCAACACTGTCACTTCTCCACCGCCTGTAGGACAGACTGCTGCCGCCCATGCAGAGTTGGTGCAGTCTGCAGCCGGGCCCTCCAGGCCCAGAACTGGTCGAGGCCGTCCTTCAGGGGCATCTGCAGTGTCAGGGTCTGACGAGCAGCAGCCTTCCACCAGCCTTGCTGCAGCCACTGAGGTCCCATTACGGAGGAGCAGTAGGGTTAGAAGGGGGGAAGTGCGCAAGGAAAGGAGATCACCCTCGAAGGGCAAAAAGTAGGAGGTGTGACAAAATGCTGGTCCTTTTTTTATTAAAGGTCGAGGTTCGTGGTCCAACTTTTGTTTAGTGTTTTGGACATTATCTCCAGGTTGTGAGAACCAGTTATGTTATTGACTGTTTTTTTGTGTTTATTTCTATGAGTTTGTCATGAGGAATTGACACACACAGAGTTTGTAAAATAAGTAAGTTTCTGTATTCAAAATATACATGGTTGGTGATTGGAATTATTGGTGCCTTGGCCGGCTTAGGGGTTGCGTGCTGGGTTCATTAATGTTGTTAGCAATGGCAGGGGCCCTAGAAGCGGCTTGCTATTAGCCATTGACGGACGGCCCTTGCAGTTTGACCATTGTGGGCCGCCCTCCTGCCTTGCTGCTGCTGATGATCATCGTCCTCGTCCTCTTCCTCCTCTTCCTCCTCCTCCTCTGGTGGTGCTCCAAGGCCTGGTGGCATTGGCTGGGTCCTGAGGATTGCCATGTTATGCAACATGCAGCACACGACTACGAAGTTCGATACTCGCTCAGGCGAGTACTGCAGGGCTCCTCCGGAATGGTCCAGACAGCGGAACCGTTGCTTGAGCACGCCGATTGTGCGCTCAATAATGTTCCTGGTAGCTTGATGGCTCTCATTGTACCGCAGCTCAGCAGGGCTGTTGGGCGTACGGAGCGGTGTCATCAGCCAGGTGCTCAATGCATACCCCTTGTCCCCGAGAAGCCAACCAACTGGCTGATGCGGTGCCTCGAAAAGTTCTGCCACAGTAGTCTGGCGCAGGATAAAAGCATCGTGGCAGCTGCCAGGATACTGGGCATTGACAGCGAGTATCAGCTGTCTGTGGTCACAGACCAACTGGACATTCAAGGAATGGAACCCCTTTCTGTTCCTGAATTCCTCGGCATTCTCATGCGGAGCACGCAAAGCCACATGCGTGCAGTCAATGGCGCCCTGCACCATGGGGAAGCCCGCTACCCTCGCAAAGCCCAGAGCGTGGTCACGCTGCTTGTCTGGGGTCATGGGGAAAGAGATGAACTCTCGTCTCCTTCTGAAGAGGGCATTTGTGACCTGCCGGATGCAGCAATGCACCGCGAACTGGGAGATATTGGCGAGGTCCCCAGCAGCAGCTTGAAATGAGCCAGTAGCATAAAAGTTCAAAGCCACTGTGACCTTCACTGCCACCGACAGAGACGTCCTGGACCTCAGTTGAGGCTGCAGATCTGGCTGCAGCAGGTGGCAGAGCACAGTGACCACATCCTTGCTGAATCGCAGCCTTCGCAAACACAGCTCCTTGGACATATGGATGTAGGAGAGCTGTTCACGATATACCCTGGGAGGGTAAGCTCTCCTGTACATACGCCTGATGGCCCTCCTCCGTCTGGCCATCATTGCCACTCTCTCTCTGCGTCTCTGTATCCTCCGATTCAGCTGGAGCAGGACGACGCCCCCAATCAGTGCAGCCCCCATATTCTCTTTGCAAGCAAAGTTATGAAGGACAGCAACTAAAGTAGCAGCAAAGTTAGGATCAATAGGCAAAACTACCTCACAAAGCGTTGAGTCAATGTAGAAGTCTCTCTTTCTCTCTCTCCGAATCTCTCTCTCTCTCTCAGAACGAGTGGTGCAAAAATGTCGACCACAGAAAAAGACAGGAAGAGGCCCCCTTTAAATAGCGCCCCCCCCCAGCCCCACAGCGATTGATAGCGTTCCAGTCTTCCGGTCGTTGGAAGCACCAGGCTGTAAGGCAGGGGGCGCCACTCAATTTCCGCTCCGGGGTGCCACAAGGGCGTTGCACCATGGAATGACGTCACAATCTGCGCGCGCAGGTGGTCGCAGCGGTAAGTTTTAGCGCCGCCGCACAATGTCAAGTTAAGTTCCCGAGCGGCGCAAACATTGCTGCGCCCGGGCGTTAGCGGCTTTGCGCCCCATTAGCGCCCTCTTAAGGCGCTAACAGGAGGCGCAACCAACTGAATTTTTACCCCTTTGTGTCTTAATGCGAGGAGCATTCATAATAAGGTGGATGAATTAGCTGCACAAATAGATGTAAACGGATATGATATAATTGGGATTACGGAGACATGTCTCCAGGGTGATCAAGGCTGGGAATTCAACATCCAGGGGTATTCAATATTCAGGAAGGACAGGCAAAAAGGAAAAAGTGGTGGGGTAGCATTGCTGGTTAAAGAGGAGATTAACACAATAGTAAGGAAGGATATTAGCTCTGATGATGTGGAATCTGTATGGGTAGAGCTGAGAAATACCAAGGGGCAGAAAACGTTAGTGGGAGTTGTATACAGACCCCCAAACAGTAATGCTGAGGTTGGGGATGGCATTAAACAGGAAATTAAATACACGTGCAATAAGGGCACAGCAGTTATCATGGGTGACTTTAATCTACATATAGATTGGGCTAACTAAATTAGTAACAATACTGTGGAGGAGGATTTCCTAGAGTGTATACGGGATGGTTTCCTGAACCAATATGTTGAGGAACCAAATACAGATCAGGCCATCTTAGGCTGGGTATTTTGTAATGAGAAAGGATTAATTAGCAATCTTGTTGTGCAAGGCCCCTTGGGGAGGAGCGATCATAATATGATAGAATTCTTCATTAAGATGGAGAGTGAAGTTGTTGACTCAGAGACTAGGGTCCTGAATTTAAATAAATGAAACTATGATGGTATGAGGCGCAAGTTGGCTAGGATGGATTGGGGAGCGTTACTTAAAGGGTTAACGGTGGATAGGCAATGGCAAACATTTAAAGATCGCATGGATGAACTACAGGATTTGTTCATCCCTGTTTGGCATAAAAATAAAACAAAAAAGGTGACTCAACCATGGCTAAGAAGGGAAATCAGGGATAGCATAAGATCCAAGGAGAGTACATATAAATTGGCCAGAAAAAGCAGCAAACCTGAGGATTGGGAGCAGTTTAGGATTCAGCAAAGGAGGACAAAGGGATTAATTAAGAGGGGGAAAATAGAATATGAGAGTAAGCTTGCAGGGAACATAAAAACTGACTGTAAAAGCTTCTATAGATATGTGAAGAGAAAAAGATTGGTGAGGTCAAGTGAAGGTCCCTTGCAGTCAGAATCAGGGGAATTTATAATGGGGAACAAAGAAATGGCTAATGAATTAAATACATACTTTGGTTCTGTCTTCACAAAGGAGGACACAAATAAACTCCCAGAGATGTCGGGGAACGTAGGGTCTAATGAGAGGGAGGAATTGAAAGAAATCACTTTTTGTAAGGAAATGGTGTTTGGGAACTTGACGGGATTGAAGGCCGATAAATCTCCAGGGCCTGATAATCTACATCCTAGGGTACTTAAGGAAGTGGCCCTAGAAATAGTAGATGCATTGCTGGTCATCTTCCAAAATTCTATAGATTCTGGAACAGTTCCCATGGATTGGAGAATAGCTAATGTAACCCCACTATTTAAAAAAGGTGGTAGAGGGAAAATGGGGAATTATAGACCGGTAAGCCTGACATCAGTAGTGGGGAAAATGCTAGAGTCCATTATAAAAGATGTAATAGCAGAGCACTTGGAAAACAGTGACAGGATCGGACAAAGTCAACATGGATTTACAAAAGGTAAATCATGCTTGACTAACCTACTGGAATTTTTTGAGGATGTAACTGGTAGAATAGATAAGGGAGAACCAGTGGATGTGGTATATTTGGACTTTCAGAAGGCTTTCGATAAGGTCCGGCATCAGAGATTAGCGTGCAAAGTTAAAGCACATGGGATTGGGGGTAAGGTACTGACTTGGATAGAGAACTGGTTGGCAGACAGGAAGCAAAGAATTGGAATAAATGGGTCTTTTTCTGAGTGGCAGGCAGTGACTAGTGGGGTACTGCAGGGATCGGTGCTTGGACCCCAGCTTTTCACAATATATATTAATGATCTAGACGAGGGAACTAGATGTAATATCTCCAAGTTTGCAGATGACACAAAGCTGGGTGGGCGTGTGTGTGGTGAGGAGGATGCAGAGAAAATCCAGTATGATTTGGACAGGTTGGGTGATTGGGCAGAAGCATGGCAGATGCAGTATAATGTGGATAAATGCGAGTTTATCCACTTTGGTGGCAAAAACAGGAAGACAGATTATTATCTGAACGGCAATAGATTGGGAAAAGGGGAAGTGCAATGAGACCTGGGTGTCCTTGTGCACCAGTCGCTGAAGGTAAGCATGCAGGTGCAGCAGGCGGTTAAGAAGGCAAATGGTATGTTGGCCTTCATAGCGAGAGGATTCGGGTACAGGAGCAAGAATGTCTTGCTGCATTTGTACAGGGCCTTGGTGAGACCACACCTTGAGTACTGTGTGCAGTTTTGGTCGCCTTACCTGAGGAAGGATGTTCTTGCCATGGAGGGAGTGCAGCGAAGATTCACCAGACTGATACCTGGGATGGCAAGAATGACGTATGAAGAGAGATTGGGTCGATTAGGTTTATATTCGCTAGAGTTTAAAAGAATGAGAGGGGATCTCATTGAAACTTATAAAACTCTAACAGGACTAGACAGACTAGATGCAGCAAGGATGTTCCCGATGGCGGGGGAGTCCAGAACCCGGGGTCACAATCTAAGGATAAGGGGTAAGCCATTTAGGACTGAGATGAGGAGGAATTTCTTCACCCAGAGAGTGGTGAACCTGTGGAATTCTCTACCACAGAAGGCAGTTGAGGCCAATTCATTAAATATATTCAAGAAAGAGTTAGATATATTTCTTAAGGCTAAAGGGATCTAGGGATATGGGGAAAAAGCAGGGACAGGGTACTGAATTTGGATGATCAGCCATGATCTCATTAAATGGCGGAACAGGCTCGAGGGGCCGAATGGCCTACTCCTGCTCCTATCTTCTATGTTTCTATGTTTCTATGTAACACCAACATCACCAGGCACACCAGCATCACCAGGTACACCGGCAGCACCAACAAAAACACCAACCTTCTCCGCAATCACCCGATGCTGCACAGGACACAGCGCATCAGCACCCGAGCACATTGCTGTCCAGAGGTTAGGGATGGCCTCACCATGGCCAGGTTTACTTCACTTGACGCTGTACACCCTGGCTGCCACATGATGCATCACCAACACCATAAAGCATCCCTACACTGCCCAAGCCATTCCTTTCACGCTCATCAGCATTGCGGGGGATACCGTTATGTCTCACCGTTCACTGCAACTCACTAAGCCACTTCCAAACGTGCACATAAATCTGTCCAAGGCAAAGTGTTGAAATTAAAGATTTCAATGTTTGACAACACATTAACAGAAACTTTACATGAACATTGGCGATATCACCCAAGTACCTACCTTTTTGTGTTGTTAGTTCATATGATTGGACAAGGATGGGGGTGAGTGTGAGTGATGGCTAGTGAGATGGGGAAGTGATAATATAGATAGAGAGGGATGTGTGGAGGTGCAAGGTAAGTTGGTGTGAGTAAGGATGTGCAGGAGTAGGGTCGGGAAGGCAGAGTGATGGGAATGTGATGAGTGGCACAGCAGGATGAGGCTGAGTGTGGCTTTGCAGTAACGTTTCGTGATCTACTGAGATCATTGAAAGGTTTGCATCACTGCAGCTTGGTCCTCCTGATGACATCCCTGCTTCTGTCCTCCTGTGCAATGTGCAACCAGGCTGCGTTGATCTCACGGGGAGGTCTCTTCCGCCCATGGGAGGGGAAGAGAACCTCCCTGCGTGCTGTGACTCCCTCCATAAGCAAGGGAGGAAAGTTAACAAAAACAGTATATTATGAGTGGATTTGCTGTGGCACTTCTAATGGTAGGTTAGAGGAAATGCTGCTTTGTAAGGGCAGTGCATTTAAGAACTGGAACATCGTACCGTGTTGAAATCTAAAGGGTGAGGGACATATCTCAAAACTTTTATCTATTCGCACATCTTATGTGACATTGCTCACAGTGAGTCAGACATTACTCCATTGCCAGTGAAGGGTGCTGGCTGGTATAAGTGGGGGAAGGATGTGTGTCTTCACTGGGAGAATTTGGAAAGAAATTTGTGAGAGTTCTTTTCAGATACAGTCAAGTGAGTGTTTCTCAAATAGCTCCTGGAAAGTAATCAAATAGTATTTTGTTTACCCAATGTATGTAGATAAAGCAGACCTGCCCCATTTAGAATTACATTTTTTTTAAACTTTCCTGTGGAGCCTGGAGGAGCAAGAGTGATTTACCCCCTCCCCACCATTGCCTGCTCCAAACCCTCTTCCAGGACTTACCATTGACAGCTTCAATGCACAAGCTGCCTGTGGAGGTGGAACAGGTGCCGGAAGCTCGTGAATAAAATGTTAATGAGGCGCAAGGTCCAATTTCAGGCCTGCCTCCGGCCTCCCTGTTGTGGCACGCACTGCCTGTACTTGGCATTAGTGGTGTCATTGAAGGCGAAGGGGAGATAATCGAGCTTTCCCTTGTTTGATATGGCACTTCTATGGCATGAATGTTACCCAGTCCTTGTCAGCCCAAGCCTGAATGTTATCCAGGTCCTGCTGTAGGCTGGTATGGGCTGCTTTATTATTGGAGGAGTTTTTGAATAGAGGTGAATGTTGTGGAATTATTGGCAAACAGCCCCATTCCTGACCTTATGATAAAGGGAAGGTCATTGATTCAGCAGCTGAAGATGATTGGGCCAAGGACATTTCCCTGAAGACCCACTGCAAGTGATGTGCTGGGGCTGTGATGACTGGCCTCCAACAATCACAACAATCCTCCTTTGGGTCAGGTATCATTCCAGCCACTGGAGGGTTTCCTTTTGATTCCTATTAACTTCAGTTTTGCTAGGGCTCCTTGGTACCATACTCTGTCGAATGTTGCCTTGATATTGAGGGTAGCTACTTCAACCTCTCGTCTGGCATTCAGCTCATGTGTCCATATCTGGATCAAGGGTGCAATCAAGTGGTTGCAGTGGAACACAAACTGGGGTGACCATGAGCAGGTTTATGGTGTGTAGGTGTCACCTGGTGATAATGTTGATGACTCCTGCCATGACTTTACATATTATTGGGCAGAGGTTGATAGGGCTGGACTAGATCTACCCTGCTTTTTGTGGATAGGACTTACCTGGTCAATCTTCCACATTGTCAGACAATATGGTGAAACCTGAAGTGTGGCAAATGTTATAAACATTGGAATAAGTTAAAGGAGATAAGGTGCCAGATATTGCGATGGGGTAAATTTTATGATTTAGTTTTCCCCAAGAAAAGGTTTGTGTAACGGAAATGCATATTTGGAATTTGGGAGTCGAGCAGAAAATCCATTGGACAGAAATTTGTGCAGGGCACATTGACCTCTGATATGTGTTCCCTGAGGTTTTGGAAGCTGGCTTGGAATGTAGGTAACCTGGCAAGGCTGGGCTTTATTGTCCATCCTTAGTTGCCCTTGAGATGGTGCTGGTGGGCCTTCGACTTGAATCACTGCAGTCCCAGTGGCGAAGGTGTTCACAGAAAACTGTTAGATAAGAAGTATACCACTCACTAATCCCTGTAGCACTGTACTTTGTTTAGAACTGACTGAACAATTCCATAATTGCATTTATTGTCCAAAAAGAAGAACCTAATGCAAAGGCCAGCACAAGGAATGATGTATATCTGTCCCAACATAGATTTTGGTTATTTATTTTTTAGAACCATATTTGCAAAGCTCCATGGAGAATTTCCATCACATCCATTTTAAAAGAGCAGACAAACAGGGCAAGTGTAGTTCATTACAGTGTGTCTATGCCACAGCATTGGGATGAATGTGCTTGTAATGTTTACAGTCTGTTTATAAACCAATATTTGGACATTTGTTTGCCCCTGGTTACTGCATTCTATGTGCTGTGCTTTATGTGCTGGATTACAATGAATGCACATGGGACAGCAGTATAAATAAAAATCAAAACAAACAATGACCACGGATTAATATTATGGTCTATAAGTTTTGATTTTCAGTGGCATTTGACAAGGCAGAATTTATTGAAAGTCATTATTTGCTGTATTCCAGGGAATGCTAATAGCTTTGTGGTCACAATTTTTTTTCTCCTCAAATTGTACTTATATTGTGCCTATTCTTTTTTGTCAGCTAATTTCCGTTTTCCACTTGGGCTCTTCCTGCTTCAGGTATTACTCTCAGATCAATCAGTGGATAGGTGATCTGTTGAGAGGCATATAGGTTTGCAGCTGTAGAACCAGTCACTAGGTGGTGTAGTGAGAATGGTGTTGGTACACTTGAACACTGATTTTTCCCATCTTCCTTTTGGTTTCCCCCCAATAGGCCCAACTTGACAACAGGACCTTAAGTTGTACAGAATTATGGTGATGAGTCATCATGTGATATAGCATGAGTTCACGGACAAATTTTGTCACTGGAAAGCCTGTTTATGTGATGGGAGTATTAACAATCACAAATATGATCTGAACTGTGGTTTCAGAGCTTGGCCTTACTATCTGGAAACTTTGCATAAATCTTGTCATTAGGAAGGTCTTTAACATCCCCCTCCACCAACATAAATTCATAACAATTTTCGAGTCTGAGTTTATTTTACATTACGAAACAGTTTTATTAAGGTTTTTTTTTCCAAAACAGTTAAGTCAGTGGGTCAACTTTCCACGACCTTTGTCCATTTGTGGCATCACTGTTTTTGTTCAGTCTGCACTAAATATTTGCTAATGTGGATTAAATGATTGAGATAGAATGTAAATGTTAAGACAATTCATACAAACTGAAAATGTATCAAATGTTAATTAAATTCTTCATCTCTGCTTTCCCAGTCAATCACAGATTCCCACTGGGGATTGCAGAAATTGTTGGGATTTTCTGGTAGGGCCAAGTCTCTGTCTAGGGAAAGAAATAACTCTTATTCCGGCAAACCAGTAGTTCTTACAAATGGTTTGGTCTCTGTGTAAAATTCATCTTGAGTGCAGGTAATTAAAGGGAGAAAGGAGCCAATGAATTAGTACCCCTCTTTAGACACAAGTGGAATACCCTGGGTTGCTCTCTTACTAATGAGAATGCTTGCCCACTTTTGGTGGTAACCAGGGTGATGAACTTTGGAAAAGGCAACAGAGGAGGGTAATCAATTTGCAATGGCTTCTCTGGCAACCTGTGATCAACAAAGGTGTCATCCATGCTGGGAAACAGTTCTAATTGTATGACTGCACATGGGTTTCAAAATGTCTCCATATTTTTTGGTCTTTTATGCTCTGGGTGTCAAATCTGAGAATGTGAGTGATTATATTGCTGGGCCATGCTTTAATATGTATGAAGCATGCTTGCCAACCATCAGTTAGTGATTCCTATATGGTGTCTACCCTCCATAAACTTGAGGTCATCCAAAACTCGGCTGCCCGTGTCCTAACTCGCACCAAGTCTCGTTCGCCCATCACCCCTGTGCTTGCTGACCTACATTGGCTCCCGGTTAAGCAGCGCCTCGATTTCAAAATTCTCATCCTTGTTTTCAAATCCCTCCGTGGCCTCGCCCCTCCCTACCTCTGTAATCTCCTTCAGCCCCACAACCCCCTGAGATATCTGCGTTCCTCTAGCTCAGTGTCTGTCCCCTAGATCAGTGTATCTTTACCTCTTGATCAGTGTATCTGTCCCCTAGATCAGTGTATCTGTCCCCCTAGATCAGTGTATCTGTAACCCTAGATCAGTGTATCTGCACCCTTAGATCAGTGTATCTGTATCCCCAGATCAGTGTATCTGTCCCCCTCGATCAGTGTATCTGTACCCCTAGATCAGTGTATCTCTCCCCCTAGATCAGTGTATCTGTACCCCTAGATCAGTGTATCTGTACCCCTTATATCAGTGTATCTGTACCCCTAGATCAGTGTATCTGTCCCCCTACATCAGTGTATCTGTCCCCCTAGATCAGTGTCTGTCCCCCTAGATCAGTGTATCTGTCCCCAGATCAGTGTATCTGTCCCCCTAGATCAGTGTATCTGTCCCCTAGATCAGTGTATCTGTCCCCCTAGATCAGTGTATCTGTCCCCTAGATCAGTGTATCTGTCCCCCCAGATCAGTTTATCTGTCCCTAGATCAGTGTATCTGTCCCACTAGATCAGTGTATCTGTATCCCTAGATCAGTGTATCTGTACCCCTAGATCAGTGTATCTGTGCCCCTTATATCAGTGCATCTGTACCCCTAGATCAGTGTATCTGTCCCCCTAGATCAGTGTATCTGTCCCCCTACATCAGTGTATCTGTCCCCTAGATCAGTGTATCTGTCCCCTAGATCAGTGTATCTGTCCCCTAGATCAATGTATCTGTCCCCCTAGATCAGTGTATCTGTCCCCCTAGCTCAGTGTATCTGTCCCCCAGATCAGTGTATCTGTCCCCCTAGATTAGTGCATCTGCCCCCTAGATTAGTGTATCTGTACCCCTAGATCAGTGTATCTGTCTCCCTAGATCAATGTATCTGTCCCCCTAGATCAGTGTATCTGTCCCCCGAGATCAGTGTGTCTGTCCCCCTAGATCAGTGTATCTGTCCCCCGAGATCAGTGTATCTGTCCCCCTAGATCAGTGTATCTGTCCCCCGAGATCAGTGTATCTGTCCCCTAGATCAGTGTATCTGTACCCCTAGATCAGTGTATCTGTACCCCTAGATCAGTGTATCGGTCACCCTTATATCAGTGTATCTGTACCCCAAATCAGTTTATCTGTACGCCTAGATCAGTGTATCTGTCCCCTAGATCAGTGTATCTGTACCCTAGATCAGTGTATCTGTGCCCCTAGATCAGTGGATCTGTACCCCTAGATCAGTGTATCTGTCCCCTAGATCAGTGTATCTGTCCCCTAGATCAGTGTATCTGTCCGCCTAGATCAGTGTATCTGTACCCCTAGATCAGTGTATCTATCCCCCTCGATCAGTGTATCTGTACCGCTAGATCAGGGTATCTGTACCCCTAGATCAGTGCATCTGTACCCCTAGATCAGTATAGCTGTACCCCTTATATCAGTGTATCTGTACCCCTAGATCAGTGTAGTTGTACTGCAAGATCAGTGTATCTGTCCCCCTAGATCAATGTATCTGTACCCCTAGATCAGTGTATCTGTCCCCCTAGATCAGTGTATCAGTCCACTAGATCAGTGCATCTTTCCCCCTCGATCAGTGTATCTGTCCCTCTTGAGCATCCCTGATTATAATTGCTCAACCATTGGTGGCCGCGCCTTCTGTTGCCTAGGCCCTAAGCTCTGGAATTCCCTGCCTAAACCTCTCCGCCTCTCTACCTCTCTTTCCTCCTTTAAGACGCTCCTTAAAACCAACCTCCACCTGCCCTAATTTCTCCTTATGTGGTTCGGTGTCAATTTTTTTGTCTTATAACACTCCTGTGCAGCGCCTTGGGACATTTTACTACGTTAAAGGTGCTATATAAATACAAGTTGTTGTTGTCTGCTTCTCAATGTTTGCCGACAGAAATCATCCTGAGGTTGAAACTTTCTGTGTTTTCCTGAGGTCTCCCAGAATGCTGGAGGGTAGATCTTGTCTGCACATGCCCAGATTGTGAGCGCCTGCGTGGTCATGTGAGCAGGTGCCTCCAGCGCTGGTAATTAAATGGCACCCAGTTGTCGGTGTTAAGATACATTAGACATTCTTGCATAAAGAGCTCAGTCGTGTTTGAGAGATGTCAGTCACACATTCCTCACGCCTGCAGTTTAATGTTTTATACCAGTAAACAAAGCTGCCAGGTAGCTGTTAATATTTTTGATCATTTTTTGCAAGCTGCTGTTCAGATTTCTGTCAGCTGGATCGGGTGGGAATGAGTTAACTAATCTAACATGGTCGGCCAGTAGAATTTGGCCACTGCTCAACTTTATACAACATTTTTAAAGAGAATGGACAATTGCTTTAATTAAAGGTGAACTGCACTTATGATTCATAGTGTCACCTATTTTAAGACTTCTTTGCTGTTTTCATGCATTTTTCCCCCCTGTGAATTTGTATATGTAGTTGGAACTGAATCCTGCCAAAGTAGGTCAGGCTGTGCACAGTTACTTCAGGGACCACTGGTGACATTGAAAAGTAAAAGGGATGGGGATTCATTTCCCAACTCTTCAAAGGCCACACTAGATATTTCCTTCCATGGTACATTTTCATATCCATGACTGCCTCTTTAAATTTATCATGGAAAAAATATAATTAGGAATGATTTGCAAGAACTAAGTGACTTTTGAATTATTTTAATAATAAAAAGTATCAGAAGCCACAAAAATTGTTCGTCCCCATCAATTTTCTAAATGGTTTTGTAGTTATACTAACAGATGATGGAGTGATTTTAGCCATGCCCACTCGACGGAAACAGGGTGGGCGGGCGGGCGGGCGGGCAGTTAAAATTGCTTGTGGAACTTGCCTGCCGAGGTCCTGCTGTCTTCTCGCAGGTTCCGATCTTAACCCGTGAGCGAGGGAAACCGCTGGAAGTTGGCGCCTTCTTTAAATATGAAGATCAGGCTCTGATGTAACAAGGGTAATACAGTAATCATGGGGGACTTTAATCTACATATAGACTGGGCAAACCAAATTTGCAGTAATAGTGTGGAGGATGAATTCATGGAATGTATGCAAGATAGTTTTCTAGATCAGTATGTTGAGGAACCAACTAGGGAACAGGCTATATTAGATCTAGTATTGTGCAACGAGAAAGGGTTAATTAATAACCTTGTAGTAAAGGGGCCTTCAGGGAAGAGTGACCATAATATGATAGAATTTTAAATTGAGTTTGAAAGTGACTTAGTTAAATCCGAAACTCGGGTCTTAAATCTAAACAAAGCAAACCATGTGGGTATGAGGGGCGAGTTGGCTGTGGTAGATTGGGAAACTACATTAAAAGGTATGACAGCGGACGAGCAATGGCTAGCATTTAAAGAATTAATACATAATTTACAACAAATATACATTCCTTTATGGCACAAAAGCCCCACAGGAAAAGTGGTCCAACCATGGCTAACAAGAGAAGTAAAAATAGTATTAGATCAAAGGAAGAGGCTTATAATGTTGCCAAAAAGAGTAGTAAGCCTGAGGATTGGGAGGATTTTAGAATTCAGCAAAGGAGGACCAAGAAATTGATAAAGAAAGGGAAAATAGAATGTGAGAGTAAACTAGCGAGAGACATAAAAACAGACTATGAAAGCTTCTATAAGTATGTAAAAAGGAAAAGATTAGTGAAAAGTAAATGTGGGTCCCTTACAGGCTGAGACAGGAGAAATTATAATGGGGAATAAGGAAATGACAGAGAAATTAAATAAATACTTTGGCTGCGATTTTGCTGGCACTCAGAGGACGGGTTTGGAGGCGGGTCTGGAGTAAAAATCTAAATGATTGACGGCGGGTTGCGAACCCGCTGCCATCCCACCTCCATGCAACTTTGCAAAGTGTCGGGTCTGCGAGTCCCCATCAGACTCAACACCAAGCAATGGGAGAGGCACTTAAGGCAGTTAACAGCTTGTTAACTGCCTACATAATCCCATTTTAATAGGCTCTTCCCATTTTACTACATTTTCAGCGTGTTGTGCGACAAACACACCAGCTGATTGTGCCGGGTTCAGCAACTACCTCAATTCTTGACAGCTGCACCTGCAGCATAAAAGCTGACCTGTAACATGGCTGACTTTCAGATGCCAGAAATTTGTGTTTTGAGCTTTTGGAACACATTTTGCAGGTCTGTTGAGCTTGTATGTGTTTTGGCTGAGATCCATATGCACTGTGACCTCCTTGGAAAACCCTCTCCCCACATTGACTGAGCGCTTATAACATTTATTCGTCAACTGAAATATATACCAGCGGGATGGGAACCATTTATATCCTCTCATCCTGGTCCTCAGAATCGGAGGAAGAGCAGCCGCAGCAGCTGCAGAACCAGGCACAGCAGCAGCAACAACAGGAGCGCCAACCTCCTCCTCAGCCACCTGATGCTGCACAGGGCAGAGGGCATCAGTACAGGGCTGCACCGCGCCGCAGGAGATACCCCCAACACAGGGTTTACAGGCCGAGGATGAGCTTCCTCAACATGAGTGAGCAGCAGTGCCAAAGGAGGCTGAGACTTTCGCAAGAGGTAGTCGCTGACATCTGCACAATGCTGCACCAACACCTGGAGCACAGAGGAGCGGGTGGACACTCCTTACCAGTGGCTGTCAAAGTCACCACCGCACTCAACTTCTTTGCTTCAGGGTCCTTCCAGGGATCAGCAACAGACATCAGCAGCATCTCCCAGTCCGCTGCACACACTTGCATCACGCAGGTTACCGATGCCCTTTTGCAAAGTCACACAATTACATCCACTTCTCCACGGATGAAGCAAGTGTAACCGCGCGTGCGGTTGGCTTTGCAAATATGGCAGGCTTCCCAAGGGTGCAGGGCATAGTCGACTGCACACATGTGGCCTTAAGGGTACCCCATCACAACCCAGCTATATTTGTGAACCGCAAGGGCTTCCACTCCCTTAACGTGCAGCTGGTGTGTAACCACAGGAAGATCATTATGCATGTTTGCGCCAAGTTCCCTGGCAGTTGCCATGACTCGTTCATCCTGAGGCAGTCTACTGTGCCTCAGCTGTTCAATCCACAACCCAACTTTCCGGATGGCTACTTGGAGACAAGGACTATCCCCTGAAGACGTGGCTACTGACACCGATGAGGAGGCCATCAAATGCAGCTGAGGAGTGCTACAATGTGAGCTACATTTCCACCAGAAGCATCATAGAGCAAACCATTGGCTTGCTCAAAATGCGATTCAGATGCCTCAACAGATCGGGTGGAGCCCTACAGTACTCACCAGCCAGGGTCTCCAGAATCATCGTAGTCTGCTGTGCCCTGCACAACATCGCACAGCAGCGTGGCTTAGCGCTGGCTGAGGAACAAGTGGCTCAGCGCACAGCCTCCTCAGAAGAGGAGGAGGAGGAGGAGGAGGAGGCGGAGGAGAAAGAGGAAGACCTTGCAGAGGCGGATGTGCCAGTTCCACCAGGAAGTGAGCACATTACTGACCGTGAGGCAAGGGATGCACTAATCCATATAAGATTCGCGTAAGTTTACGGTGTAAGGAGTATCTTAAGTGGGGTCAGCCTTCGCTTTCTGACACAGTGAGCGGTTCGAATCACTCCAACACCCCTCCAGTTTCTAGACTTTGGGCTTATTTAGGGGTTGTGAACAAAATTGCAGTAAACAGGTTCTGATGAAAGAAATTTACTTTATTAAAAGAAAAAAAGGTAACAAACTTGAAAGACACTTATTACTTAAACACAGATTCGGGGAACACACGGTACAAGCGAGGGAAATGACAATATATCAAACAAAACCTTATCCCTCCCAAAGATCCCACTATCTGGCTAGGTTTTTGGTTTCAGGAGATCAGGGATAATGCTCACCAACGAATCCTTGACAGGATATTAGAGTCTTTTGTTTAAAAGGACTCCGTAAGGCCCTTGGTGCTGCGAGGTGTCTGATGGCCACTGCGGCAGTCGCTCTGGTTTCTTCTTGCGTGCTGATCTTCTGGCCTTCTTCCTCGTGGCTTGTGGTAAGTTTTGCTGGAGCAGGGAGAGAGCTGTGTCCGCGTCGCCAGTCAGTCCAAAAGAGAGAGCTTATGGCACAGGCTTTCAAATTATACTGTTTCTTTTTCGCGCTCAAAAACCCCTTACTAAAACAAATTCCTTTTTGAATGTAAATGACCCTTGCTTCGTCCAATTGTCTAGTTTTAGGCGGGCTTGCCAATTCCGATGGTTTTTGCTTAGTGTTAATCGCTTTCCGATTTAAACACCGCCTTATCTACGCGCCAAATCTCCACCTATTGTCCTTCTGTTGGCGGGCTTTTAAATCTGTTCTCTGGATACCTGGTTGATTGGTTTTTTGGATGGGATAATGGCTATGAAACTGTGTGATCGAAGTTATATTGTCATTGAATCGTTTTTAGATTACCAGCATCTTGTTTGCCCCTGGGAATCCATATTTGAATGTGTTTGTGAGTTTTGCTATGTCTCAAACAATTCCCAGTTCACTGACCGGCCACGCCCCTCGCAGCTTGTGTCTGTGAAAAAAAATGTCTCTCCCAACAATAAGATTCGAAAAGTCATTTTCCTCAGGGTTTTCTTCTTGTGATCTTTAGGTTTTTACATCAAATCACTTCACTGAGGTCCCATCATCCCAAGTTTGTATGAAAAGTCCAAAAATCACTCCCTTTAGGGCTCTGTTCGAGTTTCGGGGGGATTTTGCGAAGCCTACATCCCCCACTTTGATACTAACACTGAATTAGTATCATTAACAGGTGAGCAAAATTTCCGATCCCCGAAAACCAACCTTCCCCTGTATTACCTAAACTAAAAACCCAAACATTCATTCCCCTTTTGAAAGTGGTGTTTCAGGTACATACAGGTAAGAATCAATCTTTATTTCACATCCAAGCACGGAGAGGGTCCGACACCCCTGCACAGCTTGGAAAAAACACATCATACACATCATAAAAATGACACAACACACATACAAATTTTTTATTAAAAGACAAAATTCAAGGTTCGTTCCATCCCTGGCCATAGCCTTTATTTTGATGCACTTCCCAAGTCCCTTTGTGTCTGGAGCGGAGCTCCCCGTCCCTTCCCCTGCACTTTGTACACAGCAGGTAGAGAACTATCCCGAGCTGGCAGACCACCAAAAGATGGGAAGCCATCCTGATCCAGGACGGCACCTCTATATTCTCGAAAATATCCCACCAGGGTGGAACTACTAAATCCAAAATCTCTGCCCCTATTTCAACTGTTTTCTGTTCCAGGGTGTAGAAATGTTTCTGTGAAATCTCTACAGCTTTAAGTAGGATGGTAAGATGTTCAGGTAGAGGGGGAATTTTATATCCAAAGTAAGTCACATACTTTTGCAGGTTGGTGATGTTTTCTGTTACAGTGAGGTGAACAGTGGAGGGTTCAGGAATGGGGACAATCCATTCCTGGGCCACTTGAACTTCTGCCTCGGGTTTAAAACAGAAACTGCTGTCACTTACCGGACACCAGAAGTGTCCATGCTGGTAGTGGGACGCACCTGTGGTGACACAATATGTCCCACCCCCTATATATGCTACCTGTGGGGAAACATGGCCGTGTGCCATCACCTCCATGGTACAATTGATAGGTCGTGCGCCAGCAGCTTTAAACCCGCACTGTGGTTTGGAATAGGCGTTCAAGTGCTGGGGACACAGTATTATGTGTGAACCCCGGCTCCAGCACCCGGAGAGGTCATTACCTGTCATGGCGTGCTCCCACTTTATGACATAAGGTGGGACCGCTGTAAAACGGATGTGTGCACCCCCTTGAATGACTCCAATGTTCTCCACCCTGTATACCGGTACGGGTCGGGCTGTCCCACTCATGACTGGCATTCTCACTACTATCCCCATGATAGTGTGATTTGAACGCCCACAATCTATTGGGACAGGGTAAGCTTCAGAGGCTAGACGAAATTGGCATGGGCTCAGCGAATTACTAAATGGGTGGAGGGCTGCAAGGTGCTTGTTGCTGATCCAGGAGGGGACTAAACCTTGCTTTAAATCCTTCAGGTTGCTACGGCCCTCGCCCAGCTACCATGCCCCGTACAGCACACACACCTCATTCTGTGCAGCCTGATCCGATGCATTCCTATCCTCCAGTATGAGTGCATTTACTGTTTTGGCATGCCTTTCCAATTCTGCAATAATTTCCTTTAAATGAACCGTCATAGCTTGGTCCTCATGTAGCTCTGAGCCTACCACTGTGTTCCCATCCTTCAGGATCTTTCTTAACTGGGTTTTTAAACCATTTATCTGTGTCTGTAATTCCATGTCATCCAGGCTATTTATTACAGAGGACCCTGTACTATAGGCAGTGAAGACATCATTCCAGGCTCCCCTTCTTTGTCTACCCGTGCCCATAGGGTTCTCAGGGTGTATTCTGTATAGCTCTACTTTGTCTATATTGGCAAAATCAAATTCGTAAAATTTCCTAAACATTTCCTTTAGCAGGGCCTGGTACAGCTGCTCCGTCTCCTTAGGACACCACTCAGGTAAGTATACCTTGGTAAGGTTTAATATTACTGAAGCTACTGCATAGTGTACCCCCTGGTATAGTACCTTTTCGGTTGGTACTAGGACTAACCCATTCCCTGGTCCCTTGGTGCTGGTAGGGCACTTTTCTTCCAGGGTTTTCGGTACCTGGGTCGTGGGTAGGGGCTTTTGGGTGTGTGCCACGAGTTCAGTGGCATTAACTGGGACTGGAATGTGTGGGACCACGCACCCATGCAGGCTAGAATCCCACCCTATCCCCTCCCCGGCATCTTGCCATTGGCTGGAGAAGATGATGGATACCCCTGTGGGGCAGGCTTCCTCTGATCCCCACATACAAACATAGACTCCCTGTTCTGACTCCCACCACTTATTCCAACAAACACTAACTCCTCCTTGGGTCCCTGTGATTGTCCAGTGGGTGTCGTTCCCTAATCTTTCCCAGTCGGCTGTATGGTCCCCTGCGTCCCTGCTCAGCTTCCTGAGCCACCACCACCTATTCAAGGGAATTCGTCCCTTACAGGTAAGGCACACACGCTTCCCCTCGGTGACACTGACCCTTGTGGCAACGACCTGTATTCTGGGGCATGGGAGGGAGGCCTCCCCGTACGTGAACCCGGGCTGGTTGGAGTATTTAGTAGAGTTGGACCCCAGCCACCCTGGCCACCTTCCCTCATGGAAGTAGATGGCGAGCTCCTCCACTCCCTGCTCGCCACCCCCTGCGGTGACGACTGGTGCTCTCACTCCTGAGCACCCATAGATGTGGGAGTCCTCCACGTCACCTCGGTCACCGATGCTCACTCATACCAGGGCGAGCAGCAGCAGAAACCTTGTCATCCCGAAGTCCTTTCTGTAGGGGCACACACAAAACATATATCCATGTCCCAGAAAGGTTCCCTGGCTGGATAATTAATCAAGCCCTTCAACTTAAAAAAAACTCTACAAACAACTAAACTAATGATAACCATAACCATCAAAACTGCAATTACTTAAAACCGAAAATTCTGTACATTTGCCGCCCGTCTCCGGACGGCCAGGTTAAATCCTGTTTAGTCTCTGCCTTATGTGGCCTCTGGATGGCTTGTACACCTGGGTGTAGTGCAGCCTGTACCGCCGGACCCAGAAGGCCTTCCTCAAAACCGCTGGGGGTATCTTAACATCCCAGCTGCGTCCTGTGCTGCAGCACACTACCCCCTTTTGTGTGGCTGCAACGCCCTCGTTCATATCTGTGGGCTCCTCCCAGCCTGAGGCTGCGGGCGGGGGACCCTTCTCTCTCTCTTCTTCCAGTACTACCTCTCCTGTGAAACCCTCACTGTTGGAGGCTGTAGGCTGGGAATCCCCAACTTTAGAACGCTCCCTGCTCTTGGGCGCTCTTTTTCGGGTTGTAACCCTCTTTGGGTGGGACCCTCTAAACAGATACACCTGTGGCCACAGTAGCCTTTGCTGTGGTGTGCGGGGAGACCTTCTTAGGGCTCTGGCCACTGGGGGTGTGCTTGAGTCCCACATAATCGGTGGAGTGACCTCTCCTGTGAGACAACACACTGTCCCTCCCGCTGCAGCTTGTGCGTCTGCCACAGTTGCGGCTGGCTGCGGATTTCTAACTTGGGGGCCATCCACCTTTTCCGGCTGTTCCCTTTTAGGTTTAAACAGTTTGCACTGGTCAATCTCCCACCCGTGGATTCTCTGGGGTTCTAACAGCAGCCGATTTTTCTGGTGCTGGCTCCCCAGGTTACTGGCTGCTTGCCAGTGAACCTGTTTAAAAATCTCGTCCTCTGCCCTGAACGGACCTACTAGGGACTCCACACTCTCTCTCTTTACCAGGCCGGCCTTAAAGACGGGATTCTGGGCTTCGACCTGCTTTAAGTCCAGGGGCAAAGCTACCCCCTGTGTGCCTCCCTTGTCCCGGATTGCAGCTACCGGACCTGCTTTATAGGGATCCCATAACTCTCCTTCCCTGGCCCCCTGCTTGGCCAACTTGTCGGCCTTTTGGTTACCCTCCCACGTGGTATGGAGGGATCCTAAATCTATGTCCAGAGGTTTGGACATTGCCCCAGCCTGCTCGTTCCCTGTGATTCCCATTAAACTGTAGGGGACCCCGTTAAACCTGGGTGAATTGGTCAGGTCTTCTGAATGGACCACCGTGCTGGCAGCTCCAGTGTCCACCAAACATCTCCCCTGCACTTTCTCCACCCCCTTCTTAACATCGTATCCCGGGAAACACAGGTAGACAGGCTGCGCTGGTTCCAGTCATAGGTCTGCGTTAGGGGGGGCAGATGGGATTAATGCACCAGTAGCTACCTTCCCTGGGCCACCAAACAGGACTCTGATGGCCGCTACTATTGTGTCCAGTGTGGGGGAAGAGGTCGGTGCCTCTACTTTTGGGGTAAAAGCTGGGGAATTCTTTGTTAGCATATCCTTCCAGGGATTTCTACAGTCCTTTCTCCAGTGCCCCCTCTTCCCGCACCCGAAGCAGTTACGCTTCGTGTCGGAAGGTTTACCACCTTCCTGGTGCCACTCCTTCTTATCCTGACTGGGCTTTATCTCATGCACCTTCCCTTTCGGTGGGGTGTCTTCAGCTCCCCTACCGTTCTGGTAGGCTAGGGTCAGTTGCCTGACCACTGCCTCCTCGGTGACCCTGGGATCTCTTGGGTCAAACCAAAGCTAAGCCTTGGCTTTTACTCGTGGCAAGCTGTTTGCCACTAGGCTACGGAGCCAGTGGGCCAGCTCGTCCCTGTTCAGGTTAGCCCTGTCGAGAGCCCCATTACAAGCACCCCTGTACACCGGCCACAGCCTGTCTGCGAAAGCCTGTGGGGTCTCCCCTGCGAGCTGCACTGTTTTCTCCACCCGGGAGAAAGGACTTCCCTCATTCATTCCCATGGCCTCTAATACTTCCTCCCTTACGGCAGCATACCCGATCTGTCCTCTCTTGCTCTCAGTAGAGAGTGACTGGTACAATTTGCCATCTAATGAGAACAGGAGCAATTTTGCCATTTCGGCATCATCACAATCGTTAATGGCTGCTGATTGTTCCACCTCCATGAAGTGGACTGAGGGGTCTTCCTTTTGGGTAAGTTTACTCAGGTGGCTTACCATAGCCCTAAGCTGTTGTGTACCGTGGGGAGCCAAGAATTGACTTTCAAGGGGTCCCTGACCTCCACCACCGGCGGGCGGGCCGAATTTTTGCTGTCGTGCTGGGCACATTGGCCCTGGCTCCGACTTCTCCTGCATCGGTTCGCCCCCCTCTCCCTGCTGCCAGACCGAGGCAAAACTCGGCGCCACAGGTGCTGGTGTGCACTCCCTGTCAGCCTCACAGATTGTCTGCACCTCCTGCTGCCTAACCAAGCTTCTCCTTGCCGCCACAGGTGGTGGTCGAACAGTTTCCCCCTGCTCTTCCAGGTCTGCCCGGGCCGCACCCGGATTTATCAGGCACAGCATGCCTTTCGTCTTGGACAGAGCAAGGTTCAGACTCTCAATCTGCTTCGGACAGGGGCCGTGGTCCCCTACCTCAAACTCCCTTGTACTGGCTACTCTATAGGCTGCCTGAACATCATTTAACTTCTCTGTGAGTTCCGTTAATTGCTTGGCAAGGCGGGTGTTCTCTTCCCGCAATGCCAGTTCACTACTTTTGGCCTCGGTGGCCTGACACTGGAGGTATCCCTTACTGGCACGGTGTTCCTCCAGCATCTGTGACTGTTCCTGATCTTTTGTGCCGAGCTCTGCTAACAACCTATCCCCTGCTATAGCTCTGGCATGGGACAGTTGGCTTTCTTCCTTTAGCTCTTCTGTGAGAGCCTGAATGCGCTTCCCCATAAGCTGCATTTGTTTCTGGGAGCAGACCAACCATATGGCTTTCTCCACAGACTTATTGTACTCCTTGCTCTCAGTCCATGCAGCTGCAGCGTCCATAGGACGTTCAGCATGCAACAGCCTGAGGACCCATTTCTTGGTGATATTTACTTTTTTATATACATAGGATGACATCCTCTCTTCCATTTTTGTTCTCTCCTCAAAACCAGCATTTACTGCTTCACAACCCTTTCGCCAAAGTCCTGCCGCGGTCGCCATTATGTAGGGAGTATCTTAAGTGGGGTCAGCCTTCGCTTTCTGACACAGTGAGCGGTTCAAATCACTCCAACACCCCTCCGGTTTCTAGACTTTGGGCTTATTTAGGGGTTGTGAACAAAATTGCAGTAAACAGGTTCTGATGAAAGAAATTTACTTTATTAAAAGAAAAAAGGTAACAAACTTGAAAGACACTTATTACTTAAACACAGATTCGGGGAACACACGGTACAAGCGAGGGAAATGACAATATATCAAACAAAACCTTATCCCTCCCAAAGATCCCACTATCTGGCTAGGTTTTTGGTTTCAGAAGATCAGGGATAATGTTCACCAACGAATCCTTGACAGGATATTAGAGTCTTTTGTTTAAAAGGACTCCGTAAGGCCCTTGGTGCTGTGAGGTGTCTGATGGCCACTGCGGCAGTCGCTCTGGTTTCTTCTTGCGTGCTGATCTTCTGGCCTTCTTCCTCGTGGCTTGTGGTAAGTTTTGCTGGAGCAGGGAGAGAGCTGTGTCCGCGTCGCCAGTCAGTCCAAAAGAGAGAGCTTATGGCACAGGCTTTCAAATTATACTGTTTCTTTTTCGCGCTCAAAAACCCCTTACTAAAACTAATTCCTTTTTGAATGTAAATGACCCTTGCTTCGTCCAATTGTCTAGTTTTAGGCGGGCTTGCCAGTTCCGATGGTTTTTGCTTAGTGTTAATCGCTTTCCGATTTAAACACCGCCTTATCTACGCGCCAAATCTCCACCTATTGTCCTTCTGTTGGCGGGCTTTTAAATCTGTTCTCTGGATACCTGGTTGATTGGTTTTTTGGATGGGATAATGGCTATGAAACTGTGTGATCGAAGTTATATTGTCATTGAATCGTTTTTAGATTACCAGCATCTTGTTTGCCCCTGGGAATCCATATTTGAATGTGTTTGTGAGTTTTGCTATGTCTCAAACAATTCCCAGTTCACTGACCGGCCATGCCCCTCGCAGCTTGTGTCTGTGAAAAAAAATGTCTCTCCCAACAATAAGATTCGAAAAGTCATTTTCCTCAGGGTTTTCTTCTTGTGATCTTTAGGTTTTTACATCAAATCACTTCACTGAGGTCCCATCATCCCAAGTTTGTATGAAAAGTCCAAAAATCACTCCCTTTAGGGCTCTGTTCGAGTTTCGGGGGGATTTTGCGAAGCCTACAACGGAGCAAACACATATGGCTGACACATGGATATGAGTGTCTGGCTGACCTTCTTAACACACCATGCAGCATCTGTACAATAAACTGTGGGTTCCTATCACGCTCACCACCATCATTACAGATGAAAGGCGCCCTGACCCCTCACTGTGACACTTCCATTTCTGAGCACACATTGGCCAACTCTTTGAATCTTTGCCATCGCATTTCTTTATTACAATTGAAATAACGATGAGAATCTTCACTTTATATTAGATCAAAACACCCAAGTGACTACCCTTGTGACTATATGTGTGTTAACTTTCTCTTACGCATGCTTCTACATGGTGATTCCCCTGCAGCTTCAGCAGATGTTGAGGCACCTTGCTCACTTCCATGCTGCGCCTGCTTCGACACCTTTGGCGGGCATCCTCTGTGTTTGGGAGCCTGGGAGGGCTCGGCAAAAGTTTGCTCCTCCTGCGGCTGTGCAGGGGCAGAGACGGCCATCTCAGTTGGATGCGGAATCTGGGGCTCTGACCGAGGGCTCGGCAGTGGCATGGTCGTGTGAGCGCTTGGAGAGGAGCCCACACTTCCTTGTTGTCGGCCACCAACATCCCTCTCATGGGTCACCCGCACTTCACTGCTAGCAAGTAGTTGGAGAGCACCTTGCTGCACATCAGTGGGGCCATGAGGACTCGTCTCTGTACTGACAGTCCTCATAATGGGGACGTCCAGGTACCTCTGGTTCCTCTTCTCAATAGATGCCCATCTATCCTCCATAGTAGACCATCTATTTAGAAGAGTCACCATGTTCATTTGCGTCTGGCGATTTATGTCCTCCATAGAGGTTGCCATCCTTTCCATGGCAGCACCTACATTCGCCATTGCGTGCACCACGGCATTGCTCATGTTTGAGATGGACTCCTCCATTCTCTGCACACTCGCAGTTACAATGGTTGCAAACCCTGAAAGAGATTCTGGCACTTGTTCCTAAAGTTCCAGCACCGCTCTCTTTCTGGATGGCCCCAGAGGCACAGCGTCCACATGCAGCTGAGCAGAGCTAGGAGAGTCCAGCGCCCTCCAACAAGGACTCTCCACTTCTGTCCCTGTCTCCACCATCTCCTGATGCTCACTTGTGAGCTGTGATACACCAGGTGACAACACGAATCTATCTCGCGAATGACCCACTGAGGTGCGCGTCTGTGCGCTGGTTCTGGGTGCACTCAATTCTGTTGACACTGCACCCTCATAGGTTGCAGTTTCCTTTAAGGAGTCTTCCGGCTCTTCCTCCTGGACAGTGGGGAGGGATGCTTTCGATGGTCCTGTGGAGGAGTAAAGGCATGAGTTAGACATGTGATATTAACATAGCAGACACATCCCATTGTGCAGATGATCAGAACTCAATTTGTATGAACATCAGATGCCATATCAGTCACTCATGCAATCTAAATGAAAAGGTTGTAAATCTATTTTGTCACCACCTTGCTTTACTGCACCCGTCTCTCTGTCCCCCACTTCCAGTTCTCAGCACCTCCGATGATGTCGAGTGCGCCATGGAAGGTGGCCCTACTCCTGTCCTCCCCCTCTTATTGTGGGCTCTCTTTTCCTGAGGGACACAAGTGGAGTTTGAGCGAGAATGTTGGAGTGAGTGTAGAGAATCCATAGCATAGATGCTTAGAGGGAGACAAAGAGGGAGTGAGGTGCGTTGTTTGTTGTTGCCATTGCATAACAGTGAGAGCGAGTGTGAGGGGTGCATAGTAGAATGGTGGCGTAATTCTGTACATCAAAGAGAGGGATAGTTAAGGGTGCAAGGGATGTAAGGGTAAGTTGGGATGTGCAGGAGTAGGTTGACAATGCAGAGTGCTGGTGATGAGAGGAGATGGGGAGCAGATTGAAGGTAAGTGTGATGTTATGCTCACTTTTGCTGAGCGTAGCAGATCATTGAACCTTTTCCTGCACTAAACCCAGGTGCGTGCACACAAAGACCTGGCGCTAATCTCCTCAGCAATTTGCAGCCAGGCTGCCTTGGTTTGCTGAGAAGGCTTCTCCGTCCATTTGAGGGGAACAGAACCTCTTTGCGCCCTCTCACTCCCTCCACAAGAGCATGGAGGGAGTCATCATCAAATCTTGGAGAGGCCTTTGCTTTTGAAGCAGTCATCTCGCTATCTGCCACACTGAGAAGCATCAGAAAATGAATGAAAAACCACAAGGCTGCATGGGCCCCTTAAATGCAGCTGAATGGAAGATATCAGCAGAGGCGAGCAGGAGACCCAAACCCACTGATTGGGCCGGGCAACGCGCATGATGGGCTTAATAAGCCCAGTTAAGGGAAAATAGTTAATTCAGAGCAGCTGAAACCGGCAGCGGGACCGGAACCTGCCGACCAGCCAACCTGACTCCAACCCGCCGCCTATGGTAAAATTGTGGCCTTTGTGTCTGTCTTCATGGAAGAAGACGCAAAAATCTTCCCGGAAATAGTGGAGAACCAAGAATGAGGAACTGAAAGAAATTAATATTAGTAAAAAAGTAGTACTGGAGAAATTAATCGGACTGATAGCCAATAAATCCCCTGGACCTGATGGCCTACATCCTAGGGATTTGAAAGAGTTGGCTATAGCGATAGTGGATACATTGGTTGTCATCTTCCAAAATTCCATAGATTCTAGAACGGTTCCCACGGATTGGAAGGTAGCAAATGTAACCCCACTATTTAAGAAAGGAGGGAGAGAGAAATTGGGGAACGACAGACCAGTTAGCCTGACATCAGTAATAGGGAAAATGCTAGAATCTATTATTAAGGACGTGGTAACAGGGCATTTAGAAAATAATAATAGGATTGGGCAGAGTCAACATGGATTTATGAAAGGGTTTTTGAGGTTGTAACTAACAGAATAGATAAGGGGGATCCAGTGGATGTGGTGTATTTGGATTTTCAGAAGGCATTCGATAAGGTGTCATACAAGAGGTTATTAAACAAAATTAGGACTCATGGGATTGGGGGTAATATACTAGCATGGATTGAGGATTGGTTAACGGACAGAAAACAGAAAGTAGGAATAAACGGGTCATTTTCGGGTTGGCAGGCTGTAACTAGTGGGGTACCGCAAGGATCAGTGCTTGGGCCTCAGATATTCACAATCTATATCAATGATTTGGATGAGGGGACCAAATGTAATATATCCAAGTTTGCTGATGATACAAAGCTGGGTGGGAATGTAAGTTGTGAGGAGGATGCAAGGAGGCTTCAAGGGGATATAGACAGGCTAAGTGAGTGGGCAAGAACATGGCAAATGGAATATAATGTGGGGAAATTTGAAGTTATCCACTTTGGTAGGAAAAATAGAAAAGCAGAGTATTTTTTAAATCATAAGAGATTGGGAAATGTTGGTGTTCAGAGGGACCTGGGTGCCCTTGTACACGAATCACTGAAAGTTAACATGCAGGTACAGCAAGCAATTAGGAACGCAAATGGTATGTTGGCCTTTATTACAAGAGGATTTGAGTATAAGAGTAAAGACGTCTTACTGCAATTATATAGGGCCCTGGTGAGACCACACCTAGAGTACTGTGTACAATTTTGGTCTCCGTACCTCGGGAAGGATATACTTGCCATAGAGGGAGTGCAACGAAGGTTCACCAGACTGGTTCCTGGGATGGGGGGATTGTCCTATGTGGACAGATTGAGTAGACTCGGCCTATATTCTCTAGAGTTTAGAAGAATGAGAGGTGATCTCATTGAAACATGCAAAATTCTTACAGGGCTTGACACGGTAGATGCAGGGAGGATGTTTCCCCTGGCTGGGGAGTCTAGAACCAGTGGGTCACAGTCTCAGAATAAGGGGTCGGCCATTTAAGACTGAGATGAGGAAACATTTCTTCACTTAGAGGGTGGTGAATCTTTGGAATTCTCTACCCCAGAGGGCTGTGGAGGCTCAGTCATTGAGTATATTCAAGACAGAGATCGATAAATTTTTGAATATTAAGGGAATCAAGGGATATGGGGATAGTGCGGGAAGGTGGAGTTGAGGTAGAAGATCAGCCATGATCTTATTGAATGGTGGAGCAGACTCGAAGGGCCAAATGGCCTACTCCTGCTCCTATTTCTTAAGTTCTTATGTTCTTATGTCACCAGGACCTGACTGATATATTAACCAGAAGCATGCCTGAAGAAGCTGTTGTGGCTTCTCCACCAGGCCAACTTACTGGGAAGAGGAGTCTGGACCAGAAGAAGTCCAAAAAAGTAATTACTTTTCCTTTTTTTTAACTTTCCTTGTGGGACCATGAGGAGCAGTGGGCCTCCCCTCCCCTCGCCTCCCCTCCCCTCGCCTCGCCTCGCCTCCCCTCCCCTCCCCTCCCCCCCCCGCCCCCCAAGCTTCCTCCCGAACCCTCGCCCAACCAGTTACCTAATTGCTGGGGACCGTTCCTTCGATCCCTGGTGATGGTCTCCCTCTGCCTGACGTTCTGCCCCAGGCCACTGGCCAGCTGCCGCTTCCTGCTGGTTTCTGCCAGGAGAATATGCAGATGAGTCCCAGAAGTCTAAATCTCCCAGGCCTCACAGTGCCGAGGTCGGGATGGTTTGCCACCCACATAACTGCCGCCGCAAGTTAAAATTGGGGCCGATGTCTTTTGTGCCGCGACAACAACTAGGAACATTTAAGAAATTGTTTTGGTGTACAAAGGTTTTAAAAAATATATATATATAGTTATTCCTTGAGAAGTTTTTTATTTAAAAAGTTATTTTGACAAAGTAATTTATTGTGGTATTTCGTAATTTAACGGCACCGAAACAGGTTGATGACACCTTGGTTAGGCGTCTCACCTGAAGAACATATACCCCAACAATGCAGCAGTCCCTCAGTACTGCACTGGAATGTTGGCCTTGATTATGAGCTCAAACTCCTGGGATTGGGCTGAAACCCACAATGTTCTGATCAAGATTGCTGCCGATTAAGTCAGGCTGAAACAAACAGTAACGAATAAGTGGACTGAGTCACATTGTGGGTTATTACAAGGCCCTTTCACACCTTGGTTCTAAACCAGCCCAGCTGTTGGGAGGAAGCTTTCCTCTCTGCTGGCTTTAAGTATGGTACATGAAGTGTGTTTGGGCAATCTCAACCTGTTTGCTAATGAGTGTGGGGGTCACAAGGATGGCTGGTGTAGAAAATGGGAATGTTACTCTGGTGCATAACGGAGTTCTCTTAGGTTCAGGCATGTAATTGGGCCAAAGAAAAGGGAGCTGAATTCTGCATTCAGTCAAATTGCATTGACGGGGCGGGGGGAATATTTGATGCTGTTAATAGTTGCCTGAAATGGGAATGTGTTCCAATCTCCAGTGATTCCCTTTCACGAGTATAAAATGAATACATGACTTCACAGAAGGGGGCAGTAAAATGCATTTTTTTTAAAAGAATTAATAACATAGAATTTATAAATTTTTATTTTTATTTAAGCATATTAACTGCAAATGTATGAGTCACCAGTGAAGGAATGCAATCTGTATTGTTTCACTATGGAAAATCTCAGTCTATAATCATACATACACATTTTAATTACATTTAATTTCCTTTTTAAAGGGGGTTTCCCAGTAAAGTAACACTCCGGGATTAGATTCTTACAATAGTTTTGTCCTGGAATTTCCTTTCAGAGGAGAGTTTTCCAGTGGGCTTGCATTCGAGCACACTGCTGAGGCAATTAGATGAAGTCACAGCCTCAATTATTTTCCTATATACAGGGCAATAATCTGATTTAAAATCCTTATTATTGGTTCAGCAGTATTCAGGTATTTTAGTGTCTAAATCTGCAGTATGGGAAGGTGCACCAGCTGCGAGAGACATCCGCCCATGACTGAAGCATTGAGTGGATTAAAAAAAAAATCACTTTCGATTGTTCCCTTCCGCCATGGACATTTCTTGTAAGTGAAGGCCTGTCCCACTGTCAAACAGTGTCTGAATTATTTTTTGGTAGTTGATGCAGTGATAAATGCTGCATTTATCCATTTTTCAGGCATACTGAGAAGGTTGAGGGGTGACTTGATGGAGATCTCCAAGATTTTGAAGGGTTATGACGAGATTGAAGCACTATATTGTTTCCACAGGTTGGTGAGATGATAACGAGAGGGCACGAGTTTAAGATCTGCACAAAAAGAATTAAAGGGGAGGTTAAAATAAGTGTCTTTACACAGAAGATGGTTAGATGGTTAGAATGTGTAATTCTCTGCCATAAGGCATTGAAGCAGAGTCTATAAAATCTTTTAAAAAGGGAAGAAATAGTTGCTCGAATTATGGGGTACAGGAACATAGGAACATAGGAACAGAAATAGGCCATTTAGCCCCTCGAGCCTGTTCCGCCATTAAATGAGATCATGGCTGATCTGTGACCTAACTCCATAGACCCACCTTTGCCCCTTATCCCTTAATACCTTTGGTTAACAAAAAGCTATCAATCTCAGATTTAAAATTAGCAATTAATCTAGCATCAATTGCCATTTGCGGAAGAGAGTTCCAAACTTCTACCACCCTTTGCGTTTAGAATTTTTTCCTAATTTCACTCCTGAAAGGCCTGACTCTAATTTTTAGACTATGCCCCCTAGTCCTAGACTCCCCAACCAGCAGAAAGAGTTACTCTCTATCTACCCTATCAGTTCCCCTTAATATCTTGAAAACTTCAATCAGATCACCCCTTAACCTTCTAAATTCCAGAGAACACAACGCTAGTCTGTGTAATAACAACAAAAAATGCTGGAAATACATGCTTAAATACATACTTTGGCTCTGTCTTCACAAAGGAGAACACAAATAACCTCCCAGAGATGTCGGGGAACATAGGGTCTAATGAGAGGGAGAAACTGAAAGAAATCAGTATTTGTAGGGAAATGGTGTGAGGGAAATTGACGGCATTAAAGGCCAATAAATCCCCAGGGCCTGATAATCTACATCCTAGGGTACTTAAGGAAATGGCCCTAGAAATAGTAGATGCATTGCTGGTCATCTTCCAAAATTCTATAGACTCTGGAACAGTTCCCATGGATTGGAATGAAGCTAAAGTTACCCCACTGTTCAAAAAGGTGGTAGAGAAAAAACGGGGAATTATAGACCGGTTGTGGGGAAAATGCTAGAGTCCATTATAAAAGATGTAATAGCAGAGCACTTGGAAAACAGTGACAGGATTGACAAAGTCAACATGGATTTACAAAAGGTAAATCGTGCTTGACTAATCTACTGGAATTTTTTGAGGATGTAACTGATAGAATAGATAAGAGAGAACCAGTGGATGTGGTGTATTTGGACTTTCAGAAGGCTTTCGATAAGGTCCCGCATAAGAGATTAGCGTGTAAAGTTAAGGCACATGGGATTGGGGGCAAGGTACTGACTTGGATAGAGAACTGGTTGGCAGACAGGAAGCAAAGAGTTGGAATAAATGGGTCTTTTTCCGAGTGGCAGGCAGTGACTAGTGGGGTACCGCAGGGATCGGTCCTAGGACCCCAGCTATTCACTATATATATTAATGATCTAGACGAGGGAACGAGATGTAATATCTCCAAGTTTACAGATGACACAAAGCTAGGTGGGCGTGTGTGCTGCGAGGAGGATGCCGAGAAACTCCAGTATGATTTGGACAGGTTGGGTGATTGGGCAGAAGCATGGCAGATGCAGTATAATCTGGATAAATGCGAGGTTCTCCACTTTGGTGGCAAAAACAGAAAGGCAGATTATTATCTGAATGGCAATAGATTGGGAGAAGGTGAAGTGCAACGAGACCTGGGTGTCCTTGTGCACCAGTCGCTGAAGGTAAGCATGAAGGTACAGCAGGCGGTTAAGAAGGCAAATGGTATGTTGGCCTTCGTAGCGAGAGGGTTTGAGTACAGGAACAAGGATGTCTTGCTGCAGCTGTACAGGGCCTTGGTGAGATTGGGTCGATTGGGCTTATACTCGCTGGAGTTTAGAAGAATGAGTGGGGATCTCATTGAAACTTATAAAATTCTAACAGGACTAGACAGACTAGATGCAGGAAGGATGTTCCCGATGGCGGGGGAGTCCAGAACCAGGGGTCACAGTCTAAGGATAAGGGGTAAGCCATTTAGGACTGAGATGAGGAGGAATTTCTTCACCCAAAGAGTGGTGAACCTGTGGAATTCTCTACCACAGAAAGCAGTTGAGGCCAACTCATTAAATATATTCAAGAAAGAGTTCGATATATTTCTTAAGGCTAAAGGGATCAAGGGATATGGGGAGAAGGCAGGGACAGGGTAATGAATTTGGATGATCAGCCATGATCTCATTAAATAGCGGAGCAGGCTCGAGGGGCCGAATGGCCTACTCCTGCTCCTATCTTCTATGATTCTATGATTCTATGTATGGAAGGTGGCATTGTCAGAATTGACGTGGCGGAGACGGAGAAACTGGGAGAATGGAATAGAGTCCTTACAGGAAGCGGGGTGGGAGGAAGTGTAGTCCAGGTAGCTGTGGGAGTCAGTGGGCTTGTAGTGGATGTTTGTCGAAAGCCAATCGCCAGAAATGGAGATGGAGAAGTCAAGGAAGGGAAGAGAAGAGTCGGAGATGGACCATGTGAAGGTGAGGGAAGGGTGGAAATTGGAAGTAAAGTGAATGAACTTATCTAGTTCAGGGCGAGAGCAGGAAATGGCACCGATACAGTCATCGATGTAGCGGAAAAAGAGGTGAGGGAGGGGACCTGAGTAGGACTGGAACAAAGAATGTTCCACATATCCCTTGAAAAGGCAGGCATAGCTAGGGCCCATGCGGGTTCCCATAGCAACACCTTTAATTTGGAGGAAGTGAGTGGAGTCAAAGGAGAAGTGTTCAATGTGAGAACAAGTTCAGCCATGCAGAGGAGGGTGGTGGTGGATGGGGACTGGTTGGGCCTCTGTTCAAGGAAGAAGCGGAGCGCCCTCAGGCTGTCCTGGTGAGGGATGGAGGTGTAGAGGGATTGGACGTCCATAGTGAAAAGGAAACGGTTGGGGCCAGGAAACTTGAGAGTGCAGTTTGTCACGGAGTGCAGATCGGAACAGAGTGTTAAACTGCGAGTTTGGTGAGTGAGGGAGTTCGGGGAGGGAGGTGTTCCTTTCTTTTTCCATCTTTGTCAGCTTCCAGGAGAGCAGGAGCTAAAAAGCTGCACAAGAGGGGACAGAGAACCAGCGGTGAGTATTTCTACAGTATTTCTACATTCCAGTCATTAAAGTAAAAGTAAGGTCTCTAGTTTAGAGCAAGTAGTGTTTAAAGGGATGTAAGGTCCCTAGTGTATTTAATATTCTTTAATTTTAAGGGAGTAAATTAAGGGTAGGACATGGCAGGGCAGCTCGGCAGTGTGGAGTGCTCTTCCTGTGCTATGTTGGAAGTCAGGGACACTTTAGGTGTCCAGGGCGAACACATGTGCAGGAAGTGTCTCCAGCTGCAGCTACTCGAAATCCGCGTTTCGGAGCTGGAGTTGCGGCTGGAGTCACTGTGGAGCATCCGCGAAGCTGAGATCTTCGTGGATAGCACGTTTAACAAGGTGGTCACACCGCAGGTAAAGAGTGCACAGGCAGACAGGGAATGGGTGACCACCAGACAGAGTAAAAGAACTAGGAAGGTAGTGCAGAAGTCCCCTGGGTCCATCTCCCTCTCTGACAGATTTTCCGTTTTGGATACTGATGGGGGAGATGGTTTCTCAGGGGAATGCAGCAAGAGCCAAGTCCGTGGCACTACGAGTGGCTCAGCTGCACAGGAGGGGAGGAAAAAGAGTAGGAGAGCAATAGTGATAGGGGATTCTATCATAAGGGGAACAGATAGACGTTTCTGTGGCCGCAGACGTGACTCCAGGATGGTATGTTGCCTCCCTGGTGCCAGGGTCAAGGATGTCACTGAACAGCTGCAGGGCATTCTGAAGGGGGAGGGCGAACAGTCAGAGGTCGTGGTTCACATTGGTACCAACGACATGGGTAGAAAGAGGGATGAGGTCCTGCAACAAGAATTTAGGGAGCAAGGTAGCAGATTAAAAAGGAGGACCTCACAGGTTGTCATCTCTGGATTACTCCTGGTGCCATGTGCTAGTGAGTATGGGAATAGGAGGATAGAGCAGATGAATGCGTGGCTAAAGAGTTGGTGCAGGAGGGAGGGCTTTAGTTTCCTGGATCACTGGGTCTGCTTCTGGGGAAGGTGGGACCTGTACAAGTCGGACGGGTTGCACTTGAACCAGAATGGGACCAACATCCTTGCGGGGAGATTTGCTAGTACTGTTGGGGGGGTTTAAACTAACTTGGCAGGGGGATGGGATATGGAGTGGAGCTATAATAGGGGGTGATGCACAGCTAACTATAGAGGAAAAAAGAAGTCAGCCTGAAAGGCAGAGCAAACATGTAATGGCACAAGGGAGCATGGCAAGGCTGGATGGCATTTATTTTAATGCAAGGAGTCTTGCGAGTAAGGTAGATGAATTGAAGGTGTTGATGAACACATGGGAGTATGATATTGTTGCTATCACAGAGACATGGTTGAGGGAGGGGCAGGACTGGCAGCTCAATATTCCGGGGTATAGAATCTTCATGCGAGACAGAGGGGGGTGTAAAAGAGGAAGGGGTGTTGCAATATTAATCAAGGAGTCAATTACTGCCGTAAGGAGGGATGATATCTTAGCAGGTTCCTCTAATGAGGCCATATGGGTAGAACATAAAAACAAAAAGGGGGCAAGCACTTTGCTGGGAGTATACTATAGGCCCCCAAACAGTCAGGGGGAGATAGAGGAACAGATGTGTAGGCAAATCTCAGAGAAGTGTAGAAATAATAGGGTAATAATAGTAGGGGATTTCAACTTCCCCAATATTAACTGGGATAGTCAGAGTGTGAAAGGCTTAGAGGGTGCAAAATTCTTAAAGTGCATCCAGGAGAGCTTTTTGAGCCAGCATGTAGAAAGTCCTACAAGAGAGGGGGCGGTATTGGATCTAATTCTAGGGAATGTAGCCAGGCAAGTGGTAGAAGTGTTAGTAGGAGAGCATTTTGGTGACAGTGACCATAATTCAGTGAGATTTAAGGTAGTCATGGAAAAGGACAAAGATGGACCAGAAATAAAGGTTCTAAATTGGGGGAAGGCCGATTTTAATATGATAAGGCAGGATCTGGCCAAAGTCGACTGGGATCAGCTACTTGTAGGAAAATCCACATCAGAACAGTGGGAGTTTTTCAGAAAGGAAATAGAGAGAGTACAACGGCAACATGTTCCCATAAAGGTCAAGGGTGGGACCAACAAGCCCAGGGAACCCTGAATGTCAAGGGATATACGAGAATGGAGTAGGAAAAAAAGGGAGGCTTTTGGCAGATACAAAGGACTAAAAACAGTGGAAGCCCTAGAGGAGTATAGAAAGTGCAGGGGGGTACTTAAAAAAGAAATTAGGAGAGCGAAGAGAGGGCATGAAATAACACTGGCGGGCAAAATAAAGGAAAATCCCAAGGTGTTTTATAAGTATATTAAGGGCAAGAGGATAACCAGGGAAAGAGTAGGGCCCATTAGGGAGCAAAGTGGCAATCTGTGTGTAGAGCCAGAAGATGTAGGTGGGGTTTTAAATGAATATTTTGCATCTGTTTTCACTATGGAGAAGGACGATGTAGGCATAGAAATCAGACAGGGGGATTGTGATATACTTGAACAAATTAGTATTGAGAGGGAGGAGGTACTAGCGGTTTTAGCGGGCTTAAAAGTGGATAAATCCCCAGGCCCAGACGAGATGTATCCCAGGCTGCTGTGTGAGGCAAGGGAGGAGATTGCAGGGGCTCTGACACAAATTTTCAGAAACTCTCTGGCCACAGGGGAGGTGCCAGAGGACTGGAGAACAGCTAACGTAGTACCATTATTCAAAAAGGATAGTAGAGATAAACCAGGGAATTATAGGCCAGTGAGCCTAACATCAGTGGTAGGGAAATTATTGGAAAAACTTCTGAGGGACAGAAGTAGTCTCCACTTGGAGAGGCAAGGATTAATCAAGGATAGTCAGCATGGCTTTGTCAGGGGGAGATCATGTCTGACCAATTTGATTGAATTTTTCGAGGGGGTGACTAGGTGTATGGATGAGGGTAGTGCAGTTGATGTGGTCTACATGGACTTCAGTAAGGCTTTTGACAAAGTCCCGCATGGGAGACTGGTCAAGAAGGTAAAAGTCCATGGGATCCAGGGCAACTTGGCACATTGGATCCAAAATTGGCTTAGTGGCAGGAGGCAGAGGGTGATGGTCGAAGGTTGATTTTGTGACTGGAAGCCTGTGTCCAGTGGTGTACCGCAGGGATCGGTGCTGGGTCCTTTGCTGTTTGTAGTGTACATTAATGATTTAGATATGAATGTAGGAGGTATGATCAGTAAGTTCGCAGATGACACAAAAATTGGTGGGGTGGTAAATAGCGAGGAGGGAAACCTCAGGCTACAGGATGATATAGACGGGTTGGTCAGATGGGCAGAACAGTGGCAAATGGAATTTAACCCTGAAAAGTGTGAGGTGATGCATTTTGGGAGGACTAACAAGGCAAGGGAATGCACAATGAATGGTAGGACCCTGGGAAGGACAGAGGATCAGAGGGACCTTGGTGTGCATGTACATAGATCCCTGAAGGCAGCAGGACAGGTAGATAAGGTGGTTAAAAAGGCATATGGGATACTTGCCTTCATTAGCCGAGGCATAGAATATAAGAGCAGGGAGGTTATGATGGAGCTGTACAAAACACTAGTTAGGCCACAGCTGGAATACTGTGTGCAGTTCTGGTCGCCACACTATAGGAAGGATGTGATTGCATTGGATAGGGTGCAGAGGAGATTCACCAGGATGTTACCTGGGTTGCAACGCTTCAGCTATGAAGAGAGACTGGACAGGCTGGGGTTGTTTTCCTTAGAGCAGAGAAGGCTGAGGGGGGACCTGCTTGAGGTGTACAGAATTATGAGGGGCATAGATGGGGTAGATAGAAATGAACTTTTCCCCTTAGTAGAGGGGTCAATAACAAGGGGGCATAGTTTCAAGGTAAGGGGTAGGAGGTTTAGAGGGGATTTGAGGAAAAACTTTTTCACCCAGAGGGTGGTTGGAATCTGGAACTCACTGCCTGAAAGGGTGGTAGAGGCAGGAACCCTCACAACATTCAAGAAGCATTTAGATGAGCACTTGAAATGCCATAGCATATAAGGCTATGGGCCAAGTGCTGGAAAATGGGATTAGAATAGACAGGGCTTGATGGCTGGCGCGGACACGATGGGCCGACGGCCTCTTTCTGTGCTGTATAACACTATGACTATGACTCTAAACTGGAAACTGTTAAAGTGACGGAGGGCGTCGGAATGTAGTTGGGAAGAGACTGGACAAGGGAAGAAAAAATAGAGTCGAGATAGGAAGAGGTAAGTTCCGTGGGCCAAGAACAGGCTGAAACGATGGGTCTACCAGGGCAGTCCTGTTTGTGGATCTTGGGAAGGAGGTAGAAGCGGGCTGTGCGGGGTTGGGGGACTATGAGGTTGGCGGCCATGGAGGGAAGATCTCCAGAGGAGATGAGGTCAGTGACAGTCTTGGAAACAATGGCCTGATGTTTGCTACTGGGGTCATGGTCCAGGCGGAGGTAGGAGGAGGTGTCGGAGAGTTGCCGTTCAGCTTCCACACGGTAGAGGTCAGTTCGCCAAACAACAACAGCACCACCCTTATCAGCAGGTTTAATGATAATGTTAGGGTTGGATCGGAGAGAACGGAGTGCTGCAAGTTCAGAGGGAGGTAGTTTGTGTAATCACTCCTCGTAATTAAACCCTTGGAGTCCAGGTATAATTTTGGTAAATCTACGCTGCACTTCCTCCAAGGCCAATATATCATTCCTGAGGTTTAAGGAGTGAACGGGAGAGTGAAATTAGACCCGATGGCTTGTGTGGAGAAAAATACCAGTGTAGACTTGAGGACCAAGTGATGTGTTTGTGTGTTGCAACATGTTATTATTCTGTTCTGTGAAATGTTGCCTCACAACATGACATCTTCCTCAAGAATGCAGCTTGTGGATTTCAATATTGGAAAAAACATTTCATTCTAGAGAAATACACGGAACTTCCGTAAGCAGACTGGTATGGACTGGGTGATGCATTTAGTTAGGAGCATTGAGCTGAAGCAAGCATAATGAATCTAAAGAGAATGCCGGCTGACATTCCATGATTTCCCTCTTGGGATATGCCCCAAGGAATCACAAAAATATTAAAAACAGAATGTGCATTCGGTGGAATCTGAACATACCTTGTACGTCTGAAAACAAACCATACATGACTCTCACCTGCTGTTCCATCCCTTCCACCCTATTAATATTGGTTTCTTCTTAACCTGCCTGAAAAAAATGCCCCTGATCTTTTGTCTAAAAAGCAAATATTCATTAATTACCATTAATTAAAACCTCAACTATTAAATCAGTGGTTGGATTAAGTTTAGCTGCAATGCTGTGTGCTTTGAAGAGAATGAGCCTGAATTTGCGGTCGGAGGCTTCCCGCGGCTGCCTGGGGCCTTGGGATCCATGGCGACCTGCGCTCCTGGGCCTCTCTGGGAACGCATGGGTAAAGGCCCACATATCCCAGGGGCGCTCGCGGTTCGCAATCACCCCTGGGATCACGTGGGTCGGCCCAGCCACTAAAAGAGGGGGGATCCCCATTCATGCTATGATAAATTGACCCTTAGTGTTAGGGGGGGATTAAATATGTGGGGTTATGGGGATAGGATGGGATATGTTAGGGGGAATTAAATACGTGGGGTTACGGGGATAGGGTGGGATAGGTGCAGGCTCAATGTGGGGATTCTGTGTGAGAAAGCAGGGACAGGGTACTGGATTTGGATGATCAGCCATGATCGTATTGAATGGTGGAGCAGGCTCGACGGGCCGAATGGCCTCCTCCTGCTCCTAGTTTCTATGTTTCTATGTTTCTATGCTTTTCGGGTTTCAATTTTCGTACGGAATCCCCATAAGCATGAATGGGGATCACATAAAAAACACAATTGCACACCAATTAAATTTAAAAAAAAATACATATTTAAAATTAATTAAAATACCATTTAATTAAACATTTAAAACAAAAATTTAATTTTTTGAAAGATAAATTGTAACGTTTTAAAGGGGCTAAAAATAACTAACTTATTTTACAGGTGTTTTAATGTGTAAATAATTAAAAAAATATATTTTTATATTCATTTAAACTCTTATGCTGGTAAAAGCAGGCCTTATGCTGGGCAGTATTTAGGCAAATAGCCCAACTCTCCGCCCGCGGATGCCCTTTTCCCGGGGATGCGTTGGATCTGTCACCCGTAGGGGCCGCAAAATACGGGCACAACATACTTTTACCTTATTTACTCCCCGCTTAAAGCAGTAAAAGCAAAATAACTTGGAAAGAATGGAGATTCAAATGAAACAAGGACAAGTAACCTAGGGTCAAGAAAAATAAGGAAGGGAAAGGTTTACTATTCCCAGTTGGAACAACAGTGAATATAACTTTTTAATCTATGGAAAGTTACTGAATCACACATTTTAATATATCTTAGCTATGTTAGTTTTGGAACACAAGTAACCAAAGAGAAATACATTGAATGTTTAACCTTGGCTTCAGGGAGAGAAAGAAGTATAGGGGCCTTACTGTTTCTCAGTAAGGCAATTGGTGTTGGGGGACAGCATTGACATTGTTGGCATTACACCAAAATATTAATAGTAGATATACAAAGGGCTTACTTTTCAATTTCTTTTTACTCTTCACGTATTATGTGGGAAATTGTACTGTTTCCAGTATTTGATTGCTCTTCAATTCTTCAGAGAGGCAGGACCATCGCAAACACATTTGTAAGTGAAGACTCAGCTCTTAAACATGCATATTTTGTAATAACAAGGATCTAATGTAGACAAATCTCTTTGCACAATTTATTTTTTTGTGTAAGGGAAGCTGTCTCTGCCTGTTGCTTATTTTGGCCAGTGAAAAAGTTGAACAATATAAATATTTGAACCCAGGCCAGTCAAAACGAACAGGATGTGACACATTCTCAGTTGCTTTCCAAGCAGCCAGCACAGAGAGGTTTTTTTCCTAGTACATACTATGGGATGTCGCCATGAGAGATCTTTTGTTAGCATGAGAAAGCTTTCAGAAGTCAAAGCTGCACAATATGTACTCATTTTAAATGAGTGTACTGATACAGTATTGAATTACAATTGCTCTGTAAAGTAGGAATGGATCTTAAATAAATGACAGTTTATTGAGTAATTTTAGACCATAGTCTGAGAAATAAGAAGCAACTTATGAAAAATGTCATTCAAATATAATTCGGGCACACATTATTTCCAATAGGCACCACTGAATGTAGACAAAGACCTCAAAACTCCGTGGGCCGTGATTCCCGTATTTACCTTGGGATCACATCTGCTGATGCACTCCAACGCTGACCCTGCCACAGTTAGCGGGGTCAGAAGGATGACATCTGATTTTCACGGAACTGGAGATGTGCCCAAGGCACCATGGCCACATCTACAACCTGGACATGTCCCATGGAGCCGGGAAATTCGACGCCCGCTGATGGGGCAGGATTGCCGTCGCTTCTCCCCCATGATTCCATAGTACTTTCGCCGGCCACCACCCACCGCACCTCAAGACCAACTGGAGGCTGGTATGCCTCATCTCACTCGTTGTACCAATCTGCTGACCCTACTGGGCCAGCAAAAACGGGAACCTCAGCAGAAGGAACCTCTGTCCTTGGCACCACCCTCTTGTGGCTCTGGCCTTGTCAGGAGTGGGTGGACGTTCTGCCTCTTCGAAGGATGGCAGGGAAATTCTGGAATCGGTGAGGGTCCAGAGCAATTGGGTCTCTGCTGTTTTCCGATAAATTCTGCTAGACTCCCATCGAAGTTACACCGGAAGTCTGGTGGAACGTAAATATTGGCATTCTCTGTTGCCTCTTTTACCATTACCAATCTCGGCGTGCCATTTAATCTGCTTCATCGTGGACTGTAAATTTCTCTGAGCTCTCTCACCTTGTGGATGATTCACTTAAGTTGATCGTCTTAAGCACTTCTTTCACCCTTACCTGGTGTGACATAGTGAACTCCCAAGGACATAAAAGACACTTGGGAACGACTGATGAATCTAGCAGAGCTTTACTTAAACTGTTCAACATTGGTATGGTCTGAATCTGAAATTCAAGTCTGAGGAAAGATGCTGAGGAGAAAACTGTCCCTAAGCAGGAAATCCATTTCTGGGCCACCAGCGATCTAAGACTCAAAAACACCAGTCTCTGCCCCTCCCGAGTTGAAATTCAGTGACAGATGTATTTGCAACATCTAAATCCATCACACCCAGCCGAAAACTTAGAAGATGCCATGACCAAAGTCAAATTGACAAATTGTTCATTGTTCCTTCCACATATGTGAACTACCATTTTAACAAGTGGTTGTAAAATGGTCAGGTTTCAATTTTTGTGTTTAATATATGAACTGTAGTCCAGTTTGGACCAGTTTGCATTTACAATATGAATTTGGTGATCACTGCTGCATGAAGATTATTTTAACGTGAAATTGGAGTATTTCTCCAATATTTACTCTTGTGTTAGTTTATATGAAATGCAAGTTTCCATCTTTTACTGTTAATATTTTTCTCATTCTAAGTTTGCTGGGCACTTAAAAATACAACATTTTGTTTTCCGCTCCAAAATGCAATTGATGTTTTGCACTAACTTTAAAATTTTAAGTGGAAAATTTCACGCAATGGAGGGATTTTCCTCAAGGGTGGGATCGGCGCTGGAAGCGGGTCAGGTGGGACTTCCACCCTCTGGAGCATCCCCATCATGATCGCATCCTGTTTTTTCTGGGCGCGGGTCAGTCAGGTTCGCAGGCCATGTTCCGAGCAATATCTCTGCTCTGCAGTGCGGGGAAGGAAATGTTCAGCTGTTGGTGTTGACCTTTTTTTAAAAATTCATTTATGGGATGTGGGCGTCGCTGGCAAGGCCAGCATTTATTGCCCATCCCTAATTGCCCTTGAGAAGGTGGTGGTGAGCCGCCGTCTTGAACCGCTGCAGTCCGTGTGGTGAAGGTACTCCCACAGTGCTGTTAGGGAGGGAGTTCCAGGATTTTGACCCAGCGACGATGAAGGATCGGCGATATACTTCTAAGTCAGGATAGAGTGTGACTTGGAGGGGAACTTGGAGGTGGCGGTGTTCCCATGCGCCTGCTGACCTTGTCCTTCTAGGTGGAAGAGGTCGCGGGTTTGGGAGGTGCTGCCGAAGAAGCCTTGGCAAGTTGCTGCAGTGCATCTTGACCTGACTTAAGCAGCAGCTTAAAGGGATTGATCAACACTTAATGGAGTAAAGTGTCGGAAATGCAGAGACACAAAATGGATTGGGAGCCCAGCCTCAATTATTCAATATGAGGAATTGAACAAAGGAAGCAACATGTTGGCCTTACCATTGGTGGTACCTGGTAATCGCAGACAAGGAGCTCTAAACAACTCTTCTATACCGGCGTTATTTCGGGGAAGTGGAGCTGGGGTAGGCAATAAAGGAAATGGGACAGCCCAGCAAGCCCCATCGTCCTGCTGTCACTTACATACAGTGGGTGGTGGGCAAGCACTGGGCATTATGAACTGGCTCCTTCAGGGTGGGGGGGGGGGTGGTGGTGGGTGCTAAGTAAAATAACTGTGGCTAATTTTAGAGTGAGGATTCAATACAAGGCTTCTCCACCCCATTTCCTCACATTCTCCACCCTGGTAATGACTGGAAATGGTCAATTTTTATGGGAAAAATAAGCACCTGCATGTGCTTGTTTGGCTATGAGTTACATTATTCTTCAACTATAGACTTTGAATTCTGATATAGAAAAGTTATACCCAGAGTGTTAGCTAGGGGAACCGAACACTGGAGCTGATACAATCTGAATTGGGTTGTTTCAAGACCATTTAGAAAATGTGAAACTGGCCCATTGAGACGTACTTTGTTCTTTTAATAAAGATGTTGTTGGGCATTTGCAGAGGAACAAAAGCTCGCTGTGCATTCATAGCATGACCTCCTATTAGTCACCGGGTACCAGCTGTCGAGCTGGAAACAGCAGCAACAGTAGACCTGTTCTAAACGCATTTAAAAAAAATATACCTGGGGGTTGAATTTCTGCTGAGCTTCTCCCGATCGTCCACTGTAAAGTCAGTGGAAGATCTGTGAAAAACCTGGAGAAATGGCATAAACGCTGTTTACATAACTTCTCCAGGGTTTCCACAGATCTTCTGCTGAAGCAATGGCAGACGATCGAGAGAACCCCAGTGGAAGTAACTGGCACTGGTATTTTTATGGAAGGGGTTGTCTGCCGCCTGATTCTTGGTGGTGTGAGTGAGGAGTTGCCTTGTTATTGGAAGCTGGTATAATTCCCAATATTTATTTTATGATGGGGGTGAGGGAGAATAACATTTGATTCCTGGTAGGTTTATGGAGTGGGTGTTTTAGTTCTTGTTGCTTCTAACATGGAATGATGGGTTGAAATTTTAGAAGGAAAGTAACGTTGATATATGTGTCGGCAGTAACTCTTAAATGTTTTATCTGAGCAAAAGTATCACTTAGCAGGAGTAATGTGAGAAGTCGCACAACACCAGGTTATAGTCCACAGCTTTATTTGAAATCACAAGCTTTCGGAGCGCTGCTCCTTCGTCAGGTGAAGTGAAGAGCACCTGACGAAGGAGCAGCGCTCCGAAAGCTTGTGATTTCAAATAAAGCTGTTGGACTATAACCTGGTGTTGTGCGACTTCTCACATTTGTCCACCCCAGTCCAATGGCATCTCCACATCTTAGCAGGAGTAGTCAGCTAAAATTGAACTGAACACAATTTGCATTGATTAAAAATGGATTGAGATGTTCAATTTCTATTTAGGCAATGGAAATATTCTGTTTCCAAGTTTTCAATGGTAATGTGAAAACAGCATTCCTCTTTGAGAGGAATAAATAATATAGAATCATGAATATTATGTTAACCAAAAAGTACTTAAAATCAAAGATACAAGTGTGTTTATAATGGGGACATTTGTCCTTGCTACAGTTATCTTTAGCTGAAGCTTGTTTTGTCACCCAATATACAGAAATATTTCTCATCTGGTGACGTGGCATTATCAAATGGATCATTTTGCCTTCCATAGATTAAAACATGGTAAAACATTCAACCAAAAGAACTCAGTCCCTGGATGAGGATTAGAGTTATATTGATAAGCACTAATGGAGATGATTGAATGCTGTGTGGAATATGATGACTGCTAAACTGGTGGCATTCTTTGAACTGCCATTCCAGGAAGGGCATCTGATCGGGGGGTGACATGGAATGTGACTCTGGGTAGATATTTTGGTGCTATACCTGGCTTAATTTTGGGGATGGGGACAGTGAGGAACTTTCCAGAAGTTTTCCTCAGAGGATTATATGATTCTGATGATGTCAGTGATAAAGTGGATTGTGTATGATCTGTGAAAAGAGTAGACTTGAAAGGCTGAATGCTGAGGAGTCAAGAGGCTTGGAGAAGCAGGGTGGCAATGATGATACTTCAACTTCTCCCACACTACCAGTTAACTGGAGCAAAATTTATCCTACAGTAATACTAACATCCTGTGGTCCTATTGGTAATGTTGTGAAAAGTTCCAAGTGTACTTTAGTCAGTGCCTATAAACAAATGACCCGTTAGTTTCAAAATATTGTTGACTGATCAGGAACTCAACAGAGTTGGCAATCAAAGCTGTGTCTCACCATTCTACGCCAGTGCGTATTCAGGATGTAGCAATGCACAGACCACTGCAGACCGTCTGCTGGTTCAAACGCACAGAATACTTGAACAATCTTTTTTAAAGAAAAGTAATGTGGTGTCTCCCCAAAGTCTCAGCAAGTTAATTCTGTGAGTAGCTGAGCCCTGCTGACCAGGAAGGTTGTAGGTTGGATCACCACTCTATACTGAGTTAGCTGACCTCATGGGGCAGCAGCAATGGCATTACAGTTGGGGCCCATGGCCAGGGTTCCTTGCCTCTGATTGCTACTCACAGACCATTACTGGAATGGTACTTGAGTGATGACAGGATTGACAGTCCATTGTGAGGCACTATGGACAGGCCACATCGTCCGCATGCCCGATACGAGAGCCCCAAAACAAGCGCTCTACTCGGAGCTCCGACACGGCAAGAGAGCCCCAGGTGGGCAGAGGAAACGCTTCAAGGACATCCTCAAAGCCTCCTTGAAAAAGTGCCCACTGATACCTGGGAATCCCTGGCCCTGTAGGGGGTGGTGGTTTGTGTCAGCTACACCTCTGACTTCCGAGCGGTTCGAATCGCTCCCACTCCCTTGGTTCTAGACCTTGGACTTATTTGGGGGTTGTGACAAAAGTGCAACAGACAACTGGTTTTGATGCAAGAACTTTGATCTTTATTCAAGAGAGTAAAACACAACACAAACACTCTTAACACTCTAAAAGTGGGGAACACTTCGATACAAGTGAGGGAAATAACATTAGAAGAATACTTCACCCCTCCCAATCCCACTTCACTAGCTAGGATGGACTCCAGAGGACCAGGGATGATACTCACCAGAATCCTTGACAGTTGGCCTAGTTCGCGGTTTTGGGGTTCGCTCTATATGTTGGTTGGTGTCTGCCGTACCCCGTACGTGGTAGAGGACTTCAACTGCGTATCTGGTCAGTCTTCGCGAGTCCGCTGATGCGGTAGGGTGTGTATTGGATCTATCAGGTGAGTACCCACTTTTCTTTGGTTTAGAAGTAGGGTTTAGAGAGTTTTTTTCAGGAAAATCTTACCCAGGGGTAAGTCAGGAGTAGATTGTAGAGTGGAAACTTTGCGGATCTTTGGTTTTTCCCCGAGTTGGTTTTCTTTGGTCGCGGTGGCCCAATATTGGTGGTGATGTTCGGTTGGTTGTTTTCGTGAGGACTTGTTGCCGCGAGGTGTCCGATGGTCACTGAGGCGGTCGTTCTGGTTTCTTCCACGTGTCGGCCTACTTCGAGAGCTGTTGGCCTCCTTTGTTGAATGGTCTGGTCTTCGAGCTGTCGACCTCCTGGCTGGACACGGAATGTTGAACGGTGGTGCTGGAGAACTGTGTTGCAGTGAATGCCTCCGTGGATGAACTTGTCCTTCTTCCTTCTTTTTCAGGTTGAGAACGGGCCTTCAATTATACTAATTGAAGCTTCCTTATCTGCGCGCCAAATCAGATCCTGGTCATTGTTAGATTTTGGCGGGCTCGTTAACGGTAACTTCTTTGTAAATGTGTGAAGTGGTTTCGGGATAGGCTCCATCCTGTCGATCTGCCACTTAATCGTAGTTGATTGTTCCCAAGTTTGGAGTTTCTTGACTGGGCCTGGGATTTCTATAGAGTAGGCCAAAGTGATCTGTTTTATGCATGTTTTGATGGGCTCTGTAAATTTGGGTGGAGACTGCTTTTCCTCGGGTTTATTGTAAGGATGTTAATGTCTGATAGGGGCCGATTAACTCCAAGTGAGGTCATGCGGTTCCCCAGACAGTTTGCATTAACTCCAAAATCCAAACTGTTTTTACAGAGGTCGAACCCACCTTCCTTCACAGCCTTTTCTCCCTCACAAGTCCAGACATGTCTTTTAAAATACCAAATCTTGGATTTTGCTCTAAAATGTCCTTCGGTTAGGCCCAATGCATTCCACCACCCTGTAATAGTTAGAAGAGTCCAAAGTCGTTTTCCTTAGGGTTTGTCTTCGAGTTTTGGGGGGATCTGTGAATTTTGAGAATCTTACACCCAAGACTGCACAAAGTGGAGGAGATGCATCCGGGAAGGCGCCGAACACCTCGAGTCTCTTCGCCGGGAGCAAGCGGAAGCCAAGCGCAAATAGCGGAAGGAGCGCACGTCAACCCAAGCACCCCACCCACCCGCCCCTTCAACCACCGTCTGCCCCACCTGTGACAGAGACTGTAGGTCCCGCATTGGACTCATCAGTCATCTGAGAACTCATTTTTAGTGTGGAAGCAAGTCATCCTCGGTTCCGAGGGACTGCCTAAGAAGAAGAAGAAGAAGACTATGTGATTGAACAGCCTACTGATGCACACTGTCCAGACTTACACATAAATAATGGCCACTTGGACAAGACACCAGTGGGTGACCAGTGCCAATGGAATGGAAGCAGACCCCAGCAAGTGGTCAACGCCCTCAGGAAAAGAGGGCTTAAAATTGTCGGAGTCAATTGGCAAGCGGGTGATGGAAAGCTTGGTTTTGTTTCAATTAGATTTATCTTCAAATTTCTCCTTTTATTCCAGTAAGGCAGTTATTTATACGAGGGCCTTTTGTTGTGATTCGCAAGGAGCTCTTTCAAATCGTTTTTTCCCCCTTTAAGTCTAATTTAATTAAATAAGAACAGAAAAAAGCTGAGAAATAAGGTGGAAGGCCTGTTGGCATCTGAGAAGGGAAAAAAGACAGGTTAGTATTTCGGGTGCAAAGCTGACAGATGCTGACAGGCTTATTGTTTATTTCCAGCATTTTCTGTTTGTATTTCAGATTTCTAGCTTTCCCCAGTTTTTCTTTTTATCTCTCCGTTCAGTGAAACCCTGCTTAGATCACACCGTCAAAACTAATTAAATTGTGATGCGAAGAATCCTGTGCTCTTATCTTGTAACCTGTATTTCCAATGGGAAGCCAGTATAAAATTGAATTTTTAACATCTGTGGTTTAAAGCTATCTATCTAACTTCTAAGTGCTTGTGTGCGAGTTTCCTTTGACTAACAATAGGAGCAGAATGCAAGAAGATAGGAAAAATGCATCTTACCCTGGGCAAGATAACCATCAAATACACACTCGTGCTCCCATTGTTTTCAAAGAGAGGAGGCGGTATTGATTTGAGCTGCCTGCTCAACATAATCATAACATTTCTGTTGCAAACATGAAATAACCAGCCCCACCAAAAAATTATAAATAATTTCTCTGTATAACACACCACAAGATGAGTTATAGAAAACTTTGCTGTCAGTATTGCCCTTTTCAAATTTCTGGCATGTCATGGAAAGAACATTGCACACTTTCGACCTATCATCCAAGAGCTGTATCTCTGTCAGTAAACTGTTCATATTAAGCACTGAATTGATGCTTTTTCAAAGGAATATGAGGAACATTTGGCTTGTTACTGCGAATGTGACAGAAGTGGTCAAGTAGTGATGAATCAAATTGTCAACTTTTTTTTGTCATTAAAATTCTGGAGTACATAAGGAATGAATCTGGACCTTTCTTCGGGGTAAATTTTGCTCGTTGGTGCTCCCACCGCAGAGCCTTGCTCAACGGGATAGCAGATTGGATTATCCGTCACGGCTGTCACCAGTCCCAATTCACCACCCAGCCAATTCACCACCCTGCCAATTCATCACCCTACCAATTCACCACCCTCCCAATTTACCACCCTCCCAATTCACCAATCTCCCAATTCACCAATCTCCCAATTCACCAATCTCCCAATTCACCACCCTCCCAATTCACCACCCACCCAATTCGCCAATTTCCCAATTCACCAAAATCCCAATTCACCACCCTCCCAATTCGCCACCCTCCCAATTCGCCAATCTCCCAATTCACCACCCTCCCAATTCACCAATCTTCCAATTCACCAATCTCCCAGTTCACCAATCTCCCAATTCACCACCCTCCCAATTCACCACCCTCCCAATTCACCACCTCCCAATTCGCCACCCTCCCAATTCACCACCCTCCCAATTCACCACCCTCCCAATTCACCACCCTCCCAATTCGCCACCCTCCCAATTCACCACCATCCCAATTCACCAATCTCCCAATTCACCACCCTCCCAATTCACCACCCTCCCAATTCGCCACCCTCCCAATTCACCACCCTCCCAATTCACCAATCTCCCAATTCACCACCCACCCAATTCACCACCCTACCAATTCACCACCCTCCCAATTCACCACCCTACCAATTCACCAACCTCCCAATTCACCAATCTCCCAATTCACCAATCTCCCAATTGTAGCACCAGCTTTCTGGCCATTTTTATGAATCATATTTTATATCCAAAACCCCAAGAAAAGAACTACTGTTGGGCAAGCTTGTGGGAGTGGCTTAGGGAATCGGATTACAAGCCAGGCCAACCTGTCTAAGGTGCATTCATATGCAAACGGCCATCTCACACTGACAGGCTGGGAGGAAGGGAACCCAGGCCGATTGACGTCATCACCATCTAACATGATTACTGGGAACAATACCCTGAGAGGTAACTCAGCGACACTATCAATAAAACACAGTCCCAACCAAAACTGGTGGAATGCAGGAGATGGCCAGGCCATTGTCTTCCAGGAGATAAGGCAGTTAAGCAAGTTTGGTTTGAGATTAAAACCCATTACCTGCTAATGGGAGCCATCAACTCAGGAAACGACTGACATCCAGTAATCAGCACGCATTGTCTCTCCAAGTGCCAGGCCTGGAAGCGGGGAAATGGAATATCATTTTTCACAAAGATTTCAAAGGTCATGAGTCACTCCAGGCCACAGGGGGGTCCAAACAGGTCACTTGAGTCAATACATCGATGAGTGTTGGCAGGAGGAAAAGGCGATGGGTTTTGCGTATATCAGGAGCCGTTCAGGGGCTGCTTTTTTTCTCCTCAGCATCAATCTACAGTGAGTCTCCCGAGTGGGGCTCGGCTCGACGGAACACCGCCAGAAGCTGAGTGCCGCTCTTCATCCCACATCAACGGACCTCGACTCAAACTGGAACTTGGATACCACGTCGACGGTACGGAACCAGGAGCGAGACGTACAGGAAGGAGCTGCAAGCAAGACAACGGGCAATCGGGGTGAGCATATTGCCTGCGCCTACACATCCACAAGACCACTTAGCTGTGTGAGGGGTGATTGTAAGTCCCAACCAAACCTTAGAGTGGTTTAGTGCTGGGATCCTGTGTTAGTTTATTTCACGGGAGGGTTCTTTTATTAGACCGTGGATATTTAGCACGGTATGGCTTGTTGGACAAGCCAGAGTTGTTGTATTGTTTTGTACTGTTGCGAGTGTTATTGTTAATCCTATTAAACACAATACAGTTCAGCTCAAACGGGTGTCCGAGTCTGAGCTGGTCCATATAATCCCTATCGTCCACAACTTGTAGTAAGAGGCGTGTTTTCGGTGCACCCGAGAAAACCACTTATACAATTTACCACCCACCCAATTCGTCAATTTCCCAATTTACCAAAATCCCAATTCGCCACCCTCCCAATTCACCAATCTCCCAATTCACCAATCTCCCATTCACCAATCTCCCATTCACTAATCTCCCAATTCACCACCCTACCAATTCACCACCCTCCCAATTCACCACCCTCCCAATTCACCACCCACCCAATTCACCACCCTACCAATTCACCACCCTCCCAATTCACCACCCTACCAATTCACCACCCTCCCAATTCACCACCCTGCCAATTCACCACCCTCCCAATTCACCAATCTCCCAATTCACCACGCTCCCAATTCACCACCCTGCCAATTCACCACCCTCCCAATTCACCAATCTCCCAATTCACCAATCTCCCAATTCACCACCATCCCAATTCACCAATCTCCCAATTCACCACCCTCCCAATTCACCACCCTCCCAATTCACCAATCTCCCAATTCACCAATCTCCCAATTCACCAATCTCCCAATTCAACAATCTCCCAATTGTAGCACCAGCTTTCTGGCCATTTTTATGAATCATATTTTATATCCAAAACCCCAAGAAAAGAACTGTTGGGCAAGCTTGTGGGAGTGGCTTAGGGAATCGGATTACAAGCCAGGCCAACCTGTCTAAGGTGCATTCATATGCAAACGGCCATCTCACACTGACAGGCTGGGAGGAAGGGAACCCAGGCCGATTGACGTCATCACCATCTAACATGATTACTGGGAACAATACCCTGAGAGGTAACTCAGCGACGATATCAATAAAACACAGTCCCAACCGAAACTGGTGGAAGGCAGGAGATGGCCAGGCCATTGTCTTCCAGGAGATAAGCCAGTTAAGCAAGTTTGGTTTGAGATTGAAACCCATTACCTGCTAATGGGGGCCATCAACTCAGGAAACAACTGACATCCAGTAATCAGCACGCATTGTCTCTCCAAGTGCCAGGCCTGGAAGCGGGGAAATGGAATATCATTTTTCACAAAGATTTCAAAGGTCATGAGTCACTCCAGGCCACAGGGGGGTCCAAAGAGATCACTTGAGTCAATACATCGATCAGTGTTGGCAGGAGGAAAAGGCGATGGGTTTTGGGTATATCAGGAGCCGTTAAGGGGCTGCTTTTTTTCTCCTCAGCATCAATCTACAGCGAGTCTCCCGAGTGGGGCTCGGCTCGACGGAACACCGCCAGAAGCTGAGTGCCGCTCTTCATCCCACATCAACGGACCTCGACTCAAACTGGAACTTGGATACCACGTCGACGGTACGGAACCAGGAGCGAGACGTACAGGAAGGAGCTGCAAGCAAGACAACGGGCAATCGGGGTGAGCATATTGCCTGCGCCTATACATCCACAAGACCACTTAGCTGTGTGAGGGGTGATTGTAAGTCCCAACCAAACCTTAGAGTGGTTTAGTGCTGGGATCCTGTGTTAGTTTATTTCACGGGAGGGTTCTTTTATTAGACCGTGGATATTTAGCACGGTATGGCTTGTTGGACAAGCCAGAGTTGTTGTATTGTTTTGTACTGTTGCGAGTGTTATTGTTAATCCTATTAAACACAATACAGTTCAGCTCAAACGGGTGTCCGAGTCTGATCTGGTCCATATAATCCCTATCGTCCACAACTTGTAGTAAGAGGCGTATTTTCGGTGCACCCGAGAAAACCACTTATACAATTCACCACCCACCCAATTCGTCAATTTCCCAATTCACCAAAATCCCAATTCACCACCCTCCCAATTCGCCACCCTCCCAATTCACCAATCTCCCAATTCGCCAATCTCCCAATTAACCAACCTCCCAATTCACCAATCTCCCAGTTCACCAATCTCCCAATTCACCACCCTCCCAATTCACCACCCTCCCAATTCACCACCCTCCCAATTCACCACCCTCCCAATTCACCACCCTCCAAATTCGCCACCCTCCAAATTCGCCACCCTCCCAATTCACCAATCTCCCAATTCACCAATCTCCCAATTCACCACCCTACCAATTCACCACCCTCCCAATTCACCAATCTCCCAGTTCACCAATCTCCCAATTCACCAATCTCCCAATTCACCAATCTCCCAATTCACCACCCTCCCAATTCACCAATCTCCCAGTTCACCAATCTCCCAATTCACCACCCTACCAATTCACCACCCTCCCAATTCACCACCCTCCCAATTCACCACCCACCCAATTCACCAATCTCCCAATTCACCACCCTCCCAATTCACCACCCTCCCAATTCACCAATCTCCCAGTTCACCAATCTCCCAATTCACCACCCTACCAATTCACCACCCTCCCAATTCACCACCCTCCAAATTCACCACCCACCCAATTCACCAATCTCCCAATTCACCACCCTCCCAATTCACCACCCTCCCAATTCACCACCCTGCCAATTCACCACCCACCCAATTCACCAATCTCCCAATTCACCACCCTCCCAATTCACCACCCTGCCAATTCACCACCCTCCCAATTCACCAATCTCCCAATTCACCAATCTCCCAATTCACCAATCTCCCAATTCACCACCCTCCCAATTCACCACCCTCCCAATTCACCACCCTCCCAATTCACCACCCTCCCAATTCACCAATCTCCCAATTCACCAATCTCCCAATTCACCAATCTCCCAATTCACCAATCTCCCAATTGTAGCACCAGCTTTCTGGCCATTTTTATGAATCATATTTTATATCCAAAACCCCAAGAAAAGAACTACTGTTGGGCAAGCTTGTGGGAGTGGCTTAGGGAATCGGATTACAAGCCAGGCCAACCTGTCTAAGGTGCATTCATATGCAAACGGCCATCTCACACTGACAGGCTGGGAGGAAGGGAACCCAGGCCGATTGACGTCATCACCATCTAACATGATTACTGGGAACAATACCCTGAGAGGTAACTCAGCGACACTATCAATAAAACACAGTCCCAACCGAAACTGGTGGAAGGCAGGAGATGGCCAGGCCATTGTCTTCCAGGAGATAAGCCAGTTAAGCAAGTTTGGTTTGAGATTGAAACTCATTACCTGCTAATGGGGGCCATCAACTCAGGAAACAACAGACATCCAGTAATCAGCACTCATTGTCTCTCCAGGTGCCAGGCCTGGGAGCGGGGAAATGGAATATCATTTTTCACAAAGATTTCAAAGGTCATGAGTCACTCCAGGCCACAGGGGGGTCCAAAGAGATCACTTGAGTCAATACATCGATCAGTGTTGGCAGGAGGAAAAGGCGATGGGTTTTGGGTATATCAGGAGCCGTTAAGGGGCTGCTTTTTTTCTCCTCAGCATCAATCTACAGTGAGTCTCCCGAGTGGGGCTCGGCTCGACGGAACACCGCCAGAAGCTGAGTGCCGCTCTTCATCCCACATCAACGGACCTCGACTCAAACTGGAACTTGGATACCACGTCGGCGGTACAGAACCAGGAGCGAGACGTACAGGAAGGAGCTGCAAGCAAGACAACGGGCAATCGGGGTGAGCATATTGCCTGCGCCTACACATCCACAAGACCACTTAGCTGTGTGAGGGGTGATTGTAAGTCCCAACCAAACCTTAGAGGGGTTTAGTGCTGGGATCCTGTGTTAGTTTATTTCACGGGAGGGTTCTTTTATTAGACCGTGGATATTTAGCACGGTATGGCTTGTTGGACAAGCCAGAGTTGTTGTATTGTTTTGTACTGTTGCGAGTGTTATTGTTAATCCTATTAAACACAATACAGTTCAGCTCAAACGGGTGTCCGAGTCTGATCTGGTCCATATAATCCCTATCGTCCAAAACTTGGAGTAAGAGGCGTGTTTTCGGTGCACCCGAGAAAACCACTTACACAATTCACCACCCTCCCAATTCGCCAATTTCCCAATTCACCAAAATCCCAATTCACCACCCTCCCAATTCGCCACCCTCCCAATTCACCAATCTCCCAATTCACCAATCTCCCAGTTCACCAATCTCCCAATTCACCACCCTCCCAATTCACCACCCTCCCAATTCGCCACCCTCCCAATTCACCAATCTCCCAATTCACCAATCTCCCAGTTCACCAATCTCCCAATTCACCAATCTCCCAGTTCACCAATCTCCCAATTCACCAATCTCCCAATTCACCAATCTCCCAATTCACCACCCTCCCAATTCATCAATCTCCCAGTTCACCAATCTCCCAATTCACCACCCTACCAATTCACCACCCTCCCAATTCACCACCCTCCCAATTCACCACCCACCCAATTCACCAATCTCCCAATTCACCACCCTCCCAATTCACCACCCTCCCAATTCACCAATCTCCCAGTTCACCAATCTCCCAATTCACCACCCTACCAATTCACCACCCTCCCAATTCACCACCCTCCAAATTCACCAACCACCCAATTCACCAATCTCCCAATTCACCACCCTCCCAATTCACCACCCTCCCAATTCACCACCCTGCCAATTCACCACCCACCCAATTCACCAATCTCCCAATTCACCACCCTCCCAATTCACCACCCTGCCAATTCACCACCCTCCCAATTCACCAATCTCCCAATTCACCAATCTCCCAATTCACCACCCTCCCAATTCACCAATCTCCCAATTCACCACCCTCCCAATTCACCACCCTGCCAATTCACCACCCTCCCAATTCACCAATCTCCCAATTCACCAATCTCCCAATTCACCACCCTCCCAATTCACCACCCTCCCAATTCACCACCCTCCCAATTCACCAATCTCCCAATTCACCAATCTCCCAATTCACCAATCTCCCAATTCACCAATCTCCCAATTGTAGCACCAGCTTTCTGGCCATTTTTATGAATCATATTTTATATCCAAAACCCCAAGAAAAGAACTACTGTTGGGCAAGCTTGTGGGAGTGGCTTAGGGAATCGGATTACAAGCCAGGCCAACCTGTCTAAGGTGCATTCATATGCAAACGGCCATCTCACACTGACAGGCTGGGAGGAAGGGAACCCAGGCCGATTGACGTCATCACCATCTAACATGATTACTGGGAACAATACCCTGAGAGGTAACTCAGCGACACTATCAATAAAACACAGTCCCAACCGAAACTGGTGGAAGGCAGGAGATGGCCAGGCCATTGTCTTCCAGGAGATAAGCCAGTTAAGCAAGTTTGGTTTGAGATTGAAACTCATTACCTGCTAATGGGGGCCATCAACTCAGGAAACAACAGACATCCAGTAATCAGCACTCATTGTCTCTCCAGGTGCCAGGCCTGGGAGCGGGGAAATGGAATATCATTTTTCACAAAGATTTCAAAGGTCATGAGTCACTCCAGGCCACAGGGGGTCCAAACAGATCACTTGAGTCAATACATCGATCAGTGTTGGCAGGAGGAAAAGGCGATGGGTTTTGCGTATATCAGGAGCTGTTCAGGGGCTGCTTTTTTTCTCCTCTGCATCAATCTAGAGCGAGTCTCCCGAGTGGGACTTGGCTTGACGGAACACCGCCAGATGCTAAGCGCCGCTCTTCATCCCACATCAACGGACCTCGACTCAAACTGGAACTTGGATACCACGTCGGCGGTACAGAACCAGGAGCGAGACGTACAGGAAGGAGCTGCAAGCAAGACAACGGGCAATCGGGGTGAGCATATTGCCTGCGCCTACACATCCACAAGACCACTTAGCTGTGTGAGGGGTGATTGTAAGTCCCAACCAAACCTTAGAGGGGTTTAGTGCTGGGATCCTGTGTTAGTTTATTTCACGGGAGGGTTCTTTTATTAGACCGTGGATATTTAGCACGGTATGGCTTGTTGGACAAGCCAGAGTTGTTGTATTGTTTTGTACTGTTGCGAGTGTTATTGTTAATCCTATTAAACACAATACAGTTCAGCTCAAACGGGTGTCCGAGTCTGATCTGGTCCATATAATCCCTATCGTCCAAAACTTGGAGTAAGAGGCGTGTTTTCGGTGCACCCGAGAAAACCACTTACACAATTCACCACCCTCCCAATTCGCCAATTTCCCAATTCACCAAAATCCCAATTCACCACCCTCCCAATTCGCCACCCTCCCAATTCACCAATCTCCCAATTCACCAATCTCCCAGTTCACCAATCTTCCAATTCACCACCCTCCCAATTCACCACCCTCCCAATTCGCCACCCTCCCAATTCACCAATCTCCCAATTCACCAATCTCCCAGTTCACCAATCTCCCAATTCACCAATCTCCCAGTTCACCAATCTCCCAATTCACCAATCTCCCAATTCACCAATCTCCCAATTCACCACCCTCCCAATTCACCAATCTCCCAGTTCACCAATCTCCCAATTCACCACCCTACCAATTCACCACCCTCCCAATTCACCACCCTCCCAATTCACCACCCACCCAATTCACCAATCTCCCAATTCACCACCCTCCCAATTCACCACCCTCCCAATTCACCAATCTCCCAGTTCACCAATCTCCCAATTCACCACCCTACCAATTCACCACCCTCCCAATTCACCACCCTCCAAATTCACCACCCACCCAATTCACCAATCTCCCAATTCACCACCCTCCCAATTCACCACCCTCCCAATTCACCACCCTGCCAATTCACCACCCACCCAATTCACCAATCTCCCAATTCACCACCCTCCCAATTCACCACCCTGCCAATTCACCACCCTCCCAATTCACCAATCTCCCAATTCACCAATCTCCCAATTCACCACCCTCCCAATTCACCAATCTCCCAATTCACCACCCTCCAATTCACCACCCTGCCAATTCACCACCCTCCCAATTCACCAATCTCCCAATTCACCAATCTCCCAATTCACCACCCTCCCAATTCACCACCCTCCCAATTCACCACCCTCCCAATTCACCAATCTCCCAATTCACCAATCTCCCAATTCACCAATCTCCCAATTCACCAATCTCCCAATTGTAGCACCAGCTTTCTGGCCATTTTTATGAATCATATTTTATATCCAAAACCCCAAGAAAAGAACTACTGTTGGGCAAGCTTGTGGGAGTGGCTTAGGGAATCGGATTACAAGCCAGGCCAACCTGTCTAAGGTGCATTCATATGCAAACGGCCATCTCACACTGACAGGCTGGGAGGAAGGGAACCCAGGCCGATTGACGTCATCACTATCTAACATGATTACTGGGAACAATACCCTGAGAGGTAACTCAGCGACACTATCAATAAAACACAGTCCCAACCGAAACTGGTGGAAGGCAGGAGATGGCCAGGCCATTGTCTTCCAGGAGATAAGCCAGTTAAGCAAGTTTGGTTTGAGATTGAAACTCATTACCTGCTAATGGGGGCCATCAACTCAGGAAACAACAGACATCCAGTAATCAGCACTCATTGTCTCTCCAGGTGCCAGGCCTGGGAGCGGGGAAATGGAATATCATTTTTCACAAAGATTTCAAAGGTCATGAGTCACTCCAGGCCACAGGGGGGTCCAAACAGATCACTTGAGTCAATACATCGATCAGTGTTGGCAGGAGGAAAAGGCGATGGGTTTTGCGTATATCAGGAGCCGTTCAGGGGCTGCTTTTTTTCTCCTCAGCATCAATCTAGAGCGAGTCTCCCGAGTGGGACTTGGCTTGACGGAACACCGCCAGAAGCTGAGTGCCGCTCTTCATCCCACATCAACGGACCTCGACTCAAACTGGAACTTGGATACCACGTCGGCGGTACAGAACCAGGAGCGAGACGTACAGGAAGGAGCTGCAAGCAAGACAACGGGCAATCGGGGTGAGCATATTGCCTGCGCCTACACATCCACAAGACCACTTAGCTGTGTGAGGGGTGATTGTAAGTCCCAACCAAACCTTAGAGGGGTTTAGTGCTGGGATCCTGTGTTAGTTTATTTCACGGGAGGGTTCTTTTATTAGACCGTGGATATTTAGCACGGTATGGCTTGTTGGACAAGCCAGAGTTGTTGTATTGTTTTGTACTGTTGCGAGTGTTATTGTTAATCCTATTAAACACAATACAGTTCAGCTCAAACGGGTGTCCGAGTCTGATCTGGTCCATATAATCCCTATCGTCCAAAACTTGGAGTAAGAGGCGTGTTTTCGGTGCACCCGAGAAAACCACTTACACAATTCACCACCCTCCCAATTCGCCAATTTCCCAATTCACCAAAATCCCAATTCACCACCCTCCCAATTCGCCACCCTCCCAATTCACCAATCTCCCAATTCACCAATCTCCCAGTTCACCAATCTCCCAATTCACCACCCTCCCAATTCACCACCCTCCCAATTCGCCACCCTCCCAATTCACCAATCTCCCAATTCACCAATCTCCCAGTTCACCAATCTCCCAATTCACCAATCTCCCAATTCACCACCCTCCCAATTCACCAATCTCCCAGTTCACCAATCTCCCAATTCACCAATCTCCCAATTCACCACCCTCCCAATTCGCCACCCTTCCAATTCACCAATCTCCCAATTCACCAATCTCCCAATTCACCACCCTACCAATTCACCACCCTCCCAATTCACCACGCTCCCAATCCACAACCCTCCCAATTCACCACCCTCCCAATTCACCACCCTCCCAATTCACCACCCTCCCAATTCACCAATCTCCCAATTCGGCACCCTCCCAATTCACCAATCTCCCAGTTCACCAATCTCCCAATTCACCAATCTCCCAATTTGCCAATCTCCCAATACACCACCCTCCCAATTTGCCACCCTCCCAATTCACCAATCTTCCAATTCACCAATCTCCCAATTCACCAATCTCCCAATTCACCAATCTCCCAATTCACCAATCTCCCAATTTGCCACCCTCCCAATTCACCAATCTCCCAATTCACCAATCTCCCAATTCGCCACCCTCTCAATTCACCAATCTCCCAATTCACCAATCTCCCAATTCACCAATCTCCCAGTTCACCAATCTCCCAATTCACCAATCTCCCAATTCACCAATCTCCCAATTCACCAATCTCCCAATTCACCACCCTCCCAATTCACCAATCTCCCAATTCGCCACCCTCCAATTCCCCACCCCCCCCCCCCCAGTTCCCCACCCTCCCAACCTGAAAAATTTTAAGCTGCAATGCAGCACATTGGCCTCTGAGCCTATTGTCCAATTTGCTTTCGTGTTAATTGAGGCTCCACACTGGGAGTGTTAACTCATACGTTTTAGCCGATATGAAGTCAATTACTGATTCCACCTGTGTTAGGAATTGATTTATGTAGCCAGCAAGAGATTAAAAGAGAAACTGAATCGGGACAAAAGGAAAGGACCGACATTTATATCATGCTAGGTTATCCCAAAGTGCTTAAAATCCAATTAATTGCTTCTTGAATTACAGCCACTGTTATTACACAAGCAGGCAATTTTACACATACAGTAGCTAGATTCCGCAAACAGGAAGTAAGATGAATGGCCAAATCATCTGAATCATTGGTGTTTGTTGAGGGAAAACTGTTGGTCATAAAATGTTGGAACTGGGCTAGTTGATCAGCATCTGAGAAAAACAAAGACTGTTTAGGTGGGATCTTTCACCAGTTTCTGTTCATACAGCTAAGGAGCTCTGGAAGTAGCGTGCTCCCAGTATCCGTGTCTCATGTTTCTACTCACGTGCCAACATAGCAATACATTGCATCAGCATCACGAAGCTGGCAGAGATGCATCATTACCAAAACATAACGCGGTTATCAATCAGTGTGATAAGAACAGTGCAAGATGCAACATTGCTGATGCTATAGTTGGACTGGTACAAAGTTTGTAAATTGCTGAGCATCTCCTTTCTCTGTATTTATGAGGCAAACACATGGGAAGAGACGTAATTGAATTTGCAACTTGTTTTATTGGACATTAACACTGCATTGCAATAATCCTCTAACCAGTGCAATCCTGATTTAATAATCTTGCAAATGTGAAAAACATTTGATTTATTCCTCTCACAGGGTACACCTGTTGGAATTGCATCTTGTCCTCTCAGCATTGTTTTCACTACAATAATCCTGCAAACTTTGCAATCCTTACTTCAGACTTTATACCCAGATTTACTGCTAGGTTGCTGTTTCTTTGTTTATTGCAATGCTTGCTATTGCTGTAACACATCTACTAATTATATGGTTTTTATAATTACAATATCATTATGTAGTTTGATCTGTGTTTAAGTTGTACCATGCTGTCAATTCACGGTAGGTTTTATTGTACCACAAACATCTTCATTTTAGTAAATTTATAGTTTACAAATTTTTTTGGAACACCTTGTGAAAGCAACCATTAAAATGGTGTTGGGTAATTACTCAGATCTGAGCCTTAATATTTTAATGAAGGAAAACCACAAGACAATGCAAGTCTTGGGCAAATTTTCTTTTTTTAATTCATTCTCGAGATGTGGCCGTAGTTATAACGGATTGAAATTCTTGTGCGGTGCACTGATCTCTCTGCTCAAATTCAACATATTTACTCCTGTCGCGTGAAGCTCTGTACTAGGGACACTGATTTGTAAGCTCTATGAATATGTACGTAGGTGCAAGTAATAAATATTATTTTCTGTCAGTGATCTTCATTTTCATTTTTTAAAGCTGTTTAAATGTTTTTGTTGCTCTCCTCTCCTCTCATGGTACTTCTTTCTGCTGACTTTTTGTATTGTGGAAGGCAATGATTTTAGACAATTTCTGGTAATTTCCCAGTTGGGACCTTGATGTGTGTTTGAAGGTTAATCTATGCCAGTGTGCAAAGCCTCATTGGACTTGGAAAGTGAGGGGAGCAGCAAGATAATTCTTGGCTGACACAATGAGACTGATTTGGGCTGACGAGCAAGTCTTAGGGAACAGGGAATGAAGTTTTATTGAAAATTCGCAGAACTAGAGCTGGAGACTGCATTGGCCAAGAAACTCTTCAGGTCAGTCTCCAGCTTTAGTCCTGGGGATAGAAACTATGCTTGGCTGACAAGAGTTTCTGTAAGAATTGGCCAGAAATATTGAATGGGGCGAGGGTTTGAGGTATTGCTGACTGCAAACAGAGTCTGCAGGACAAGTGTGTAGCGGGTGGTGATGTGTGTGTCAGCTTCACCTCTGACTTCTGAGCAGTTCGAATCGCTCCCACACCCTTGGTTCTAGACCCTGGACTTATTTGGGGGTTGTGATGAAAAGTGCAGCAGACAACTGAGTTTGATGAAAGAACTTTGATCTTTATTCAAGAAAGTAAAACACAACACAAACACTCTTAATACTCTAAAAGTGGGGAACACTTCGGTACAAGCGAGGGAAATAACATTAGGAGAATACTTCACCCCTCCCAATCCCACTTCACTAGCTGGGTTGGACTCCAGAGAACCAGGGATAATGCTCACCAAATGAATCCTTGACAGTTGAGAATTAGGGTTTAGAGTCTTTTGAGTAAAAGATTTCGTAAGGCCCTTGTTGCCGTGAGGTGTCACTGGAACTGTTGCTCTGGTTTCTTCTTGCATGTTGGCCTGCTTCTGGAGCTGTTGGCCTTCTTTGTTGAACTCTGCCTCTGTTTAAACTGTCTTCTTCCGAGCTGTGGAATTGCCTTCTTGTAGAACTGTGGAACTGCCTTCTGCAGAACTGCTGTTGAACTCCTTGCTGCTGCTGTCCTGCTTGTTGCTTTCTTGTTGAACTTGTTTCTGTGTAACTCTACTGGAGAACTCGAACTTGAACTGTTGTGCTGGAGAACTGGAGAACTCCCTTCTTACTGAACTGCCTTCTTTAACTGCCCAACTTGCTTCTCCTCAACTCTGTACCTCCAGCACTGACTTCTGCTGAAAACAGGCTTTCAATTGAACTCGAAAACTGCCTTCTGTTGAGCTTGAACTGTTTTACTAGCTGAACTCTTGATTTGAGGCCTTGTTAACAGTAACGACTTTACTAGCGTGTTAACTGGTTTGTAAATGTGTGAAGTGGTTTCAGGATAGCTCCATCCTGTCGATCTGTTGTTTAATCAGAGTTTGAATTGTCCTCATGTTTTGGGTTTCTTGACTGGGCCTAGGACTTCTATAGAATATTTGCTTTATGCATGTCTTTAATGGATTCTGTAATCGGTTTGATGGGACCTGTTGTTTTGGGTGGGACTGTCTTCTCCTAGGGTCTATTGTCAAAATGTTAATGCTTGCTGGAGCTTTGAGTGAGGTCAGCCTGGTTCCCCAGACAATGCAATTAACTGCAATACCTAAAACTGCTTTTACAGAGGTTGATGCATCTTTTTGTTCCTTTATAGGCCCAGACATGTTTTTAAAATGCCAAAACTTGGGTTTTGGTTTTATATTCCTTAGGTTAGGCCCAAATGCATTTTTATCACTCTGAGGTAGTTCCAAAGTCCTTTTTCCTTAGGTTTTGGGGATCTGTAAATTTTGGAAACCTTACAGTCCCTCCTGCGATACTTTAATTCACTACAGTATCGTCCTGGGTGGACAAAATTCCTGATCCTCGAAAACCAACCTTCCCCTGTATTACCTAAACTAAAACCCAAAAACATACATTCCCCTTTTTGTTGTAGTGTTCCAATATATACAGGTAAGAATCCATAATACATACACATCCAAGCACGGAGGGGGTCCAACACCCCTACACCACTTGGAAAAAACCCAAAAATACATACATAGAAAGAAAGTAACACACGATCACAAAACTTTATTCATTTTAATAAAAACAATTAAGGCTCGCCCTAAACTTGGCCATAGGCTTTATAGTAATGCTGGTCCCATGCTTTCTCATGTCGGGATCGGCATGACGATTTTGTCTCTGTAGGGACACACAAAACAGATAGCCATGTCCCGAGAAGGTTCTCTGGCTTGATAGGTGATCGAGTCTCGAAAACTTTAAACTTACTTAAGTAAAAATAATTCACTAGAACTAAAACTATCAAAACTGTAAAACACACCTAAAATACATTAAAACTCTGTACATTCGCCGCCCATCTCCGGACGGCCAGGTTAATCCCTGTATGGCCTCTGCCTTGGGCAGCTTCTGAGCAGCCAGCACGTCTGGGCATAAGGTGGCCTGTACCGCAGGACCATGAGAGTCCTTCTTAAAACAACTGAGGGTTTCCCTGAATCCCTGACAATCCCGAGAGTGTCCCCTCCTGTGCTACAGCATACTGCCCCCTTTGGTGTGGCTACTGAGTCCCTGTCCTGTCCTGTGGGTTACCCGCAGCCTGTGGCTGCAGGCTGGGGATCCCTCTTCTTAGAATGACCCCTGACCTTGGGCGTTCTCTTTCGGGTCGCAGCCCCTGCTGGGCTGAACCATTGAAGCTCTGGTGACCACGGTAGTTTTGGCTGTGGTGTGCAAGGAGACCTTCTCAGGACTCTGGCCACTGGGGGTGTGCCTGAGTCCCACATAATCGGTGGAGTGTACCCTCCTGTGATGCAAGCCACTGTCCCCAGCGCTGCAGCCTGTGCATCTGCCACAGCTGCTGGCTGGGGATTTCTAACTTTGGGGCGGTCCACCTTTGCTGACTGTTCCCTTTTCTCAGGTTTAAACAGCTTACACTGGTTAATCTCCCACTCGTGGGTTCTCTGAGGTTCTAACAGCAGCCGATTTTTCTGGTGCTGGCTCCCCAGGTTACTGGCTGCTTGCCAGTGAATCTGTTTTAAAATCTTGTCCGCTGCCCTGAAGGGACCTTCTATGAACTCCCCATTCTCTCTCTTTACCAGGACGGCCTTAAGGACGGGATCCTGGGCTTGGACCTGCTTTAAGTCCGGGGGCAAAGCTACCCCCTGTGTGCCTCCCTTGTCCCGGATTGCGGCTACCGGACCTGCTTTATAGGGATCCCAGAACTCTCCTTCCCTGGCCCCCTGCTTGGCCGACTTGTCGGCCTTTTGGTTACCCTCCCACATGGTATGGAGGGATCCTAAATCTATGTCCAAAGGTTTGGACATTGCCCCAGCCTGCTCGTTCCCTGTGAACCCCATTAGGCTAAATGGGACCTGGTTAGACCTGGGTGAATTGGTCGGGTCTTCCAAATGGACCACCGTGCTGGAAGCTCCGGTGTCCCCCAAATGTCTCCCCTGCACTGTCTCCACCCCCATCTTACCATCGTATTCCGGGGAACACAGGTAGACAGGCTGCGCTGGTTCTAGTCATAAGTCTGCGTTAGGGGGGGCAGATGGGGTTAGAGCACCAGTGGCGGTGGCTACTCTCCCTGGGCTGTTTACTAGAGCTCGGATCGCAGCCACGACCGAGTCTAACGTGGGGGAAGAGGTCGGGGTTTCTACCTTTGGGGCAGGGGCTGGGGAATTCTTTCCTAGGTTATCCTTCCATGGATTCTTACAGTCCTTCCTCCAATTCCCACTCTTCCCGCACCTGAAGCAGTTACGCTTCGTGTCGGAAGGGTTACCCCCTTTCTGGTGCCACTGTTTCTTACCCTGGCTGGGTTTTATCTCATGCACCTTCTCCTTGAGTGGATGCTCCTCTGTCCCTCTACTGTTCCGGTAAGCCAGGGTCAGTTGTCTGACCACTGTCTCTTCGCTGCCCCGGGGGTCCCTTGGGTCAAACCACAGCTCGGCCTTGGCTCTGATCCGTGGCAAGCTGTTTGCCACTAGACTTCGGAGCCAGTGGGCCAGCTCATCCTGATTCAGGTGAGCCCAGTCGAGAACCCCATTACAGGCACTCCTGTACACAGGCCACAGTCGGTCTGCGAAAGCCTGTGGGATCTCCCCTGCTAGCTGTGTAGTCTTCTCCACCCTGGAAAAAGGACTACCATCGTTCATACCCATGGCCTCCAGAACTCCCTCTCTGATAGCAGCATATCCACCCTGCCCTCTTTTACTCTCTGCGGACAGGGACTGGTAGATTTTGCTGTCCAGTGAGAACAGGAGCATTTTGGCCATCTCGGCATCATCACAGTCATTGATGCCTGCTGCCTGTTCCACTTCCATGAAGTGGACTGAGGGGTTTCCTTCTTGGGTGAGTTTTCCCAGGTGGCTTATCATAGCCCTAAGCTGTTGGGTACCGTGGGGAGCCACGAATTGGCTTTCAAGGGGTCTTGACCCCCACCACCACCGGGTGGGCCAAACTTTTGCTGCCGGACTGGGCACATCGGCCCCGGCTCTGACCTCTCCTGCATTGGTTCGCCCACCTCTGCCTGCTGCCAAACCGAGTCAAAACCCGGCGCCACAGGTGGTGGTGTGCACTCCCTGCCAGCCTCACAAATCGCCCTTCCCTCCTGCTGCCCAACCGGGTCATTCCCCGGCGCCACAGGTGGCATCCGAACAGTTTCCCGCTGCACTCCCAGGTCCACCCGGGCCGTACCCGGGCTTAACAGACATACCATGCCTTTGGCTCTGGACAGAGCAAGATTCAAACTTTCTATTTGTTTCTGGCAGGGGCCGTGCTCTCCCGCTTCATAACCCCTTGCGCTTGCTACCTTGTAAGCTGCCTGGACATCTCTTAACCTCTCCTCTAGTTCCTTTACTTGCTTGGCAAGGCAGGTGTTCTCTTCCCTCAACACTAGTTCACTGGTTTTAGCTTCGGTGACCTGACACTGAAAATATTCCTCTCTGTTCCTATGTATTTCCACTAGCTGCATCTTTTCCGGATTTCGGGTGGTTAATTCTGCTAATAATGTTTCCCCTGCTAGGGCCCTTGCTTGAGACAGCTGAGCAGACTCCTGCAGTTCCGCTTTGAGTGTCTCGACACGTTTGTCTAACAATTGTATCTGTTTCAGGGAGCAGATCAACCAGATGGCTTTCTCCACAGATTTTGTGTGGTCCTTGCTCTCAGTCCACTTAGCTGCAGTGTCTATTGGACGTTCAGCACGTAGCAGACTGAGTACCCACTTCTTAGTTATGTTCACCTTTTCGAACACATAGGAGGAAATCCTTTCCTCCATCTTGGTTTTCTCTTTAAAAACAGTTTCCACAGCATCACATCCCTTTTGCCAAGCTCGTGCCATGGTCGCCATTATGTAGGGGGTGGTGGTTTTGTGTCAGCTTCACCTCTGACTTCTGAGCAGTTCGAATCGCTCCCACACCCTTGGTTCTAGACCCTGGACTTATTTGGGGGTTGTGATGAAAAGTGCAGCAGACAACTGAGTTTGATGAAAGAACTTCGATCTTTATTCAAGAAAGTAAAACATAACACAAACACTCTTAACACTCTAAAAGTGGGGAACACTTCGGTACAAGCGAGGGTAATAACATGAGGAGAATACTTCACCCCTCCCAATCCCACTTCACTAGCTAGGTTGGACTCCAGAGAACCAGGGATAATGCTCACCAGAATCCTTGACAGTTGAGAATTAGGGTTTAGAGTCTTTTGAGTAAAAGATTTCGTAAGGCCCTTGTTGCCGTGAGGTGTCACTGGAACTGTTGCTCTGGTTTCTTCTTGCGTGTCGGCCTGCTTCTGAGCTGTTGGCCTTCTTTGTTGAACTCTGCCTCTGTTTAAACTGTCTTCTTCCGAGCTGTGGAATTGCCTTCTTGTAGAACTGTGGAACTGCCTTCTGCAGAACTGCTGTTGAACTCCTTGCTGCTGTCCTGCTTGTTGCTTTCTTGTTGAACTTGTTTCTGTGTAACTCTACTGGAGAACTCGAACTTGAACTGTTGTGCTGGAGAACTGGAGAACTCCCTTCTTACTGAACTGTCTTCTTTAACTGCCCAACTTGCTTCTCCTGAATTCTGTAACTCCAGCACTGACTTCTGCTGAAAACAGGCTTTCAATTGAACTCGAAAACTGCAGAACTGCCTTCTGTTGAACTTGAACTGTTTTACTTGCTGAACTCTTGATTTGAGGCCTTGTTAACAGTAACGACTTTACTAGCGTGTTAACTGGTTTGTAAATGTGTGACGTGGTTTCAGGATAGCGCCATCCTGTCGATCTGTTGTTTAATCGGAGTTTGAATTGTCCTCATGTTTTGGGTTTCTTGACTGGGTCTAGGACTTCTATAGAATATTTGCTTTATGCAAGTCTTTAATGGGTTCTGTAATCGGTTTGATGGGACCTGTTGTTTTGGGTTGGGACTGTCTTCTCCTAGGGTCTATTGTCAAAATGTTAATGCTTGCTGGGGCTTTAAGTGAGGTCATCCCGGTTCCCCAGACAATGCAATTAACTGCAATACCTAAAACTGCTTTTACAGAGGTTGATCGCACGTTTTTGTTCCTTTATAAGCCCAGACATGTTTTTAAAATGCTAAAACTTGGGTTTTGGTCTTATATTCCTTAGGTTAGGCCCAAATGCATTTTTATCACTCTGAGGTATTTCCACAGTCCTTTTTCATTAGGTTTTGGGGATCTGTAAATTTTGGAAACCTTACAAGTGAGAGAAATTGTTTGAGGCAGTGGATAATGTAAGGGGTGACCTGCGGCTCTGTGCTTAGCCTGGGTGCTAGTGCGAGGTTAGGCCTTGTTGCCTGTTCTGGTCTCCAGCCAGCCTGGTAATACTAGACACCTGTGAGTGGTTCGACCCACTCGCCCTTACGGTTCTGACACTGGACTTAGGTGCGAGAGCAATAATGCAGAGAAAAACTCAGGTAGACCCGGTCGAATAGTGCGAAATGGAAAATCTTTATTGCATATTATTCAAGATTACGAGATACATGTCATAAGCACAGATTAATGACAGTACAATCTTACACACAGTTATGTAACTAATTTTAGGGAAACGAGGAGCGCATGACACATCGTAAAAAGGGACACACATTATACTTATCCTTAAAACTTAAACCCTCCCCTATCAATGCCTGTCCTAATCTAGATTTGTAGGATCGAGACTCATGCTCACCACTCGTGATAACTCGGAGAATTCCGAAACTCTGCTCGGATGTTTTTACCACAGCACCTGACTATCCACGTGCTGATCAGGGGTCTCTGTACCCCACTTGTTTACTCGTTTCTGCTCCGGCTAGCAGGCTGGACCGTCTGCTGTCATGAAGATCTGTGTTGTCCTCGGAGTTCCGATACTACTCAAAAAAGAGTCTTCCTGTGCCCTCACCAGTTGTCTGTAAAACACAAAGAAGGGTCTTCCTGGGCAAGGAAGTGTTTATTCGACTTACAGGCGCGGTCGGGGCTTACTGACCGTGGCGATACGTATTGTCGTCTTCTTCTCTTCTCATCTCATCTCATCTCATCTCATCTCCTCTCGAGGCTTCGGTTCCAACACCGTTTACCGACTTCTCGGGATGGTGCGCCCGTTTCAAGGCCTCACAGCCCAGTTCTACACAGATCTTCGTGGCAAGCCACGAGGTTGATCCTAGCGGATCAGAGTCCAGAGCCGTCAGGCAAGAGAATAAAAGTTCAACAGTCTTCCAGCGAGTCAAAGCAGCAAGTGCAAGAAGAAGCAGAGACAGCAGTCAGCAGCAAGAGTAGCAAGAGAGAGATGGACGGTTGTACCTTACAGTTATAGTGCTGTAATTCCTCTTTTCCCGCCCAATCTTAATGTCTATCTTTTGTCAGGGTTTTGGCGCTCAAACTTCTTGTATAGGGTGATCTCCGTTTTTAATGGGTTTCGGTGATACTTGTAACTGTCTGAGTACCCGTTAATACTTCTCCCATTGTGGAACCGGCTAGTAGTCTCCCTGGAGGGGTTTTGGGGCTTCCAAATGCTTTCTGTAACTACCCGCAAACGGCTCTCTCATCGTAGAGTCGTGGGGATTTTGCATATTAATGTCTTTGGATGGGTCCTTGATCGCTCGGTACAATAGCCCTTATTCTCACCTGGGAGACCGATTCCAGTATTTATGTATAAAATGCAAACCCATCATGTCTTGTCAATTATCTCAAATGTGCTGAGTCCTGTACGATCTTGCACAAATGTTTATTGGAACGCCATCTTGTCTGCCCATTGAAAGTCTAGAACGTTCTGCCACGAGGCGTGGCGGCCATTTTACAGGCTGTTTGTGTCCGCTTTGAAACCTGACAGCATTCTGCTGAAATAAAGCTGTTTGTACGAAACTTTATGTCTCCTTCTTATTTTATAAAATCGCGATAATTTTGCGAATTCTACAATAAGGACGAGGTGAGATTATTGTGGCTTGTTTGTTTATTTTACTTATTGTAATGAATTTCTGTTGTTCAGAGACTTCTATTTTCTTTTCCATATCCCCCCACTTCCTGACTCTTCAGTTCTATGATCAACAACAGCCCCCAGTGCCTCAACCAAGTGGTCATTCTTCATGTATGAGCTTAGAAAGTGAGTGTGGGTGGCACTGCACTTGATGCCAATCCTATCCCCCTAACTGAACTTTCCACCAGGGGTCGCTCAATAGTGATCAGGAGTGAGGACTCCTCTTTGAATATTTGCCATGGGGGACTGGCCAATTTTAGTGTCCCAACTGCTGCTATGGTTGAAATTATCTAAGCAAAGGACAGCTTGGGTCAAAATCCTGGAACACCCTCCCTAACAGCACTGCGGGAGTAGCTTCACCACAAGGACTGCAGCGGTTCAAGAAGGCGGCTCACCACTAGCTTCTCAAGGGCAATTAGGGATGGGCAATAAATGCCGGCCTTGCCAGCGACGCCCACATCCCATGAATGAATATAAGAAAAAGCCTTGGAACTAAACTTGGAACCTTTTGTTCTGTAAGGGTAGTTCTACTGTTACCCATTTTGGGTCTGCCTTAGATTCTCTCTTGGGTACAGCAGTGCTGGTCACTCCCGTAATGAGTTTGAGCGTCTTGCATTTAAGATTGTGCCTGTACTGCACAATTTCTAATTCTATGGCAATATAATACAGGAATGTAACAATAGGGACCGCCTTGTGATTTGAACTCGATATTGCCCACGCGTGCACTTCTCTCGTCTTTCTGAAGGTAGACTGAGAAACACTTAGTGAGACGAGGCCAGATACAAATCATTAAGCTGCTTTATTTATAGACGGCAATTGAACGCACAGAATTACAGTCAAAGCAAATTTTATTTTGTTCACTCAGAAGGGGTAATTTTAACTTTTGGTGATGGTGTGAAACAGGTAATATCGGATCGGCCGCCCATTACACATCTCTCCTGATTTTCATTTTTATTGACTTCAATGGAAAGGATAAAATCGGGAGAGGTGTGCAATAGGTGGCCGATCCAATATCGTCCATTTTACACCATCGTCGAAAGTTAAAATTACCCCATCTCTCTCGTTGAAAAGTGGGGAAAAAATAATAAACCAAGTGCTCTTTCCATGTTATGGACTGACGCACATCATTTGGCATCTCTTTACTTTCTAGACAATTTCTAACTTGGAAAACTAACCTCCTGAATCTTGGTTTTCAGCTCCAGGCCTTGTTTTTGTTCATTCTGACCCCAGGGAGCAGAGTGACAGTGCTTCTGACATCTTGCCCATGCAGGGATTCACCAGCAGGCCTGTCAACCATTCCGGCTACACTATGTCCTAAGACTGTCTACTCCACAGACACATCATGCTGTGCCTGCGTGAGTCGAGTAGTCCGCACCATAATGGGCATGATTATTGTTCACTATCTGCATAGAATCTACAGCACAGAAACAGGCCATTCAGCCCAACTGGTCTATGCCGGTGTTTATACTCCACACAAGCCTCCTCCCACTCTAATAACTCTTACCACCCCTCCTCTTATCTCTCTATTCCCTTCTCCCTCATGTATGCAGCAAGTTTCCCCTTAAACACATCCATTCTATCTGCTCCAACCACTTCCATGTGGCAGAGAGTTCCTCATTCTCACCACTCTCTGGAGGTGATTTTGCCAATGGGGAGCTTTTGGAGGCGGGACTCCCACTTGTCGGGTTTTAGTCCCACCTCCATCAACTTCTGGCCAACCCACGCTGTTTTCCCTTGATTGACCTTGTTAAGCCCGCCCAGCATTTTTGACAGATGAATTGTCATCGTTTCACAGCTCTGTGAAGCTGTCAAACACTGACATTCTCTGTAGTTTGATGAGGTCTTGAATTCAAGACCTCATCAAACATCTTTCTTTTGCAGAAATGAGATGGTTGTTGCATTGGAGAATGCAACGGCCATCTGTCATCTCTACCGCGGAGGTGCGAGACTTTCCGCATACACACCGACTGAAGCCTGCAGGAAGAAACAAAGGTAAGTACACTTTTACTAACACTTTGCACTTACCTCAGATACTCACCTCTCCACTCTTGCACCCACCACTTACCTTCACAGCACACTTTTGCACCCCTCCGACCCCCTCCGACCCCCGCAGACCCACTACTCACCTCGCTGACCTGGCGGGTTTGGAGCCTTCGGGAAGCCCGCACTTGTGAGGGCAAAAAGGGGATAATCCTATTCTCTGCCTGTTAACTACCTGTTACCTGCCTCCTGGGTTGGGCACCCACCCCCAAATTCTGCCATTTTCCCGGCAGGCCCGCCTCCATACCCGTCTCCCCAGGGCTGGCAAGATTGCGCCCTCTGTGTCGAGAAGTTCACTAACAACAACTTGCATTTATATGTTAGTTGCTCCTAAATTCTTTATTTGCTCTGCTAGTGGCTATCTTACATTTAGGCTCCCTTGTCTGGACTCACCCACAAGAGGAAGCAGTTTCTCCACATCCACCCTATCAAACCCCTTCGTAATTTTAAAGACCTCTATCAGGTCCCTTGTTAGTCTTCCAAAGAAAAGAACTCCAGCCTGATTAATTTTTCCTGACAGTTGCATCTTCTCAATTCTGGTAACATCCTTGTAAATATTTTCTGCACTTTCTCCAGAGACCAATTCTGCACATAGTACTCCAAATGTGGTCTAACCCAAACTCCATATAAATGTAACATTACCACCCTGCTGCTGTATTCTATTCTTCTATAAATGAATAGCAGTATTTGCACACCTTATGGCCTTACTGACTCGATATATGTTTCTGTATTCCCATATCTCTTCAATTCTCTGAGATGAGATAACAAATTGTTTCACATCTCTGGTCTTTGTGGGGACCTCTTCAATGTCTGGCTCATTAAAACCTCATGCTCCTCTCCAGCCCAGTGTTGTAGTCAAGGCAGATGGGGCCTTAGTTTGAATTCTCATCTGAAAGGCAGCACCTCTGAGAATGCAATACTCTCTCAGTATTGCACTGAAGTATCAGCCTAGATTATGCACTCAAGTCCATAAGTGGTGCTTGAACCCACAACCATTTGACTCAGAGAATATAAAGTATGCAAAGAAAATGCCAAGTCCTAAAGATTTCCAAAAAAGTTATCATGTCCTGCCATCTCCCACAGGCATGTGAAAAGATATTGGGCCGTATTTTCCGATCGGAGGCTTCCCGTGTGCCTGGGAAAATATCTACGCCCTCCCCTGAGGGCTCCCGGGATGCACACACTTCCGCTCCTGGGCCTCTCGAACTCCAAGTGCGCAGGGCCTACGTATCCCAGAGGCGCATGCGGTTCGCAAGCGTCCCTGGGATCACGTATGCCATGGGGAGCCAATCAAAGAAGGGAATCACCCTTCATACACTTGACAGGAAGACTTGTCAAATATATGAATGGAGATCACCCCAAAAACATAGTAAAACTTTAAATAAATAAAAATAAAAATCACGTTTTTAAAATGACTTGAAATTACAATAAATTAAATATTTTAAACAAAAATTTAATTTTTTGAAAAAAATAATGAAACTTTTTTACGGGGCTAAAAATAAATTTATCTTTTTTAAAGTATTTTTAAATGATACATCAGTGAAATTTTTTTTAAACTTTTTTTCAACTCTTATCCTGGTAAAAGCAGGCCTTACGCCTGCTTTTACCAGGTGTAAGAATTGTAAGGGTTTTCTGTGGGCTGAGGGTCTCCAAAAAGCGGAACTATCCGCCCGCAGAGGCCCTTCTCCCGGGGCAGCCGGAGGATCTGTCAAGAGGATTCTTGACAGATCGGAAATGCCGGTTTTCAGCGCATGCGCTGTGCATGCCTGAAACCGGCAATTCCGATGTCCCTGCGGGTGGGTACACAGCTCGTACACACCCATAGGGATCGGAATATCTGGACCAATGATATTTGGACATCCCTACCCATCAGAGATTTGTTATGAAGTTTAAAATTAATTTCTTTGTTGTCCATTTTGGGGCTATCATCTAATTCATCACTGGCTGGAAAAAGAATCCACCCAAATCAATTTTCCTTCACAAAAGCCAGCCAACTGCCACAGACACTTAAAACTGCTACAGCTTCTTATGCAATCCCAGTTAATGCTGCTCATTGTGCCAATCCCCCTCAATAGACATTCTCTCCAAAAAAAAAATCAATGTTAAAGCATCTCAAGTCTAGTCATTGCCGTGCCTTGGGCTTTGCATAGCAAGTTTCTTTCTTCCTTCTCTGGGTGGTCAGAGATTGAATTACTCTGCTGGTTTGCCACCATTTGTCTTTGATTGGATTCCCAACCAGTTTTTTTTTGATAGTTATTTATTTATTTTTCAGTTCTATTAATTCCCGCTGTTGCTAACCAGCCCATGACTGTAGTCTTTCTCACCACATTTTGGACGAGAGCTGCTGTGCTCTGTCGTTTAACTTTTCACAGAATTTTGGCTCACACTAAAATCATAAACATCTGCAGATAATAATATGTAGAAAAGAATCCCACACTCACAGCAGTTGTTTTAATTTGGTGGGAATGCCATGATTTTCCCTTCCTGGCTCCCTTGCTAGCTGGCATTGTAAATGGTTCCCTCTTCCTCAGGCACTATCAGCCTCTCTTTCAAAACTGCCATCATCAGCCCAGTTCAAAAAACCCAACGTCAACCCAGCTGTAAACTATTACCCTATTTCTGCCGTCCTTTCTTCTCTGAAATCCTTGACCATGTCACCTCCCAGATTCGGGCCCATTTCTCTCACAGTTTCATATTTAAATCTATCCAATCAGGTTTCCGCCCCTCGCACAGAATGTAACCAGCTTTAACCAAAGTCATGAATTACATTCTCTGTGACTGTCGCGCATTATCCCTCCTCAACCTCTTTGCAGCCTTTGGCGTAGTTAGCCACACCATCCTTCTCCAACGCATTTCCTCTGTTGTCCAACCTGTTGAGAATTCACTTGGTTTCACTCTTACCAATCTAATTGTAATCATAGCATCTCTAACAATGATTTCTTTTCCCACCCCTGCACCGTTGCTGTGGGAAATCCCCAAGGATCCAGCCCAGGTCCTCTCGTCTTCCTGATCTACATGCTGCCTCTTGGTGATCTCATCTGCCAGCATGTGTTCAGCTTCCACATGTACAGCGCTGACCCCCCAGCTCTTTCTCTTCACCACCTCTCTTAACCCCTCCACTGCCTCTGTGCTGTCGGACTACTTGCTGACATCTATCTTTGGATGAGCCACAATTCCCTCCACTTAAACTTTGGGAAGACCATCACCTTTGGCTCCCACCACAATCTCCTTACCCTCCCAAAAAACACCATCCTTCTTCCTGGCCACTGTTTCAGGCTGAACCAGATTATTCTCAAATCAACATCTTATTTGACGCTGAGTTGAGTGTCCAACCATGTCCTCTCCATCACAAAGACCACCGACTTTCACCTCTGTAACATTAGCCCACCTCTGCCACTACCTCAGTCCATCGTCTGTTGAAACACTTGTCCATGCCTTTGTCACCTCCAGACTCAACTATTCGATGCTTTTCTCGCAGGCCTTCCATCCTCTGCCTTCCATATACATATACTTACGCTCACCCAAAACTCTGCTGCCTGTATCGTGTCCTGCTCGTCCATCAGCCCGTACTCACTGACCTACGGTGGCTCCCAATCCCCCAATGTCTCAAATTTAATATTCTCATCCTCCATGACCTTGCCCTTCCTATATCTGTAGCTTTCTTCAGCACTACAACTCTTCCTAAATTCTTAGTTCTTCTGAATTTGGACTCTTGTGCATCCCTTCTCCCTCCTGCCCCCTCCCCTCCCCCCCAATTCACTCACCACTGGTGGTAATTCCTTCAGCCACCTAGCCTCCACTCTCTGGAATTCCCTCCCTAAACACCTCTGCATCTCCGTCTGCCTCTTTTTCTTGAGACCCTTCTTAAAACCCAGCTCTTTGAGCAAGGTTTTGGTCACCGCACCACCCCCCCTCCCGCCGCCCCACCTCGGCCATCACCCTAATATTTCCCACTTTGACTTGTTGGTCATTTTATTTCCCTCTGTGAAATGTCTTGAGACGTTTTGCTACGTTGAAGGCACTAAATAAACGCAAGCTGAGTGAGTGTGTCTATCAGACTCCTCACACTTACCGTGATTTTGCTACGGTAATGTTTTTAGATCAGCGTTTTCAAATTCAGCTTCTTTCTTCACTAGCTTTCTCAGTACTACTCTATTTGTGATGTGTAAATTGGTTTATTAATATACTGGTGCTATAAAGCTGCTGTTTTATTTCAGCATCACAATTATATAGCAATTGGTGTGTGAACAGGTCTTCTGACACAACAACACAGCACAAGTTAGCTGTGCTGGTACATTAGAACTGAAAAGTAAGGGCATTTTACCCCAGGCTTTGGTAATTAAAATGGTCAATGTTGACTTGCATGATCTCTCCACAACAGCACATGCCTCAGAATACTTGGAAATGGGTTTTATTTTTGAATTAACTGTCCAAATTTTACACCTGAAGATGCGCTTCAGACGCCTTGACAGATCTGAAGGTGCCCTTCAATACGCACCAGCCAGGGTCTCCAGAATGATCATCATTTGCTGCGCTCTGCACAACATAGCACAGTTGCAAGGATTGGAGCTACAGGAGGAGCAAGGTGCAGAGCGTCGGAGGAGGAGAAGAGGAACACGAAGAGGAGGAGGAGGTGGAGGAGGAACCTGAAGTAGACATGGCACCAGCAATGGCACACATTACTGCCCACGAGGCCCGGGATGGCCTCATAATGGCATGATTTAGTTAAGTTGCACCAGTGCACCCATATGGCTCCCAGATGCTGAACCAATTTCCCTCCCACCCACCACCACATAGCAGTCCTAAAATGACCAAACCATTCCTGTCACACACACCCATTGCTTGAGGTTAAGTAATGTCTTACCATTTACTCCAACTGACAAGGCCACTTGCCAGGCAGCAGGCAAAAACTGACAAGACAGGAAAGTGGTGCAAAGATATAATATTATGTGGCTCATAACTTCAACAGAAACTTAACCATCTAACATTTTATAACACACCCTTGTGCATCTAAAATTGTGTCTTCTTTCTCTTTCTACAACTCCAACACTGTGCAACCCCTGTGGCTTCAGCAGAGGCAGAGGCAGGCTGCTCACCCCCCTGCTCTGACTGCTTAGACACTTTTGGTGGACGTCCTCTAGGTTTTGGTTGACTGTGAGGGCCCCGCCAAATACTGCTCCTCCTGGACCTGTGCAGGGGCAGACTCGACCATTGGGATACGATGCAGCATGTGGGATGCTGACTGAGGGTGGCGGTTGGCAAACAGGGGACAAGTGGGAGCACTTTGAGCAGAGTCTCCACTTCCATGTCCCCTCTCACCAGTGCACATCAGTGGTGTGATTTAGGGCCAACTCTAGGTTTCTATCCATTCTAGACATGGCTGCAATCAGACTCTGCAAGCTGTTGTTCACAGCAAGCTTGCACTCGTTCCATGCAGGTGGCCACCCTTTCCATGGGCGAACACATCATAGCCATGGCCTGCGACATCAAACTGCTCATGTTGGAGATGGACTCCTCCATTCTCCCAACAATCGAGCACATCACAGCTAGAAAAGCCGTCAGAGCCTCCCGCATTTTTTGTTGTTTCTCTAGAATCATCCGCTTTGTCGACGGCCCTCGAGGTTCAGCATCTTTGTTCAGCTGAGCACTGCTTGGAGCGTCCTGTGGCCTCCGACGAGGACTCTCTACTGCTGTCCCTGTCTCCACCATCTGTTCTTGCCTGCATGTGATCTGTGAAATACCAGGTGACAACACTACTTTCTCTCTTACTGGACCCACCGACATGTGCGTATTTGCGCTGGTGCTTGGTGTGCATGGGTCATATGGAGGTGCACCCTCAGAGTCTGCGACCTCCTCTGAGGAGTCATCTTCCTCATCTGGCTGGATAGAGGGGGGAACACTTGATGGACCTGTGGGAGAGTAAAGACATTAATTAGAACTGTTATGATAAGAATGTTTTAAGTTGCCATTATGCACATGGTGACATTTCACTGGCTACTGACATCAAGTTAACATGTGTGATATTTAATTCTGTCACCAGATAGCTGGGAAGTCCTCTTCTCTCCATCTCCCACCACCAGCAGCTCTGTAATGCAGCTCAGTTCCAGGGCTTCCTTCTCTGCTGAAGTCAGTGGTGTGGTGATTGTTGGGCCACCACCGGTTCGCTGCCTCTCCCGGGTGTTCTGTGTTCTCTTCTCCTGCAAGGAGGGAAACAAGAGACCTTTGAGTGAGACTCATGGAATGAGTGTAAGGGATGGATGGGCAACATCTGTTGAAAGTGACTATGAGGGAGAGGCATTACATTGCATTAGGCTGAGGGTGAGTGTCAGTGGTGGATGGTCAGATGGGGATGTGAGTAGGTGCATAGACAGTGAGGGATAGGTGCACCTGCAAGGTAGGTTGGTGTGAGGAGTGATGTGCAGGGGTAGGATTGGGAAGGCAGAGTGAGGGGGTTGGGGTGACACGCACATCAGGATGTAGGGCAATGTGTCATTGCACTCACCTTTCCTGACCTCATGAGGTCGTTAAAATGTTTCCTACACTGGATCCGTGTCCTTTGAACAACACTCCTGCTGCTCACTTCTTCTGCAATCTCCAGCCATACATTTTTCGTTAGTGCTGCTGGCCTCTTCCTCCCATCAGCAGGGAAGAGGATGCCCCTGCGGGCCCTGACTTCTTGGAGTAACATCTCCAAGGAGGCATCAGTAAATCTGGTGGCTGCTTTCTGCCTTTGACTCTGCATAATTAAGGATTTAGTATTGTCAAAGTGTTATAGCACAAACAATTCCCCTGTCACAATCTGGCTTCCAACTCCACCAGCCTTCAAGTGACATCTGTCCATTGCTCCTTTAAATAGCTCAGCTGAAGTCGAGTCATCCGTGACGTTATTGGACCTGCTCCAGTTAATTGGTTGGGGAACCCGGAAGTCTGATGCAATTGTAGTTGCTTTGTTAAAAAGCCACTGCAAAACGCACCTCTCCAACTTCCACAATCCGCTGCCCACCCACCCTCCCCCCCACCGCCCCCCGCCCCCACACCCCCCACCGCACCCATCGTGACTCCAAGATAAAAATTCAGCCCAATAAGGAGGAATTTTAGATACCCTCGCCCGGCAGAAACTGACCAAAGCAGGAGTTAAAAAGGAGTCAGTCAATTTTCCGCTCCATTCCCACTTGCGACGGTTTCAACGCCGCTATTTTATTGGGAAACTGAGTCACCCGCCTGAATCAGACGGGAGCATTACACATTTATGTAAATCGGGATCCTATAATGTATACCCGGTGTCCTGGCCAACATTTGTCCCTCAACCAACATCACTAGAACGGGATATCGGATAATTTATCTCATTGCTGTTTGTGGGACCTTACTGTGTTCTAACAGACTGCCACATATTCCTATAACAGTGACTACACTTCAAAAATATTGTCTGTGAAGCGCTTTAGGAAGTCCTGAGATCTGAAAAGGTGCTTATAATGCAAGTTCTTTCTTCTTATGTTCTTTTTTTCTTGTATTTAATCTGGAGCACGGTATGCAGTTTATTGTCACCTCATCATAGGACAGTATATTATTCCTTGAAAGACAACAGAGGTGAGCCAGGAAGATAATTGAGATATCAGGGAATTATGGGGAAAGGCTTTGTTTTCTTTGGAAAAGATGATACTTCAAGGTGACTTGAAGTTTTCAAAATTGTGAAGAAGATTCACAAGCATTTGATGTGAGCAAAATACTGACAGTGGCAAAGGGTTAAAATATCAAGGGACACAAGTTACTAGTCAGAGGGTGAGTCGGAAAGTTTGGCAGAATTTATTTGCACAAAGTGTTACAAATTTATGGAATAAGTTATCGGGCTAGCTTTGAAGCATACCTAGCACAAAGGAAGATGGTTGTGGTGGTTGGAGGTCAATCATCACAGCCCCAGGTCATCGCTGCAGGAGTTCCTCAGGGCAGTGTCCTAGGCCCAACCATCTTCAGCTGCTTCATCAATGACCTTCCCACCATCATAATGTCAGAAGTGGGGATGTTCGCTGATGACTGCGCAGTGTTCAGTGCCATTCATAATTCCTTAGATAATGAAGCAGTCCATGTCCGCATATAGCAAGACCTGGACGACATTCAGGCTTGGGCTGATAAGTGGCAGGTAACATTCGCGCCACACAAGTGCCAGGCAATGACTGCCTCCAACAAGCGAGAGTCTAACCACCACCCCTGGACATTCAACGGCATTACCATCGCCGAATCCCCCACCATCAACATCCTGGGGGTCACCATTGACCAGAAACTTAACTGAACCAGCCACATAAATACTGTGGCAACAAGAGCAGGTCAGAGGCTAGGTATTCCGCGGTGAGTGTCTCACTTCCTGACTCCCCAAAGCCTTTCCACAAGGCACAAGTCAGGAGTGTGATGGAATACTTTCCACTTGCCTGGATGAGTGCAGCTCCAACAACACTCAAGAAGCTCGACACCATCCAAGACAAAGCAGCCCGCTTGATTGGCACCCCATCCACCACCTTAAACATTCACTCCCTCCACCACCGGCGTACCGTGGCTGCAGTGTATACCATCTACAAGATGCACTGCAGCAACTCGCCAAGGCTTCTTCGACAGCACCTCCCAAACCCATGACCTCTACCACCTAGAAGGACAAGGGCAGCAGGCGCATGGGAACACCACCACCTCCAAGTTCCCCTCCAAGTCACACATCATCCTGACTTGGAAGTATATCGTTGATCCTTCATCATCACTGGTTGAAAATCCTGGAACTCCCTCCCTAACAGCACTGTGGGAGTACCTTCACCACAAGGACTGCAGCGGTTCAAGAAGGCAGCTCTCAAGGGCAACTAGGGATGGGCAATAAATGCTGGCCTTGCCAATGATGCCCACATTCCATGAACGAATACAAATACAGTACAAATGGATCCAAGAAGCAATTGATGCATTTCTGGGGAGAGCAGAGATTGGGGAACATGGGCAGAAGTCTGGTATGTGGGGTTTGGATCTATCAGGAAGGGATGGGCTTCTTGAGTATAATGACCTTTTCCTCTTTCTATCAAGTTTTAATAAAATGTTGACAATTTGTGGTCTAATAGCATTTGCCTGTCAATATGGAAAGATATTTGTGGCCTTCACGTTGCTAATTTGCGTTGCCCCACCTATAGTTCCCTAATGATAACAGCATTGATTCAGACTGTGTCAAGGAACAGAATATCTTCAGATATATTTTTACATTTGGCTGTTCCTGAGCTGCTTTTCCCATATTAAGCAGTAAGAAATTTGTAAAAGTGTGAGCACATTTAAATGCTAAGCAGCTGCTTGATGACCTATATACACACTGTGAACACTGCTCTGTACCCAGAATAGGTTAACCATATGGTAATTCAGGAGACGGCTTTCAAAATAATGAAATGGTATGAGGCGACTTTCAAAAGGAGATTGTTGCGTAGCATATAAAATTATACCAATGGAACCTGCCCCAAATTGATGGAATCTGCCCCAAATTGATTTTGTGACAGATGGTTTGTAGTAAGTGGATCAAAATGGCAACCAACCTCAAAATTTAAAGAAATAAAGAGAGAGTTTTTAATGCCGTGAGGAAGGAAAAAAAATACTTCTAGTGCATGATTCTTTGAATTGTGGCTGAGTCAATGTACTGCGATAAAATACTAAATAGAAGGCATCTGTAGGGAGATATTTGCATCTAGAATGAATGGCAAAGATAAAACAGAAGATTACCATTATTCCCTAATCCGCAATAAAATGGATAGTTGAATTCTCTGTGGATTAAAATGAAGAAGAAAAGCTATCAAAAATGATGTAATCAAGAGCATCACTAATGAAATGGGTTCTTGAGCTATTTACATTTAAATGGGAATGTAGAGGTAATTCAAGGGGCCCTACAGATTTGAAATTAAAAAGCAAAAAATGGAGATATGTCTAATAGAAGAATAAAAATGCAATATAACTCATTCGGTTTTCTTCACCTGTTAAATAGTTTCATGACTAGCAACTTACAATTTCTGATAAGAAATGAGTTTTAGTAAGGGACACGTTGGGCTGGATTTTACCTTTCGGTGCGGCCTAGGAGCGGGACAGCTTCCTTCAGGGTTCCGATCCCGCCCCCAACAACGTCAGACGCACAGACGCTATTTTGCGTCAATTGGCCTTGTTAAGCCCGCCCTGCGGGCTTGCCAACCAATTAGGAGAAAGCCGGTGTCAGATGACGTCAGTTAATGATGCACCATCTGCCGGTTTTCTTAAAGGGACCACGCTCAATTTTTTTTGACAGGTGATTTTTTCAGTATGTGACAGCATTGAGGTGCTGCAAACACTGACAATCACTGTATAAAGGTGAGCCCTTGCTCCCAGGCTCTCCAGTGACTCCCTCCTTAGGCTAGAACAGATGGCAGCTGCAGGTGAGGTTACAGAAGTGATCTGTTACTGGTGAGAGAGGTTCTCCCAATGAGGTGGGACTACACAAACACTTCAAAGCTTGTTACCTACAGAAAAGTCTAAATACATTAAAAATGATTTTCCCAACATTTTCTTACCTCTGAAACTCACCAGTGTACCATTGGATCCTTCACACCACTTCTGCAGCTGTCATCAATGAAGAAACATTACAGTAGACCCACAGCACGCCACACTTACCCTGGCATGGTGTCCGGACGTCGGGAAGCCCGCAGTAGACCTGTCAAAATTGCAAAAAGCCTCTTAACTGCCTGTTAACAACCTGTTAACAAGCAGTTAACTGTCTATAATCCTCTTCCCGCCACTAGGTGTCGGGTCCATGCGCAAATCGGGGACCCGACACCTAGGAAGATTGATTGGAGGCGGGATGACAGCGGGTTTCCGACCCGCTGTCAATCTTTGCGATTTTGCCGGAAGTCCCGCCTCCAAACCCGCCCCCTGAGTGCCGGCAAAATTCCGGCCGTTGTGATTAGGGAGAAGTAGAGGTCAAGTAACACGCAGGCTACTCCTACTGCCTTGCTTTCATCATGGTTCCTGTCTGTTCATTGTCTGAGCAATTTGAGGGGTCTGCTGATTAAAATCTTAATGATGGATGCTGACTTCGAGCCCCAAGGTTGAGTCTGCGGCGGGACTGATTTCCAAACTCCGATATTGCTCCAGAGAATTTGTTTTGCTGCTTTATCTGGGGGAGATATGCCCACATGTTCTTGTACTGTTCGATTGGGTCAACGGAGATACAATGACAACAACTTGCATTTATATAGCGCCTTTAATGTAGTTAAATGTCCCAAGGCGCTTCACAGGAGCATTCTAAAACAAAATTTGAGCCACATAAGGAGGTATTAGGACAGGCGAGGTAGGTTTTAAGGAGCCTCTTATAGGAGGAGAGAGAGGTAGAGAGGCGGAGAGGCTTACGGAGAGAATTCCAGAGCTTAAGGCCCAGGCAGCTGAAGGCAAGGCCACCAATGGTGGAGCGATTAAAATTGGGGATGTGCAAGAGGCCAGAACTAAAGGAGTGCAGAGGTCTCAGCGGGTTGTAGGGCTGGAGGCAATTACAGAGATAGGGAGGGGCGAGGCTATGGAGGGATTTGAAAACAAGGATGAGAATTTTTTTAATCGAGGCATTGCCGGACATGAAGTCAATGTAGGTCAGTGAGCACAGGGGTGAATGGGACTTGGTGCCCGCCAAGCTATCAGTAGGTTTGACTGCCCCACTCTGCCAATGGAAGAAGATACTGTGAATCTGTGTGGGACATACCTTGGGATCAGGAGAGGAAGTAGAGAAAATGGGAAGAAAAACAATTCTGATTGCTGTGGCTGATGAGTTTGAATCCTAGTCCTAAACTTCTTCATCACTTATGGCTAGACAGGGCTAGCGATGTGCAGCATCACTGGACAGGAAAAGCCTTATAGCTGCACCATCTCTTCCTTCAGCCAGCCTCAAGGGACATAAGATAAGTAAGGATGGATGGTCCTCTGTATTTCTCATCCAGCAATTTTAAAAGTTTTGCAGCACACCCCGGAGTCAGAAAACCATCATTATTTTCTAAGATCTAATATTTTATTTTAGTTTTACAATGTGTACTCTGAATTTTGTAATTGCAACTTATTACCTCAGGGAAACACAATAAAATGTTCTTAAGCACTGTAAAATAAATTGAAACACTCTAAACAAGACTCTTCAATAGATAAATACAATGCACGTTAAAAAAATCTTAGCAAAATGTCATGTACAGCAGACAAAACCCTGTTCTCCATTTGTAAAGCAGAAATTTGGTAGATATCTTACAGTAAAAAATAAGGGTGCTGTAAAGGGTCCTGTTTAAAGCAGGAATGGGGGGAAATAGGGCACTATTTTCATATACTGTACATTGAATTTATGGCTTGACGTATATTCTTTCTCCATGGGCTTGTGTACTTTAATTTTTTTCTTGACAAATATTGTTTGTTCTTATTGAATGAATTTCAAAATCATTCCCGTTTATCTATGCACCTATCTACCTTCAAATTCCGCATTGCCTAAATACATGCAGCGTGGGTCCATGGTAATATTGCCCCTTAACCAAACATTCTCGCATTAACCCACACACACACACACACATTTCCAATAAATGAAGTCTTCTCTTCTAAAGCTCTCCGTCCTTGCCTCCCAGCCTATGTGTTCCCTGCCAGACTGAGAGAGAATTCCCTATGTGATGCACTTGGAAAACTTGGAACGTGCTTGAATGTGGGATACAAAGTGGGCCAGTGAGTTGAAATATTCTTTCACCTCTGGCAGCTGAGATCGAATCCAGCTCAGGCAGATGGGAAAGTTTGTACATTCTCTGAGGGCTACTGAGAGTGCTAATTTAGATGGGCTTGGAAGATCTCAACTCAGTTCCAAGCAGACTTGCATCTGCAAAGGAGACTGCCATGGTTTGGCAGTAATTGGAACAAATGGAGCAATTTGCACCAGACTTGGGCAAATCATCTTTAGTTGTGTTATCTTGAATCATATTCAAAACTTCATTGGACCATCGTTTCCCCATTCTAATAAGAAGCAGGGCAATCAGTTTTGTACGTGGCAAGGCTAAATAGGGTGAGAACTGGAAATGGCACATAGTAGATGGTTGCAGTTGAAATTATTTGTTGTTCTCTGCCATTATCTCTCAGTCTTTTCGAAGGAAGGGCATTCTCATTGATCAAATTTTATCCCTCAAAAAATTTTGTTTGGGGAATAATTTCAGAAAACCCATGTTTTTGGCGATTAGTGAAAGGTCCATGAGTCAGACTGAAGAAGCTCTGAAAAGTATGAGTCTCATTCTGACCCTGAGCAAGAGTGTTTGATAAAAGTAAGAAAGAACATTCTTAATAATATAAAACGTCCCCCTCCTTCATCTTCCAAAAATGAATCAAGGAAAATGTTGAATTCTCTATTATTGTCAATGCCATCGCAATACCCTTTGACCCTCTGCCTTTGTGCTGGAGATTGAAAATGTACACTTAAAATGATGTTAAATTGCATCATTCAAATTTGCTAATTAAAGTTTAATACTGCTTCCGATGAACTAACCAAAGAAGCAAATCTGGCATTTATCCAGGCTGGAGTATGCACAAGTCAAAGGATTATTCCTCCCTACAATACGTTTTATAATAAATATTTTGCCTCTTCATGTTTTTATGAGCCAAGAGAATGAATTAGATACCAGCTTGTAATTCTGCCCCACAGTCAACCACTAGTCGGCACTTGAGAGCAACTCTGAGTCACTTACTGTTGAATGCTTTTCTCTCTCAGAGGAGATGCAGATAACCTTTCCTGGGTATCTACCCATCGTGGTGAGATTGGGAGCAGGAGAGCTCCCTGTCATCATGTAGCCTTTTATAAAATCTACGTTTATTTTTAAAGACATCGGCCACGATTTTGCCGACGCTCAGGGGTTGGGTTCGGAGGCAGGTCAGGTGTTAAACTCGCAATGATTGACGGCAGGTCGGAAACCCGTCGCGAACCCGCCTCCGTGTGAGTTTCAGGAGTGTCATGTCTGTGATTTCACAACAGACCCGACACCAAACAGCGGGTAAGGGATTTAAGGCACTTAACTCCTTGTTAAGTGCTTGTTAACTGCAATTTTGAGGGCACTTTGCAATTTTCCAACATTTGATTCAGGTTTCATGACGTTCAGAGATGATGCCAGGTAAGTGCGTCGGGAAGGTGGTTGAAGGTCAATCATCACAGCCCTAGGACATCGTTGCAGGAGTTCCTCAGGGCAGTGTCCTAGGCCCAACCATCTTCAGCTGCTTCATCAATGACCTTCCCTCCAAAATAAGGTCAGAAATGGGGATGTTCGCTGATGACTGTACAGTGTTCAGCACCATTCACAACTCCTCAGATAATGAAGCAGTCCATGCCCGCATGCAACAAGACCTGGACGACATTCAGGCTTGGGCTGATAAGTGACAGATAATATTCACGCCACAGAAGTGCCAGGCAATGACTATCTCCAACAAGCGAGAATCTAACCACCGCCCCTTGACATTCAACGGCAATACCATCGCCGAATCCCCCTCCATCAACATCCTGGGGGGTCACCATTGACCAGAAACTTAACTGGACCAGCCACATAAATACTGTGGCAACAAGGGCAGGTCAGAGTCTAGGTATTCTGTGGCGAGTATCTCACCTCCTGACTCCCCAAAGCCTTTCCACCATCTACAAGGCACAAGTAAGGAGTGTGATGGAATACTCTCCACTTGGATGAGTGCAGCTCCAACAACACTCAAGAAGCTCAACACCATCCAGGACAAAGCAGCCCGCTTGATTGGCACCCCATCCACCACCTTAAACATTCACTCCCTCCACCACCGATGTACTGTGGCTGCAGTGTGTACCATCTACAAGATGCACTGCAGCAACTCGCCAAGGCTTCTTCGGCACCACCTCCCAAACCCGTGACCTCTTCCACCTAGAAGGACAAGGGCAGCAGACACATGGGAACACCACTACCTCCAAGTTCCCCTCAAGTCACACACCATCCTGACTTAGATGTATATCACCGATCCTTCATCGTCACTGGGTCAAAATCCTGGAACTCCCTACCTAACAGCACTGTGGGAGTACCTTCACCACACGGACTGCAGCGGTTCAAGAAGGCAGCTCACCACCTCCTTCTCAAGGGCAATTAGGGATGGGCAATAAATAATGGCCTTGCCAGTGACACCCACATACCGTAAATGAATTTAAAAAAAGACCAACGAGCTGGAAACTTCACAACTGCAACTGCAGTCTAAAAGCAGCATTCTCAAATCTGCTCAATTTCAGCTGTCAGAGGTTGCTGATTTCATGATTTGGGAGACTGTCTTGAGGCTGTAAGTGTCTGTTGTTAACTCTATATCCAATGTCACCTGCATTGCTGGACATAAAAGGTGCCCTCACCCTTCACTGTGCCACCTCAAATTGGGATCACACAAATGGCAACGATGTCAAACATTCATACAAGATTAATTCATTCCAACATAATAAAAGAACAGAAACTTAACATTTAATTCTATTGGAACACCCAAGTGAGTACCCTTGTGATCATTTATGTGTCACCTTTCTCTTACGCGTGCTTCTACGTTGTGCTACCCCTGTGGCTTCAGCAGATGTAGAGGCAACCTGCTCACTTCCCTGCTGTGCCTGCTTAGATGCCTTAGGCAGTCGTCCTCTGGGTTTTGGACCCTTTGAAGGCCTTGCTAAAGGCTGCTCCTCCTGCGGCTGCACAGGGTCAGACTCAGCCAACATTGCTCCAGCAGTCATCTGGGGCTCTGACCGAGGGGTTGGCAAGGTGATGGAAGTTGGAGTGCTTGGAGAGGAGTCCCCACTTGCATGTTGCCTCCCACCATCATACCTCTCATGGGCCACCTGCACTTCTCTGCTAGCAAATAGCTGGAGAGCACATTGCTGCACTTCAGTTGTGAAGGAATAAGCCATAAAACCTATTCAGAAAAATACACCATTATATGAAAGAATTCTGGCCTTATTAAAACATGACAAACTAGGTTTGGAAATCTGGAAGGCCTAACAATGGAGAAGCTATAACAGCATTCAGGCTATTGAGATAAGATAAGTTGTTGACACTGAATCAATAACCTTATTGAAACAGACAGTAAAAGGTTCCTGATAGTCTGAATCTTTGGGAGCAGACAATGGTACAGGTGTTCTAAATTATACTTAGTAAAGAAGCAAAAACATTTGCCTGTAGTAAGAATGACATCAAATAGATGCACCTGCTGTTACAGCATTTTTAATGGTGGGCTTGGGACACCTGGGGTAGAGACATAATTCTGCATTGCTACCAGCTGAGGTGCCTGTAAGAATAGCAGGGGTCAGCAGAAAAATGACAAGAGATAATTAGCTTACATCAGCAGAAAACTTCAAAGGAAATACCACTGAAAAAGGATATAAATATTGAACTTTCAAATGGGATGATAGTCTCGCTGTAAAGGGGCAAAGTGATTCTCAGGCTTCAGAGGTGGCTCTTTAAGTCTACAACTCTTTGTACCTCGGGGATCAAGGTACTGTACTGTATTTGATTTTGGTGGATATCCTGTAATAAGACTAAGAACTGTAAAACTGTAGCGAAGTTAAGATCTGATAATAAGAATTGTAAGCTTACTCTTTTTGGAACTGTTAATGTTGTGATTGAAACACCTACTCTAATTACATGTCGGTTCTTTAATAAATCTATATATTTTTAGAATTGTCTCACATAATACTTCTGTATCAAACTCGCGAACTCAATCTCTGTACGCTCTTTGGTGAGGAGTTGCAGAATTCTGGGGGAGTTTTCCAGACACTCATAATATCCGGAACGTTACAGTCTAGCTAAACTTATTAAAAGTGCTATCTGGAGGACGGTAACATCTTCAGGTTGTCCCTTTCTTTTAGGGAGAGATGGTCCATACCTTTAGACTCAATTAAGCGCCTTTAGGATTCGGCTACCTCAAACTTTAGTTGAAAGTGAACGTCTGGGGAATACGCCTGATCCGGGGTAGCCCTAAAGGGGCTAGGACTAGTAATTATCCCTTCACAGTGGGGCCAGGAGGACCCATCACTGTACTGACAGTCCTCATAACGGGGACGTCCATGGACCTCTGGTTCCTTTCTGGATGGCCCCCAAGGCTCAGCATCTACATGCAGCTGAGCAGAGCTAAGAGCGTCCTGCGGCCTCCGTAAAAGGACTCTCCACTCCTGTCCCTGTCTCCACCATCTGCTCTTGCTCACTCGTGCATTGTGATACACCAGGTGACAACACTACTCTATCTCGCAAATGACTCATCTCTGCGCTGGTGCTGGGTGCAATCATTTCTACTGACGCTGCTCCCTCAGAGGATGCAGCATCCTCTGAGGAGTCCTCCTGCTCTTCCTCCTGGACAGTAGGGAGGGGGGCTCTTGATGGTCCTGTGGGAGAGCAAAGACAGGAGTTAGACATGTGATATGTAGATTGCAGACACATCCCATTGTGCACATGATGAGCATTCCATTTCTAATGACATCAGATGCCATATGTGTCACTCATGAAAGCCAAATAAGATGGATGGAGAAGCATTCTGTCACCAGGTTATTCAACTAAGCTCGTCTTTCCGTCCCCCACTTCGAGCTGTTCCCCTGATCCCACAATTTCCAGAGCGGCCTCCTCAGCGTTGGTCAGCTGTGAGAAGGATGGTGATCCTCCTCCTGTTCTCTCCCTCTTATTGTGGCCTTTCTTTTCCTGCAATGAGGGAAATAAGTGGAGTTTCAATGAGAGTGATGGAATGAGTGTAAAGAATGGATAGGATAGATGTTTAGAAGGAGAATGTGAAGGAGTCGTTTCCCATTACGCAGCTCCCTCCTTTTGATGTTGTTAGTTGTTGTCAGTGCATAACCTTGAGGGTGGGTGTGAGGGGTGCATAATAAGATGGGGAAGTGAATCTGTGCGTAGGGAGAGAGGGATGGGTGATGGTGCAAGGGATGTTGGGTTGAGTCAGGATGTGCAGGAGTAGGGTTAGCAATGCAGAGTGATGGGGAAGTGATGACAGGCACAGCAGAATTAAAGTCAGTGTGCTTTTATACTCACTTTTCCAGAGTGCAGGAGATCATTGAACCTTTTCCTGCATTGGACCCAGGTGCGTCTGAACATGAGCCTTGCACTGACCTCCTCAGCTATTCGCAGCCAGGCTGCCTTTGTCTGCTGAGGAGGTTTCCTTCTTCCATCAGATGGGTACAGGACCTCCCGAAATCCTCTGACTCCCTCCACAAGAACACGGAGGGAGTCTTCGTTGAAGCGGGAAGCTGCCTTTTGTTTCTCTGCAGACATCGTGGTGAGAAGCAGCAGGCAGAAGCATCAGAAACGACCTGAGATCCAATGGGAAAATATCCCCCTTAAATACTTTGGCTGCAAACGCGTCAGCAGAGCAGCTGAACAGACCCGTACCTTGTGATCGGGGGGGGGGGGGGGGGGCGGGGAGGGGTAACCCACACGGCGGGCTTAACTAGGCCAATCAACGAAAAATTGCGTCAACAGGCCGGCAGGAGCCGGCAGCGGGACGGGAACCCGCCCACTACCGTCCCTAACGCAAACCCGCCTCCAGGAAGAAAATCACGGCCATCATTACCACTGTGATGTCCCTGGTTAAACACCAAAGTGCGGGAAATTGGGCTCACTAGCGCCTGTTTTTGTGCAGAGCAGGCAGACCATGATGTCAATCAGCGTGCAACGCTGATTTGACGCCAGCTCCACCTTTTTGGAGCTCCACGCTCCAGCCGACGCCCTCTCTTAAGCTCGCACAGCTGAACACACTGCGAATGAAGATGCCGTGCTGACTGCATTACATCGAACGGGCATGGGGTAATCTCGCATTGCGACACCCGCGCCCGTTTTCGGGGGCTATCCAATTTAGCCCCCCTTACTTTTTAGACTTTAACAAGATTCCATTATATATTTTCAATATTCGTCTAAGACCATTTGTGACATAATATACAGTGTCCTGAGAACTCATCTATGCTTCATACAGAAGTGTACAACGGTGTTCAAGAAGCAATGAACGACCCTGACATTTAAATAGCCCTGCCCCTTCCCAAGCATTCCAGTGGAAATTCTTACACTTATGATGCCACGAAAACCTCGTTGTGCTGCATTATAAGCTGAGTCCTACAGCTTTGCTTAGTCTAGTCATTTTGAAAGGAGTACTGTGCATTGAGGCTGCAGATATACTTCCACCTTCTGCTTCATTGTGAAGCAGTTTCTGGTGAGTAATGGTATGAGACTGACAGCATAGTTCTGGGGTCAGATCCCAGTCTCTTGAGTTGCTCCACCACTTTCACATCAATACATCCTTGAAAGCAATTCACCTGGAGATAAAAGTGAAGTATAATTGTAACCTGATTGTACTTTGGGTACTGTTTTCTAAGAATGAGAGCCAAACCAAATTAATCCAAATTGGACTATTTTTCAGTTTACTTCTGACTCCGAATCTTCGGATCACTGTGGTTTCGGGTTGGTCAGTTCCTTGAAAAGATTTGCTACCAATCATCTGTAAAGGGACAAAATCTTCCTCTGCACATGATGTAACTCTGTCATTGCACATGCCTACCATTAGTGCCCAGCTCTCAAGAAAGGCGATGGGTGAGCAGCTACCATTGTGCCTCCACAGTTTTTGTGTATTTTCCCTGGAGTTTCAGTGGAAGGATGCTTTGTATTTCATGGTTCAATGCTGCACAATGCATCCATGTTGGTGGGCTGATTGTTCTGGGGAGTGGGCTTTTGAAATCTGCCTTGTTTGCATTGCAGTTTGAAAACCAGGACTGCTTCCCATTTCTAGTGGAATCGACTGTCCAGATGACAGAAGTAAAAAGGAAAAAAACAACTTGCATTTATTGAGCACCTTTCACAACCTCAAGATATTCCAAACTGCTTCACAACCAGTGAAGTACTTTTGAAGTGTAGCCACTGTTGTAGGGAAACACAGTAGACAATTTGCACACTGCAAGGTTTCACAGACAGCAATGAAATCCATGACCAAATTTAAATGTTGGCCAGGATATCAGAAGAACCTGTCCTTCTCTACTCACCAACCCCTTCTGATACCTCATCAAAAAACTCAATCAAGTTGGTTAAACACGATTTGCCTTCAACAATGACAATCCGTGTTGGCTTTCCTTAATTATTCCACACTTGTCCAAGTGACTGTTAATTTTGTCCCTGATTATTGTTTTGAAAACAGGTTTAACTGACTGGCCTGTAATTGCTGGGTTTATCTTTACACCCTTTTTTGAACAAGGGTGTAACATTTGCATTTTCTCCAGTCCTTTGGCATTTCTAAGGAGGATTGGAAGATTATGGCCAGTACCTCCACGATTTCTTCCGTCACTTCCCTCAGCGTCCTAGGATGCATCCCATCTGGTCCTGGTGACTTACCTACTTTAAGTACAGCCAGCCTTTCTAGTACCTCCTCTTTATCAATTTTTATCCCATCCAGTATCTCCTCTACCTCCTCCTTCACTATGTCTATGGCAGCATCTTCCTCCTTGGTGAAGACAGATGCAAAGTACTCATTTAGCACCTCAGCCATACCCTCTGCCTCCATGCATAGGTCTTCTTTTTGGTCCCTAATCGACCCCACCCCTCCTCTTACTACCCGTTTACTATTTATATGCCTATAGAAGACTTTTGGATTACTGTTTATGTTAGTTGCCATTCTATTTTCATACCCTCTCTTTGTCCTTCTTATTTTCTTTTTCATTTCTCCTCTTAACTTTCTATCTTTAGACTGATTCTCAGATGTATTCTCGACCTGACATCTGTCATACGCCCTCTTTTTCTGCTTCATCTTACTCTCTATCTCTTTTGTCATCCAGGGAGCTCTGACTTTAGTTGCCCTACCTTTCCCTCTAGTGGGAATGTACCTCGACTGTACCTGAACTATTTCCTCTTTAAAGGCAGCCCATTGTTCCATTACAGTTTCCCTGTCAATCTTTAATTCCAATTTACCTAGGCCAGATCCATTCTCATCCCACTGAAATTGGCCTTCATCCAATTAAGTATTTTTACTCTATATCGCTCCCTGACTTTTTCCATAGCTAATCTAAACCTTATGATACTATGATCACTGTTCCCTAAATGTTCACCTACTGACACTTGCTCCACTTGACCTACCTCATTCCCCAGAACCAGATCCAGCAATGCCTCCTTCCTCGTTGTGCTGGAAACGTACTGATCAAGAAAGTTCTCCTGAACACACTTCAGAAATTCTTCCCCCTCTCTGCCCTTAACACTATTACTATCCCAGTCTATATTAGGATAGTTGAAGTCCCCCATTAATGCTAATCTATAGTTCTTGCATCTCTCTGTAATTTCTCTGCAAATTTGCTCCTCCATATTTTTCCCACTAGTTGGTGGCCTATAGAATACACCTAGTAGTGTAATGACACCTCTATTATTTCTTAACTCTAGCCATATAGATTCTGTCCTTGACCCCTCCAGGACATCCTCTCTCGCCAGCACTGTAACATTCTCCTTAACTAATACTGCCACACCACCTCCTATCTTTCCTTCCCCATCTTTCATGAACACCTTATACCCAATCCTGCCCTTTTTGAGCCAGGTCTCCATTATTGCCACAACATCATAATCCCATGTGGTTATTTGCACCTGCAGCTCACCAACCTCGTTTACTATAGAAACATAGAAACATAGAATCTAGGAGCAGGAGTAGGCCATTCGGCCCGTCGAGCCTGCTCCGCCATTCAATACGATCATGGCTGATCATCCAAATCCAGTACCCTGTCCCTGCTTTAATCCCCACAGTACACATATCCCACCCTACCCCCGTAACCCCACGTATTTAATTCCCCCTAACATATCCCATCCTATCCCCATAACCCCACATATTTAATCCCCCCTAACACTAAGGGTCAATTTATCATAGCCAAATCAACCTAACCCACACATTTTTGGACTGTGGGAGGAAACCGGAGCACCCGGAGGAAACCCACGCAGACACGGGGAGAATGTGCAAACTCCACACAGACAGTCACCCAAGGTCAGATTCGAACCCGGGTCTCTGGCGCTGTGAGGCACCAGTGCTAACCACTATGCCACCGTGTTGCCCCGTATGCTTCGTGCGTTCACATACACTCACTGTAAACCTATCTTAGACTATCCTGTGTTCTCTCTTAGTCTGATCCCACCTAATACCTTACTATATCTTACTTTAGTGCTATCTGTTTCTCCCAATTCTTTGTGCCCTTTATTTCTCCTTTCTGATGCTACATCCTGGCGCCCATCCCCCTGCCAACTTAGTTTAAACCCTCCCCAACAGCACTAGCAAACCTCCCCGCGAGGATATTGGTACCGGCTCTGTTGAGGTGCAACCCATCCAGCCTTTACAGGTCCCACCTCCCCCAGAACCGGCCCCAATACCCCAGGAATCTGAAGCCCTCCCTCCTGCATCATCTCTCCAGCCACGCATTCAACTGCTCTATCCTTCTATTTCTATACTCACTCGCGCGTGGCACCAGGAGTAATCCAGAGATTACTACCTTTGAGGTCCTGCTTTTTAATCTCTTTCCTAGCTCCCTGAAATCTGCCTGCAGGACCTCATCGCTCTTTCTACCTATGTCGTTGATACCGATATGGACCACGACCTCTGGCTGTTCACCCTCCCCGCTCAGAATGTTCTGCATCCGCTCGGTGACATCCTTCACCCTGGCACCATGGAGGCAACATACTATCCTGGAGCGACGTTTGCAGCTGCAGAAACACCTGTCTTCTCCCCAGTTATCGAATTCCCTACCACTATTGCTTTCGCTATCTTCCTCCTGCCCCGCTGTACAGCTGAGCCACCCATGGTGCTGTGGACTTGTCTCTGGCTGTACTGCCCAGAGGAACCATCGCCCTCACCAGTACTCAGAACAGAATACTGGTTGGAGAGCAAGATGCACTCAGGGGACTCCTGCACTACCTGCCTGGTCCTCCTCTTCTGTCTGGTGGTCACCCATTCCCTCTCTGCCTGCACACTCCTTAGCTCCTGAAACGTGCTATCCGCGTAGCTCTCAGCCTCGCGGATGCACCGCAGTGACGCCAGCTGCTGTTCAAGCTCCGAAACCCAGAGCTCAAGCTCCTCCAGCTGACGACACTTCCTGCACAGGTGGTTATCCAGGACACGGGAAGCGTCCTGGAGTTCCCACATGGCACAGGATGTGCATTCCGTTGGACCGAGCTGCTCTGCCATGCCTTTATTTATTCGACTATTAACTAACTTTACAGAAACTTAAAACTAAGATGTATCTAATTCAAGTTATTAATATAATATATTATTAACAGTTACTAATTTAATATAATATTAACAGTTACTAATCTAAAAGCTCCTGCTTTATCCCTAACCAGCTATTTAACCCCGGTCCCTACCTTGAAGAGCAAAAAAATGGTGTGATCTTTTCCAACCAATCAGTTACCAGCTATCCTGTGACGTCACTCCTTGTGTTTTTATTTTTGAATCGCCACTCAGCTCCTTTTATGCTGCTGCCGCTGCCGCCGCTCCCACTCGAGTCCGCGCTTTACTTTATTTTTGGTTTTACTTTATTTTTGGTTTGTAAATAGTAAAAAAAGATTGATAAGAAAATAAGAACATAAGAAATAGGAACAGGATTAGGCCATTTGGCCATTCGGCCTGCTCCGCCATTCAATAAGATCATGGCTCAACTCCACTTTCTACCTCATCTCCACTTTCCTGCACTCTCCCCATGTCCCTTGATTCCTTAATATCCAAAAATCTATTGATCTCTGTCTTTAATATACTCAACGACTGAGCCTCCACAGCCCTCTGGGGTAGAGAATTCCAAAGATTCACCACCCTCTGAGTGAAGAAATTTCTCCTCATCTCAGTCCTAAATGGCCGACTCCTTATTCTGAGACTGTGATCCCTGGTTCTAGACTCCCCAGCCAGGGGAAACATCCTCCCTGCATCTACTCTGTCAAGCCCTGTAAGAATTTTGTATGTCTCAATGAGATCACCTTTCATTCTTCTAAACTCTCGAGAATATAGGCCTAGTCTACTCAATCTCTCCTCATAGGACATTCCTCCCATCCCAGGAATCAGTCTGGTGAACCTTCGTTGCACTTCCTCTATGGCAAGTTTATCCTTCCTTAGATAAGGAGACCAAAACTGTACACAATACTCCAGGTGTGGTCTCACCAGGACCCTATATAATTGCAGTAAGTAGTCTTTACTCTTATACTCAAATCCTCTTGTAATAAAGGCCAACATACCATTTGCTTTCTTAATTGCTTGCTGTACCTGCATGTTAACTTTCAGTGATTCGTGTACAAGGACACTCAGGTCCCTCTGAACATCAACATTTCCCAATCTCTCACCATTTAAAAATACTCTGCTTTTCTATTTTTCTTACCAAAATGGATAATTTCACATTTCTCCATTTATTCCATTTGCCATGTTCTTGCCCATTCACTTAGCCTGTCTATATCCCCTTGAAGCCTCTTTGCATCCTCCTCATTACTTACATTCTCACCTAGCTTTGTATCATCAGCAAACTTAGAAATATTACATTTGGTCCCCTCATCCAAATCATTGATATAGATTGTGAATAGCTGAGGCCCAAGCACTGATCCTTACGGTACCCCACTAATTACAGCCCGCCAACCCAAAATGACCCATTTATTCCTATTCTCTGTTTTCTGTCTGTTAACCAATCCTCAATCCATGCTAGTATATTACCCCCAATCCCTTGAGCCCTCATTTTGTTTAATAACCTCTTGTGTGGCACCTTATCGAATGCCTTCTGAAAATCCAAATGCACCACATCCACTGGTTCCCCCTTATATATTCTGTTAGTTACAACCTCAAAAACTCTAACAGATACGTCAAACATGATTTCCCTTTCATAAATCTGTGTTGACTCTGCCCAATCCTATTATTATTTTCTAAGTGTCCTGTTACCAGGTCCTTAATGATAGATTCTAGCATTTTCCCTACCACTGGTAGGCTAACTAGTCTGTAGTTCCCCGTTTTCTCTCTCCTTCCTTTCTTAAATAGTGGGGTTATATTTGCTACCTTCCAATCCACAGGAACCGTTCCAGAATCGCTGGAATTTTGGAAGATGACAACCAATGCTACAACATTAATTAAATTTAAAACAGAAATAGACAGTTTCCTAGAAGTAAAGGGCATTAAGGGTTACGGGGAGCGGGCAGGAATTTGGACATGAGTCTAGGTTCGGATCGGTCATGGCCCTGTGGGTAGTGGAGCGGGCCCAGGGACTGTGTAGCCTGATTCTGCTCCTATTTCGTGTGTGCAATTCTGTTAGATGCAGGAGATGGTTCTGTGATAGATAGTAGATTGGCGGTTAGGATCAGATCAGCCATGATCTTATTGAATGGCGGAGCAGGCTCGAGGGGCCGATTGGCCGACTCCTGCTCCTATTTCTTATGTTCTTACAATCTCTATAGCCATCTCTTTCAAAATCCTAGGATGTAGGCCATCAGGTCCAGGGGATTTATTGGCTTTCAGTCCCATTAATTTCTTCAGTACTAATTTTTTACTAATACTAATTTCTTTCAGTTCTTCATTCTTGGTTCTCCACTATTTCCGGGAGGTTTTTTGTGTCTTCTTCTGTGAAGACAGGCACAAAGGGCTGGATTTTCATTGACCCTTGGAGGCGGGTTTGGAGGCGTGTGGGGGGTTAAAATTGCAAAAACTGGCGGGCGGGCACAAGTCCGCCTCCATCCCACCTCCACGCAATTTTCATTAAATCATGTCTGCTGGTCCCAACTCCGTCCTGCCTTTAAGAGACGGGATAGGCTGTTAAGGCCCTTAACAAGCACTAAATTGGCTCTATAATGCCATTTTGAAAGGCCTTTGTGATTTTAACCCTTGTTCTACGTGAAGCACGCCTGTTCTGAACCACGATTGTGAAACCTGGCGGGAGCACATTTGGATAGCTGACTATCAGCTACAGGTCCACTATTACAACGGAGATGTGATAAAGGTAGTAGTAGTATTAGGTCTGAATCTCTCTCTCTCTCTCTCTCTCTCTCTCTCTCTCCAGACTTAGAGCTGCTGCTCTCACAGCAAAGGCCAGGCAGTCTCTGACCTTCAATGCAGCAGCAATGATGACATCATCAGAGGCGACTTTTAGACTGAAACCACTAATTGGGTCATGGGTTCCCACATGCTGGAACTCAATTGCCCAATTAGGTGAAAATTGCATCAATCTCCCACATCCAATTGCAGTCGGGTGGATAACACAAAATGCGGATGACACGACCCCAACCCGCCCCAGTATCAAAATCCAGCCCAAAGTATTTGTTTAATTTCTATGCCATTTCCTCATCCCCATTATAATTTCTCCTGTCTCAGCCTGTAAGGGACCCATGTTTACTTTCAGTAATCTTTTCCTTTTTACATACCTATAGAAGCTTTTACAGTCTGTTTTTATGTCTCTCACTAGTTTACTCTCATTCTATTTTCCGTTTCTTTGTCAATTTCTTGGTCCTCCTTTGCTGAATTCTAAAGTTCTGCCAATCCTCAGTCTTACTACTCTTTTTGGCAACATTATAAGCCTCTTCCTTTGATCTAATACTATCTTTAACTTTTCTTGTTAGCCGTAGTTGGACCACTTTTCCGGTGAGGTTTTTGTGCCTTAAAGGAATGTATATTTGTTGTAAATTATGTATTAATTCTTAAAATCCATTTGGTTCCTCAACATACTGATCTAGAAAACTATCTTGTATACATTCCATGAATTTGTCCGCCACACTAAAATTTGGTTTGCCCAGTCTATATGTAGATAAAAGTCCCCCATGATTACTGTATTACCCTTGTTACTGCTGTTTTGGCGCTAATTTGATGCTGATCCAAGTTAGGTGCAACTTTGATCATAAGTTAAATTGGATTGAGCCGTTTTAAGTTTGGTTGAGGTCCCATCCCCAGTCTTGGCGACAATGTTTGAAATGTCTTACAAGGCATTGTGCTAAAACAGACAGAAGTACATTTACTGTGCACAGTGATGCAATTTGAACCATCAATGCACATAATGAACTGTGACAATGTGTTGTAAACAAGGTTTGGATGTTGTTCTGTGTTATTGAGTGCTGTGTGTAGAAAACCTTTTTAATGTAACAGCAGGCTCCTGCCAATTCTGATCTGCTTTTACAAAAGCATACGGATTGTATCACGTTTGGTCTGCGTAATGGACTTTGCCACAGTTATCATAAAAACTTTGTTTTAATCCACAGTTTTGAAATTTCTCTCTGTAATTTTCCAGCATCTCACCTGTGGGCTGGAACTCCAGGCTGTTGACAAGGATCCCACAGCAGGGATTTGGTTTTCCATCAGGATTCTAGACTGTTGTATTGAAATCCTAGCCCGGACTGGAGTGCAAATGGGTGCTATGGAGAAAGAGCAAGATAACCCATAGATTGCCACAGAAGGAGATTCCTCAAATGTTGAGCCATGAGATACCAATGAAAATTGGGCAAATCAGACAGAATGAAAAACAAAATTAGAGAGAGAGATCAGCTAAAAATTGCCTTTTCTCCCTTTGGGGGTAATTTTAACTTTTGGCAATAGTGTTAAATGGCCGACATATACATCTCTCCCAATTTTCCTCTCTATTAACTTCAATGGAAAGTAGTTGAATTTGGGCAGAATTCAGATCTATTAAAGTCAGAGCTCATCCTTACGGTACTTGCCAGCCATCATCTTAATGACCATGCTGAGCTGGTAATCTCGAACCTCGCCTTCCCCTTCCCCGGTAAATCAAAAACATGTTCATAATGTTCATGTTTTGTGACCCAGGAACTGTGCCAGTATTGATGGGAACATAGGAACTGCTAGACAAACAAAGACCACGGTCCATCTAGCTCGCCTTCTACCATCCTGGTAGTCACATGATACAACGGTAATGGAGTTGGTGACGTATCGTAACAACCAATCTCTATCAATTGATCTCCTGGACCAACAGGTTATAAATTTAAATCAGCTGACATTCAGGGACCCCGAGCTTCCGGTCGCCTGTCACTTTAATTCTCCGCTCCACTCCCACTCAGACCTCACCGTCCTCGGCCTCCTGCATTGTTCCACTGAAGCTCAGCATAAGCTCGAGGAACAGCACCTCATCTTTCGATTAGGCACTTTACAACCTTTTGGACTCAACATAGAGTTCAACAATTTCAGATCATAACCCCGGCCTCTATCATATATATATTTTTTATCCACACTTTTTGTTTGTGCCTTCTGTTCTTCTCTCCCACATGGCAGCTGCCTTTCAGTCTGCCAGCGCAATTTACACTTCATCTAGAGACATCCTTTGTCTCTTAACCTGTCCCATTACCATCTCCTTTTGCCTTGAATATCTCTTAATGTCTCCTAACCTCTCCTGCCTTCTATCCTATCACAGACCTTCCCTTTTGTTCTTTCATCCCCTCCCCCCTTTCCCAGCCCCTACACTTGCTTAAAAATCTGTTCCATTTCCTGCTTTTTTCCAGTTCTGATGAAAAGTCATCGACCTGAAACGTTAACTCTGTTTCTCTCTTCACAGATTCTGCCTGACCTGCTGAGTATCTCCAGCATTTTCTGTTTTTAATTCAGGGTCACATGCCTTGTTGGATGAGATGCCAAATAACTGACAGGATGTTAGAAGAAGAGCCATCTCAGGGACAACCCATTGTGTGAGGACAGGATAAGGTTTAAGTGTGATGCCCTCTATGGGGCAATAGTTTGTGGATGCTCACTTCCTAAACTTTCGCACTTGTGTAAAGCTGCAAACTTGGGGTCGTTCTCCAGTAAGCACGCCTGAAAGGAAGAGATTAAAAGGGAAAATTGGGGGCGGGGGGGTTAAAGAAGGGACAATTATAAATTAGGGAAGGGAACGGGTGCAGGGAGATGCATGTTTCTCTCTCATGAATGGAGAAACGCACACCAGAGTATCAACATCACTCTCATCATTTTTAAGTTGGAATTTGTCTTCCACTCCTCCCTATTCTCAGTGAAACATCCTGGTAAGCAGCCAACGGGTAGAAACCTTCCCCACACCTTGGTAGGGTGCATGTATACACTCAGTTGTATTTGGACTGCTTTCCCCATTTGAGGCTTTATACAGTTAAAGCCGCAGCAGCAATGAAGGCAAGGGCCATTGATTAATGCCCCAGACACTGCTAGGATTTGGATCGCTGTTAAAGCTCTATACTAAGGGAGCAGGGACACTTACTGGAATTGGAGTGTGCCCTACTAGTAGAGGGAGGTCCTAGGGGGGGTTGTTAAATCACTCGCTGAGACAGGTGCTTGCAGGCTGAAGCTGTCTCATTAAGCCTGGAGAGCAGAGATCTGAACACAAGACCTGGTCTGTATTTACGCAATGACTGCAAAGCAGCTCCACTTTGCATCCATGTTAAAATGTCAATCCAGAATCGGGGATAACCTGACCCTAAAGTAGAGCAAAATAAGATTCCCTGGAGGAGAGTCTCGCTCCACTTCACTGTAGAGTTGGCACAAGCTCTGACTCCAGATTTACAATACAACTTCTTAGCTTCGGTGCAAAGCAAAGCCACCGTTGTTGCATCATAGTGTAAATGAGGCTGGCTTGAAACAAGCTGCATCCTTTGGATGTTAACGGTGCACAGGTTAGGGAGAAACTACCTGCACTGTGCTAGTTGTAAATAACTCCTGCTCTCTCTTTTACTTGCCATTGAACTACCGCTGTCTACATTGAACCATTTGGCCCTAGGACTTTTAGATGAAACTGGTTTGGCTTTAACCCAACAAAATTTTACAAACCATTTTCTCTTTATAACACGTGAGCTGTAGCATGGTTCGAATCCTTTGGGCTGCATATGCCTTGAGTGAAAATGTTCTGATTGAAGTCCACGTGCCCTGTTTGCCTTGCGTTATGCATGATACCTGACTCTGGTCTTTTTCAGTGGTGCTGTTTTCAAATTGGCATGTTTAAAACTCTTCTCAAATGGTGGCACTGAAATTGGTGCAATGGATGTTGTATGACCCCGAGCTCCCTCTCCTGTGCCGTAAATGCTAAGTTTGGCGCAAATGTAGCTCAACGCACGGATTTCATGCTCATCTCTTTACCCGCCTGTCAGTTTTACCCATCCCTCAGTTTTATCAATCCAAGTCAAACAAGTGTAGGAAAGAAAAGAAAAAACTTGTATTTATATAGCAACCTTTCACGACCTCAGGACATCCCAAAGTGCTTTGCAGCCAATGAAGTACTGTTGAAGTGTAGTCACTGTTGTAATGAAAGGAAAGGCGTGGGATCGTGCTTTGATGTTTGATATCTGTCTTTGCTGGTGGCAAAAAAAAATCATTGAAAGTTTTAACAGCTAATGCCTTCACTTCAAAAAAGAAAGAAAAAAGAAAGCCTTTCACGGCCTCAGGACATGCCAAAGCGCTTTGCAGCCAATGAAATGTAGTCCCTGTTGTAATGTAGGAAACGCGGCAGCAATTTGTGCACAGCAAGCTCCCACAAACAGCAATGTGATAAGGACCCTATAATCTGTTTTTTTTAATGATATTAGTTGAGGGATAAATATTGGCCAGGAAGCCGGAGTGAGTGGCAATGGACCCCTGTTTTTAAAAGCAGACTTTGTTTCAGGTAACCCACACAAAACTTGATTAGCTGATCCAAAACCAAAAGAGCTAACAACCCTAATGCCATGAAGTCTTTTTGCTGAAAGGAGAATATGCTGTCCACGTACACACAGCAGACAGTCCTGACTCAGCTGCTGTTCTTGCGTCTGTCGGAGCATTGGGCAAATTATGAGCAATTTGTTAAAATATATAATTTTGAGCATTTTTGAATACTTTGAAAAATGAATAAATATTCCAAAAATTTAAATAGATATCTTTGCACATTTTTATTTCAGATTTTAACAGTGATTTATATGCACCCATATTTTATTTAAAAGATCTAAAATTACAAGTGAACCCTTGGCCCTGATTTTATTGTGAGATAAGAGCCTTCCGTGCTCGGGGACCGGGGCGTGCAACAAGCTCGCATGGTTAGGCCCAGAGCGATTTTAACACCGGGCATCATTTCCATATCCAGGCCCCAATTCCCACCCGAACCCGGCAGAAAGGAGGCCCAAGTTTCATCGTGTGGCCCCTGGCCCAAAAGAAAAGGTAAAAGCAATTTTAAAACGTGCCTGCCTGGGCCTCTTCTGGCCCCTCTTCTGACCTCACTCCAGCTTCCGGCAAGTTTGGCCTGATGTGGAAACCATCATTGCTCAGGCCTCCGGTTAAAATAGCAGATGTCATTGGAGCCCGATCTGCATATTTAAAGACGACCCCGCCGGCTTGCTGGTTGGTGTCCTTGCTGCCTAAAATTATAACTTGCAAGCAATCAGATTGTGGTGGGATAGGAGCGGGTAAATCCCCCACTCCGGGAAGTTAAAAATCGGTGGCTTTTTTCTAATATTTCACTATCAAAAACCAGATGATTGAGCTGCACATAAAGTGTAAGGTTCGTCAAACTGGCGACCAATGGAGAAGACAGCTGTAAGTTTTTCCCTACCTTGCAACAGTGACCACACTTCAAAAGTACTTCATTGGCTGTAAAGCGCTTTGGGACTTCCTGGAGTCATGAAAAGCTCGATATAAATGCAAGTCTTCTTTAAAAAAATACCAACAGTTTATAGATGGATTGTACTTTCTATTTTCTCGGCCCAATGATGAACCGGCAAAAGTAGAAGGCAGACAACCTTCTGCAGTTTCTCGAAGTGGGTCTAATTAAGAAAGAAGAAAGAAAGAACTTGCATTTATATAGCACCTTTTGCAACCTCAGGAAGTCCCAAAGTGCTTAACAACCAATGAAACACTTTAAAAGTGGAGTCACTGTTGTAATGTAGGAAATGCAGCAGCGAATTTGTGCACAGCAAGGTCCCTCAAACTCTGTGATAATGACCAGATAATCTATTCTTAGTAATGTTGGTTGAGGGATACATATTGGCCAGGACACTGGGGAAAACTCCCCTGCTCTTCTTCAAAATAGTTCTATGGGATCCTTTATGTCCACCTTGGAGGGTAGACAGAGCCTTAGTTTAACGTCTCATCCAAAAGGTGGCACCTCCAACAGTACAGAACTCACTCAGTCTTCTTCTTTCATGTAGTAGTAGCAAAAGCAAATCAAATGTCAATATCTAAATCAGATATCCAGGCTAAAGCTTCTGGTGTAACAGAGTGGATATCTTGTAGGCTGCCTGCGAATTTCCTGAGGGTAGTGTTCGATGATGTGCTCCAGGATCTGATTAAGAGCTCCACAATCACATGATGGGGATGCTTTAATCTTCCATCTATGGAGAAGGTGGCAGCATCTACCATGACCAGTTCTGAGGTGGTTGATGGTTGTCCACTGTTTGCGAGTGAAGGTTGATCCTTCAGGTTGTACTGTGGGGTCCTCTGTAAGGAATCCATTTGGTATGTCAAAGTTCTACCCAAACATTTCACCACCGGTCATCAAGGCTGAGGGGAGATCGCTGAAGGGCTTCAGCAATGGTCCAAAATGGCCTCCTAGATTTGAGACAGGTTAGTGGTAGGTTGGTCAAGTCAGCCTGGATCGGCATGTCTTTGCTGGTTGTATTCTCTGGAGACTGCATATTCCCAGCGTAGGTGTGGTGGCGTGATATTTGCAAGCATGTGTAGCCAAAGTGTTGATGTAAGCATACCGGTAATAATTCACCCTCAAAAAACCCACTCAGTATTGCGCTGGAGTGTCAGCCTATAATTTGCACTGAGACCCTGGAATGGGACTTGAACCAACAACCTTCTGAGTCAGAGGCAAGTGTGCTACCCATTGTGCCACAACTGACAGCAAGTTTCCATACCTGGATTGGACCTGCCAGTGGGAGCTGACTGCCAGCGAGGGTTGGGAAATTGTGTGCAGTAGTAGCTGTGTCTTTAGAGGGGGCAGTGAGGAAATTGTTGACCAGAATGGGTTGCTAGGGGAAAGTACAGGTGGCTGGAGGATGTCGCAACCCGCCTCCCTTTCCAGGTGTTACATTGGAGGTACTTCTGTATGAAGTGCGAGAGGGAAAGTGCTACATTTTGGGATCTTGTGACCATTTTATCCACAGAAAGGATTTGGGAAAAAAACAAATTTGTTTTATTCCTCCTAGAAGCTGGCAGCTGTCCTTCATTCTGCCAGTGGATTTCATACTTCTTTCAGCCTTAATCTGTCACATTAACACCACCTCTAGCCTTGCATATCTCTTAATGTCTCTTAATGTCTCTTCATCTCCCCCTTTGTTCTTTTATCCCCTCCCCCTTTTCCCAGCTTTACTCTGGCCTTAAATCTATTTGATTTCCGGCTCTTCACAGTTCTGACGAAAGGTCATCGACCTGAAACGTTAACTCTCTTTCTCTCTCCACGGATGCTGCCTGGCCTGCTGAGTTTTTCCAGCGTTTTCTGTTGTTATTTCAGATTTCCAGCATCCGCAGTATTTTGCTATCGTATTAGTGTTTGGTTCACTGCCACCTCTCTTCTAGGAATGCCTACCTTGAAGAAGTTCTGCTCTTCTCTTCGACGGGATTTCCGTTTGGCTCTTCAACCTTGTTCATCTTCATTGATTTCAGTTTCCCTTCTCGTGTTTGATCAGGTATCTTCCAAGACTCGGTTTCACAGCCACATTACTTTCCTCAGCAATTGTCTCCGGTTCCGACTTATCCCACGTGGATTCCAACTAAACTTCCACCCTTCGTGTTTCGGATCAACCCAGGATTACAAATATCTCCAAGATATTCATCGTTCCTCGAACTACTGCTCTCGCCGCATCTTGAGATCCACGCTCAACGCCATGCGGCGCCACATGAACACTCTCGACCTCTCTCTTCAGCAGCACCGACGCACTCTATCTCAAAGCTGTCCGGGTCCACAGTTCCATTTCATCCTTAGACTCATCCGACGCTTCAACAAAAAACTTTTCTTCTTCCTTTCCGATGTCAAGGATCGCAAGCTTCAACAACTCTCGGACACTAACGCCCCTCCGGAACCTTCTTCCCCTTCACTTTCCTCTGACCCCCCTTCTCCCAATCTCACCCCCTGCCGCGTTTTCACTATCCCCTCTGACCTTCCCCTCTCTGACTCCGAACGATCAGTCCTCAGCAAAGGCCTGACCTTCATCCCCTTACGCCCCCATCTCAATGAATTTCGAGCTCGGCACGATGCTGAGCTCTTTTTCCGCCGCCTCCGTCTCCATGCCCACTTCTCTGGCCAGGAGTCTTCCCCCCGCACGGCTGACCCTTTCTCCCGCTTTCAGAATTCTCGTTCCACCTGGACCCCTCCCTCTGGCCTCTTACCCTCTCTAGATCTTTTCATTGCTAACTGCCGCCGTGACATCGGCCAGCTCAATTTCTCTGCTCCCCTCACTCACTCCAACCTACCTCCCTCTGAACTTGCAGCACTCCATTCTCTCCGATCCAACCCTGACATTGTCATTAAACCTGCTGACAAGGGTGGCGCTGTTGTTGTTTGGCGAACCGACCTCTACCTAGCGGAAGTTGAACGCCAACTCTCTGACACTTCCTCCTACCTCCACCTGGACCATGACCCCACAACTGAACATCAAGCCACCGTGTCCAAGACCGTCACTGACCTCATCTCCTCTGGAGATCTTCCCCCCACGGCCGCCAACCTCATAGTTCCCCAACCGCGCACAGCCCGCTTCTACCTCCTTCCCAAGATCCACAAACAGGACTGCCCCGGTAGACCCATCGTTTCAGCCTGTTCTTGCCCCACGGAACTTATCTCTTCCTATCTCGACTCTATTTTTTCTCCCCTTGTCCAGTCTCTTCCCACCTACATCCGCGACTCTTCCGATGCCCTCCGCCATTTTAACAGTTTCCAGTTTCCCGGCCCCAACCGTCTCCTCTTCACTATGGACGTACAATCCCTCTACACCTCCATTCCCCACCAGGATGGCCTGAGGGCGCTCCGTTTCTTCCTTGAACAGAGGCCCAACCAGTCCCCATCCACCACCACCCTCCTCCGCCTGGCTGAACTTGTTCTCACATTGAACAACTTCTCCTTTGACTCTACCCATTTCCTCCAAATTAAAGGTGTTGCTATGGGTACCCGCATGGGTCCTAGCTATGCCTGCCTTTTCGTGGGATATGTGGAACACTCTTTGTTCCAGTCCTACTCGGGTCCCCTCCCTCACCTCTTTTTCCGGTACATTGATGACTGTATCGGTGCTGTCTCCTGCTCTCGCCCTGAACTAGAACATTTCATTCACTATGCTTCCAATTTCCACCCTTCCCTCACCTTCACATGGTCCATCTCCGACTCTTCCCTTCCCTTCCTCGACTTCTCCATCTCCATCTCTGGGGATAGGTTATTGACTAACATTCACTACAAGCCCACTGACTCCCACAGCTACCTGGACTACACTTCCTCCCACCCCGCCTCCTGTAAGGACTCTATTCCATTCTCCCAGTTTCTCCGTCTCCGCCGCATCTGCTCTGATGATGCCACCTTCCATACCAGTGCTTCCGACATGTCTTCCTTTTTCCTCAACCGAGGATTCCCCTCTACCGTGGTCGACACGGCCCTCGACCGTGTCCGTTCTATCTCCCGCACTTCTGCCCTCACCCCTGCCCCTCCCTCCCGGAACCACGATAGGGTTCCCCTTGTCCTCACCTTTCACCCCACCAGCCTCCACATTCAACGGATCATCCTCCGCCATTTCCGACACCTCCAGCGTGATCCCACCACCAAACACATCTTCCCCTCACCTCCCCTTTCAGCATTCCGCAGGGACCGCTCCCTCCGCGACACCCTAGTCCACTCCTCTACCACACCCAGCACCCCTTCCCCTTCGCCCGGCACCTTCCCGTGCACGCGCAGGAGATGCAACACATGCCCTTACACCTCCCCTCTTCCCACTGTCCAGGGCCCCAAACACCCCTTCCAGGTGAAACAGCGATTTACTTGTACTTCCTGCAATTTAGTATACTGTATTCGCTGCTCACGATGTGGTCTCCTCTACATTGGGGAGACCAAACGCAGATTGGGTGACCACTTTGCGGAACACCTCCGTTCAGTCCGTAAGGGGGACCCCGAGCTCCCGGTGGCCTGTCACTTTAATTCACCGCTTCACTCCCACTCTGACCTCACCGTCCTCGGCCTATTACACTGTTCCACGGAAGCGCAGCGTAAGCTCGAGGAACAGCACCTCATCTTTCGTTTAGGCACGCTACAGCCCTCTGGACTCAATATCGAGTTCAACAATTTTAGATCATAACCTCAGCTCCAATCACATTTATATTTTATTTTTTCCACCCTTTTATTTGCCCCCCCCCCACCTTTTTTTCCTCCTAGAAGCTGGCAGCTGTCCTTCATTCTGCCAGTGGATTTCATACTTCTTTCAGCCTTAATCTGTCACATTAACACCACCTCTAGCCTTGCATATCTCTTAATGTCTCTTAATGTCTCTTCATCTCCCCCTTTGTTCTTTTATCCCCTCCCCCTTTTCCCAGCTTTACTCTGGCCTTAAATCTATTTGATTTCCGGCTCTTCACAGTTCTGACGAAAGGTCATCGACCTGAAACGTTAACTCTCTTTCTCTCTCCACGGATGCTGCCTGGCCTGCTGAGTTTTTCCAGCGTTTTCTGTTGTTATTTCAGATTTCCAGCATCCGCAGTATTTTGCTATCAAATTTGTTTTATTGTTGGGTTTTTAAAAGTAAAGTGCATTCAGCCAAGTTTAAAACCAGGCTGAGATGACAGACAGTGGAGATGGCGATGAGTTAGCATTGATGTTAACTCATAGACTGTAAATATTAAGCAATTAATTTGAGTGCCTTGGCAATTGAAGAAACACTTCACACCCATTGTATTGGAAAGTCCTTTGATCTCTTTTTTGGCTGTGAACAGAGCAAGATCAGACAAAGACTAGGATATAGGCTGGGACAGAGGCTTTTGAAACAGGATGTGGTGCCGGCAGTCAGGATTTGTTAAAACAGAAAGCTGCAAAGAAATGAGGCCAGAAAGAGGATGCAAGAAGGATACAGTGCAGGGAGAGGTATAATTTCCAGTGTTCACATCAAGCAAGACAAACCACTGATGTGGGGAAGCATCGCATGTTAATTATTTTTGTTTTATGAGGAGAAGACAAGTGAATCTGATCATAACTGTTGCACTGTGTGTTTGCTCACTGTGAAATAAAGCAGCTTTGCAGCTCATATCAAGCCTTGTTTTACCAGGGGGTTGATTTTAACTCTACCCACCTGGCATAAACTGAGTGGGCAGTTACAAACGAGCAGGTTACTTACCCGCTCGAGACTCAACCCTTTTGCACTAGTTTCCATTTAAACTTGCTGGGTTCTTCAGACAGGTGAGGTGCCCGCCTGAAGCAGGCAGGGGACTCATGAATTTATGCACATTGGGGTCCTCTTAGTGCAAAAGGAAGCCACGATTTTCCCGCCAGGCTGAAGCAGATCTGCAGACAGAAGAGGTCCTCCAAGGTCAGTGGAAAACTTTCTTTTGTGGGGCCAGGAGGTGCAAGAGTGTTCCTCCAGGCCCTACAAGGAAAGTCGTGGCCACTTCTGCCCCACAGTTGCCCCTTTCCCTCACACGGGACCCTCCCAAAATCCCCTCCCTACGACTTAGCTGCTTGCCGGCGAATTTTCCCTTAACATGACCTCGCCTGCTTGCTGGCCAGCTGCTGCTTTCCGCCTGCGAATGTTAGCAGACTGTTTCCTATGTGGGATCTGAACCTGATCCTAACCTCACTCAATATCTGTGCATGTGCATTTTCGAGCAGGAGTCATGGAAGGGCACAGGTGAGGTTTCATTCAAAGGACATCTCGAGTGGAAAGCGGGTGGTAGCAGATCGGCCCTTTATACACCTGCTTGACTTCAATGGAAAGGGCGGGGTGTATACCGCAGGCTGATCCTCTATCGCCCAATTCATGCCCCCACCAGTCGTGCTTCTCATTTGTGTTGGAGCTCTGAAGTAAGCAGTCAACTCCGAGGGAAGTAGTTCCTTCAGCAGATATTGCCTCACGTTGAATATCGTTGAATGACATTTTGGTTTTCCCCCAAAGAGTCAGATGGATTTTTTCCCCTCATTCAGAGGTGTTGGTGATACAATTTGTAATATCATAACATTTTCTGGGTAAAGTTTATTTCATGGCTCATTGAGCTCACCAGGCAAGTAGCCATAGAGACAAAGAGCTGGATTTGGCCAGTGTGGGCGGGCTGGGGAGTGTCAGGTGGAAATCATGTCAGGACCCCGACTCCTAAGTGAAGTGTTGAAAAAGTGGGATTTTCCCCTAATTGGGCAATTGATTTCCTGCGTGTGGGAACCCCTGGCCCAATGAGTCTTTTCATACAGAAAGTCGCCTCCGATGACGTCATCAATGCTGCTGGATTTAAGGCCTGCAAGCAGCCTTGATTCTTCTGGAGACTGCAAAGGCTTTGCAAATTGTATGAAGGAGTTGATTTCCCGACAATGTCCACGATCAAGCAAAAGTGTGCACCTCGGTTTGATGAGCCCTCCCTCCAAGCTCTGGTGCACGGAGCCAGATGTAATAAGGAGGAGCTGTTCCCTTCCTCAGGGAGAAAAAAGCCACCCCAGCAGACAAAAGCTGTGTGGCTGCAAGTGGCCGAGGAGGTCAACTGCATTTCGCTGAGCCGCAGAACCTGGCTGCAATGCAGGATGAGGTTTCATGACCTTCTTCGCACAGGAAAAGTGAGTATGACTTTTCCATCACCCTCAATCTGATCCCCATCGCCTCTTCTCACCAGCACTCTGCTTTGCCAACCTCTTCCTCCACATCCCACTTGACACTTACATCCCTGCATCCTTACCCATTCCCTCTCTCTCTATGGTCACATTCACTTAACTATTCGACCATGCAGCCCTCACATTCCCTATCACTGTGATGCAATGACAACAACAACTTACAACACACAGGGAGGGTCCTTTGTATCCTTCTAAGCATCTATGCTATGGATTCTCTACACTCACTCCTTCATTCTCACTCAAACTCCACTTGTGTCCCTCATTGCAGGAAAACAGAGCCCACAATAAGACGGAAAGAGCCATGAAAGGAGGAGGGCCACTCTCAGTAGCCCAGCTCACCCCCTGGGAGGAGGCAGCCCTGGAAATCGCTGGGATCGAGGATGATTCCCAAGTGGGGGACGGACAGACGGATGCATCACAGCAAGCTGGTGACAGAATAGTTTGGCATCACTCTCAGTGACATTGCATGAGTCACTGATAATGAATCTGATGCTCTAACAGATTGACTTATGATCATCTGCACAATTCAATGTGCATGCAACCTTTACCTCACATCTCTAACTCTTTCCTTTACTCCCCCACAGGACCATCGAAAGCCCCCGTCCCCACTGTCCAGGAGGAACAGCCTGAGCTTCAAGACTCCTCAGAGGAAGCTGTAACCTCTGAAGGCGCAGCGTCAGCAGAATTCAGCGCACCCAGCACCAGCGCAGACACTCACACCTCGGTGGGACCTTCGCGAGATAGAGTAGTGTTGGCACCTGGTGTATCAAAGCTGACAAGTGAGCATCAGCAGATGGTGGAGACAGGGTCAGCAGTGGAGAGTCCTCGTCGGAGGGTGCAGGACTCTGCCAGCTCGGCTCAGCTGCATGTTGACCCTGTGCCTCCAGGTCCATCCAGAAGGTGAGCGGTGCTGGAACTCCAGGAACAGGTGCAGGAGTCTCTGGCAGGTTTTGTCTCCAGGGTCACTGTGAGTGTGGAGCGAATGGAGGAGTCCATCACGAACATGAGCAGAGCCTTTGTGGAGGCATTGGCGCATGAACGCATCACCATGGAAAGGATGGCAACCTCCGTGGAAAGGATGGCTAACTCCATGGTAAGGCTGGCTACCATAGAAGAGAGGCTAGCTACGGTAGAGGAGAGGATGGCTACGGCCATGGATGAGCTTAGTTGCCAGGGTATGGAAAACATGGTAATTGTTCAGACTAGAATGACATCTCTTGAGGAGCGATGGTCAGCTATTGAGCATACAAACCAGACCTTCATGGAAGTCCTCTGGAGTAGGACTTCCAGTACAGAAACAGGTCCTCATGGCCCCCCTGAAGTGCAGCAAGGTGCTGTCAAGCCACTTGCTAGCTCTGAAGTGGGGCTGACCCATGATAGGGATGTTGGCGGCAGAGAACAAGGAAGTGGGGGCTCCTCTCCAAGCACTCACATGACCATGCCACTGCAGAGCCCTTGGTCAGAGCCCCACCAGAGTCCTCACCCAACTGAGATGGGCGTCTCAGCCCCTGCACAGCCGCAGGAGCAGCAGACTGTTGGCGAGCCCGCACAGGTTCGCCACCCCAGAGGATGGCCGCCAAAGGCGTCAAGACAGGAGCAGCAAGAAAGTGAGCAAGGGGCCTCCACATCTGCTGAAGCCACAGGGGAAGCACCACGTAGAGCACGCGTAAGAGGAAGATAAAGCACAAGTAGTCACAAGGGTAGTCACTTGGGTTTTGTGATGTTTTGTATTTGGACCAACCATCATTGTCATTGTATTATAAACAGATTTGATGGCAAACTGTTGAGGTTGTGGCCTGTGTCATTTCGCAAATGGGATCTCACATTGAGGGCTTAGGGCTCCTTACAATTGTCAGTATGGTGGTCAGAGTGAATGGTGGTCAGAGTGATAGGAATCCGCAGGTTCTTGTCCATTGTGGATTCTCTGGTAAGAAGGTGCGAGACAAAAGTGTTTGATTGTGCAGGCTCACCAAATCTGGCCAAGATGAGTGCGTCCCTTGCATCCCGGGCAGCAATGTTGTCGAGCGCTGGCACCTTCTGGCCTGTGCAGCTTCAGGTGGGTGAGCAGCAGCTTGGCGCTCCTGTTGTTGCTGTTGCTGTTGGTGCTGCTGTTGTTCATGGTTCTGCTGCTGCCGCGGCTGGTCTTCGTCCGAATCTGATGTCCAGGAGGAAAGGAATTAAATGGTCGCCATGCTTCTGATATATGCCTCAGTAGAGGAAGCGTTCAGTCAAGGTGGGGAGAGGGGTTTCCCAGAAGGTCACACTGGAGATGGGTGTCAGGCTCCAAACTTCCACAACAATGAGTAGGCCTGCTAAAAGTTTGCCCAGACCTGAGACAACAAAGTTCTGTCACCTGCAAATGATCATTGGTGAAAACTCCTTTGTAATGGTGAAGCTGCAGCTGTTAGTAAGCAATCCAATTGTGAGGCCACCAGGATTACCTGGCGTGTTCCAGAGGAGACGTGTAGGATGGGGGAAATGTCTAAAAATCGGAAAGGCCTCACAAAAAGGGATAATGGAGGCAATTAAGGGGCTGTTAAGAGCCTTAAGGGCCTATCCCGCCTCTTGGAGGCAGGATGGAAACAGGGTCTGAAAACACGTATTTGGGAAAATTGCTCGGAGGCGGGATGGAAGCGGAATCAGGCCCGCCCACCATTTTTTGCGATTTTACCACCTCGCACGCCTCCAAACCTGCCTCCTCGTCCTTGGCAAAATCAAGCCTAAAGTAAGGTCTCGCTTCCTGGCCTGGGCTGAGTTAGTTAATATGAGCTGGGGCAGCAGGAGGGACAATATAGTTGCCCTCAGATCCCGTGCATTAGGAAGGACAAAATTGGCAAGGCATGTTAGCTCTCACTTTGTCGAGAAATCTCGCTGGAAGTGCACCTTTATAGCGGTCAGATGGGGACAGCGTAGGGATCAGGTGGGACACTCACTATGATTGAATAGCCTACTGGCATTCCATGTCGATGCTTCCATATGAATAATGGCAAGTTGGGTGAGGAACGAAGGCAACCATTTCCCATGGAACTGTACCCCAGCAATGAGGGAGTGTCTTGGGAAAGGAGGAAATGTGGCAGAGAAAATATTGTCCAGAAAAAAAAAAGCAAGGAAGTGGAGAAGGTTTATAAATAAAACCTCAACAAATGGCAAAAGAACTATTTTTTTCATGATGCAATCTTGTTTGCCAGAACAATATTTCACTGTCAGACAGCTGACTGAGTTGCAAATGAAGCATGAGCATAAACTAAAATAGAGGCAGAAGGAACTGGCAGAGCTGGATCAACATTTACAAAGAAAGCATTACCTGTAACTCAAGGCAGCTGAAGACACAGAAAAAAATGATATGTTGCAGAAAGTTCAGTGAGTCAAATGAATGAGCTATGTTCTAAATCTGAACCATCAGCCCGTTTTGAAGGTACTTGAAATAGTTCCTCGAGGGCTGAATGACAATAACTACATAAACATGTAATGCCTACCTATTTTCAGAGCATGTCTTTGAGGTTTTTTATGCTAAACTAGACACTAGAACTGAGTTATTTCAGGCCAGTGTCAACTGTGGTAAAATTCTCCAACAGCTAATTATAGAGTGGGTTGTCGAGGGATAGAAATGTAATATCGATGCACCCGTTCTATGGGCCTAAAACAGGCGCAACAACAACCAATCTTGCAGGGCAGAGGCCCACGCCCAATCTGCACGGGTATTCGGGCCACTGATATATTCATCGAGGCCTTTTATTCAGGCAGCTCGAGCAGCCGCCTGAAATGAGCACAGCCCTCGTTTCAATATTGAAATGAGGCTCCTGCACTCAATTCCGACCTGTGTTATCAAATTCATTTACACTAGTCAGAGCTTGTGATGCGCAAGCTCCGACTGATATTTCCGGGTCTTCATCAGTCTAATCAACGGTCCCTTAAAGGGGCCTGTGATGCCGTTCAAAAAAGGCCCTAGACTTCAGAAATGTAGTTTTTAGTGGAGTGGGAAATAGCTGGCGTGCTCCTCCGGGCTCCAGATAACAACTACTGACTGCTGGTGGCCCGTCTTCGCCCCCTTTCAGATCTCCCCCTGAGTTGGGGCACCTCATTGTCGCCCGTAGCTCACCTGAATTATTATGAGGAGACCAGAGGACGATTTTAATTTTGTCTTCATTCCTCCGTGTTTCAGCATGCTGTTGCTATGCGCCACAAGAATTGTGACCGGTTTGGAGCGCTAAGGAACTTAGGCCCTAGAGAGTGAAGTCTGGTGAATGTCGACGTATCTTATTCCCTGTAAAGCAAGGGAAGAGGAAGACCACAGAGGGCTTTCAGATGATTACCTGACCACAGACCTGTGCATAGGGAAAAGCATTGCCTTATTTTATTGAGGAACACTGTGGGGGAGAAATTTGGTTGGCTAGCGCCTCCCGCTAATGGGGTGCTAACGACACACCGCCCGGGCGCGGCGATGTTAGCGCCGCCGCCAAAATTCACCTGGCGGTTTGCGGTGGCACTAACCACTACCGCCACGATCTCCTGCGCCCGGAGATCGTGACGTCATCCAGCCGCGCATCGCCCCGGTAGCACCCCGGACCGGAAATTCATCCTCGCCCCCTGCCTCAGCGCCTGCCGTTAGGAACGACAGGTAGAGGAGGCGGTTTGCAGTCGGCTGGGAGCTGCAGGAGCGATATTTAAAGGCGTGCACGTCCTGTTTTTTTAGTCGACAAACAATGCTGCCTTGTCACTTTGACAGAAGCAGACAGGCGTTTTGACCCATTTGAAGTTTTCCTGCTTGAAGGAGTTTTGCTCCTGACAAAAATTTATCAGGTTCATTTGTCTTACTTTTGATACTGCAACATGTCCAACACTGAATGGGGGCTGTACTGGCACGGGACCTCGCCCTCCAGCTTCACCGTCGGAGGCAGCGGAGGTAGAGAGAAAGATTGGAAAACGTGGCCAGAGGGAGGAGGGCCAACAGGGCTCTCAACAGGAGACCTTACCCTCCCAGGGTATTCCGGGAGCAGTTCTCCTACATTCATCTCTCAGAGGAGCAGTGCCTTAGAAGGCTCCGCTTCAGCAAGGAGGTGGTCACAGAGCTCTGCCACCTCCTGCAGCCAGAGCTCCAGCCTCAGCTCAGGACCAGGACGTCTCTGTCGGTGGCAGTGAAGGGCACAGTCGCTCTCAATTTCTACACCAACGGCTCCTTCCAGGCTTCAACAGGCGATATTGCAAACATTGCACAGTTTGCTGTCCATTGCTGCATCCGGGAGGTGACAGATGCTCTGTACAGAAGGAGAAGGGAGTACATCTCATTCCCCATGACCAGAGACAAACAGCATGAACGCTCAGGTTGATTTGCAAGGAGAACCGGCTTCCCCATGGTTCAGGGCACCATTGACTGCACCCACATGGCATTGCGGGCATCTCATCACAATGCAGAGATGTTCCATAACCGCAAAGGCTACCACTCTCTGAACGTGCAGTTGGTGTGCGACCACAGACAGCACACCCTCGCCATCAATGCCCGCTATCCTGGCAGCAGCCACGATGCATTCATCCTGCGTGAGACCAGAGTCCCAGCACTGTTCCACCCACACATGAAGCTCGCAGCTGGCTGATGACACCCCTCTGCAACCCCAACATTCCTGCTCAGCACGCATACAATGAGAGCCACAACGCCACCAGGAACCTGATCGAACAGACTATCGGGGTGCTAAAGCAACGGTTCCGCTGCCTTGACCGCTCTGGAGGAGCCCTGCAGTACTCCCCTGATCGAGTCTCCTTTTTCATTGTTGTGTGTTGCATGCTGCACAACCTGGCCATTCTGAGGATCCAACCATTGCCACCAGGGATTGGTGGACCACCTGAGGAGGAGAAAGAGGGGGAGGAGGAGGAGGAGGAGGAGGAGGAGGAGGAGCAGCACCAATGTAGGAGGGAGCCACTCAATGTTGCTTCTGTAAAGGCCGTTTGTGATTGCCTCATTACACAGCACTTCCAGTAAATGAGAGAGCAGATGGCATTTGTGATCAACAACCACATCATTACAGCCAGCTCGCAGCCCCAATCATCGGGCAAAGCTCAAATGAGAAACATCACAAAATTTGCTGCGTTGAAATAAACATTTATTATTCTGCACAACTCTCTCTTATCAAACACAACCAATAATAAACAAACACAACAATTTATCAACAAACACAACGGTTCTTAGCAAACGGAACTATTTCTTACCAAACTGAACAATATATTTACAAACACATCAACTTTTGTTCGCACACTCCCCCCATTTGCTATTAACATTTTATTTACTGGGCCTTCCTCAATGATCTCCCTCCCCTTTGCAATTCCCCCCTCCCAACCCTACTGCTCCTCCGTAATGTGGCCCCAGTGGCTGCAGCAGGGCTGGTGGAAGGCTGATGAGTCTGAGAGCCAGAGGCTGCAACTGGCCTTGCAGGACGCCCTCGACCAGCTCTGGGCCTGGAAGGCCCGGCTGCAGACTGCACCAACTCAGCATGGGCGGCAGCAGTCTGGGCTGGCTGGGTTACAGGCTGCAGCAAATGCAATGGCGGAGTGGCAGTGGTGGGAGCAGGAATGCTGAGAGAGGACAGCACCTTCCTGCTCGACCGACAGACTGCCAATCCCCCGGGGCAGAACCTCAGCATCCGGAGCAATCTGCTCGATCACAGATTGTTTGCCTGCTGCGGCATCGTGAAATCCCCGGTGGACCCAGCGATGATGGCAGCACTCAGCGCTTGCGTGGCATCAATCTGAGACTGCATGAGAGTAGTGTGAAATTGGATGCCACCAACCACTGACTCCATTACAGTACCAAGCTGTTGCATTGCCTCGCCCTGTGCTGCAATAGATGCTGCCACCTCACCCATAACACGCGTCATGAGGTCTGGATCCCCACGGTCTCTCTGCAAGTCAACCATCCTCTGCAAAGTGCCAAGGCTGGGCTCGATGGTTTACGCAGAGATGAGAGCAATGCTGGAGGCGGACTCCTCCACGCTCCTAGCCAGTGCATCCATGCTCTCGGGCACCCTTGCCATTGCATCCATGAGCTCGATGTGCATGCTCATCGCCTGTGTGTTCATCGTCTCCACATCGAGGTCCTCATCTGAGTCCTGTGCAGGAGAACTCGTGCGCACACTCACCCTCCGGGGAGATGGCCCCCGAGCTTCCCTTTCCCCATGGCGTTGCTGCAGCCCGCTGGGTCCCGGAGCTTCACCCACATCAGAGCCTCCCCTCCAGTGACCGCGTAGCCCCATTATCAGACCTCTCACCCTCGGGAGACACAGGCAGTGAGGCTCCACCTTGGTGTTCCTCCTCCTCTTCCGCGTCGCTGCCACTGGGAGGCTGAGGGACAGGCTGGCCAGATGGTGGCTGATTATCTGAAAGAATTAAGGCGCAAAAGTGGGTTAAACGTCAGGGGATGGGGGCAGGAAGGAAGCAAGGAATGGAGAAAGTATACTTAGATGGAAAGTGGGAAGGGTTTGTGTTGTGAGGGGGAAGTGGTATGACAGAGGAGAGAGAGGTGATGAACATACCGTTGTTGGTCCTCAAGGGGGTCGACCTCTCCGACTGCCACAGCGCCCACGACCTGGGCCGCGATGATGCTGCGCACTCACTCCTCCAGTTGTGTCAGGGATGCTGCTCCACCTGACCTCCTCCTGTGCGTTGCTGCTCCCTTCTGTTATGAGCAAGCTTGGCCTGCAAGAAAAAGGACAGCGTGTGAGTGAGTGTACAGCCATGTGTTTGGTAGATGTGCTTACCTTAGTTGAATAGCTGTTAATGTATGCAATGTGTGAGATGTGGATGTCACTTTTAGTAGATGGGCATAGTTGTTGGGTGAGTGTTGGGGATTTGGCGGTTTATATCGTCTGTGCACAGAGAGAGGTTGAGATGGTGGGATGTAGAGGTTTTGAAGCAAGTACTCACCCTGACCGCCCGTGTGAGATCGTTGAACTTCTTGCAGCACTGGGTGAGAGTCCTGTGGACCACGCTTCTGGCCCTAACGTACTGGGCCACCTCCCTCCACATCCTCCTGAACTCCCGGGGCAATGGCCTCCTGCCAGTGTCTGGGAGCAGCACTGCCCGTCGGCGTTCCACAGCCGCAACCAGAGCCACCAATGCCTGGTCACTGAACCGGCGAGCTCATCTCCCTGGGCCTCTGAGCGGCCATGAATTTTGTGGTTGATGGATCGCAGCTCCTTGCAGGCCCAGGTCACAAGCAGCAATGATCAGGGTGAGGCTGTGCAGCATGATTGAACCTCCCCTTTAAGAACTGGAAGGCGCCAGTCTGTCTGAGTACTTGTAATTGACAGCACCCGAGCTCGAGTAGCGCTCTGCAGTCGCACCCTGCTCCCGACATTAGCGCCCTAAGAGAAGTGTGTAGTGCTTGATTTAGCGCTCCACTTCCCTCTTGGGGCAACTTTCTTTGCAGGCGTGTGCAGTACTGCCTGGAGCTGACTGTAAGCATCTTACATTCCTTATTTTCAACTTATTATATGGATGTTTTTATTATTTTCTTTGACTTTGATGGAATGTAGTAATTCACTGTATCCGACATGGATAATTAGGATACTTTCAAATATTAAAGAAAGAACTTGCATTTATATAGTGCCTTTCATGTCCAAAAGCACTTTACGTCCAGTGAAGAGTTTTGACAGTACAGTCACTGTTATAATGTATGGAAATATTCTCCATTAATTCATGAATACAATCGCAGCATGGAAGCACGGGACACTGTCATAGCTTAGAAGTCTTTCATTTCATTTCTGGCACCTAGATCAATGCAACCTAGATGGATGGCAAGTATATCTCCTCTCCGCTAATGAAGTGGCATTAAATACTATTCACATGACTTCCACACTGATTCTCAGTGAAACCATAGGGATGTTTGGGGTATAAAATGGACACCTCGCATAGATGTAAGAGGGGTGTTGTCAGCTTGTGTTAAAGTAACCTGCATTTTTCCTGCATTGTACATAATGTGGAAGTGTGCGCTGGCAATGGGTGTGACAAATGCCCACGTTCCCTTCATCAGCAATAAAGCTCTTCAACGAAACATAACTGAAGGTGCGCCTATCTGTTACTGCTCTGACATTGTGGGGTGAATTTTATCACCCAAAAATGGGTGGGTTGGGGCGCGTCAGATGCTAAAATTTTAAAAATCTTAAACCCGACCCCAACCCGCTCGCTTCTGGGTTTAATGGAGGCGGGAAAGGGACGGGTAGCCAATCCGATCCCAGGAGGTGGGTTGTCAACTTAAATATTTTTATGAGGCTGACAGCCTCTGATTTAACCTGCTTTGCAGATTTACCCCTGGCCAGCCGGGTTTCCCAGGCCTCGGGAAACCCGGCAGCTGAAGGGAGGCGAGGACAGCTTCGGGGAGAAGGTAAGTGCCTTTACAGCATTGCTTGTGAACCAGGAGGAGCAGGAGTGCTTCCTCCCAGCTCCCCCCCTATCAGACCCCCGCCCCCATAAAAAGACCCCCGGGGTCGGGGATCAGAGCTGTTTGCTCCGGAGTCCTCCCCGCCCGACTGGAAGCCAAGCCTGTCAATCAGACTGACTTTTGGGCGGGGAACCTGTCCAGTACAAAAGACACATGCTGTGGAGTTGAAAATGAGGAATCTCATCTGGAACTCTGCCCCCGCCCCCCCTTCACTGTTGTAATGTGGGAAACGCAGCAGCCAATTTGCGCACAGCAAGCGCCCACAAACAGCAATGTGATAATGACCATACAATCTGTTTGTTTTGTTATGTTGGTTGAGGGATAAATATTGGCCAGGACACCGGTGATAACTCCCCTGCTCTTCTTCGAAATAGTGCCATGGGATCTTTTACGTCCACCTGAGAGAGCAGACGGGGCCTCAGTTTAACGTCTCATCCAAAAGACGGCACCTCCGACAGAGCAGCACTCCCTCAGCACTGCACTGGAGTGTCAACCTAGCTTTATGTGCTCAAATCCCTGGAGTGGGACTTGAACCCACAACTTTCTGACTGAGAAGCAAGTGTGCTACCCATTGAGCCACAGCTGACACTTAATAATAACTTCATAACTGTAGTTATTATGAATTGAAGTTATAGCAGGTATCAGAGTGTTTGGATTTCAGCAGTGCCTCTTTACCTTCTCATTTGAATTCCATGGGGTCTTAGTTATACTGTGATTTAATATTACAAGAATTTCTGGGCATTTGATCACAATTGATTGACATCCTTGTCTTCAAAGGAATTAAACATAAAAAAGAGAAATAACTTTCAGTGTTCATCAGTTCTAGCATCATGTTTGATGTTTGATTGAATGTATAGAAGTGGATGTGCATGTGGGCTCACATACTCCATGGGGGGTTAAAATGGATAACCCCCGGAAACATGCCAGGGATTGTGATGCCCAATTAACCTGTGCCCGTTGTTTGCACTGCTTGGCAGGATGCTAACTTCATGCTGCCTGCTCATTATCATGATTGCTGCGGCAGCCAGTGCTCCCCGCACTATTCACTGGCTGCACGCATCAGCAGGGGACCCAATATTGTAAGTGCCTAGCACTACTTAGAGCTAGCCTGCACTACTTAAAGCTAGCCTTTCATTTGGACTTTCAAAAGGCTTTCGATAAGGTCCCACATAAGAGATTAGCGTGTAAAGTTAAGGCACATGGGATTGGGGGCAAGGTATTGACTTGGATAGAGAACTGGTTGGCGGACAGAAAATAAAGAGTAGGAATTAATGGGTCTTTTTCCGAGTGGCAAGCAGTGACTAGTGGGGTACCGCAGGGATCGGTCCTTGGACCCCAGCTATTCACAATATACATTAATGATCTAGATAAGGGAACTAAATGTAATATCTCCAAGTTTGCAGATGACACAAAGCTGGGTGGGAGTGTGTGCTGCGAGGAGGATACCGAGAAACTCCTGGATGATTTGGACAGGTTGGGTGAGTGGGCAGAAGCGTGGCAGATGCAATATAACGTGGATAAATGCGAGGTTATCCACTTTGGTGTCAAAAACAGAAAGGCAGACTATTATCTGAATGGCAATAGATTGGGAGAAGGGGAAGTGCAACGAGACCTGGGTGTCCTTGTGCACCAGTCGCTGAAGGTAAGCATGCAGGTGCAGCAGGCAGTGAAGAAGGCAAATGGTATGTTGGCCTTCATAGCGAAAGGGTTTGAGTATAGGAACAGGGATGTCCTGCTGCAGTTGTACAGGGCCTTGGTGAGACCACACCTTGAGTATTGTGTGCAGTTTTGGTCGCCTTATCTGAGGAAGGATGTTCTTGCCATGGAGGGAGTTCAGCGAAGATTCACAAGGCTGATACCTGGGATGGCAGGAATGACATATGAGGAGAGATTGGGTCGATTGGGCTTATACTCGCTGGAGTATAGAAGAATGAGAGGGGATCTCATCGAAACATATAAAATTCTGACAGGTCTGGACAAACTAGATGCAGGAAGAATGCTCCCGATGGTCGGAGAGTCCAGAACCAGGGGTCATAATCTAAGGATAAGGGGTAAGCCATTTAGGACAGAAATGAGGAGGAATTTCTTCACCCAGAGAGTGGTGAACCTGTGGAATTCTCGACCACAAAAGGTAGTTGAGGCCAAGTCATTAAATATATTCAAGAATGAGTTAGATATATTTCTTAAAGCTAAAGGTATCAAGGGATATGGGGAGAAGGCAGGTACAGGGTACTGAGTTTGGATGATCAGCCCTGATCTCATCGAATGGCGGAGCAGGCTCAAGGGGCCGAATGGCCCACTCCTGCTCCTATCTTCTATGTTTCTATGTTTCTATGTTTCTAGCCTCTTAAAGGGGAGGTGCATTGTGGCTGCTGGTGGTGCTGAGATCATTCTGAATATTACGCTGTGGAAGATTCAATAATGGCTGACCATGAGCGAGAGCGTGCACCAAGGTTTTCGGACGCTGCACTGGAGGTCTTGGTGGAAGAGGTGGAAAGAAGGAGAGATGTTCTGTATCCTTAGGGGGTGCCAGAGGCCCTCCAGACACGTGCTCAGAAAGCAGTGGCAAGAGATAGCAGCGGAGGTGGTCAATGCCAGGAGTGTAGCCCCAAGGACCTGGATGCATTGCAGGAAGAAGTTTAATGATCTCACACGAGTTGTCAAGGTCAGAAGTGCATCTTCAAATGCCATATCCTACCAACTGCATCAATTGTCTCACCCACTGCTCAATTCACTACACATTCATCACTCACCTACAGACAATCTCTATCAATCATGACTCATAGTTAACATTCATTTGCTTTACCTCACCCTCACATGCTTAGCACTGCTGCAAGCCTCGCACCCACATCTCACACACTGGCAGCTATTCAACCATGACAGCCACATCACCCAAACATAATGGCCTAGAAATTCGATTCGGAGGCTTGCCGCGGGGGTAAGGATCGCGCGCGATATCACCCACCGCGCCGGCTGTTGTGTTTTGGGCCCACAGGAACTTCGGGTCCCGGGCCTCTCCCAAGAGCCGGCGCGCAGTGCTTGTGTGTTCCAGGGGCGCAGTTAGTGCGATGCGACCCCTGGGATCACGTGGGCCATGGAGAGCCAATGGCAGCAGACCATCTTTCATTCATAGATTTGACAGGAGACCTATCAAATCTGTGAATTGAAATCAGCCCCAAAAGAACAGCTAAACCTCAAATAATTTTTTTTTAAAAACCATCACATTAATAAAATAACTATAGTTAAATAAATTAACCACTTTAAACGAAAATTTTAATTTTTGAAAAAATTAAATTACTTTTTAAAAGTTATAAAAATAAACTTACCTTTCTTTAAAGTCTCTAAAAAAGATAAAGCTGTTGAAAATTTTTTTAAATTATACTTAATTAACTACTTACCTTGTTCAAAAGGGGTCTTACGCCTCCTTTTTACTTGCGTAGAATCTTCCATACTTACCCTCGCGTTGAAACCTGAAAAAAAACCTAAGTGTGCTGCGTGCGCGCAGCCTCTAGTGCGCACGCGGTTCACCTAGGAACCGCCCCCTTTGCCATACCGGAAGTGACGGTTTCCCGCGCATGCGCAGTGCATGCAGGAAACCGGCACTTCGGGAATGAATACGGGTGAGTACGCACTGAGTACTCACCCGAGAACGGCCGAATTTTTGGGCCATTGCACGACACTCACTGACACACTTCCCTCTTTCTTGCAGGAGAAGGTGGCGCACAACAAGAGGCAGCAGGAATTAATGGCGGGGGAGAGGATCGCCTGCATGTTTTAACCCCCACGGAGGAGACGGTAATGGCCATGATGGGAAAGGGTATTGCTGAGAGCCCTTCTCCCTCTCCACCTCCTCCCTTTTCTCACAACTTGTCCTGCTCTGCGTGGCCTCTGCTCAGTCTCATGCTCAATGCCGAGAGTAATCTCTACTTGGCCACCCATTGGAAGCAACTGGTTTGTGCACAAGCCTTTACGTCACCAAAGAAGTACTTCAGCACCAGCCCGACCACTCCCTGTAGACTATTGAAACTTTACACAAGTATGGAAAAGCACCCAAAACACGTAGAATTGCAGCAACAGCCAGAAGAAATAATCCAGCAACTATCCTGGAGGTAGTTGATGATCAGTTTAAATAACGCTGGTGGGGGGGCCCTTAATGCCGTTGACTGCGTGTTCAGCTGTGCAAGGTTAAGAGAGGGCGTAGGCTGCAGCGCAGAAATCCAAAATGGCAGCGCTGGCAACAAATCAGCGTTACATGCTGATTGACGTCACAATCTGCCTGCTCTGCCTGCTGCTGCCGGTCGTTAGGTGCGCACGCGCAAACCTTTTTACAAATATGGTGTCAGGCGCGTTTCCCATTGGAAGTGTGCGCGCGCGCGTTGCGGACGCCATTTTGGGAGTTTATGAGGCCTCCAAATGACGAGCGCTACAAAGCCCAATTTCGCTCCCTATGTGTCCACGGGCACATCTCGAGACTGCATTCTGTTTACCAATCGAGACTTATCTCGTCCTAAGAAATTCTTTCTGTAGCTTGAAAGAGATAAATTACCATCTTGTGGATTGTTTCTAAATCCTTCCTACAACTTTAGCATGCTGTACAGTGTTTCGCTATTACTACTCTAAATAATTCAGTTGTAAATAAGTTGAAGTGGACCGAGAATGTGATACTTTCCACATTCAGTATTTGACAGGAGATGAAGTGGAAATCCAATGCAAATTCTATTGCAGGGCGAGGTTCCCACTAAGGGACGCAAGCGCGCAGCCGTGTAGTAATCTGCAAGGTCCCGTGCAGGCCGCTTACCGGCTTTTACCGTGTAAATACCGCACAGAAATTTAAAGGGACCGCGCATTAAAAGAAACAGGCCGCGCAGAACAAAGCGCAGCTTCCAGAGAACATTGGTGCAGGGTATTGCTGTCAAATACGGTAATGGTTAACCCGGGGCTACACAAACGTAGGCGTACACTCCCGGTGCCTGAAAGAAATCAGGTACAATTGTTGACAGAGAATCGTTAGGTGTTTAAATCGCCCAAACCATCACAATAGCCACTGAGCTGTTTTTGTTTCACCTACCTAAGGATAGGCTGGACAGTTCCAGGCCGCTGCTGCATTGCGTTACTAAGCATAGGACAGAATTTTCTGCAGAACATAGTCCACTCAAAACAGGATTCCTACGCCCATTAAAATGTACCAGCAGCGTTCTCACATGCTTATAATTAATATTTATGATGAAAATGTAATCAAAGTTCTGTTTAAACAGAGATTTGCATTGGACGTTCCTCTCTTCAATTGCCCCTTGTGCAGTAATACCTTTGCATTACTGTCAATATGTACGGCAGTATCAGCTTTAGGGACAAAAAACCAGGGCGATTGCCCAGGCCAGGACCCTAGGTCATGGGGTCTGGGGACCCACTAGGTTAAGTTAGGTTATATGCGTGGGAGGGAGGGGAGGGCCCACATCATGGGCTGGATTTTATCAATGGGGATGCATTGGGGAGCAGGACTGCTGGTTGTCGGGTTTCAGTCCTGCCTCCAATGACGTCCGGCCAACCCACACTATTTTCCCTTGATTGACCTTGTTAAGCCCGCCCTGCGGGCTTAGCCAGCCAATTAAGGGATAGCCGGTGACAGAGGACGTCAGCGTATGATGGTTCATCTGTCAAAAATTTTTGACAGATGAATTGTCATCGTTTGACAGCTTTGAGAAGCTGTCAAATACTGACAATCTCTGTTCTAAGGTGAGCCCTTGTACTGAAGACTCAACAAGACCTCTTTCCTGAGCAGAAATCAGATGGCAGCTGCATCTGAGAATACAGCAGCCATTCTGTCATCTCTGCCGTTGAGATGAGGAACCTTTGGATCCCCAAGGGTTGAAGCCTGCAGGAAGAAACAAAGGTAAGGAAACTTTTTCTAAAACTTTACACTCACCTCTCATACTTACCTGTCCACACTTGCACCCATCACTCACCTCCACAGCGCACTTTTCGATCCCTCTCAGCCCCGCAGACCCACTGTTCGCCTCGCTGACCCTGGCGAGGTTCGCAGCCATCGGGAAGCTCGCACTTGTGTGGGTAAAATGGGGGTAAGCCTCTTAACTGCCTCTTAACTATCTGTTAACAGGCAGTTAATTGGCTGTAATCCCCTTCCCGCCTCGAGGAGACGGGTTCCTGTGCGAGTTGGGGACCCACCTCCCGGGAAGATGGCATGGAGGCGGGTTGGGAGCGGGGTTGGTACCCGCTCCCAGTTTCTGCCATTTTCCCGGCAGTCCCGCCTCCATACCCGCCTCCCCAGGGCTGGCAAAATTCCCCCCCATAGCTTCTGCCTGGGCCCCTAATGCCGGCACTGATGCACGGTAAATTTTTCGTTATGAAATTTATTTTGATTCTTTGAGGTAAATGAAAGAATCCAAACACTGGCCTCAAACCATTGCAATATCCTTTAATCCACTGCTCTCTAGAATGGAATCCCTTCAGCGTGCTTACGCTAGATTTTCTGATAACTGCCCTTTTCCTTTATAGGAAAGCAGTCATGCATAGTAAATAAAATATAATAGCCGTCTCCCAATGGCCAAAATCTAAAAGTTAAATTGACTACCAAGTAGCTGTAAAGCTTATTTTGGAGCTGAAGTCATAGCTGTTTGCCTTCCTCAAGACTAGTTTTACTGTAAGCCTGAATAAAGGTTGCATGGGTTTTTTTCCTCCTGTGTTGTACATATGTGGAATCTAGGAAATCTGCCATTGTTTTAGTTCTGGTAGCACTGTGGAAATTAAGGAAAAAAATGGCAGACACTTTGGACATTGAAGTTGGTTGGAAGTATGGGGCTCGATTTTAATTGCCGAAGTGGGTTGGAGTCAGGTTGCGTGGTGGGCGGGTTCCAGAGCCGCTGCAGGCGGGACCAGCTGCTGATGTCCGATTTTCATTCAATGAGCTTGTTGATTTCAATGAGGCGCGCTGGCCGGGCCAATGAGTGGGATCGGGTCGGCTGGCCACCTCTGATGACGTCATCATAGCAGCTGCTTTTAAAGCTGCCATTCAGCCTAAGCCTTTCTCTTCTGGATTCCTGGACTCATTGATATTGATTTATACGCAATGACTTCTTCCAGAGGCAAGGCAGCTCCTCGATTTAATGATGACTCCCTCCATGTTCTTGTGGATGCTGTCAGAGGACGCAGGGAGATTCTCTTCCCTCCCGATGGCTGGAGGAAGCCTCCTCAGCAGACCAAGGAAGCCTGGCTGCGCATTGCTGAGGAGGTCAGCGCAAGGTCCATATGTTCACGCTCATGGAACCAGTGCCGATAAAGGTTTAATGATCTCGTGCGAACATTAAAAGTGAGTATCCCATCACACTTGCCTTCAATCTGCTTCCCTTCTCTTCTCATCACCAGCACTCTGCGTTGTAAGCCTCCTCCTTCACATCCCACCTTACCCTTACTTCCCTTGCACCCTTACCTATCCATCTCTGTCTCTTCACTTAGAAATTAATAGTAACACTTAGAAACTAATAGTAAGATTGGGCAGAGTCAACATGGATTTATGAAAGGGAAATCCTGTTTGACAAACCTATTGGAGTTCTCTGAGGATGTAACGAGTGGAGTAGACAAAGGGGAACCGGTAGATGTGGTGTATCTGGATTTTCAGAAGGCCTTTGATAAGGTCCCACACAAGAGGTTGGTGAACAAAATTAGGGCACATGGAATTGGGGGTAATATACTAGCATGGATTGAGAATTGGTTAACAGACAGAAAACAAAGAGTAGGGATAAACGGGCCTTTTTCAGGATGGCAGGCTGTGACTAGAGGGTAGTGACTAGCAAGGATCAGTGCTTGGGCCCCAGCTATTCACAATCTATATCAATTATTTAGATGAGGGGACTAAATGTAACATTTCCAAATTTGCTGATGATACAAAGCTAGGTGGCAGTGTCAGTTGCGAAGAGGATGTGAAGAGGCTTCAAGGGGATCTCGACAGGCTCAGTGAGTGGGCGAGAACATGGCAGATGGAATATAATGTGGATAAATGTGAAGTTATCCACTTTGGTAGAAAAAACAGAAAGGCAGAGTATTTCCTAAATGGTGAAAGATTGGGGAATGCAGATGCTCAAAGGGACCTGGGTGTCCTTGTACATGAGTCACTGAAAGTGAATGTGCAGGTGCAGCAAGCCATTAGGAAGGCAAATGGTATGCTGGCCTTCATTACAAGAGGATTTGAGTACAGGAGTAAAGAAGTCTTACTCCAATTATATAGGGCTTTGGTGAGACCACACCTGGAGTACTGTGTACAATTTTGGTCTCCTTACCTAAGGAAGGATATACTTGCCATAGAGGGAGTGCAACAAAGGTTCACGAGATTGATTCCTGGGATGGCGGGACTGTCGTATGAGAAGAGATTGAGTAAACTAAGCCTGTATTCTCTTGAATTCAGAAGAATGAGAGGGGATCTCATTGAAGCATACAAAATTATTACAGGGCTTGATAGGGTGGATGCTGGGAGAATGTTTCCCTTGGCTGGGGAGTCTAGAACCAAGGGCCACAGCCTCAAGATAAAGGGTAGGCCATTCAGGACTGAGATGAGAAGAAATTTCTTCACACAGAGGGTGGTGATGGAAAGGAATGAGCCATATTTCAGAAAAATACACCATCCTATGAACAGAATTCTGACATTATTAAAATACGACAAACTGGGGTTAAAAATCTAAAAGCCTCAACGACACAAGCTGTAAACAGAAATATAGGCTTCTGAGATAAGATGAAGTGTTAACACAAAGCCGTAAACACCATACAAACTTTTGAAATGGGAAATGGTTATTAACACAGAGACAATGGCCCTATTAAAGAAGAAAAGGCTTGCTTCCAAGGAGTCTGCAGTTTGGAACGAACACAATACCTTGTTTAAAGTGTTAAAAGCAAACACTTCGAATAGGAACACAGAACATTAAAAAACCATGTGCCTTTGTAAAAGTAACATCAAATGAAACAGGAAACACAATTAGATATACAACCAATTGAAGTAGCTAAGAAATGCATGGAACACCCTGGTTGAAGTGGTTTTGATTTACATATTATAAATATGATACCTACAGAACACTTTGAAGATATAATATCAATAGATGTACAAACAATCACATTGTGTTTGTATTGAACTTGGAACAGTTGGGAGACATGACGTCTGCTTATAACCAGTTAAGGGGATATTAAGAATTCAATAGAAGACCTCGTAAGAATGGCATCAAATAGATAAATCTGTTAAACCATATTTGATGATAAGTTATGAAACACCTATACTGCAGACAGGATTCTGAGAGTTAGCAGCTGAACTAACAGTAAGAATAGAAAGAAGTCAAATGAAAGACTGGCTAGAGATAATTAGCTTACATCAGCAGAAAACTTCAAAGGAGATACCACTGCAAAAAGAATATAAGATATGGGATTTTCAAATGGGAAAACAGAAGTCGCTGGAAAGGGCAGGCGATTCTCAGCTTCAGAGGCAGGCTCTGTAAGTTTTTAACTCTTTGAGTCTCGGGGATCAAATGGTACTTTAATTGATTTTGGTGGATATTTTGGATTAAGAATAAGACTTGAGAAATGTAAAAATGTAACGAAGTTAAGATTTGAGAATAAGGATCTCTGAGAATAGAATTGTAAGCTATTTGTATTTTGAACTGTTAAAGTTGCGATTGACTCATCAGCTGTTATCTAAATGTCGGTTCCTTAATAAATCTATATATTTTTAGAATTTTCTCACAGAGTATTTCTGTATCAACCTCATGAACTCAAATCTCTGTACACTCTTTTGTGAGGAGTTGCAGAATTCTGGGGGAGTTTTCTGGACCCTCATAATATCCGGAAGGTTACAGTCTAGTTAAACTTATTAAAAGTGCTATCTGGAGGACGTTAATATCTTCAAGTCGTTTCTTTCCTTTAGGGAGAGATAGTCTGGACCTTCAGACCCAATTAAGCGTCTTATAGGATTCGGCTATCTCTAACTTTAGTTGAAGGGGAACGTCTGGGGAATACGCCTGATCTGGGGTAGCCCGAGAAGGGCTAGGACTTGTAATTATCCCTTCAGTGAATCTTTGGAACTCTCTACCACAGAGGGCTGTGGAGGCTCAGTCACTGGGTATATTCAAAACAGAATTCGATAGATTTCTGACTAGTAAGGGCATCAAGGGATATGGCGACAGGGCCGGTGAATGGAGTTAAGGCAGAAGATCAACCATGATCTCATTGAATGGCGGAGCAGGCTTGAAGGGCCAAATGGCCTGCTCCTGCTTCTATTTCTTATGTTCTTATGCACTGAATCATTTAAGCATCCTGCCTATGCACCCCTTAGATTCGCTCTCACTGTCATGCAGTGACAACTAACAATGCACAGGGAGCTAGTTTCCTCTTGGCACCTTACCCCATCTTCGTCCTCCTCAAAGATACTATGGTAGGGATTATTGACCCTCATTCCATCACTGTGGCTGAAACACCGCTTGTGTCCCTTCTTGCAGGAAAAGATAGCCCACAATAAGAGGGAGAAAGCAATGACTGGAGGAGGAACACCCACCCTAGCCACATTGGCCAGTGCTGAGGAGGCTACATATGAGATTGTTGGAGATGGTGAGGACCTGGAAGTGGGCGATGGAGAGACAGGCACGCCAGAGGAAGCTGGTGACATGATAGAGTTTCATCCCTCTCAGAATGCAACGGTATATGATGTTCATAGAGAATCACGTTGTATCATCTGCTCAAAAGGATGTGTCTGCTACATCAATATCAGATGTCTAAATCATGCCTTTACTCTCCTACAGGACCATCGAGCGCCTCCCTCTTCACGATCCAGAACGAAGAGCTAGACAACTCCTCAGAGGAACCTGAAGCCTCTGAGGGAGCAGCGTCACCAGGACTCAGTGCACCCAGCACCAGCGCAGCAATGCACACCTCGGTGGGGCCCTCGCGAGTTAGAGTAGTGTTGCCACCTGGTCCATCATAGCGCACAAGTGAGCGTCAGCAGATGGTGGAGACAGTGACAGCAGTGGAGATTCCTCAGCGGAGGTCACAGTAATCTCCTAGCTCTGTGGAGCTGCATGCAGACCTCTGGGGCCATCCAGAAAAAGAGCGTCTCGGGAAATACAGGAACAAGTGCAGGAGTCTCTGGTAGGGTTTGCCTCCAGGGTTAGTGTGAGTGTGGCGAGAATGGAGGAGTCCATCTGTAACACCAGCACTGCCATGGTGGAGGCAATGGTGCATGAACGCACCACCATGGATAGGATGGCAACCTCCGTGGAAAGGCTGGCTACCTCAGTGGAAAGGCTGGCTACCTCCGTGGAGGAAATAAATTGCCAGAGTCAGGAAAACATGGTGACTGTTCAAAATAGAATGTCATCTCTGGAGGAGCGATGGACAGCTATTGAGCAGAGAGACCAAAGCTTCATGGACGTCCTTTTGATGAGGACTGCCAGTTCAGATACGGGTCCTCATGGTCCCCCTGATATGCAGCAAGGTGCTCTCCAGCCATTTGCCAGCACTGAGGTGTGGCTCTCCCATGAGAGGGATGTTGTTGGCAGGATAGTGTGGGCTCTTCTCAAAGCGCTCACATGACCATGCCACTGCGGAGCCTTCGGTCAGAGACCCACTTTGCGGAGACAACTGAGATGGCCGTTTCAGCCCCTGCACAGCCGCAGGAAGAGCAGACTGTTGAAGAGCCCTCCCAGGCTCCCAAACCCAGAGGACGCCCGCCAAAGGCGTCTAAGCAGGCGCAGCATCCTAGTCAGCAAGGTGCCTCTACATCTGCTGAAGCCACAGGGGAAGCACCATGTAGAAGCACGCGTAAGAGAAAGATTAAGCACTTATAGTCACAAGGGGACTCACTTGGGTTATTTGTCTTTTTTTTCTGACTGCTGTTGGTTTATTATCCTTTTGTGATGTGTAAAAGAAAAATTATGGCAAACAGTTGATTGTGTGGCCTATGTGTTCTGGGAAATGGCAAAAGCGCATTGAGGGCTCAGGGCGACTTGCTTTTGTAATGCTGATGGTAAAAATGATAGGAAATAACAGGGTATAGCAGTGATGATATATGACGTTGGACAAATGTCGCCTGCAATTACAGAGCCATATGGTGGCCACCTATGGTTGAAGAGTAAGCTTATGCTAATGTGGCATGGCAGTGTACATACCCTGCTTAATGGGCAGCAGTGAACTGGAGGGATGCTGCATTGGTCACAACAGGGCATGCAAGGCCCCCCTCGTCCTCCTCCTACTCTTCCCAGGAAGATCTGCGCTGAGCCGCGCGGCTGCTACTCCTCCGATTATGAGGACCAGGATGAGAGGGCATAAATTTTAACCATCCCCTTGCTATAAATTTCATTTGATGCAACAAGCTTGCAAGCGCACAGTCGAAGTGGCCTAAAATTATTCCATTCATGTCACACTGCAGATGGGTGTCAGCTTGAACAGTTACAAGGTCAGTAGATGTGCAAAATCTTATCCCATACCGACAACAGCAAAGTTGTTGCATTTGAATGTCAGCCATGTTTCAGGGGCGCTTTTAAAGTGCTCCACCAATGCATACAAATCATGTCCTCCAGCAACTTGTCTTCTTGAACCTGGCCTGTTTCTGACAAGTCGGGAAACAGGAGCCAGAAACACAAAAATGGGAAACCACTTTCAAAATAGGATTAGCAAGGCAGTTAAGCTGTTAACTGCCTTAACTACCTGTCCCACCGGTTCCAGTCGGGTCAGTTTGGGAGCGGCTGAACAAACACTCACGAAAATCAGGTGGGGGTGGGATGAAGCCATTTTTTCCGATTTTCGCAGCTGACCCGCCTCCAAACCCGCCTCCCCAGCGCTGTTAAAATCGAGCCCATGGTGTCTGCTGTAATTTAAAACCTCTGTCTCCTCTTTTATCCCCTTTTTAGAAAATGAGATGTGCAGGATGAAGTTGATGTTTTTTCCTGGAAATCCTACAACCCTCTATAGTTTTTTCTAAAGATGGAATAGACAAAGGATTAAGTTATTGCTTCGGGCAGTGTTTTCCCATTACCGCTCACTCAACCAAGTATTAACCATGATGAATTTGAGGTGATGTAAATGGCTAAGAGATTGTGAGAAGCTCAGTGGATTCATTGTATGTGTGAAGAGAGGTACCTTACAACATATTGTTGATGCAAAAAAGGATAATTGTAGTTTAGTACATAAACAGAATGATCCACAGTCAGTCATGTGTTAAGGTTACTTTTGGCTTGAGGGGAATTATATATGCTTGCACTTGACAAGCTATTTGGGCAATCTATGGAATTGGTATTCTTGTTGATGGGTTAAGATTGTAAGTAGGTTAAGAGTGGCGGAGAGGGCACATGGGTACAGACAGAATGCAGGGAGGGGATGACGAGAAGGAAAGCTGGATAGAAACAATTAATTTGCCAATCACTACTGTTGGCTGGCTAGAGGGAATAACATTTTAATAAAGTAGAAACTCTCCAGGGAGTTCTGATTTTCAGCCAACACTGCTATATGGTCAGTGTCTATTATCTAGCAAACACATTTCATATCGAGCAAATGGGGAGTCTAGTAATGATACGCATTGTCAAATATGCAAACTTCACAATGAGAATTTGAATTCCAATAATACAAGTCCTATACTCGGTCAAAAACATATAACAAAACTGTTTTCTGTCAACGTTGACTGGTGCAAAATAAAGATAAAAATCACAACAGTTATACTCAACAACCCCCAAAACAAATCTGTAATACAACTTTCCAGTGTGCAAAAGCAGCCAGTAACAATATATGCAATACAAATGAGTTTGAATGAAGATATAAATCAATTGGTGTGAAATATATCGAAGTTGGAATGGAGTGCCAGTCCGCCTGAATGAAGTACATTCATTCAAATGAAATCCTGGGTGATCTGAATTTGAAGTTACCGATAACTATTACCAGATTTTATTTAGAGATTCATTTTTTCGAATGATGGTCATGCTGTTTTAAATCTGAACAAGAATTCCAGGTTGAATATTTTTTTTATCACTGGCCAGACGCATTGCTTTCCCTTTCTGCAGCCTGTTTTGGAAGGGGTGCGATCACTGTAGCCAGGTTATGTTGTGGTATGATGCTTATCCTCATACACAATTCAAAAAGAAAAAGAAAGACTTGGATTTATATAGCGCCTTTCAGGACCACCGGACGTCTCAAAGCGCTTTACAGCCAATGAAGTGCTTTTGGAGTGTAGTCACTGTTGGAATGTAGGAAATGCGGCAGCCAATTTGTGCACAGCAAGCTCCCACAAACAGCAATGTGATAATGACCAGATAATCTGTTTTTGTTATGTTGATTGAGGGATAAATATTGGCCAGGACACCGGGGAGAACTCCCCTGCTCTTCTTCGAAATAGTGCTATGGGATATTTTACCTTCACCTGAGAGAGCAGGTTTAACGTCTCATCCGAAGACGGCACCTCTGACAGTGCAGCCTTCCCTCAGCACTGCACTGGAGTGTCAGCCTAGATTTATGTGTTCAAGTCCCTGGACTGGGACTTTCAAAAATAGAACTGTGTGAATGAAGCCACTCCAAATGCTCCTGTCATGTGCAAAATGGATGAGGTTACCCAGATGCCAGAGGTTTAAAGTGCACTTTCTTGCAATATTTCCATTAACATTATAAGAACATAAGAACATAAGACGTAGGAGCAGGAGTAGGTCATTTGACCCCTTGAGCCTGCTCCGCCATTCAATAAGATCATGGCTGATCTGATCTTGGCCTCAACTCCACTTCCCTGCCCGCTCCCCATAACCCTTAACTCCCTTATCGTTCAAAAATATGTCTATCTCCACCTTAAATATATTCAATGACCCAGCCTCCACAGCTCTCTGGGGAAGAGAATTCCAAAGATTCACAACCCTCTGAGAGAAGAAATTCCTGCTCATTTCCGATTTAAAAGGGTGCCCTCTTATTCTGAAATTATGCCCCCTAGTTCTAGATTCCCCCACGAGGGGAAACATCCTCTCTGCATCTACCCTGTCAAGCCCCTTCAGAATCTTATATGTTTCAATAAGATCCCCTCTCATTCTTCTAAACTCCAATGAGTATAGGCCCAATCTGCTCAAACTTTCTTCATAAGATAACCCCTTCATTTCCGGAAACAACCTCGTGAACCTTCTCTGAACTGCCTCCAATGCAAGTATATCCTTCCTTAAATAAGGAGACCAAAACTGTACGATAGACTTCAAGAGGACATAGACAGGTTAATGGAATGGGCGAACACGTGGCAGATGAAATTTAACACAGAAAAGTGCGAAATGATACATTTTGGTAGAAGAACGAGGAGAGGTAATATAAACTAAAGGGTACAATTCTAAAGGGGGTGCATGAACAGAGACCTGGGGGCATACATGCACAAATAAGAAGGTGGCAGGGCAGGTTGAGAAAGCGGTTAAAAAAGCATAAAGGATCCTGGGCTTCATAAATAGAGGCATAGGCCCAAAAATTCGGCCCTTCCCGGGTGAGTACGGACTATGTACTCACCCGTATTGCTTCCCGAAGTGCCGGTTTCCTGCATGCACTGCGCATGTGTGGGAAACCGGAACTTCCGGTATGGTGAAGGGGGCGGTTCCTAGGTGAACCGCGTGCGCGCTAGAGGCTGCGCGCACGCAGCACACTTAGATTTTTTTTCAGGGTTCTACGCAAGGTTAAGTATTGAAGATACTACGCTAATGAAAAGGAGGCGTAAGATCCGTTTTGAACAAGGTAAGTGGTTAATTAAGTATAATTTTAAATTTTTTTCAACAGGTTTATCTTTTTTAGATACTTTAAAGAAAGGTAAGTTTATTTTTATAACTTTTAAAAAGTATTTTAATTTTTTCAAAATTTAAATTTTTGTTTAAAGTGGTTGATTTATTTAACTATAGTTATTTTATAAATGTGATGTTTTTTTTAATTTATTTTAAGTTTAGCTGTTCTTTTGGGGCCGATTTCAATTCACAGATTTGACAGGTCCTGTCAAATCTATGAATGAAAGATGGTCTGCTACCATTGGCTCTCCATGGCCCACGTGATCCCAGGGGACACATCGCACTAACTGCGCCCCTGGAACACGCAAGCACTGCGCGCCGGCAGTTGGGAGAGGCCCAGGACTCGAAGTTCCCGTGGGCCCAAAACACAACGGCAGGCGCGGTAGGTAAGAGCGCGCGCGATCCTTACCCCCGCGGCAAGCCGGAGAGGCGAATTTCTGGGCCATAGAGTACAAAAGCAAGGAAGTTATGATGAACCTTTATAAAACACTGGTTCGGCCTCAACTGGAGTATTGTGTCCAATTCTGGACACCGCACTTTAGGAAGGATGTAAAGCCTTAGAGAGGCTGCAGAAAAGATTTACAAGAATGGTTCCATTGATGAGGGACTTCAGTTACTTGGATAGACTGGAGAGTGTTGATAGTCCACTGCAAAATTCCCAGCCAATATTTTGACTGGAAAGAAAGGAACAAACATTTATTCCTCCATTTTACTGTCGGACACATCGAGTGTTTTGCTTTTTTGACCAGGAGTCCATCGATCGGTCCTTGGTCGCCTGTTGATGGCATTAATCGTGTTGGAACACTTAACAGAGAGGACCACATGAAGGTTGCCATCTTCCTCTCCAGAAGCTCCCAAGATGCCGCCTTAAGTCCACGAACAACTTCTGGTTAGTGGCCAAAACTCTCAAAACCACGGAACCTTCCCCTAAGGACAAATGGTGGAGGTTGCGGGGAACCTTCGGGTTAAAGTGGCACTGCAATTGGCCTCAGTGCCCCTGCACGCTCACAAGTAGGCAGCCAATGGTCAAAACTCACAGGTGGATAGTGACCACTTGGGGGCAATGCTGGAAGGCTATCAGAAGCTGTGAAACCACAGGGTAAATGAAGCAATCTTGCATTCCATGTGGGGAGTGATGCTTGAAATGAGTGCAGGTCAGAGAATCGGCACTGCAGTTCCTTCAAGTGCAGCTCTCAGCTGGGATTGTGGGATCGGTGAATTTTATCCCAGCGAGAAGTTGTATCTTCAGGAGGGAAAATGCTTAAAGAAATGCAAAACTACATGAAAACACTGAAGGTGTTTCTTTCGTTCTGATAATAGTGCGATTTAATACATTCTTTTTATGTCATTCCATTTTTTTCCACTGTTAAAAATGTCTCTTTCATGTTCACTTCTTATTCCAAAATCAATTCCATAGGATAATTGGGCTTGTGATGATACAGAAATGAGTTGCACACACATCTTGAGGGAGGATTGATGCCAAGACTTCAGGTCCTTCTTATCTACTCAGTTACCGGCTTATCAGCCATCCACCATTCTGGGATGGCAAGCAACATTAGAATCTTGAAAGGATCATACTTAATCATACATTTTAATGCTTGTTGGTGAAGGAACATAAATGCATGAATTGCAGAAATGGCCTTTAATCATTTTTTCTCGCATAGCTGTGGACTTGAGAATATGAAAAGGAGGAATAAACCAGTAAAACAATACTGTGCATGTTACAGAGAGCGATGCTGGGAGAGTATACAAGCTCTTAACCTTTGACATATTTGAATATGCTAAGTTCGCTGATTTCTTCTCGGGTGGCAATAATGGCACTACAATTGGCCTCAGTGCTTAGGCAAAAGAAATTGGACAGATATTCCGCACTCTATCATCATCGATCACCCTCTGCTGGAGGTGCGCGTGTGGAAGTAGGGTGACAATGGAGTCATGTGAATACTTGACTAAGATGCCTTCCACACACACAAATAGGCAGGCAACCATCGAAGCTCACACGTGGATAGTGACTGCTTAGAGCAAGTCCTGGAAGGTCATCAGAAGTTATGAAACTGCAGGGTAAATTAACCAATCACACATTCCTTGTGAGGAGTGATGCTTGGAATGAGTGCAGTGCCGGTGAGATGATGCAACCTCATAAAAAAAACAAGGAAGCACATTATTAAAACCACCCTGTTGATATTTCACTCTGGTAACAGATTCATTGTTCTGTCTTTAGTGACATGTTCATATGAATATGTCCATTTAGAATCTGCTTCTTCCTGTTGAATTCACAACCAGGTGGTTACAGTTCAGCAAAAGTCTCTGAGTGGGGCAGACATCAACTCCATTCTAGTGATCACATATTAACCTTTTTTCCTGAGAATATAGTGAGAATTTGTATTAAATGAGATTGAATGGAAGTGAATTGTTTGCATGGCTAATTTTTCAGTCACAAAAGGATGATGGGACCTGAGGGGATGTCCCCAGCCACTGCCAGAACTATTCCATTAGTGGCTGATAGGACATAGAAACATAGAAACATAGAAGATAGGAGCAGGAGTAGGCCATTCGGCCCCTCGAGCCTGCTCCGCCATTTAATGAGATCATGGCTGATCATCCAAATTCAGTACCCTGTCCCTGCTTTCTCCCCATATCCCTTGATCCCTTTAGCCTTAAGAAATATATCTAACTCCTTCTTGAATATATTTAATGAATTGGCCTCAACTGCCTTCTGTGGTAGAGAATTCCACAGGTTCACCACTCTCTGGGTGAAGAAATTCCTCCTCATTTCTGTCCTAAATGGCTTACCCCTTATCCTTAGACTGTGACCCCTGGTTCTGGACTCCCCCGCCATTGGGAACATCCTTCCTGCATCTAGTCTGTCTAGTCCTGTTAGAATTTTATAAGTTTCAATGAGATCCCCTCTCATTCTTTTAAACTCTAGCGAATACATGCCCAATCATCCCAATCTCTCTTCATATGTCATTCCTGCCATCCCAGGTATCAGTCTGGTGAATCTTCGCTGCACTCCCTCCATGGCAAGAACATCCTTCCTCAGATAAGGCGACAAAAACTGCACACAATACTCAAGGTGTGGTCTCACCAAGGCCCTGTACAACTGCAGCAAGACATCCTTGCTCCTGTACTCGAATCCTCTTGCTATGAAGGCCAACATACCATTTGCCTTCTTAACCGCCTGCTGCACCTGCATGCTTACCTTCAACGACTGGTGCACAAGGACTCCCAGGTCTCGTTGCACTTCCCCTTTTCCCAATCTATTGCCGTTCAGATAATAATCTGCCTTCCTGTTTTTGCCACCAAAGTGGATAACCTCACATTTATCCACATTATATTGCATCTGCCATGCATCTGCCCAATCACCCAACTTGTCCAAATCATACTGGAGTTTCTTTGCATCCTCCTCACAACACACACGCCCACCCAGCTTTGTGTCATCTGCAAACTTGGAGATATTACATCTAGTTCCCTCGTCTAGATCATTAATATATATTGTGAATAACTGGGGTCCTAGCACCGATCCCTGTGGTAGGCCACTAGTCACTGCCTGCCACTCGGAAAAAGACCCATTTATTCCAACTCTTTGCTTCCTGTCTGCCAACCAGTTCTCTATCCAAGTCAGTACCTTACCCCCAATCCCATGTGCTTAACTTTGCACGCTAATCTCTTATGCGGGACCTTATCGAAAGCCTTCTGAAAGTCCAAATACACCACATCCACTGTTCTCCCTTATCTATTCTAGCAGTTACATCCTCAAAAAATTCCAGTAGATTAGTCAAGCATGATTTACCTTTTGTAAATCCATGTTGACTTTGTCCAATCCTGTCACTGTTTTCCAAGTGCTCTGCTATTACATCTTTTATAATGGACTCTAGCATTTTCCCCACTACCGATGTCAGGCTTACCGGTCTGTAATTCCCCGTTTTCTCTCTACCACCTTTTTTAAATAGTGGGGTTGCATTAGCTACCCTCCAATCCATGGGAACTGTTCCAGAGTCTATCGAATTTTGGAAGATGACCAGCAATGCATCTACTATTTCTAGGGTCACTTCCTTAAGTACCCTGGGATGTAGATTATCAGGCCCTGTGGATTTATCGGCCTTCAATCCCATCAATTTCCCTAACACCATTTCCCTACAAATACTGATTTCATTCAATTCCTCCCTCTCATTAGATCCTATGTTCCCCAACATCTCTGGGAGGTTATTTGTGTCCTCCTTTGTGAAGACAGAACCAAAGTATGTATTTAATTGGTCTGCCATTTCTTTGTTCCCCATTATAAATTCCCCTGATTCTGACTGCAAGGGACCTACGCTTGACTTCACCAATCTTTTTCTCTTCACATATCTATAGAAGTTTTTACAGTCAGTTTTTATGTTCCCTGAAAGCTTACTCTCATACTCTATTTTCCCCCTCTTAATTAATCCCTTTGTCCTCCTTTGCTGAATCCTAAACTGCTCCCAATCCTCAGGTTTGCTGCTTTTAGGACAATTAGGAATGGACGCCCTTACATTGGATGTGCAGGATGAGGATTAAGGTTTGTGCTCTCCTTTCCCAGTAATGTTATCCAGAACTCTCTGAGTCAGTTTGTATACCAATGCTCCCTTCAAAACATTTTTCTGTGCGAATTGTCCATTATAGGCTCCTCAGTTGGCTGTTTGTAGCATCAACTGCTTACCTAGCAATGCTGATGTTTTGCTGACTTCAAGTATGAACCTTGTCTTGATGCAACAGATCGCAGATTGGGATCAGTCTTCTTCTCCTTCACCACAGTGCAGACTGCATTGGCTCATTCAGTTTTTGCGTCTAGTCCTGTTTCATTCAGTTGAAGGATTCATAAAGGACCTGGCAGGGAATTTGGAGAAGGCAGTTGCTTTGAATCAGAAGGTCAGTGACAATCTGGAAGACCTTAAGAATTGGAGTTTTGGAAAGAATGTGCATTTATTCAGCATCATAGAGAGCTACGAAAATGGAGATACCCGTCAGTTTATTAAACAGGTCCACCTTAAAGTGCTGCCTTCACAAGGGGAACAGTTACCATTAGAATTGGAGTGTGCACAGTACAGTCTCAAGCTCAGGCCAAAGCAGCATGCTCCTCCTCAGTCCTTTTTTATTAGGTTGACATATTATGAAGGCAGTGTATCTTGCCAGAGGGAGAAACAAAAGGCCAGTTTTATTTTGAGGAACATCAGATTAGTTTTGCTCAGGAGATGCCCTTTTGCAAGGTGGATTGATCCCCTGCATTGCTTCCCCTCAAAGCAAAAACTAACCGATTCTAGGCAAATATTTCGTAGCAATTTAGACTAGGATTCAAGCCAATAGTAAAGTTAACTATATTATAAGTAATTTATTTTGAATTGTCCACCAATCAAGTTTGTCAAGTGTCCCTCATCAGGAATAATACTAATGTTTTATTCCAGCACCAATACCTAAGATTAGTTCATTTAGTACTGTACAGCAACACCTTGCACTTCTGCCGCGCTCCTCACATAGAAAACGTTCTCTCAATGCACATTAAACTGCAGAAGAAGGATTGAAGAAGAGCAGTAGAAGAAAAGGAAAAACAGGGAAGTTGAGGGAGGTGTTTCTGAAAGCGCATGGAAAAGGAGGGTTTTAGTAGGGTATTGAAAATCACGAGGGAAAATCGTGATGCGACATGGGGATTTAGGGGGGTAGTTCCAGAATGTAGGACTGAAGGAGCGGCTACCAATGGTGGAGCAAGGAATGAGGGGTAGCCTGGCATTGGAGTGTAAGCTGGTATGTATGACAATAGGAGATCACTGAGTTTGGGTCAGGTGAGACCATGAGGGATTTGAAAGCAAGACACAGATCTTAAGGACAAATTGCTGATAAAGCAGAGCTTGGTCAGGATGGGTGTGCTGGAACATAAGATCAGAGGATAAGAACTAGGAGCAGGAGTCGGCCATACGGCCCCTCGAGCCTGCTCCGCCATTCAATAAGATCATGGCTGAACGTCTACATCAACTCCAATTTCCCGCACTATCCCCATATCCCTTGATTCTCTTAGTGCCCAAAAATCTATCGCTCTCAGTCTTGAATATACTCATCGACTGAGCATCCACAGCCCTCTGGGGTAGAGAATTCCAAAGATTCACAACCCTCACAGTGAAGAAATTTCTCCTCATCTCAGTCCTAAATGGTCGATCTCTTATCCTGAGACGATGACCCCTAGTTCTAGACTCTCCAACCAAGGGAAACCGCCTTTCTGCATCTACCCTGTCAAGCCCTCTAAGAATTTTATATGCTTCAATGAGATCACCTCTCATTCTTCTAAACTCCAGAGAACATAAGCCCATTCCACTCAATCTCCCCTCATAGGAGAGCCCTCTCAGCCCAGGAATCAATCTTGTGAACCTTTGTTGCACCCCCTCTGAGGCAAGTATATCCTTCCTTAGGTAAGGAGACCAAAACTGTACATAGTACTCCAGGTGCGGACTCACCAAAGCCCTATATAATTGCAGCAAGACTTCCTTACTCTATACTCCAGCCCCCTTGCAATAAAGACTAACATACCATTTGCTTTCCTAACTGCTTGCTGTACCTGAATGTTAACTTTCTGTGTTTTGTGTACAAGGACACCTAAATCCCTCTGAATACCAACATTTACTTGTCTCTCACATAAGAACATAAGAATTAGGAGCAGGAGTAGGCCATACGTCCCTTCGAGCCTGCTCCACCATTCAATAGGATCATGGTGGATCTTTGATCTCAACTCCACTTTCCCACCTGATCCCCATATCCCTTGATTCCCCAAGAGTCCGAAAATCTATCTATCTCAGCCTTGAATATACTCAACAACTCAGCATCCACAGCTCTTTTGGGCAGAGAATTCCAAAGATTCACAACTATCTGAGTGAAGAAATTCCTCCTCATCTCAGTCTTAAATGGCCGACCCCTTATCCTGAGACTGTAACCCTTAGTTCTAGACTCTCCAGCCAGGGGAAGCAACCTCTCAGCATCTACCCTGTCAATTCCCCTCAGAATCTTATATGTTTCAATGAGGTCACTTCTCATTCTTCTGAACACTTAGAGAGTATAGGCCCAATCTACTCAATCTCTCCTCATAGGACAACCCTCTCATCCCAGGGATCAACCTAGTGAACCTTCGTTCTGCTTTTCTATTCTTCCTACCAAAGTGGACAATTTCACACTTCCCCACATTATACTTCATCTGCCACCTTCTTGCCCACTCACTTAACCGGTCTACATCCCTTTGCAGCCTCGTTGTGTCCTTCTCACAGTTTACTTTCCCACCTAGCTTTGTATCGTCAGCAAACTTGGATATATTACACTCGGTTCCCTCATCTAAGTCATTGATATAGATTGCAAATAGCTGAGACCCAAGCACTGATCCTTGCAGCACTCCAATTGTTACAGCCTGCCATCCTGAAAATGACCCGTTTATTCCTACTCTGTGTAAGATTCTGAAAATTCACAGATCCCCCAAAACTCGATGACAAACCCTAAGGAAAATGACTTTGGACTCTTTTCTAACTATTACAGGGTGGTAAAGTGCATTTGGGCCTAACCTAAGGAAGTTAAGACCAAAAACCAAGTTTTGGCATTTTAAAAACATGTCTGGGCCTGTAATGGGACAAGGAGGTGGGTTCGACCTCTGTAAAAGCAGTTTTGGATATTGGAGTTAACTGTCTGGGGATCAGGATGACCTCACTCAAAACCCCAGCAGATATTAACATTTTGACAATAGACCCTGGGAGAAGGCAGTCCCACCCAAAACACAGGCCCCATCAAAACCTATCACAGGACCCATCAAAACCTTGCATAATACAAATCACTCAGACCCATTCCACAGAAAACCCGGGCCCAGTCAAGAAAACCAAACACAAAAACAATCACCTGTAATCAACCGAGGAGATCGACAGAATGGAGCTATCCCAAAACCACTTCACACATTTACAAACCAATTACTGTTAACGAGCCCTCCAAAATCTTACAATGATAAGGAAGCTTCAATGGGTATAATTAAAGGCCCGTTCTCAACAGTTCAAGTTCGAGTTACACGGCAGTTCAAGCAACAAACAGGACAGCAGAAACACAGGAGTCACACAGACAGGACAGCAGTTACACAGTTCTCAAGTTCGAGTTTCTCCAGTACAACCGTACACAGTTCAACAGAAACAAGTTCATCAGCAAGCAGTCTGGCAGAAGGCAGTTCCACAGTTCTGCAAGAAGGCAGTTCCACAGCTCTGAAGAAGACAGTTCAACAAGGCGAGGGGGCAACAGAAAGAAGTTCAACAAAGAAGGCCAGCAGCTCCAGAAGCAGACCAACACGCAAGAAGAGACCAGAGCGACCGCCTCAGTGACCATCGCACACCTCGCGGCAACAATGGCCTTACGAAACTTTTTACTTAAAAGGACTCTAAACCCTACCTCTAACCAAAGAAAAGTGGATACTCACCCGATAAATCCAATCCAGGGAACCCCGAAACCGCGAACCAGCTCAACTGTCAAGGATTCGTTTGGTGAGCATTATCCCTGGTTCTCCAGAGTCCAACCTAGCTAGTAAAGTGGGATTGGGAGGGATGAAGTATTCTTCTAATGTTATTTCCCTCGCTTGTACCGAAGTGTTCCCCACTTTAAGAGTGTTAAGAGTGTTTGTGTTGTGTTTTACTTTCTTGAATAAAGATCAAAGTTCTTGCATCAAAACCAGTTGTCTGCTGCACTTTTTGTCACAACCCCCAAATAAGTCCAAGGTCTAGAACCAAGGGAGTGGGAGCGATTCGAACCACTCAGAAGTCAGAGGTGAAGCTGACACAAACCACCACCCCCTACATCTGTTTTCGGTCCATTAACCAATCCGCAATCCATGCTAATATATTACCCCCAATCCCAAGAGCCCTAATCTTGTGTAACAACCTCTTGGGTGACACCTTATTGAATGCCTTCTGAAAATCCAAATATACTAAATTCACTGGTTCTCCCTTATCTACACTGCTAGTTACACCCTCAAAAAACTCTAATAGATTTGTCAAACACATTTTTCCTTTCATAAAACTGTATTGACTCTGCCTAACCATATTGTGATTTTCCAAGTGCCCTCTTGTCACGTCCACGTTGGGTCAGTGAATGAGGACATGAGTCATGGTGATAAGATAAGTTGTAATTTGTGTAGAGACAGCCTAGGAGAGCAGTTGATAAGTCAAGTGGCAGGGTGATAAAGGCACAGATTAGGATTTCAGAAGTCACAGAGATAAAGGCAGAGTTGGGAAATGTACAACTATGAGACGGATCGAGTACAAATAGATAGAGCTCCATGGATAAATAGAAAGATAAAAGTTAAACATACGTAAACATGACATTGGGGCTATCAACACTGAAGAAAATCAGGAATATGTGAAGTGTAGTGGAGAGGTGAAAAAGGATATTAGAAGGACTAAAAGTGAATATGAAAAAGAGCTAGCAGATAATATAAAATAAATTGTAAGGGCTTCTATAAGCATATTAAAGTAAAAGAAATATTCAAGAGAGGGTAAGAGCACTCGGGGATGAAGGGGTAGCATCTAGATGTGGAGGATGAAGGTATTCCAGATATATCCAATTTTTGGTATCAGTTTTACAAATGGTGGTGGAAGTGTGAAAGTAAAGAAAAAGAAACAAAGAACATATACTTATAACGCCTTTGATGACCTTAGGAGAGGGCTGACAAACTGTGGTACAATGGTACGCAAGACATCTCTGGTGGGTACGCAGGGGAAATTGTCTAATGGTGGATTTTATTTATTAATTGTTATATAAAGTAGTTAATTTACTTCAGGATGTACCAATGAGAACACAGATACACAGAGACAATGATGAATAGAGCCCTCGCCTCCAATCACCGGACACTACAGCGTGGCTTGATTTGACCAGCAACTGTCCAGTCTAACTGAGCTCAGAACTAAGTCGAGCTTTTTCGGTTGTATAAGTCGCACTAGAACTATATCTGCCGGGATGTAAAACTGAAAAATGGACAGATGGCTAAAGACAGGCAGTGTTAAGAAGAACACACAAAGTAACAGTGATGAGAAGCAAAGTAATGAAATTTGTCTTGCCAGTACCAGTGCACTTGCTGAAATCGCTGGTGAGACGACGACTACAGAATCAACATGCGAATCTCAGCCTGTGAAGTGAAACGTTGACACCAGGCACAAAACAGGATCTATATCAAAGAGACCTAAATATGTCGAAAAGTACATTGAAATGAGATTTACTTGGACTGGAGCCACTGAATACGCTCAGCCGCAGTGCGTGTTATGTGGGGATGTCCTGCCAAATTACAGCCTAAAACCATCTCTTCTACGCAGACACTTGGAAACAAAAATAGGAACAACACAAGGACAAACCGCCCAAACATTTCAAACGGACGCGGGCGCAGCTAATGGCGAGCAAGACAGTTTGCGCTCGGCTGCTGCTGATGGCGATATTAAGGCCCTTGAAGCCTCATACTTAGTGAGTTACAGAGTTGCGCAGTCAGGAAAACCTCACACCATAGCAGAGGAACTAATGCTACCTGCGGCTGCAGGCATGGTAAGCGCTATGCTTGGAGAGAAGGCCAAAAAATTAATTCAGTTAGTGCCATCATCAAACAACACAGTGCCACATCGAATTAATGACATGGCCAATGATGTCTTAACTCAATTACTGAGCTGTGTCATTAGCAGCCAGTACTTTGCTCTGAAGTAGTGACGCGAATCAGAACAGTCGCTGCCAATGCGATGCGGGTGCATTGCAGTATACAGAGGGAAGCACTCGCTGCCAAGAGCAAGCCTACCAGCTTGAAGGAGGTGCTGGACAATGCTGTGAAGATGGTAAACTTTATAAAAGCTCGAGCCTTTAATTCCAGAATATTTTCCGCTCTCTGTAATGAGATGGGAAGCAAGCACGTCAATCTATTGCTCCACACGGAGGTTCGATGGCTGTCATGTGGCAAGGTCTTGGCTCGTTTCTTTGAACTTCACTCCGAGGTCAAGTTATTCTTTACAGACCACCCATTCCCACTCTCTCACTGGTCTGCATGACACGGCCTGGCTCTCACGGCTGGGCTACTTGTCAGATATATTCTCTCGCCTGAATGAGCTAAATCTAGGACTTCAAGGGCTGAGTGCAGCCATCTTCAATGCCCGTGACAAAATTGGGTCAATGATAAAAAAAATGCTGGAATTCTGGGCTCGCTTTGTGGAGGAAAACAACACTGAAATTTTCCCAAACATGCATGAATCCCTGACAACGTATGAACTACAGTTGCAGGGCCACGTTAAAGGTGACATCAAGAAACACCTCACCGAACTGGCGAGGCAATTACATGAGTATATTCCCTCAATGGGAAACGCAAATAGCTGGGTCCGATACCCTTTCACAAATTTATCTGCGGTACCCATGCCGCAAGACCTGTCAATAAAAGAACAAGAGAACCTCCTGAACATCTCAACTGCTGGTGGACTCAAGATTGAGTTTCAACAAAAGCAGTTGGCTGAGTTTTGGGTCCAAACGCAAGCAGAGTTCCCCAAATTGTCAGAGAGGGCTGTCAAGCTTTTGATACCGTTTACTACAACTTACCTGTATGAAAGTGGATTTTCATCACTCACTGGAATTAATTAAAAGTATCATCAGTGCCTTTGTGTAGAAAACAACTTACGAATCAAACTATCGCCTATCACTCCAAACATTGTGCACCTATGCTCGAACAAACAACCTCATCCGCCACATTAATGGTGAGCAGTACTATTAAGCCAGTATTTAAGTTGTGTATGTGTATTATAATTTGTGCATTTTGTACAATGCTTGTGCATGAAAGGGGTTATTAAACCTGTCTGCTGGTAGCGGGTATGCGGGCAGCTGGCAGATCTGGAAGGGGGTGCGCAATAAGTCAAGTTTGGGAACTTCTGCCTTCGGACACCCCCAAGCAATTCACAGCCTATGAAGTGCTTTGGAAACGTAACCACTGTTGTAATATGAGGGCAGAGGCACACAACAATGGCCTTTAGTTCATCTAATAATGATTTAAGTACTCTTCTACAATTGAGAAACTATTTACGGTAAATTACAGATGCTGCGTTTGCAGCGGGTGCCCTTGCCCACCAGGAGCGCATATTGGGAAGTTGGGTGCTGCTACACATGATCTTCTAACTATTTGAATGATTGGTTGGAATCAGCCAGAGTACCTGGCTGAATTTTCAACCATTCCCCCACCCCCTGCCACTAGACACACAGAGTCGTAAAATTACCCCCAGAAAGGATATGTAGAGATAAATACTGAACCACTGAGTACTTTTGGATTCTCGCTATTAGAGTGAAATCAGACGCTGGGTTATATTTATTTTCCATGGAATTATTCTTAAAGGATTAACACAAACTTGTTCAATACACTAAGCGTCAAATTAGTTACTTACATATCTGCAGTTCAAGACTGTGCCAAGATTAATAAGGTTTCACCCCACGGAGATGTGCGCGTTTTACTTTTAATCACCTTGCATTAGTGCTCTTTCTGATTGTTGAACTGTTACACACCAAGCAGGAAGGTGTTTATTACAATGGTTAAGAAATGAAAATCCAAAGGCCTTGGGCTGTCAGAGAAACTGACATCAGGGATATGAATTCCTCCAGTCACAAGAAACGGTGCCTCTGATAGTTACCTCCAGCCCAAACGTTAGGTAAGCAGAATCAGATGTATAATGCCTAATTAGATGTAATGCATCATGGGAATGGGTGCTTGAGTTCCATTAGCATGGAAATGGTCCTTGCAATAATTAATGTAGCAGTGTGTAAATGTTTTGCAGTGATACTAAAGAAGAGTGGTGCCCATACACTGTATGGGCAAAAAGTATTAAATTGCCCAATTCTGCATGTAATGCACGATTTTCATAATGGTAGGAAATCTGAACAATGTATTTCCAAATAAATGGAAACTATCCCAGTTCAGAGCCATCCACTACTATTGTGACACTTAATAGAGGTCAACAGCATTTTCATTTAAAAATTAATAATTTTATAGGGAGCAAGTAATACTGGTTCCGTATGCCCACCGTGTGATGGTTAATTGACTGATTTAAAGGGGCTGACTTTCCTCTGGTTGATGCCCTGTGTTCCCAGGCATTAGGCAAAGGAAAATATTTCTCAAAGATTTTCCAATGGGCCTTCTTTTCTTTTCCCTTTTCCTTCCCTCCCACATTTTGGCCACCAAGATATTTATTGGGAATGTACCTATGCTCCTCTCATCGCTTTTGACTACAGTAGCCTGTACGACGGGCGGGAAAGTGGAGTTGAGGTCGATGACCAGCCATGATCTTATTGAATGGCAGAGCAGGCTCGAGGGGCCATATGGCCTACTCCTGCTCTTACTTCTTATGTTCTTATGTTCTTACCCTGTATAGATAAGACAACCAAAGTTGCTCTCCAAAATGCTTGTTGCTTACAAAGGAAATGAAGATTAAATGGGCAAAATCATGCCGACAACTTCATATGAATTTCTGTTGCCCTGTTAATTGAGGCACTAATGTATTCATTTTGAACAGGTGACCACCTCAGCTAAAACAGCAGATGAATGAGTTTATTACAAACTTGCTAAGCATTTGTATCCTCATACCAGGCCAAGCAATTTCACCCCTTCAGAGCTGATTAACTTACTATCTGATTCATTGGGCTCAATAATAACTCGGAGCCGGAAAAAGAGCGGCGAGTAGGACATTGCGGGGGGGTGGGGGGAGTCAAACATCGCCAGGGGGAGACGGCGGGTGTCGGCCGATCGTGGGGGTCCATCGCGGAGTGTTTAAAAGGTAAGCTTGGTGGGGCTGGAGAAGCACTCCTGCAAAGCAAAGCAAAGCAATAAAGGCACTTACCTCATGGATCTGGCCCTTCTTGCCTCCTTTCATCCGCTGGGATTCCTGAGGCCCGGGAATCCCGGCCTGCAGGTGTTAAACATAAAACTTGAGTTAAAATGGAGGAACGTACAAAAGAACATCAGAACATAAGAAATAGGAGCAGGAGTAGGCCAATCGGCCCCTCGAGCCTGCTCCGTCATTCAATAAGATCATGGCTGATCTGATCCTAAACTCAAATCTAAAGAACACAAGAAGTAGGAGCAGGACCCGGTCACTCAGCCCCTGGGCCCACTCCGCCACCCACAGGGCCTTGACCAATCCGAACTCAGCCTCATGTCCAAATTCCTGCCCGCTCCCCGTAACCCCTAATTCCCTTTACTTCTAGGAAACTGTCTATTTCTGTTTTAAATTTATTTAATGATGTAGCTTCCACAGCTTCCTGGGGCAGCAAATTCCACAGACCTACTACCCTCTGAGTGAAGAAGTTTCTCCTCATCTCAGTTTTGAAAGAGCAGCCCCTTATTCTAAGATTATGCCCCCTAGTTCTAGTTTCACCCATCCTTGGGAACATCCTCCCCGCATCCACCCGATCAAGCCCCTTCACAATCTTATATGTTTCAATAAGATCGCCTCTCATTCTTCTGAACTCCAATGAGTAGAGTCCCAATCTACTCAACCTCTCCTCATGTGTCCACCCCTTCATCCCCGGGATTAACCGAGTGAACCTTCTTTGTACTGCCTCGAGAGCAAGTATGTCTTTTCTTAAGTATGGACACCAAAATTGTATGCAGTATTCCAGGTGCGGTCTCACCAATACCTTATATAACTGCAGCAATACCTCCCTGTTTTTATAATCTATCCCCCTAGCAATAAAAGCCAACATTCCGTTGGCCTTCTTGATCACCTGCTGCACCTGCATACTAACTTTTTGATTTTCTTGCACTAGGACCCCCAGATCCCTTTGTACTGCAGTACTTTCCAGTTTCTCGCCATTAAGATAATAACTTGCTCTCTGATTTTTCCTGCCAAAGTGCATAACCTCACATTTTCCAATATTGTATTGCATCTGCCAAATCTCTGCCCACTCACCCAGCCTGTCTATATCCCCTTGTAGGTTTTTTATGTCCTCCTCACTTTCTACTTTCCCTCCCATCTTTGTATCATCTGCAAACTTTGATATGTTACACTCGGTCCCCTCCTCCAAATCGTTAATATAGATTGTAAAGAGTTGGGGGTCCAGCACCGACCCCTGCGGAACACCACTGGCTACTGGTTGCCAGTCCGAGAATGAACCATTTATCCCAACTCTCTGCTTCCTGTTAGATAACCAATCCTCCACCCATGCCAGAATATTACCCCCAATCCAGCGATTTTTTTTTTATCTTCAGCAATAATCTTTTATGTGGCACCTTGTCATAGCCTCCTTAAAAGATTTTAGTGACCGACCCATCTCCTGAGAGTGGATTGGTCATCTGCGTTCCCCCCCTCCCCCCCCCAACCCACTTCCGTTACAACTGGAAGTGGGTGGGTTGGGGTCGGGTTTCCCATTTTAAAAATGTTTAACTCCCCCCCCCCCCACCCCCTGCCTGGTGGGGGGCATTAAAATGAATCTATTATTTCTCCTGTGCCACCCATTTGCCATTTTAGGAGGGATGGAAGTTCACCCAGCGAGGTAGATGGAGTGCCTTCGGATTTAAACTCCTGATCTACTGGTTGGCAGTCAAATGTTCAATTTCTTGAGCGAATGAGTTGCCTTGAGAACCGATTAGTATTGCTGATGTGCAGTGCCCCCAGTGCACGCGCAAGTTGAGATTACAGTTTTTGAACAGAAAAATTAACGTTCAGCAACTTTATATGATACAGGGAATACTCAACAGGCAAAACTTCATCATACAAGGCTCTTAGAATTAAAACTCTTAGGGGGAGAAATTAGGTATCGCCCCATTTGGGGCGCACTTATCAGCCAGGCGCAAAGTTTAGCGCCTGGCGCTAATTATCGCCTCTGACTGCAAATTTGGCTTCTATCACCCCGGGAGGTGATTGGGGCGCTAAATCAGGCGCTACACACCTCTCTTAAGGCGCTAACGCCGAGGAGCGAGGTGCTAATTCAGAGCGCTGGCGAAGTTCATGTGATGTCAGTCAGCAATGGAACACAGACACACTGGCGCCGGCCAGTTCTTAAAGGGGAGGGTCGATCTTACTCTCCATCCACACCCTACTCATTGCAGCCTTGAATCTCAGCCTGGAGAGACCTGTACATCAAATCTGTTGGAAAGTACAATGGAGAGGCCCAGGGAAAGAGCTCAGGGTGCAGCCCCCACAGTCTCTTCTAAAGCGATGCAAGGAAGATTAAATCAAAATGAACGTGCAAAGTGCTGCTCAATACCCAAAACTCCTCAACACAGCGTTGAATCTCTCCAGAAGTCTCTCTCTCTCTCTCTCACTCAGAATGCGTGGTGCAAAAAGGTCGCCGACAAAAAAAGGCAGGAAGTGGTCGCCTTTAAATAGCATTCCCCCAGTCCCTTCCCAACTGCAAAACGCTCCCCTCAACCTGTCGTTGCTAGCGGCAGGTGGTAAGGCAGGGGGCGCCACTCAATATCCGGTCCGGGGCGCTACCGGGGCGTTGCACGCTCGACTGACGTCACGATCTGCAGGCGCAGGAGATCGTGGTGGTAGTGTTTAGCACCGCCGCAAAATGTCTAGTCAATTTTGCGAGCGGCGCAAACATCGCTGCGCCCGGGAGGCGCAAACCAACCGAATTTTTCCCCCTAGATCTCTATTTTAATCATACAGTGGAACTGCAAGATCTTACAGACCGGTTCAAGTAATACCACAATAGTTTTAATTGTAAAGCAAGCATTTGCACAGATCTGCTATATCCCTATAGATTTCCAATAATTTAATGTAAAGTTGAACTACTAACCCAACAGCAATGGACTTCATATTGTTTACTGTTTGACTGTATCCATCAGTGTAGTGTCCCTCCTCCTATTCAGTCCTCCCAACAATTCTGATCTTGGTCATAAATCCTTGTACTTCTTATTAAATTAAATTATCTAACTCCACTGGCTGTGATGTGCTGTTAATACAAGACTGAAATTGCAACCATTTCAGTTGAGTAAATCCAAGCGAAGAAGGCTAACTTTAGGGCAATCTAATTATTTAACACTTTATTTTTCAAATGCCGGGGTAGAAATTGGTAGGAATTTCACCTGTTTTTCCCGTGTAAAACGGGCACAATCTATATCAATTTGTGGGTGTGTGGTTCTGTGCCTGATCTGTGATGGGGGCTTGGCGACCACCATTTTTGGTGCTCACTGTTTTTAGGCGTCTTTGGCAGTCGCCTGAGCTCGGCGTTTCATCAATTTAAATATGCAAAAAGGATTCCTGTGCCGATTTCAGGACCCTGCTGCAAAGTTCGTGGAAAAACTAGGTAGACCGTGCACCGTGCATGCTTCAACTAGTTTTTCCAGTTCTACAGTGGCCTAAGCAGACGCCTTTAAAGGAACCGCTGGAGGCGGCTGAAGAAATGATAGGGAAAGGTTTTTTTAAAAAGATTTCTCCTCCCGGCTCCACAGCAATATTGTGGGCTGCTGCCCTGCTGCGATTTATTCCGCCAACCCCCCCCACACCGCCCCACCACCCCACACCCCAGGACTTAGCTGCCGGTGAGGTAGCAGGCCCACATCCGATCCCCGAGGTCAGGCGAGCTGCCTCTTGGTGGCATGACAGGCACCGGCAGCTCACCGCTGTTATTAAAAACAGACGCCAAGACCCAAGAGTGAGCTTCAGGCCGCCGGCTTCTGGCGCACGGGCATGAACTCTGGCCGAAACCAATTTCTACCTGCCTGTGTTTTTTTTCCCCCCTTGGCCGCAAGTCATTGTTATCCCAAAACAAAACCTAACTTCAGGAAGGAGGAGCTCCTCTTAAATTCTGCTCATGAATGCACAAATATGTGTCAATAGCTACATCTTCAAATTATCTGAAAAGGACAGGCACTCAACTGGGAACCCCCAAAAAGGTCACAAATTGTCTTTCCCAATTTTGCCTGTCAGCTGTGATATAGCTGTTTGCTGAAGATGCATAGCCACTCCACTGCTAGTTATCCAAAATAAAAGATTCATTACATAATCTGCTTGTAGGTGCAGCTGAAATAATGAATGCAATTAAAATAATGTCAGACAGCAACCTGTCACCACCTCTGTTCCTTGTGGTGTCTCCGGGGAGGTAACTGATGAATTGAAGGCTGACGAGATCTCACTGCGATTCCTGCTAAAAACAAGGGGGCTGTCAGGGAGGATTTGCCTATATTCTCGGAGAATCATCACAGGATCTTTACAGAGGAGTCAGATTTATTCGACTGCTGCTGCTGTTGGAGCCTCTTTAATATTGTAACTCTCTGTGAATTCGGACCTCCTACATCACTTAAAGCAGCAAGGGAAAAGGGAAGAGGTTGAAACTGACAATAGCTGTTGGCAAAGGTACTGTGGAATTTTTAATCCAGCTCCTTGGAACTGCTATCACACACATCTATTTGGCCCAATTGTCTCTGCATGCCATACATTAACCAAAGGAATCCTCGCACTAATATAACATTCACCCCCACTATTTTTATATGTGTAAAACAATAATACCTCCCAAATAACCCCATTGATCGCTTGGATAATAGGGAACTTTCCACTCACATCTGATGATGTATGGCTGGCCTGTTTGCTTTGTCAGCTCCTGTACACAGTGAGTTGTAAATTGGGTAAACAGGCCTGCGGCACTTGAGATTCCTTCCCTTCCCCCAGTAACTTGATCACATGTAATAGATCCTACATTGCTTTAATGATGTATTGTGCACATCAAATTTAGTTTGTGCAGTTTATTTTAGAAGAGGTAATGGGAAAAATCCAGAAGCCTACTATATAATAAAAAAAATTGACATATATAAATTCTGCAAATTGTGAGCCAATTACTGATCTCCATTTTATATTAAATAGATGCGTATGTATGTCTTATCCATAAAACTGCTTATTTTAAACCTGTTTTTCTGAAGTTTAACTTTCCAGGAGTAGGAAATAACCATGAACAACACCAACTATCATTATGCCTGGCTTCCACTCATTGAGGTAGAAATTAGTCAGTTACTGCAAGCACAATCCGAGTGTTAATGTTTAGTAACTTTTAATGTTCAAGCTAATGCTATTTGCACATTGCAGAAAAATCACTCCTTGAAATGATTGGCTTTTACTCACGTCACCCTACATTCCAGGCGTAAACTGAGTTTAGCTCGACAAAAAGCCCAATCTCCAACAGGAAGAGCTGTCGCTGCACCTATCTTGAAAAATCTGTGATTGCAAAATGAATATTGCGCCTGACTCGTTCATTCCCTGTAATTTATGTGCCCTGAAGGTCTCAAAAATAATGAAAATGTTCTTCTCCCGTGAAATCGGGAGTGCTGTACCGTAGCTCTGGACTACCTGACCAATTCCACACTGCTCATAGAATATGACATTGGAGAATCCCATGTACCAACAAGACAGAGCATCTCAGGTGATCACTCAGTGGTTGGGAGGTGGATCCTCTCGGAGGATACGCTTAATTGAAAATTAAGCTATTTGAGGCTCGGACTAAGTTCCCCAAATCAATTTCCCCCCCAGAGTACATTACATTTTGTTGCAGCCCATATAAAAAAAATTGGATGATATTATTGAATGGGGCTCAGTTTCACCTGCGATTTAATTCTAAAGAATAGAGAGGCAATGCTGTACTGGCATTCATAGAATCATAGAATGATGCAGCACAGAGGAAGCCATTTGGGCCAATGTGCCTGTGCCAGCGCTTTGAAAGAGCTCTCCAATTAGTCCCACTCTCCTGCCTTATCCCCATACCCCGGAAAATGTTTCCCCTTCAAGAATTTATCCAATTCCCTTTTGAAAGTTATTATTGAATCTGCTTCCACCGCCCTTTCAGGCATTGCATTCCAGATCATAAAAACTCGCTGCGTAAAAAAAATTTCTCCTCATCTCGCCTCTGTTTATTTTGCCAAATACCTTAAATCTGGAGGAGGTCGAGACTTTAGAAGAGTGCAGCCATAAGCATCAGTGTAGGAGATGGTGGACTCTCTCATTGGTGACAGTGCAGAGCAACAAACCTCGCAGGACCAGGGGGCAGCTAACAACCAATAAAAAAAAAACAAATATATAATTACAGTAATGAATGATAAGTGTTTTACAAGTCCTTTCTCCCACTTTGTGCTTCTACCTTGTGATATGTATTGTATTTGCATATTGGTATTTAGACACTCAACGACCGCCTGACAGGAGTAAGCATGCTGTGGCAATTACACTCCAGGGTCCTTCATCTATTACAAAAGCAAAATACAGCGGATGCTGGAAATCTGAAATAAAAACAGAAAATGCTGGAAACACTCAGCAGGTCAGGCAGCATCTGTGGAGAAAGAAACAGAGTTAACATCTCAGGTCGACGACCCATACCTGCTGAGTATTTCCAGCATTTTCTGTTTTTATTCCTCTCATCTATTGTTTGTTATATCTGGCGAGGTTGTTCCAGAAAGACTAAAATATGAGCAGACCAACTTGAGTGTTCATCAGATATAACGCCTTTGTTAATAAGGTTTCAGTATATGATCGAGTTTGTAGCAGATGGCCACTACTCCACTTTCAGAGGAAAAAGCGATACAACTGTATCGTCATGAAGTCCATGGATAAATTATTTTGATTATGATGGGCCAAAACTGTCAACTGTTAGCAGCAGTTATTCTATTATACTTTTTGAATGTAGTAGTAAACATTCAAATTGCAGAGACACATTTACATTGTGTTATTTGAAAATGTCCACAGTTGATTGTGGGTTTCTTGTGCATGAGCCCTCCCTGCTAAGTGAACAAAGCCAGTTGTGTTTATGTGATAAACATATAATTGTTATTTGTGCAATACCTAATGTGCTGTCATTTGTTTTGTGTGTCAAAAGTAAAGTGGCCCTGAAAACCGCTGGGGTAGGAGGGAACAAAAAGCCTGATTTGCTGCCTAGGATGGGTAGAATTTGGGGTGCATTTCAGTTCCGCCGAGATATGGGTATAAGAACATAAGAACATAATAAATAGAGCAGGAATAGGCCACTTGGCCCCTCGAGCCTGCTCCGCCATTCAATGAGATCATGGCTGATCTTGGGCTCAAAGCCACCTCCCTGCCCGCTCCCCATAACCCTTCACTCCATTATCTTGCAAAAATCTGTCTATCTCCACCTTAAATGTATTTAGTGACCCAGCCTCCACGGCTCTCTGGGGCAGAGAATTCCACAGATTTATGACCCTCTGAGAGAAGAAATTCCTCCTCATCTCAGTTCTAAAAGGGCGACCCTTTATTCTGAAACTGTGCCCCCGAGTTCTAGATTTCCCCACGAGGGGAAACATCCTCTCTGCATCTACCTTGTCGAGCCCCCTCAGTATCTTATATGTCTCAAAAAGATCACCTCTCATTCTTCTAAATTCCAATGAGTATAGGCCCAACCTTTCTTCATAAGTCAATCCCCTCATCTCAGGAATCAACCGTGTGAATCGTCTCTGAACTGCCTCCAATGCAAGTAAGGAAACCAAAACTGTACGCAGGACTCCAGGTGTGGTCTCACCAATACCCTGTACAGTTGTAGCAGGACTTCTCTGCTTTTATACTCCAACCATATGGATATCAGGGTGTGCGGCTTACAAGGGCGGGTGCAGCTGGTGTATCATTGCAAGCGCTGCCAACTCTCCCCAGCCACGCAAATGACCCCGTCACCACAGTTTGGACAGGGTCTCCAGCCTAGGACAAGCAGTTTCCTGCCTGCCACGTTTGTGAACGGCCCCCAGGAATTTCAGGTCAGTTCTTCCATTTTGTGATCTTTTCTTATCGAGAATATTCTGTCCAGGCAATCTTCAGTTAATGCTTCCTGAAAAAGAAACAGGTCACCCATTGCTCTGCTTGCAGATACCTACACTCTGCCCCCAGACTTCACTTACATGGAAAAAAGATACAAGTGGAACATTTTTCCTCAGTTCATTCAGTCAATGACATGAGCTTCTGCGCAGTTGTCCATTCCATCCTCATCATAATCACAATTCACCATGACTGCTTATGTGCCCGTGGGATTGCAAATGATTCCATACGATGACAGCATCAACAGTATAAGCAGCCACAGGATGTCATTGGCGCATTTGTCTCCATCAACATCTGTCATCGTTCCATATATGTCAGGCCTACTATAATTCCTGAAAGAGATACCATCAATAGGTTGCAACAGGTAACAAAGATTTTGTCATCGGTATCGTAAGATCTGGAAAATTCTTAGTACTGGAAATACATCTATAAAACCCCAACTGTGCATATATGTGTGTCATTAGATTGGGGATTTGGTGCTGCAGTCATAGCTTCAAACCATATTGTCCATAATGTATGAAGGACAAAATAAAATTGAGTACAGAACTAACACAGTGTAACAGACACAAAAGCAAAATACTGCGGATGCTGGAAATCTGAAATAAAAACAGAAAATGCTGGAAATACTCAGCGGATCAGGCAGCATCTGTGGAGAGAGAAACAGAGTTAACGTTTCAGCTTGATGACCCTTCATCAGGACTGAAACGTTAACTTTGTTTCTCTCTCCACAGATGCTGCCTGACCTGCTGAGTATTTCCAGCATTTTCTGTTTCTATTACAGCATGCCAGACATTCTGCAGGATCATGTCAATAAGTTTGACTGTCAGTCCTGAATTTCCTGCATAGTTCGGATTGTGCTTGAATGACGGAATAAACCTTGTCTGGGTTCAGGAATGGCTCACAAGGTAATGATGACAGCTTAGTCATCACAATCCATCCATGCATTGAATTAAAAACATTTTCTGTTTCGATAAACGGCTACCTGGAGAGGCCATTCTTGATTTACTATTGGGCTTCTGATGGGAGGTGGGAACATGAGTACATGATTATAATGTCCCTGGGTTCAACCTTATCCAAGGGCTTTTAGAGTGAATGGGCCAGATTCCCCAGGAATTATACATTGGGAAATGCTAAGCACACATGAAATGATTTTTAAGGATAGTCTGGAGACGTTGGGAATGAAGAATGCACTAAATAGTAATGACGATAATTTCAAAACCCAGAGCTAAGGGGACTGGGTGACACAATGAAGTAGCATTCTGTCCTTTCACCATTCTTGCCTGGGTTTGGGCCAAGTGTACACTGATGGGATAAAATCCTGTTTCTCAGAAAGCTGCTGGATGCCTATAACACCGATTGAAAAGGATTTAGATATTTTGAGTAACTGGGCAAATAGGTGGTAGGTGCAGTTAAATGGCAGCAAGGAACCAAAAGAGGGGATTATGTGTTTAATGGATGAATTGTGTAGTATGCTGATTGGGGAAGGGTTCTAGAGGTTACTGTGGATATATGCATGAAATCATGAGGCCTGTAAAAAGGCCAAGCCAGGCCAGGTAATAAAATGATTGCTTTATTGACTAAATCCTCTTTGAAAAAATAGCTAACTTAATACCTGGTTAAGAATAGTGCTGGAGGTTAGAAAATGAGTTTGAATATAGATAACCAGGTATTTAGTGGAGTGATATGATTTTAATCCTGTTGGGACAATGGAAATGACATCTGTGAAATGGGATGTGTCAGAGTTGAATAATATAGATTGTTCTGTTCAATTGATCTCCTGGGATTTCCACTCAATTACTTCAAGGGTGAGAGGGAAAATTCACAGAGCTTTATTATCTTGAAGTTTTTGTCTATAGCTATTTGTCTCCATCAATGGAGTTTTAATAAAAGTTGGGTAGAGATCATGAAAGTGCAAATTTTATATGAAAAACTGAACAGGCTGGGGCTCTTTTCTCTCTAAAAGGAAAGGCCGAGGGGTGACCAAACAGAGGTCTTTAAAATCATGAAGGGGTTTGATAGGGTAGATGTAGAGAAGATGTTACCATTTGTGGGGCAGTCCAAAGCAATGGGTCATCATGATAAGATAGTCACCAATAAATCTAATAAGGAATTCAGGAAAAGGTTCTTTATTCTTAGAATGGTTGGAATGTGGAACTTGCAATCACACAGAGTATTTGAGGCAAATAGCATAGCTGCATTTAAGGGGACGCTACAGGGAGAGAGGAATAGAAGGTTTTGTTCATAAGGTTAGATGAAGCAGAGTGGGAGGAGGCTTGTGTGGAGTATAACCACCAGCATTGACCTGTTGGTTCGAATGGTCTGTTTCTATGTTGTAAATTCCAGGTAATTACCTGTTGAGAAGAGCAAGACATGTTGGGTGAATGGCCTTTTCTTGTCCTGTATTTTCTTACATTTTAAGTCTTGGTGTTTCTGCTTATGAAGTCTAAACTACAAAAAAATACATGTCAGATCAATCATTAAAACCAGTCTGCTAGTTATATATTCCATCACCAGCTATTCTCCTGCTTGTTGTGGTAAGAACCAGTAGCCATCAACCACTTGACATCTTAAATAGCAATTGTTTTGGCTGGGTTTTATATTCTGCATCTTACATTACGGTGCTGAAAAGTAAAGTTAATGGAAACATAAAACTTAGTCTGTTGATGCCTCTAATTGGTAAACAGGGACAGTCTTAAATTGGCTCAGTGCTAATACCAACAATATGCCCATTTCACCAAGGCCTGCTACAGTGCTGTCACACAATCAAAGGGTGCAGTCCCTGCACAGCTAGACCTGTCAATGGCAAAGGAAATGTGAGGTGTGAGACTGGTATTCAGAAGAAGTGAGACCGATTGATTGCAAGTCCACTTAAATAGGTGGAGCTGTATTTACTTTTACGAGTGGAATACATTCAAATATTTTGCAGTGTTAAAGCACTTTGAGCGAGACATGATGGGTCTGTGTGCAGCACTTCAGCATATGAGAAACTAAACACCACCCCTTTAAATAATCAGATGAGCAGATGCTGATCAATGCTTAATTCAAAGTGATAATTACAGCCAGAGATTAGTGGGGAAGGCTGGAAGGGAATCAATAGTTACCAGGGAGACTAACATGGTGGGCATAACATCAAAAAAGATATAAAAACATTTAAGATAGAAAGGGATAGATAATTCATAAACAAATCAAACATAAAGAGGATAAAACCTCTGGTCCAGATGGATTGCACCCACGCATATTAAAAGAAGTTAGGTAAGAGATGCCAGAGGCACTATTACATATATATAAAAATTCATTAGAAAATGTAATAGTACCAGAGGACTGGCGGACAGCTAATGTGATTCCTATATTTAAAAAGGGAGATAGAACAAGTCCAGGGAACTATAATCCAATTAGCTTAATGTCGATGGTAGGAAAGATAATGGAATCCTTACTCAAAGATTTGAGAGAGAAACTGAAAACATAATGGCCCCTATTTTCCGGGGCCTACGGGTATGTACGGGCCCCATTAGTTCCAAGTTTTTGCGCGCGAAGTGCATGCGCGAAAACCTGGAACTTGCGATCTGTCAAGAATCTTCTTGACAGATCATAGTCATCCCTGGGAAAAGGGCCTCTGCGGGTGGAGAGTTGGGCTACTGCCCAGCGAATGCCAATTAAATTTTTATGGACGGTAAAAGCAGGTGTAAGGCCTGCTTTTACCAGCGTAAGAGTTTAAATGAATATAAAAATATATTTTTTTCAATTATTTAAACATTAAAGCACCTGTAAAATAAGTTAAGGTTATTTTTGGCCCCTTTAAAACATTAAAAAAATCAAAAAATTAAATTTTTGTTTTAAATGTTTAATTAAATTGTATTTTAATTAAGTTTTAAATGTATAATATTTTTTATTATTTTGTTATGTAAATGTGTTTTTTATGTGATCCCCATTCATGCTTATGAGGATTCCATAAGTATGGAATCCCCATAAGCATGAATGAGGATCCCCTTCTTTCATTGGTTGGGCTGGCCCACGTGATCCCAGGGGCGCTTGCGAACTGCCTACGCCCCTGGGATACGTGGGCCTCTACACATGACTACACATAAAGGCCCAGGAGTGTGAGTCTCTGTGGATCCTGAGGTAGAAGATAGATGTGGATTTTATTGCGTATCGGAGGCATTTCCCCGCGGGAAGCCTCCGACTGCAAATTCAGGCCCATTAAAGAATAGTCAGCACGGACTTTAAAAGGGAAGGTCATGCTTGACAAACCTTATTGAATTCTTTGAAGAAGTAACAGAAAGGGTAGACAAGGGTAATGCAGTAGATATAATATATTTAGATTTCCAAAAGGCCTTCGATAACGCATAGTAAATACATGACCAAGGTCAGAACATGTGGAGTCAGGGGACAAGTAGCAGAACGAATACCAAGCTGGCTATAAAACAGAGAGTAGGTGTTAAAGGTAGTTACTCAGACTGGCAAAAGGTGGGAAGTGGTGTTCCACAATGATTGGTGCTGGGACCACTGTTGTTCACTATTTACATAAACGATTGGACTCGGGAATCGGAAGTACAATTTCAAAATTTGCAGACGATGCCAAATCGAGGGCTATAATTAATACAGAGCAGGACTGCGATAAAATACAGGAAAATATTAATAAACTTGCAGAATGGGCACATAACTGGCAAATTAATTTCAATTATAAGTAAGTGTGAGATGGTACTTTTTGACAGGAAGAATAAGGAGACCACATACTCCTTAGAAAATAAGTGGAGCAGATGGATCGGGCGTACAGATACACAAATTACTGAAAGTAGCAATGCAGGTTAATAAGATGATAAAAAGGCAAACAAAGCACTGGGGCTCATTTCTAGAGGGATAGAATTGAAAAGCAGAGAAGTTACATTAAATTTGTATTAGACCACGTTTGGAGTACTGTGAACAGTTCTGGTCTCCATGTTATAAAAAGAATATCGAGGCACTGATGTAGGTACAAAATAGATTTACTAGGATGATACCATAAGTGTGAAGTGATACCCATCAGGGAAGATTGAACAAGCTGGGGCTCTTTTCTCTAAAAAGGAGAAGACTGAAGGGGTGACCTAATGGAGGTCTTTAGGATTATGAAAGAGTTTGATAGGATAGAGGTAGAGAAGATGTTTCCACTTGCGGGCAAGACCAGAACTAGGGGCCATAAATATAAGATGGTCACTAATAAATCCAATTGGGAATTCAGGAGAAACGTCTTTATCCAGAGAGTGGTTAGAATGCGGAACTCGCTACCACATGGAGTAGTTGAGGCGACGAGCATAGATGCATTTCAGGGGAAGCTGGATAAACACATGAGGGAGAAAGGAATAGAAGGATATGTTGATGGGGTGAGATAAAGAAGGGTGGAAGGAGGCTCGTGTTGAGCACAAACACCGGCATGGACCTGTTGGGCCGAATGACCTGTTTCTGTGCTGTAAGTACTATGAAACTATATAATGCTATGTAGTCAGTACTCAGCAGAACAGGAGGACAAGTGTGGTTAACTTGAAATCATGAGGTGAGGGAGAGAAAGTAACTTTACTTGAAGAGAATGAGAAGTGTAACAAATAGGTCTTTTGATTTTAAGATTTAAGATGATAAAAGCTAATTACAACCTACCTGTAAAAGAAGAGATCCAAACCTTAGTCAAGCTGCATAAAGCTCTGAAGTGACAATGTTGTTTTCAAGCTGAAGGAAATCACAAGTTAAAGGAACTGTTCTGCTTTCTCACTTAATGAGTTGGATGACTCATGTGGCATGTAACATGCCCCTTTCATTTGAAAAAGAGAAACTTGCTTGTTGATTCAGTTCTGCTGTCACGCTGAGAATGCTTTGTTTTCTTGACTTGTGGTGACCTGCCAAGTAAGTTCTGATTCCAAACATCTTGGCTTTTATTTTTGACCTAGAAAAAAATGCATTTGCTTGCAGCCCATTTCAATCAGGTTTTCTGACCTTGATGAGCAGAGGGCCTAATCATAAAGCTGGTAAAGTAATTGGAAATGGTTAACTGCAGTTGTTAAGAGAAGGCAGTACAGGAAAAAAATGAACCAGAAAAATCAGGACAGAGTCATGGAATTGAAGATTAAAAAGGAGGTGTTGCACCTAATAAAGAAGACCAAAGTCTAGGGGCTGTGCAAATCAGAATGTCTGTCACCAGCAATCCATACTGCCCAACTGAGGGAGCCAGCAAAGTGCTATAGTCAGATCTGATGTTGGTGCCTATTTTGGAACAGAACAATAACCAAGATGATGATAGCTGTTGTAGTGTTGTATAACTGTTGTAGTCTGCCATAAATCAAAGTAAACACAAAATGTACCCTGCTTATTTGGATTCGTGATATGTTCAGGATCTCTTTGCCTTCTTTAAAGCTTATGGCTCTGATATATTTGAAGACAGACTGATTTAACAGCCTGAGCTGGTTGCTTTTGAAAATATATATGTGTAATAGTGCCTCTGCTATCTCTTCCCTAGATTCTTTTAAAATGCGCAGATGTAATCCGTCCAGACCAGGGATTTTATCCTCTTTGAGTTTGATTAGTTTATTTAATATATCTCCTCTCTTTATTTTAAATGCGGTTATATCATTTCTAATCTCATCTTCCAATGTTATGTGCACCTCAGCTATCTGCCTAGTAAATACTGCAGCTAGGTAATTATTTTATATTTCTGCCATTTCATTATTGCTGCCTATTATTTTATCCTGTCCATCCCTTAATGGCCTTATTCCCATCCCGACTTTCCTTTTTTTATTTCTGTGCCTGTAGAATATTTTAATATTTTGTTTTATGTTCCTTGATAATTTAGTTTCACAGTTACTCTTTGCCTTCCTAATTGTTATGATGCGGAGATGCCGGTGTTGGACTGGGGTGGACAAAAGTGAGAAGTCGCACAACACCAGGTTATAGTCCAACAGCTTTATTTGAAATCACAAGCTTTCGGAGCGCTGCTCCTTCATCAGGTGAAGTTCACCTGACGAAGGAGCAGCGCTCCGAAAGCTTGTGATTCCTAATTGTTATTTTGACTTCTCTCCTAATCTCTTCATATTCTCCCTTGTTATGCTTTCCCCTGCTGTCCATGTATTTAGTTTATGCCTCTTTCCTTACCCTCATTTTTTCCCTTATGTCTTTATTCATCCATGGTGTCTCATTAGTGTTTAGTTTGTTCTTGTTTTTTAGTGGAACATATTTTTCCTGGACTCTGTTGAACACTGTTTTAAATGTTTCCCACTGCTGTTCTGCATCATTATTTGCCAATATTGTTGTCCATTTTATTTTCCCAAGATCTATTCTCAGCCCCTCAAAATTGGCTTTTCTCCAAACTATTACCCTGGTCTTTGTCATGCTTATGTCCTTCTCAATTATTATCTTAAAGCGTATTATATTATGGTCACTATTTCCTAGATGTTCCCCTACTTTTATTTCTCTTATCTGCTCTGGTTCATTCCCAATTACTAGATCCAGTAGTGAATCCTCACTTTTTGGACTTCTTACATACTCAGTTAGAAAGGAGTCCTGTACACACTGTAGGAACTCCATTCCCTTATCCCCTTTATCTACCTGTTCTGGCCAATTAATTTTGGGGCAAATCAAATCACCCATGATTATTATTCTAATTTTACTAATTTCCCTAATTTGTTTGCATATTTCTTCCTCCACCTCCCTTCCACTATTAGGTGGGTTGTAGACTACCCATATTAATGTGATTGATCCTTTATTATCTTTTATCTCTATCCACATGGATTCTATTTCTGTCTTACTGATGGCTGTGTCACTTTTTTCTACTGTTATTATGTTATCTCCAATAAGTATAGTTAATCCACCTCCCCTTATTCCCCCTCTATTTTCTCTAAATATGTTATATCCTGCAATGTTTAATTCCAAGTCCTGATTTTTCTGTAGCTATGTCTCAGTAATCCCGACTATATCTGATTCCTCACAATGTATTAGTGCCTCCAATTCCCCTGTTTTATTGCGGACACTATGTACATTGCTGTACAGACAGTTCAACACATTTTTAATAGCAGCTCCTCTCACTTTATTTTCAACCATCTTTTTACCCTCCTGTTCTATAACTCTATTTATTCCCTGGCCATTTATGCCCTCCCTTAGTTTAGTCTATCCTATGCTCTACTTTTCTGTTTCATTTATATTTAGGCTTGTTTCAATTCTTGTAGATCCCTCCTCCGCGCCCCCTGTCTTACTAGTTTAAAGCCTTTGCCACCTCCCTATTTACCCTTTCCGCTAGGACACTGGTCACAATCTGGTTCGGATGGAGCCCAATAACTGATGTAACTGGGTAGACAAGTATTTCTTCAATTTGTTTATGGGATGTGGGCGTCGCTGGCAAGGCCAGCATTTATTGCCCATCCCTAATTGCCCTTGAGAAGTTGGTGGTGAGCTGCCTTCTTAAACCGCTGCAGTCTGTGTGGTGAAGGTACTCCCACAGTGCTGTTAGGTAGGGAGTTCCAGGATTTTGACCCAGCAATGATGAATGATCGGTGATATATTTCAAAGTCAGGATGGTGTGTGACTTGGAGGGGAACTTGGAGGTGGTGGTGTTCCCATGCGCCTGCTGCTCTTGTCCTTCGAGGTGGAAGAGGTTGCGGGTTTGGGAGGTGCTGCCGAAGAAGCCTTGGTGAGTTGATGCAGTGCATCTTGTAGATGGTACACACTGCAGCCACGGTACACCGGTGGTGGAGGAAGTGAATGTTTAAGGCGGTGGATGGGTTGCCAATCAAGCGGGCTGCTTTGTCCTGGATGGTGTCGAACTTCTTGAGTGTTGTTGGAGCTGCACTCATCCAGGCAAGTGGAGAGTATTCCATCACATTCCTTACTTGTGCCTTGTAGATGGTGGAAAGGCTTTGGGGAGTCAGGAGGTGAGACACGTGCCGCAGAATACCTAGCCTCTGACCTACTCTTGTTGCCACAGTATTTATGTGGCTGGTCCAGTTAAGTTTCTGGTCAATGGTGACCCCCAGGATGTTGTTGGTGAGGGATTCGGCAATGGGGCGATGGGGCGAATGTCAAGGGGCGGTGGTTAGACTCTCACTTATTAAAGATAGTCATTGCCTGGCACTTCTGTGGCGCGAATGTTACCTGCCACTTATCAGCCCAAGCCTGAATGTCGTGCAGGTCTTGTTGGATGCAGGCATGGACTGCTTCATTATCTGAGGAGTTGTGAATGGCGCTGAACAGTGTGCAGTCATCAGCGAACATCCCCATTTCTGACCTTATGTTGGAGAGAAGGTCATTGATGAAGCAGCTGAAGATGGTTGGGCTTAGGACACTGCCCTGAGGAACTCCTGCAGCGATGTCCTGGGGCTGTGATGATTGATCTTCAACCACCACAACCATCTACCTTTGTGCTAGGTATGACTCCAGCCAATGGAGGGTTTTCCCCTCGATTCCCATTGACTTCAGTTTTACCAGGGCTCCTTGATGCCACACCCAGTCAAATGCTGCCTTCATGTCAAGGGCAGTCACTCTCACCTCACCTCTGGAATTCAGCTCCTTTATCCATGTTTGGACCAAGGCTGTAATGAGGTCGGGAGCCGAGTGGTCTTGGCGGAACCCAAACTGGGCATCAGTGAGCAGGTTATTGGTGAGTAAGTGCCGCTTTATAGCACTGTTGATGACACCTTCCATCACTTTGCTGATGATTGAGAGTAGACTGATGGGGCAGTAATTGGCTAGATTGGATTTGTCCTGCTTTTTGCGGACAGGACATACCTGGGCAGTTTTCCACATTGTCGGATAGATGCCAGTGTTGTAGCTGTACTGGAACAGCTTGGCTAGAGGCGCGGCTAGTTCCGGAGCACAAGTTTTCAGCACGATAGCCGGGATGTTGTCGGGGCCCATAGCCTTTGCTGTATCCAGTGCACTCAGCCGTTTCTTGATATCACGTGGAGTAATAAAATTAGTTGAAGACTGGCTTCTGTGATGGTGGGGACCTCAGGAGTAGGCCGATATGGATCATCCATCGGCACTTCTGGCTGAGGATGGTTGCAAACCTTTTAGCCTTATCTTTTGCACTCACGTGCTGGGCTCCACCATCATTGAGGATGGGGAAATTCATGGAGCCTCCTCCTCCCGTTAGTTATTTAATGGTCCACCACCATTCACGACTGGATGTGGCAGGGCTGTCGAGCTTTGATCTGATCCATTGATTGTGGGATCGCTTAGCCCTGTCTATAGCATGCTGCTTCCGCTTTTTAGCATGCATGTAGTCCTGTGTTGCAGCTTTCCCAGGTTGGCACCTCATTTTTAGGTACGTCTGGTGCTGCTCCTGGCATGCTCTTCTACACTCGTTATTGAACCAGGGTTGGTCCCCTGGCTTGATGGTAATGGTATAGTGAGGAATATGCCGGGCCATGAGGTTACAGATTGTGGTGGAATACAATTCTGCTGCTGCTGATGGCCCACATCACCTCATGGATGTCAAGTTTTGAGCTGCTAGATCTGTTCTGAATCTATCGCATTTAGCATGGTGGTAGTGCCACACAACACGATGGAGGGTGTCCTCAGTGTGAAGACGGGACTTCGTCTCCACAATGACTGTGCGGTGGTCACTGCTACCAATACTGTAAGGGACAGATGCATCTGCGACAGGTAGATTGGTGAGGACGAGGTCAAGCAGATTTTTCCCTCGTGTTGGTTCTCTCACCACCTGTCGCAGGCCCAGTCTGGCAGTTACGTCCTTCAGGACTCAGCCAGCTCGGTCAGTAGTGGTGCTACCGAGCCACTCTTGGTGATGGACATTGAAGTCCCCCACCCAGAGTACATTCTGTGCCCTTGCTACCCTCAGTACTTCTTCCAAGTCGTGTTCAACATGGAGGAGTACTGATTCATCAGCTGAGGGCGGGCGGTAGGTGTTAATCAGCAGGAGGTTTCCTTGCCCATGTGCCATGCGACTTCATGGGGTCCGGAGTCAATGTTGAGGACTCCCAGGGTCACTCCTTCCCAACTGTATACCACTATGCTGCCACCCCTGGTGGGTCTGTCCTGCCATTGGCTGAAAGGTATGATTCTGTGAGTATGACTATGTCAGGCTGTTGCTTGACTAGTCTGTGGGACAGCTCTCTCAATCTTCGCACAAGTCCCTAGATGTTAGTGAGGAGGACTTTGCAGGGTGTACCGTTGCCGTGTCCGTAGCTGGTGCCGAGGTTGATGCCGGGTGGTCCGTCCAGTTTTTTTCTTATTATTGTGTTTCGTAGCAGTTTGTTACAACTGAGTGGCTTGCTAGACCATTTCAGAGGGCATTGCTGTGGGTCTGGAGTCACATATAGGCTTACAAAGCCATGATGCACCATGAATAATGGTGTCATTCCATTCAAGAAATGAGGATGATTAGTGAAGGAGGTCCCTTGATGCCAAAGTGAAAATAGGAAGGTCACTGTTCTCTTGCCTTGCCTGCCTTTGTCAAGTCATTAAACATTTTCCAACACTGGTGTGCTGTCCTGGGAGTTCTGGTGGCACTCACTCTCACTGCCACCTTCAACCACACGTCTCTTGTCAGTACCTTCAGTGGCTCCTTTACTGCAAGCACAGCAGGCAGTTTCTCTTCTGGCGAATTTCATCCAGAATGACCTTTAAGTCCACATTACTAAAATTTTGGGTTCACCTTCTTCTTCTGCCACCACTTGCCTGAGCCCTTCCTTGTGATCCTGTGGTGCCATGGAATGAACTTCCAGACACAATCGTAGAGGTGGAAACCCTGGAATCATTTCAGAAACAATTAGATCGATAGATGAATTAAGATGGGCCAAATGATCTCCTCATTTGTAATTATCTTGTGATCAATCTATTATAAATGTGTTATTACAATAAAACTAGCTCTGAGCTGCAGGGATATATTTGTTGAATCCTTCCATTGCTAGATAGAATTTGACTAGACTATGACGGATAGGTATGTAAGCTCGGCAGGTGCCTCTTGGGGTTGGTGGGGTTAAAAGGCTTTCCAAACGATGTTTACCAGTGAGCCAACAATCAAACTAAAAAGGAGGTTGACAGTACACTGGGTAATCTTGGTATTTTTCTTGCTCACTACGTGACACAGTGACAATCCGACATTAAAGTGGATTCCAAAATGAAAATGTCAGTTGCATGCAGCACCAGAGCCTTGAGAATGACAGGAGACCCTTGTCCTTCCCCCAAAACTCTCCCCCTTTTAACAAAAAATGTTCTAAAACCAATGTTTTATTAATTGCTTTGGGGTAGAAATTAGGTCGCGCCCCATTTGGGGCGCAAATATCGTCTGGACGCAAATATTAGCGCCTGGCGCTAATTATCGGCACTGACTGGAAACTTCACTTTTACCGCCCCGGGAGGTGAGTGGAGCGCTAAATCAGGCGCTGCACACCTGTCTTAAGGCGCAAAGGCCAAGGAGTGAGGCGCTAACTCAGCGCGCGAGCGCAGCGCAGCTGCTGCCAGTTAGCGAGGGAACACAGACACACTGGCGCCGACCACTTCTTAAAGCGGGGGGGGCCAACTTGCTCCCCAGCCACACCCTGCTCATTGCAGCCTTGAATCTCGGCCTGGAGAGACCTGTGAATCCATTTTGCTGCCAAGCATGGAGAGGGTGAGAGAACGCGCTCATCGCTTCACCGAGCGGGCCTTGGATGCTCTGGTTGGCGCGGTGGAGCGCAGACGATGTATGCTCTTCCCTGAGAGTGGCAGGAGGCCTTTGCCACGCGAGTTCAGAAGAGTGTGGAGGGAGGTGGCTCAGAGCGTCTCCTCCAGGAGCATGGTGCCCAGGACCCATACTCAATGCCGCAAAAAGTTCAACGACCTCACTCGGGTCGTCAGGGTGAGTGGCTTTTTCTCAATACCTCTCCATCCCTCCATCTCAACCTCACTCTATGGCCAGAGGGTCTTAAAACCCCAATGCACAACACTCATCCAACACCTATGGCCCTTTCATGAAACACACACACACATTCCACACTTTGCATACAGTAAGGGCTATTCACCTATGGGAGGCACATCAGGCAAGACCATGGCTGCATACAGTAAGGGCTATTCACCTATGGGAGGCACATCAGGCAAGACCATGGCTGTATATTTACTCAGATGCTGTCCTTTTTCTTGCAGGCCAAGCTGGCGCATAATCGGAGACAGCAGCAACGGACAGGTGGAGGGCGGCCTCAGCTGCAACCCCTCAGCGATCTTGAGGAGCGCGTCCACAGGATTGTGGCAAGCCGGGTGATCGGTCCCGTCGCCACTGGAGACGCCGACCCCGTTCTGGACAGCAATGGTAAGGTCATCACCTTTTTGTCCTCTGTCCTTCCACTTGTCCCTCACAACACCAGCCTTTGACACTTTCAATCCAACTTGCTAACTCGCTGCACTTATTCCTCCCTTACTGCCACCCTGTCCTCACGCTAAAGCCACTCTTGTACCTCCCTGCTTTCAGATGGTGATTCACCAGCTGAGGAGACGGGCCCTGAAGCTGCCACTGGGAGTGATGCTGCAGCTGAGGAGGAAGAGGAAGCCGGAGCATCAGTGCCACCCTCTCCCGAGGAAGCCCATGCCCACACTGGGAACACGCCTTCCCTGGAGGGGAGCAGGGGGGAAGGGTCTGATGAGGGTGAAGCTCCAGGACCCAGCGGGCTGCAGCAACGCCATGGGGTGGGTAGGGAAGAACGGGGGCCTTCTCCCCAGAGGGAGAGTATGCCAGACACTCCTACTGCAATGGACGCAGAGGAGGAGCGGCTGATCGCAGAAATGAACACCCAGGCAGTGGGCATGCACACTGAGCTCATGGGTGCAGTGGGAAGGGTGCCCGAATGCATTGCGTCACTGGCAAGGAGTGTGGAGCACTTCGCTGTAGCACAGGCGGATGCCACACTAACGCTTAGTGCTGCAATTCAGTCACTGGCTGCCGTGATCCAATCTCTGACTGCTCTCATACAGACTCAGATTGAGGCCACGCGAGCACAGACTGCTGCCAACCTCGATGGTTCGTGCACATGTCCCCGGGGCTGTCACCGCGCCGCAGCAGGCCAGCAATCTGTTCTCCGGCAGATTGCTCGGGATGCTGAAGTGCTGCCCCGTGGGAGTGCCAGTGTGTTGGGCGAGCAGTGAGTTGCTGTCCTCTCTCACGATGACAGCATTCCTGCTGCCAACACTGTCACTTCTCCACTGCACTTGCCACCGCCTGTAGGACAGACTGCTGCCGCCCATGCAGAGTTGGGTGCAGTCTGCAGCCGGGCCCTCCAGGCCCAGAACTGGTCGAGGCCGTCCTTCAGGGGCATCTGCAGTGTCAGGGTCTGACGAGCAGCAGCCTTCCACCAGCCTTGCTGCAGCCACTGAGGTCCCATTACGGAGGAGCAGTAGGGTTAGAAGGGGGGAAGTGCGCAAGGGAAGGAGATCACCCTCGAAGGGCAAAAAGTAGGAGGTGTGACAAAATGCTGGTCATTTTTTTATTAAAGGTCGAGGTTCGTGGTCCAACTTTTGTTTAGTGTTTTGGACATTATCTCCAGGTTGTGAGAACCAGTTATGTTATTGACTGTTTTTTTGTGTTTATTTCTATGAGTTTGTCATGAGGAATTGACACACACAGAGTTTGTAAAATAAATAAGTTTCTGTATTCAAAATATACATGGTTGGTGGTTGGAATTATTGGTGCCTTGGCCGGCTTAGGGGTTGCGTGCTGGGTTCATTAATGTTGGTAGCAATGGCAGGGGCCCTAGAAGCGGCTTGCTATTAGCCGTTGACGGACGGCCCTTGCAGTTTGACCATTGTGGGCCGCCCTCCTGCCTTGGTGCTGCTGATGATCATCGTCCTCGTCCTCTTCCTCCTCTTCCTCCTCCTCCTCTGGTGGTGCTCCAAGGCCTGGTGGCATTGGCTGGGTCCTGAGGATTGCCATGTTATGCAACATGCAGCACACGACTACGAAGTTCGATACTCGCTCAGGCGAGTACTGCAGGGCTCCTCCAGAATGGTCCAGACAGCGGAACCGTTGCTTCAGCACGCCGATTGTGTGCTCAATAATGTTCCTGGTAGCTTGATGGCTCTCATTGTACCGCAGCTCAGCAGGGGTGTTGGGCGTACGGAGCGGTGTCATCAGCCAGGTGCTCAATGCATACCCCTTGTCCCCGAGAAGCCAACCAACTGGCTGATGCGATGCCTCGAAAAGTTCTGCCACAGTAGTCTGGCGCAGGATAAAAGCATCGTGGCAGCTGCCAGGATACTGGGCATTGACAGCGAGTATCAGCTGTCTGTGGTCACAGACCAACTGGACATTCAAGGAATGGAACCCCTTTCTGTTCCTGAATTCCTCGGCATTCTCATGCGGAGCACGCAAAGCCACATGCGTGCAGTCAATGGCGCCCTGCACCATGGGGAAGCCCGCTACCCTCGCAAAGCCCAGAGCGCGGTCACGCTGCTTGTCTGGGGTCATGGGGAAAGAGATGAACTCTCGTCTCCTTTTGAAGAGGGCATTTGTGACCTGCCGGATGCAGCAATGCACCGCGAACTGGGAGATATTGGCGAGGTCCCCAGCAGCAGCTTGAAATGAGCCAGTAGCGTAAAAGTTCAAAGCCACTGTGACCTTCACTGCCACCGACAGAGACGTCCTGGACCTCAGTTGAGGCTGCAGATCTGGCTGCAGCAGGTGGCAGAGCTCAGTGACCACCTCCTTGCTGAATCGCAGCCTTCGCAAACACAGCTCCTCGGACATATGGATGTAGGAGAGCTGTTCACGATATACCCTGGGAGGGTAAGCTCTCCTGTACATACGCCTGATGGCCCTCCTCCGTCTGGCCATCATTGCCACTCTCTCTCTGCGTCTCTGTATCCTCCGATTCAGCTGGAGCAGGACGACGCCCCCAATCAGTGCAGCCCCCATATTCTCTTTGCAAGCAAAGTAATGAAGGACAGCAACTAAAGTAGCAGCAAAGTTAGGATCAATAGGCAAAACTACCTCACAAAGCGTTGAGTCAATGTAGAAGTCTCTCTTTCTCTCTCTCCGAATCTCTCTCTCTCTCTCAGAACGAGTGGTGCAAAAATGTCGACCACAGAAAAAGACAGGAAGAGGCCCCCTTTAAATAGCGCCCCCCCCCAGCCCCACAGCGATTGATAGCGTTTCAGTCTTCCGGTCGTTGGAAGCGCCAGGCGGTAAGGCAGGGGGTGCCACTCAATTTCCGCTCCGGGGCGCCACAAGGGCGTTGCACCATGGAATGACGTCACAATCTGCGCGCGCAGGTGGTCGCAGCGGTAAGTTTTAGCGCTGCCGCACAATCTCAAGTTAAGTTCCCGAGCGGCGCAAACATCGCTGCGCCCGGGCGTTAGCGGCTTTGCGCCCCATTAGCACCCTCTTAAGGCGCTAACGGGAGGCGCAACCAACTGAATTTTTACCCCTTTGTTTCCAGATCTGATGAAGATATTGGTAGGAAATATCACCCATTCAGCAGAAAGATCTTTTTAAAACTTACCCTCTTGATATTTTTCTCCCTCAGCAAAGCTTACATTTTTTTCTCTAAGCTTTCTTCATTGGTCATGTTTTCCTGACTATCATGCTGCTGTGAATTCTGGTAGAAACGACTTTAATTTCTAACATCAGCAGACATCACAGTACTTCTCTTATCAACATATTTACTGCACTAAAATGCTTGTGAACCCTTTGTCTTGACTTTTCCCATTGAGCTTTTAATGTGTCTTGTTGATGTAGCCGAATCATTTTTTGTTGGAATTTCTGTAGCACATCTAAACACTTCGAGCAACTGGTGCATTATCTTCAGTTGGTAAACAGCCCTACAGAGACTTAATTGCTCTTCCATTATGCTTGAAGAAGCTGCAACAGTTTCCTTTTGAGCAAATGCAATGGCTGCTTCCCACACCCACCGTATTAAAAGTAGCACATTTTCTGGAAAGCAAATTGGTGTAGAAATTAGTTATGGCTTATTTTTGGGCACATAACCAACCCGGGAGGCCCAAGGCTCACCTGAAATTGGACCTCACACCTCATTTGCTCAGCTTTGGGCTAGCTGCCGGCGAATGACGTGACTCCACATGCAACTCACATATTTAGCCTACAGACTATTGGGCCACTTGCCTTGCCAGCATGGTCGGATGAACAGCTCAAGGATGGTCTGGAAAAAGGTCAACATAGATTGTGTATTCGCCATGTTATAACGTTGATGTGCTGCAAGGAACCTCATGTGTCATCCTGTGGAACTGCCCCACTTTCAATTGCATATTTCCCACCTCTGTTTTCTTCTGTGCTGCACTGCAGTGTCAGTCTGGATTATATTTCCGGGTGCTGTGATGGGGCTTGATCCAACAGCCTTCGAATACAGAGGCAAGAGTGCTATTAATTGAGCTAACCTGACACTTATTGGTGCAGAGAATGCTAATGTTTAATAAAATTCTACATTGCTGGGACCAAAAACAGTTTAATGTAAGTCTTAAAAGTAATGACAATTGCAATACTCCTATTATGAGGACTTTGACATTTTTGTGTTAATCTATTTTAATATAATTATATTTCAGTTCCATTGATGGCAGAAAGACTTCCATTTATATAACGCCTTTCACAATCTCAGGATATCCTAAAGTTCTTTTTTTTAAGTGTTGTACTGTAGAGAAACACGGCAGCCAACTTGTGCACAGAAAGTCCCATGAACAGCAATGAGAAAATTGACCAAATAATCTGTTTTAGTGATATTGGCTGAGGGATAAATATTGGCCCAGGATACCAGAAAGAACTCCCCTGCTCATCCATGGGATCTTTTACGTCCACATGAGAGGGCAGACGGGGCTAAGGTTTAATGGCTCAGTGGCTAATGATGGGATACTGAGAAATACAGAGCATGAATATTGCAGGCTCGATCGCTGCTGGGCTTTCTTCCCCTCTCCCCCTGACGATGGTGACTTGGGTATTTACAGTCATCAGGAATCCTGCGCAAGTAGCCATTTTTCCAGTTGTGACGGCCAACAGCTGAGCCTGAACATGTTCTCTCCTACATCCACATACCCAAGGCACACTGGATAGTGATTAGAAGCAGGGCTGGTTTTATTTCTGCCCTCCCTCCCTATTCCTCCCCTGAACTCTATACCAGTTGGGGAACACAGAGCAATTCTCATGCCTCCACTGCCACGATGGCTGAGAGGAGCTCTTGTCAGCATAGTACCAGCAGCAATTGAGCCTGGAACCTTTATGCTCTGCTGTATCCCACCATTAGCCATCAAGTGAACTGAAATATGATTACACTAAAACAAGTAAACAAAAGAAAATGTCCATGTCTTGATGTAAGTGTGAATGGACTTTGTTTATTGTAATTTTTGTTGCTATTATGACGTTCATTTTACTGTTTCGTGTTCCACCAATTATTATGATTAATAATTAGTATCTTCTGCACCAATAAGTGTCAGGTTGGCACTCTGCATCCGGATGCTGTTGGTTCAAGCCCATTACAATAGCTGAGAACATAATCCAGGCTGGCACTCCAGTGCATTACTGTAGGAGGGCTATGTCGATGGAGATATCTTTTCATGAGATGTTAAACTGAAAACCTGTTCCAGTTTAAGAATAGCAGTAAGTTCACTTGGCCTTAATTGCAAGAGGATTTGAGTACAGGAACAAGGATGTCTTACTACAGTTGTACAAGGCCTTGGTGAGACCACACATGGAGTACTGTGTGCAGTTTTGGTCTCCTTACCTAAGAAAGGTTATACTTGCCATAGAGGGAGTGCAGCGAAGGTTCACCAGACTGATTCCTGGGATGGCAGGACTGTCGTATGAGGAGAGATTGGGTCGACTAGGCCTGTATTCACTAGAGTATAGAAGAATGAGAGGGAATCTCATTGAAACGTATAAAATTCTGACAGGGCTAGACAGACTGGATGCAGGGAGGATGTTTCCCCTGGCTGGGGGGGGGGGGGGGGGGTCTAGAACGAGGGGTCACAGTCTCAGGATATGGGGTAGGACATTTAGGACTGAGATGAGGAGAAATTTCTTCACTCAGAGTGTGATGAACCTGTGGAATTCTCTACCACAGAAGGCTGCGGAGGCCAAGTCACTGAATATATTTAAGAAGGAGATAGATAGATTTCTAGACACAAAAGGCATCAAGGGGTATGGGGAGAGAGCGGGAATATGGTATTGAGATAGAGGATTAGCCATGATCTTATTGAATGATGGAGCAAGCTCGAAGGGCCGAATGGCCTACTCCTGCTCCTATTTTTCTATGTTTCTATGTGCCCTGGCCAACATTTCTCCCTCAGTCAACACCACCAGAAGCATACAGCTCATTCCAGTTAAAGGGACGTTGCTGTTTTGAGAATGGCTTCTACGTTTGCCTATGTGATGACAATCACTGCATTTCAAAGTAACTCACTGTAGAGGAAGCACTTTGAGACGTTTCTGAGGGATGTGCTATGCCAATGCAAAATGTTATTTTTCAATGATGTTTCCAAACTTAATGAATATACTTGGATCTGTTTTTAAATGTGTACACATTTTCACGCTGAAGTTTAAAAAACAAGTGCATCAGTATTTAAACTAAAATCCAGTACAACAAGACGTATCTGTGCAAAATACTGTGCAACTCCATCAAATTGTGGATGAATCACCTAATTTGTATTTCCAATTAGCTTCCAGGGGAAGATTCATGTACCATAAATTGATCTCTTATTTTATTGTTCTGCATCAGGGTTGCTGCTGTGTAGTCATGGTAATTTCAGTCAGCAGCTGAAAGTGTGATACGTCCAGTATAATTTAAAAATAAACACCAGTAACGAACTTGTGGGATGAAGGATTGCGACTTAGTTTAGATCTTTTGCTGCTTTGTTTAGCATTATTAACGTAAGTGTCTAATGTGGAGGTAATGCATGCCGTCCTTGCACCTTAAGTTTTAATGCACATTTAGCCATTCACCACCAGATCTGGCTGGACCACATAAAGCATTATCGGGTCCTACTCTCCTCTGCCAAAACTGCTCACCATTCCAGGATCATTCTGGAATGCAAAGATAGCCCCCGGCTATTATTTTCTACTGCTAACTGTCTTCTTAAACCCCTCTCCCCTATCTCCACCACACTCACCTCCAACAAGTGCGAGGAGCTCATGGACTTCTTTGTCTCTAAGAATGAGACCATCCATTCAGCTGCCTCTGTCACTTCCCTTCCTTCCCCTAGCCCACCGGGCCAAATTTCCTCTAAGGTTCCCCCCTGCCCTAGCCCTGAACCCACATCTTTCTCCAGTTTCTCTCCGATCTCCCCTCTCCACGCTCATCTTGTCCATGAGACCCACTTCCTGCTCCCTCGACCCTATTCCCACTAAACTGCTGACCACCCAACTTTCTTTTCTGGCTCCCATGTTATCTGACATTGTTAATGGTTCACTCTCCTCAGGTATTGTCCCCCTCTCCCTCAAATCTGCTGTCATCACCCCTCTCAAAAAAACAACCCTTGACCCCTCCATCCTTACAAACTACCGCCCCATCTCCAACCTCCTTTCCTCTCCAAAGTCCTTGAACACGTCGTCACCTCCAAAATCTGTGCCCATCTTTCCTGGAATTCCATGTTTGAATCCCTCCAATCAGGTTTCCGTCCCTGCCACAGTACCGAAACAGCTCTCATCAAAGTCACAAATGACATCCTTTGTGACTGTGACAAAGGTAAACTATCCCTCCTCATCCTTCTTGACCTGTCTGCAGCCTTTGACATGGTTGACCACTCCAGCCTCCTCCAACGCCTCTCCACCATCGTCCAGCTGGGTGGGACTGCACTTGCCTGATTCCATTCTTATCTATCGAATCGCAGCCAGAAAATCACCTGCAATAGCTTCTCTTCCCACTCCCGCATCATTACCTCTGGGTCCCCTAACGATCTATCCTTGGTCCCCTCCTATTTCTCATTTATATGCTGCCCCTTGGCGACATCATCTAAAAACACAGCGTCAGTTTCCATATGTATGCTGATGACACCCAGCTCTACCTCACCACCACTTCTCTCGACCCCTCCACGGTCTCTAAATTGACACACTGCTTGTCCGACATCCAGTACTGAATGAGCAGAAATTTTCTCCAATTAAATCTTGGGAAGACCATTGTCTTCGGGCTCCACCACAAACCCCGTTCCATAGCCACCAACGCCATCCCTTTCCCTAACATCTGTCTGAGGCTGAACCAGACTGTTCACAACTTTGGTGTCATATTTGACCCTGAAATGAGCTTCCGACCACGTATCCACGACATAACTAAGACGCCTATTTCCACCTCCGTAATATCGCCCATCTCTGCCCTTGCCTCAGCTCATCTGCTGCTGAAACCCTCATCCATGCCTTTGTTACCTCTAGATTTGACTATTCCAATGCACATCTGGCTGGCCTCCCACCTTCTACCCTACACAAACTTGAGATCATCCAAAACTCGGCTGCCTGTGTCCTAACTCGCACCAAGTCCCATTCACTCATCACCCCTGTGCTTGCTGACCTACACTGGCTCCCGGTTAAGCAAGGCCCTGATTTCAAAATTCTCATCCTTGTTTTCAAATCCATCCATGGCCTCGCCCCTCCCTATCTCTTTAATCTCCTTCAGCCCCACAACCCCCCGAGATATCTGCACTCCTCTAATTTTGCCCTCTTGAGCATCCCTGATTATAATCGCTCAACCATTGATGGCCGTGCCTTCTGTTACCTAGACCCTAAGCTCTGGAATTCCCTGCCTAAACCTCTCCGCCTCTCTACCTCTCTTTCCTCCTTTAAGACGCTCCTTAAAACCTACCTCTTTGACCAAGCTTTTGGTCATCTGCCCTAACTTCTTATGTGGCTCGGTGTCAATTTTTTGTCTTATAACACTCCTGTGAAGCGCGTTGGGACATTTTACTACGTTAATGGTGCTATATAAATACAAGGTGTTCTTCTTGTTGTTAAGGTCATTATTAACACATCAACAATGCCCATAACTTCACCCTCCTTGACAATGATATTTTATACCTCTGAAGCTAAGAAAAATGTACGTGCAAGGCATTGTTTTGTATTGTATTTCCTATTGCACAGAGCATTCGAGAAGGTTTTTAATCCTAGCCGCAACAGTATGTACAGAAGATTTTTTTGATGGAAAAAAGTAAGTCTCATTGGGTGACCTTCAATTGCTGTTCTACCTGTGAGAAAGATATTTATAATTATAACTCACACCAACAATACGTACAATTTTGTTGCAGGAATCCTACTGACCCTTGTATGTTTTAAGCAGATGTCCATTCAACAGCAGCAACTTGCATTTATATAACTCCTTTATCGTAGTAAAACATCCCAAGGCACTTCACAGGAGCATTATCAAACCAATTTTGACACCAAGCCGCATAAGGAGACATTAGGACAGGAAAGCGGTAGGTTTTAAGGAGCATCTTGAAGGAGGAGAGAGAGAGGCAGAGAGGTTTAGGGAGGGAATTCCAGAGCTTAGGGCCTAAGCAGCTGAAGGCATTCCTGCCGCTTCAGGAACATTCTGGAGCGTGTGAGACCTTGGAAGTTCCATATTAAGGAACGCAGCTGGTGAAGGTTGTATGAGGTAAATTGCGTAGTAGGTTAGGCATTGAGGAATTTTGTTTGACTGGATTTGTTGGGGAATGGTAAAACGTTATGGGACTTTTCCTCAAGGAATCTATTGAGTTGGATAGAATCCATAACAATAACACCCTGCATTTATATCATAGAATCGTACAGCACAGAAAGGCTATTTGGTCCATCGTACCTGTGCCAACTCATTGAAAGAGCTATCCAATTAGTCCCACTCCCCTGCTCTTTCCCCATCGCCTTGCAAATATAGTGCCTTTAATGTAGAAAGGCACGACAAGGCACATAACAGAGAGAATTGTATACAAAATAAAAGTAGAAAATGCAGGCAACACTCAGCAGGTCAGGCAGCATCTGTGGAGCGAGAAACAGAGTTAATGTTTCAGGTTGATGACCTTTCATCAGAACTGGAAGAAGTTACAGATTTAACAGTTTTTAAGGAAATAGAGAGGCAGGGAACGGGGGTGGGGGGGGCGGAGGAAAGAACAAAGGAAAGATTTATGATAGGGTGGAAGGCAGGAGAGATTAAATGATAAAAAGGGCTGATGGTGCAAGGCAAAAGGGTGGTAATGGGACAAGTAAAGAATCAAAAGAGGTCCAGAGGAGGTGTAAATGGTTACAGCAGAACCATTACCAGCACCGAGAAAATGGGAGCAGTGGTTATGATCTAAAGTTGTTATGATGGAGCTGTACAAAACGCTAGTTAGGCCACAGCTGGAATACTGTGTGCAGTTCTGGTCGCCACACTATAGGAAGGATGTGATTGCATTGGAGAGGGTGCAGAGGAGATTCACCAGGATGTTACCTGGGCTGGAGCACTTCAGCTATGAAGAGAGACTGGACAGGCTGGGGTTGTTTTCCTTAGAGCAGAGAAGGCTGAGGGGGGACCTGATTGAGGTGTACAAAATTATGAAGGGCATAGATAGGATAGATAGAAAGGAACTTTTCTCCTTAGTAGAGGGCTCAATAACCAGGGGGCATAGTTTCAAGGTAAGGGGCAGGAGGTTTAGAGGGGATTTGAGGAAAAACTTTTTCACCCAGAGGGTGGTTGGAATCTGGAACTCACTGCCTGAAAGGATGGTAGAGGCAGGAACCCTCACAACATTCAAGAAGCATTTAGATGAGCACTTGAAACGCCATAGCATACAAGGCTACGGACCAAGTGCTGGAAAATGGGAATAGAATAGACAGGGCTTGATGGCCAGCGTGGACACGATGGGCCGAAGGGCCTCTTTCTGTGCTGTATGACTCCATGACCTCAATGTTGAGGCTGGAAGGCTGTAAAGTGCCTAATCGAAAGATGAGGTGCTACTCCCCCAGCTTACATTGTGGATAATCCTGAACGGTGTAGCAGGCCGAGGTCAGAGTGGAAGGAATAGGCTTGAGTAGGTTCTGTTGTGCTACCGCACCCCTTGCCTCACTATCCTTCACCCCGGCATCCTATCTTATTTGAGTTTTATTCTTGTGCTTTATTTCATCCTACTCCCTTGATTTTGTTATGGCCTTATCTCTCACTCGCAGCCAGCTGTTGTTCTACATCTAAAGGTTGTTCATTCTGCTGCTGTGTGTCAAGGGCTGGCTCATGAATTTAGCATGCAAGCACTAAAGTCTGACAGCTACTGGCAAGTCCTTTGTAGAATATGTGTATATACAGCAGCCAGTGAATTGTAAACCTCCTCTAATAATGATAAACAGGGTTCAAATTAATTGTGGCGCTCAGTAATCTACACTTGAGAATTAGGCAGCACATAATACTATGTAGACAAGTTGGCAACTTGCATAAAAGAACTTGGGATTTTTTGAAGTGAGAAAATTTGGTGAGGCTGACAGACTTACAGATCAAATAGTAATAAAATCTGTGAATGAAATGGGAATATTGAATGGTTTGGCTTAGGGATTCTTCAAACCTTTTACTTCATGTTTACTTTATTAATACGTATTTGCAATATCCAGCAATGTCTTGTGCTGTGCTTTCGACTTCAGAGCAAAATGCTTAATTGCACAAAGCTCTTAATTGCATTTGCTTCCCTTTATTTCTTTTTCAAATTTAGCTCAATTAATGAAGAGCACTTGTCAGCCTGTGATTTTTTCCCCCCTTTTAATTGTGTTCCCACTCCTGTTTTTTTTAATTCAGTCTCCAATATTTTTTCCATTGAGTATTTGTCTGTTGTCTGTTGCTGAAGCTACAGTGATAAAGTAAAATATATATTTAAACTAACACCTAAAAGACTAGTGGTATAGCATGTGTCCCTTGCAGACTGACTCCTCCCTCCCTTACCTTTATTTTTTGGTTGGGGGCAGATAGTGGTTACATCTAATCCTAAACAGGTGTGGAAGTAAATCTCTGTCTACTTTGTTTGATGCAGTGGGGGATTTCGTGTTGCTTACTGGTGACAGTTGGTGAGGTAAGAACCTCAACTTCAGCTTCAGAAGCAGCTGACTTTCCAACGTTTGAAAAATATGTTAATGACTAGCCGTTCCCTCCATTCTATTGCACATAGGAACATGGGAACATAGGAACAGGAGTAGGCCATTTATCCCCTCGAGCCTGTTCCGCCATTCAATGAGATCATGGCTGATCTGTGACCGAACTCCATATACCTGCCTTTGGCCCATATCCCTTAATAGCTTTGGTTAACAGAGCTAGCCTAGCCAAGCTGTTCCAGTACAGCTACAACACAGGCATCTATCCGACAATGTGGTAAACTGCCCAGGTATGTCTTGTCCACAAAAAGCAGGACAAATCCAACCCGGCAAATTACCGCCCCATCAGTCTACTCTCAATCATTAGCAAAGTGATGGAAGGTGTCATCGACAGTGCTATCAAGCGGCACTTACTCACCAATAACCTGCTCACTGATACCTAGTTTGGGTTCCACCAAGACCACTTGGCTCCCGACCTCATTACAGCCTTGGTCCAAACATGGACAAAGGAGCTGAATTCCAAAGGTGAGGTGAGAGTGACTGCCCTCGGCATCAAGGCAGCATTTGATCAAGTGTGGCATCAAGGAGCCCTAGTAAAACTGAAGTCAATGTGGGAATCGGGGGGAAAACTCTCCACTGGCTGGAGTCATACCTAGCACAAAGGAAGATGGTTGTAGTGGTTGGAGGTCAATCATCACAGCCCCAGGACATCGCTGCAGGAGTTCCTCAGGGCAGTGTCCCAGGCCCAACCATCTTCAGCTGCTTCATCAATGACCTTCCTCCATCATAAGGTCAGAAGTGGGGATGTGCACTGATGACTGCACAGTGTTCAGTGCCATTCACAGCTCCTCAGATAATGAAGCAGTCCATGCCCGCATGCAACAAGACCTGGACGACATTCAGGCTTGGGCTGATAAGTGACAGATAACATTCACGCCACAGAAGTGCCAGGCAATGACTATCTCCAACAAGCAAGAGTCTAACCACCACCCCTTGACATTCAACGGCATTACCATCACCGAATCCCCCACCATCAACATCCTGGGGGTCACCATTGACCAGAAATTAACTGGACCAGCCACATAAATACGGTGGCAACAAGAGCAGGTCAGAGGCTGGGTATTCTGCGGCGAGTGTCTCACCTCCTGACTCCCCAAAGCCTTTCCACCATCTGCAAGGCACAAATAAGGTGTGTGATGGAATACTCTCTGACGTAATAAAGACTCACTACGCACTTGAACATAAAGCAAGGCTTTAATCAACTTGTAACAAAACATGGAGATCTAGTTAGCAGTCACTAGCTTCCTGTTTCCAGATTGTCTCTGCCCAAGGTGGGCCCATGCCTGAGTATTTATACTCCCTGGACGGCGCCCCAGCTGGCCACCCAGTAGTACTTCCTGAGTTGTTACTTGCGATTTATGACATTCTTCCTCCCTAAAAGGTTTGGAAGTCCAGTCTTCCTTTAATGGACTAGGCGGACCAGAAATAGCCGCAGACGTTTAGCTCTCTGCTTGTGACTGGAAGGCACGTCTCCCCGGACCGTGTCCTGGTCCCTGGGTCGCTTGGCCCGTACCGGTAAGTCAGTAGAGTCCGCGTCATCTTGATCATCCTGTGGAGGACTGGGAATATCATGACTCCGGGTGCGGGTCCCCACAGGTGCTGAGCTGGCCTCATCCCGGGTCGTGGCTGGAGATTGTCCGGCGTCCTGGTTTCGGGTGGCCATCCTACGGGGAGCGTCCAGCTCCCTGAGTTGATCCGGTAGCGTTGCCGGCAGATCCCCCGATGTCCCAGGCGGGGCGTCATTTTCATAGGGGTGCGGAGTGTTGATATCATTGTCGGGGGATCCTTCATCATTCGGGCCCGTGTGACCGGTTGGGCAGGGAGCCAGATCTCGGAGCGAGACGGTGGTCTCCCGGCCATCAGCGTACCGTACGTGCGCATACGTGGGGTTTACCTCCGTTAACTCCACCTCGTCAACGAGAGGGTCGTTTTTGGCAGACCGGACGAACCTCCGGAGTAGCACCGGGCCTGGAGCCACCAACCATGACGGTAGAGACGTCCCATGTGTAGAGCGACGCCGGAATTTGAAGAATCGCTCATGAGGCGTGACATTAGTAGATGTGGAGAGAAGAGACCTGATAGAGTGTAACGCGTCGGGGAGCACCGTTTCCCACTGCTGGTCCGGCAGGTTGCGTGACCTTAGTGCCAGACGGACAGCGTTCCAGATGATGGCATTGTATCGTTCAACCTGTCCGTTACCGATTGGGTGATATGGTGTCGTCCTACTTGAGGCGATTCCCCGTTGGGAGAGATAACTTTTAAGTTCACTCGACATAAAGGAGGGACCCCGATCAGTGTGGATAAAATTGGCCGTCCCGCAAAGGGAAAAGACCTGATCGAGGCATTTAATTACCGTAGAGGTAAGCATATTAGGGCAGGGGAAGGCGAAGGGAAAGCGTGAATACTCGTCCACCATCGTAAGTAGGTAGGTGTTCCTTGTCGACGAAGGCAATGGCCCTTTAAAGTCTATGCTGAGCCTCTGCATAGGCTGCATTGCATGTATGAGTAAGCCATCTGATGGGCGAAAGAATTGTGGTTTCAATTCTGCACAAATCCTACAGGAGGAGCATGTTTTCTTTACGTCCTCGGTTGAAAATGGTAGATTTTTGGAGCGCACAAAGTGCAACATGCGGGTCACACCAGGATGGCATAAGTCCATATGCAAATCCGCCAGAGTCGACGTTGACATTGAGGAGCAAAATGCCCGTGTGAAGGTATCTGGGGCCACGTTCTGTTTGCCGGGTCGGTAACAGATAGTATATCCAAAGGCAGCCAGCTCCATCCTCCAAAGTTGAATTTTATTATTTTTGATTTTCGTGCGCCTCCGGTTATCCAACATGAAGGCCACAGAGCGCTGGTCAGTTATAAGCGTAAAATGACGCCGAGCAAGAAAATGACCCCATTGGCGTACAGCCTCGATGATGGCCGTAGCCTCCTTCTCGACGGGGGGGGTAATGGAGCTCGCTACCCTGCAAGGTTCTGGATAGGAATGCCACGGGTCGGCCACCTTGATTCAAGGTAGCGGAGATCGCCACCTCCGATGCATCGCATTCGACCACAAAAGGAAGATTTTCGTCAATGGAGCGAAGCGTGGCTTTCTCCAGCTGTCGTTTGAGGAGGTTGAAGGCAGAAATAGCCGTAGCTTCCAATGGAAAAGACTTCGCATGGAGCAGGGGCTGTATTTTATCGGAGAAGTGTGGTATCCATTTTGCGTAATAAGCAAACATGCCAAGTGCCCGACGAAGAGAGCCGAGGTTCGTCGGGGGAGGGAGCTCCTGAAGTGGACGAAGTCGCTCTGGGTCCGGTTTAATAACACCGTTGCCCACCCAGTAGCCAAGAATGTTCACCGATGGCACCGACTTCACCGATTTGGATTCGTTTAACGTTAAGTGGCGACGGCGGAGTACGTCAAAAAATCTCTGAAGATTGGCGTCATGCTCCTTTTGATCATGGCCGGCAATAGTGATATTGTCTAAATACGGAAAGGTATCCGTCAAGTTCTCTTGCCGGACTAGGCCATCCATGGCCCGTTGGAAGACGGCCACCCCATTGGTGACCCCGAATGGAAGGCGGCGAAACTGGAAAAGCCGACCATTGGCCTCAAAGGCCGTATACTTTTTGTCGGAGTCTTGCAGTGGCACCTGATGGTATGCGCTTTTTAAATCGAAGGTCGAGAATACCTTGTATTTGGCAAGGTTGTTGACCATGTCATCTATGCGTGGCAGCGGGTAGGCATCCAGATCGGTATATAGATTAATAGTCTGCGAATAATCGATACACAGACGTTTTTTATGTTGTTTTAAGGGATTCCTCACGATGACGACCTGAGCCCGCCAGGGAGATGAACATGGCTCGATAATACCGTCGACTAAAAGGCGAGAGATTTCCGCCTCAATAAACGCTCGATCGTCTTGGCTAAAGCGCCGCGATTTGGTGGCTATGGGTTTACAGCGGGGGGGAAGATTGGCAAACAGGGAGGGTTCACCGAGTAAGACCGCCGAGAGTGCACAAAACGGCACCTTAGAAATGGTAAGCTCCGGCCTTGACCCTCCAAACTCAAAAGTGATCTTCTTGTGCTGCTTCTGGAAGTCCTGTCCCAGAAGCACATCGCTGCATAAGTTTGCAAGTACTCCGAGCCGGGTGGAGAGATACGTGCGGCCGTTGAGGATGAGGTTGACCAGACAGAAGCCTGAAGAATTGGTGGTCAGAGTCGTCAGAGCCATTGCAATCTCCCTGTCCGAGGGATAAATGTGCAGTTTTAACCTGTTGACAGCCCGCTTACTAATGAAGCTGTCAGAGCTGCAGGAGTCGATTAGCGCGCTTAGAGTGTGCCCATTTACTGAAACCTTCGTGGCTGCGTGGGACAAACTTTGGGGAAAAACAGCCGTGATGGGAGGAGGGGCAATTTTCCCTTCGGCAACTGTAGCCTTAACAGTAGTTCTTGGGGGAGGAGCAGCTCCATAGATAGCAGCTGTGAAGCTAACAGGAGCTCTCGACCGGTATACTTTAGAGGAGCGGCCTTTCTTGTTAGCAAAGGCCCGTGACTGGCATACCTTGGAAAAGTGTCCTTTCTTGCTGCAATGATTGCAGGTCACATTACGAGCCAGGCAAAATTTTCTGTGATGGCACGCCCCTCCACAAAAGAAACACTTTCTTCCTGATTGCCAGGATGCTGCTAGGGCGGGGTCGTCATCAGCGAAGACCTCTAGGGTAGGGTCGTCGTCTGTTAGAGTAGAGTCAACATCAGTGGGGGCATCCGCCCGAGACCTACCGAAAGACTCATTAAAGGAGATAGCCGCTGCCCGTGCACGTGGTGGGAGATAAGTGTCTGCATTTTTCTTGGCCAAGTCCAAGGAACACGCCTGGTCATAAGCAGCCCGTAAATTGAGGGTTTTATTTTCCAGCAGGCGCTGACGTATAAAAGGGGACGCGATTCCATTGATAAAGGAATCGCGGATTAGTTCCTCTTGATACTGTTCAGCTGAAACTGCTTTAAGGTTACAATCCTTGCTGAGCCTGCGAAGTTTCTGGAGAAATTCATCGAGTGATTCCCCAGGCTGCTGCCGAGTTGTGGCCAGTAGGTGTCGAGCAAAGATTTCATTTGGGGACTTGACATATAGCTGCTGTAAGATTTCGATAGCAGTGTCATAGTCTATACAGTCCTCAATATAATCATACACATGAGGAGACACGTAGTTGATAAGCATTCGTAACTTATTAGGGACATCCGCCCCACATTCTTCAAGAAAGTTGCTAAAGGTACGAAACCAATGCTTCCATACCTTTGCTGCCGCAGGTGCATTCGGGTCCAGGTCGAGACGAGCGGGTCTAAGGAGTTTTTCCATGATGGATCAGTTTCTTGCCCAAGTTCCCTTCTGTGGTTCGAGTTGCAGCTGGTTGTTCCGAATCACCCAAAGCGTGGAGACGATATCAAGTTGATTAAATTGACGTAATAAAGACTCACTACGCACTTGAACATAAAGCAAGGCTTTAATCAACTTGTAACAAAACATGGAGATCTAGTTAGCAGTCACTAGCTTCCTGTTTCCAGATTGTCTCTGCCCAAGGTGGGCCCATGCCTGAGTATTTATACTCCCTGGACGGCGCCCCAGCTGGCCACCCAGTAGTACTTCCTGAGTTGTTACTTGCGATTTATGACACTCTCCACTTGCCTGGATGAGTGCAGCTCCAACAACACTCAAGAAGCTCAACACCATCCAGGACAGAGCAGCCTGCTTGATTGGCAACCCATCAACCACCTTAAACATTCACTCCCTCCACCACCGGCGTACCGTGGCTGCAGTGTGTACCATCTACAAGATGCACTGCAGCAACTCGCCAAGGTTTCTTCAGCAGCACCTCCCAAACCCGCAACCTCTTCCACCTAGAAGGACAAGGGCAGCAGGCGCATGGGAACACCACCACCTCCAAGTTCCCCTCCAAGTCACACACCATCCTGACTTAGAAGTATATTGCCGATCCTTCATCGTCACTGGGTCAAAATTTTTGAACTCCCTCCCTAACAGCACTGTGGGAGTACCTTCACCACACGGACTGCAGTGGTTCAAGAGGGCTGCTTCACCACCACCCTCTCAAGGGCAATTATGGATGGGCAATAAATGCTGGCCTTGCCAGCGACGCCCACATCCCATAATCGAATAAAAAAAAAGTAGAACAACAGGGGAGCATACAATCTCAGTTTTAAATGGTGAAGACTAAAATGGAACGTTGTAAACCGGATTCTACATTTCAATTGTGGACGTCTTCATTACCTGTGTCCATTGGTGTTTGTGACTCTTCTCCTGTTGCGAACCTTCAGTGTTTTCATGTGATCCTGGCAAATGTGCCTATGTGTGATTCAGTAGCAATGAACTTGGTTTCCAATACTGAGGCAGAGTAACTCATTGCTTCATCAATCTGTTAATGAGAACAAATTTTATTAACAGGAAGGAAGTTTCAGTGGAGTTTACATGATGTGGTTGCTTGCCATCTCCTATAGAGGGTGCCATTAACAGTTTCAGTAAAGTTTGAGAATTCTTCTTCAAACAGTGACTATAATTGACCTCAGTGAGGTTTACTGTGATGTACTCAGTGAACGCTCGTGTAGGCTGTAGGTTCGATGTTTTAAAACAAAGGCAGATATATCAACTTGAACCAGGGAAACAGGCGAAATAGGTGGTTAATCCTGAGACTGTTTTTAAAGCAGCATCCCAGACGCTGAAAGTAAAGCAAACTACTGCGGATGCTGGAAATCTAAAATAAAAGCAGAAAGTGCTGGAAATACTCAGCAGGTCAGGCAGCATCTGCGGAAAGAGAAACAGAGCCAGCGTTTCAGGTCAACAAAAGGTCATTGACCTAAAATGTTAACTCTGTTTCTCTCTCCACAGGTGCGGCCTAACCTGCTGGGTTTTTGCAGCATTTTGCTTTCATCCAGACACTGACATTTACAAAGTCGCATGTATAGTCGGTGCTGACAATAGAATAGGAACACTATCCTGTTGTGCGCTTGCAGTAATATCCAGCATTTTTGATGTATGAATTCTCAGCTTCTAATTTTTCTAAATTATCTGTAGACAGAAAGCACCATTAATTCTATCATCACTGTAATCCAAACGAGCCTCGCTTTAGATAGAGTTTTGTGTATCTGACGCTAATCTTTCTGCCTCCATAAGTCTCTGTGACCTCCAGTTCTTGCCCTCACTGTGAGAGTCTGGGCATGTTACTGAGAATTGGAGCTGTATCAGCCTCGGCCTGCTCTCATTACAGTAAATCTTGATGTTGCAGGGAAAGGTGAGATATTCTAACCATCGTGTCATGTTCCGTGACCCTCGCTATAAGAAAAGGAGACAGCAGACTTCTGGAGAGGCATTAAACAGGTGCATTAGATTGCAGGGAACAGAAGGGATGAGAAGCACAAGCCTTTGGATTCCTGCATTGCAAACAAAAACAACAAAGCGCTGGTTAGGCCACCACACTTTAGGAAGGATGTGAAGGCCCTTGAGACGGTGCAGAGGAGATTTACCAGAATGCTTCCGGGGATGGGGGATCTTAGCTACAAGGACAGGTTGGAGAAGCTGGATTTGTTTTCATTAGAGCAAAGGAGGTTGAGGGGTGATTTGATAGAAGTGTACAAGATTATGACAGGTTTGGATAGGCTAGACGGGGAAAGGCTGTTCCCACTAGTTGATGGTACAAGGACTAGGGGACACAGATTTAAGCTTTTGGGCAAAAGATAAAGGGGGGATGTGAGGAAAAACTTTTTTTACACAGCGACTGGTGATGACCTGGAATTCGCTGCCGACGGAAGTGGTGGAAGCGGAGACAGGGCTACGGGGATAGAGCGGGGGAATGGGACTGACTGGATTGCTCTACAGAGAGCCGGCACGGACTCGATGGACCGAATGGCCTCCTTCTGTGCCGTTATGACTCTATGACTCTAACTTGCATTTATATAGCGCCCTTAACATAATAAAACGTCTCAAGGCGCGTCACAGGAACTTAATCAGACAAAATTTGACAACGAACCACGGTGGCATAGTGGTTAGCACTGGTGCCTCACAGCGCCAGGGACCCGGGTTCGAATCTGACCTCGGGTGACTGTCTGTGTGGAGTTTGCACATTCTCCCCGTGTCTGCGTGGGTTTCCTCCGGGTGCTCCGGTTTCCTCCCACAGTCCAAAAATGTGCGAGTTAGGTTGATTTGGCTATGATAAATTGACCCTTAGTGTTAGGGGGGGATTAAATATGTGGGGTTATGGGGATAGGATGGGATATGTTAGGGGGAATTAAATACGTGGGGTTATGGGGGTAGGGTGGGATATGTGTACTGTGGGGATTAAAGCAGGGACAGGGTACTGGATTAGGATGATCAGCCATGATTGTATTGAATGGTGGAGCAGGCTCGACGGGCCAAATGGCCTACTCCTAGATTCTATGTTTCTATGTAAGGAGATATTAGGACAGGTGGAGGTAGGTTTTAAGGAGCATCTTGAAAGAGGTAGCGGGGCAGAGAGGTTTAGGAAGGGAATTCCAGAGCTTAGGGCTTAGGCAGCTGAAGGCACGGCCGCCAATGGTGGAGCAATTAAAATCGGGGATGCACAAACTCCATTGTCCTTTCTGTGGGCATACTTGTTCTTACTGTACTTCCTCCTTTGAACTATAAGACATAACGCCAGTCTAGGATTCCGCGCACAAATGTCCCTATAAACTGTGTGCTACCAAACAACAAGTTTAGCAAAATCACAAAAAATTGTAACATTTTGAATGCATGCTCCAGAGACCTTTTACAGTATTCTGGTTGATCACTGCTCAATCAAATCAATGTTATGATAGTATCAGAATGTGGAGCAGTGCGAATTCAAGATCAGGCTGGTTAATCTAATGAGACTGAGTCTGGGCTCGGCATCATTGCAGCGAGTTTGCTTTTCAACTCGCTGCAAAGCTGAGATAAGCTATTCAGAATCGGTCAGTTCGAAGAATTATTGTGTGTTCTGAATTCAGGCGCTGTGCTTGCTTGAGTACAACAATGTAAACTGGCTCCCTGCCTTACACTGCACTGCACTCGCTGAGAAAATGAAGGATCTTCACACTGACTGACCATAATAATTTGACCAGAAATGAATCGCTCGCTCGCAGCTTTCTAACTTTTTTGGCACAGTACGGGAAGAACTGTTTCCAATCAGCTATGGAAAATGAGATAAAATAGGTAATCATCATGGGCTCTTTCGCAATAAATTGAAAACTTAACTGGTGATGCCGACAAGTAAATGCATTTCCCGCTGCCCCCCCCACTCCCCAAATGTAATTTAACACCACCTGCTATTGCTTGTCTATTTCTTTTGCTCACTCAATCAAGGCTAGCTATGACTCCAATTCAGTGGCTATTGGTGCTATCTGCAGTAAGAGTCAGCAGTTGCCTCAGCAGGGGAGCCTATTCATTTATTATCACCTTAATGTGTTCTGCATGCCTGGAAAGGAGCAGTGTGCCCTGAAAGCCTTGTCTCTGCAATAAATTTGACGGCTGCAGCCTTCAGAGATGTTTAACTATTCCTTTATGTTTTACCACCCCTGTTGTGTCTCAATCCCAGAAATGGCTGACCTGTGGATCGCCCTCCATAATTACAACATTACAGATGCAGCAAACAAATAGTTCAGTCCCTCCTGTCACAGTTATTGCTTGTGTGTGGCGGGTGGGGTGGGGTGGGGGGGGGGGGGAGGGAAAGAGAGAGATGGAGGCCGGGGGAGGGGGTAGAAATTCAAAGATGAAAAGGGGGGATCAAAAATATTTGGGTCTCCATTTTGAATAGAAGGAATCACATCTCCCAGATCTTAGGGTTTCCATGTTGAGAGGCACTGTATTAGAAACCTGCTGATGGGAACATCTATAATAAACAGGAAAACTGCTGTAAATGCTGTTGAGCAGGTCCTATAAAATGCAGCGCTCTTCAAGGGGATTGACAAATGGAAGTTCCTATTAAGAGGCTGTCCTTTCGTTTGAATAAAATTATAAGTCATTCTGACTGTTGACCATTTTTGTTTTCTATTTGCATGCACTCTTTTTTTATTGTCTACCTCGAAAGAAAACCTCTCAATTTTTCCTCTCAGATTTCATTCATTTAAACTAGGTTTCACTTATTTAATGTAAAGTCATAATTAATATGAGAGGGATGTCCAGGATAGAACAAAGGTAACGAGCTCTGGATGGAATGCGTTTGATGAGCTGAAAGGCCATTTCTCTCTTCAGACTTTATGTGCTCATAAACGATGGCAGATTCATTCACTTGGGTTCAATTTCCCTGCCACCCTAGTATCATCCTATATTAGGTAAAAATTAGATTACTAAGGGAGCGTTCTGTAAATTGGTCCAAAAGAGAGAATTGCAGCTTCTTCGTGTCTCTTTAATTGCTTTTGTATTGGATTTAATGACATGTTAAGGGTGCTGGCTTCAGACTTGCAAGTTTCAAGGAGCCTTCAGCTACTGCAAAATAAATTGTCTGACTCAGCGAGGTCAATGGCCAGGAAGATCTAGCTACTGGTCTTGGCAAATACAACGGACAGAATTTTCATTGACCCGTGGAGGTGGGTTTGGAGGCGTGTGGGGGGTTAAAATTGCGAAAACTGGCGGGCGGGCACAAGCCCGCCTCCACGCAATTTTCATTAAATCGTGTCTGCTGGTCTCGACTCCGTCCCGCCTCTAAGAGGCGGGATAGGCTGTTAAGGCCCTTAACAAGCACTAAATTGCCTCTATAATGCCATTTTGAAAGGCCTTTGTGATTTTAACCCTTTTTCTATGTGAAGCACGCCTGTTCTGAACCACGAATGTGAAACCTGGCGGTAGCACATTTGGATAGCTGACTATCAGCTGCAAGGTTCACTATTACAATGGAGATGTGATGATGGAGGAGGAGGATGATGGAGGAGGAGATGGGAGATGGGAGGAGGAGATGGGAGGAGGACATGGGAGGAGGAGATGGGAGATGGGAGGAGATGGGAGGAGGAGATGGGAGATGGGAGGAGGAGATGGGAGGAGGAGATGGGAGATGGGGGGAGGAGGAGGAGAGATGGGAGGAGGAGATGGGAGATGGGAGGAGGAGATGGGAGATGGGAGATGGGAGATGGGAGGAGGAGGAGGAGAAGAAGAAATAATAATATTTGGGGGTGGTGGTACAAAAATATCTGGGAGCAGACTTAGGGCGGCTGCTGCTTCTCATTTTGCCTCCAGGTCCTCTCACAGCAAAGGCCAGGCAGTCTTTGCAGACCTTCAAGGCAGCAGCAATGATGACATCATCAGAGGCGACTTTTAGACTGAAAACACTAATTGGGTCATGGGTTCCCACATGTTGGAACTCAATTGCCCAATTAGGTGAAAATCGCATCAATCTCCCACATCCAATTGCAGTCGGGTGGATAACACGAAAAGTGGATAACACGACACCAGCCCACCCCAGTATCAAAATCCATCCCAGCAAGTTTCCTTTGGGGCTGTGGCCAGCTGTACAAGACCTGTGCCTCGGGAGATGACAGCCTGAGCACCCCACGAAATCTGGTGTGAAAGAGGTTTCTGTCTGTTCTGTTCTTTCCTTCATGAGAACTGTCCGCAGTTCCACGTTGCAGGGACGCTGCGACACCTCATGTGAGACAATGGCAGCGATTTTGCCGGTGCTCAGAGGGCGAGTTCAGAGGCGGGTCCAGTGTCAAAATCAAAATGATTGACAGCGGGTTGGAAACCTGCTCCGAACCCGCCTCCATGTAAGTTTCCAAAGTGTTGGGTCAGCGAATTCAGAACAGGCTCAACGCCAAGCGGCAGGGGAAGCATTTAAGATAATTAAATGCTTGTTAAACACTTCTTAACTACTATTTTGCCAGCCTATTTCTTTTTTACCACTTTTTTAACGGGATTCCTGTCGTTCGGAGATCACGTCAGGTAAGTAGGTCGGGTTCTCTATGTCTCCCCATTGCTGTGAATAGGTGACAGCTGCAAAAGTGGTATGAAAGCCACCATTTCACAGCTGATCACTTTCCAATGTCAGAAGCTTGAGCCTTCAGGACTTGGAAGACACTTTTGAGCTGTATGCAGTTTGGAAGTGTTTGGAGTAAACTCTCTATCCAGTGTCACCTCCTTGGAGCAAACTCTCTCACCATTGACAGATCGCTTCTGTCATCTCAACTTCAGTTGCCATCTATTCCAGCAACATCGGTGCCCTTGAAAAATCTCACCTTGGTCCTCTGAATCTCACCACAATCAGCCTCAACACCAACATCACCAGGCACACCAACATCACCAACAAAATTACCAACCTTCTCCGCAATCACCTGATGCTGCACAGGACATGGCATCAGCACCCGACAACATTGCTGCCCAGGAGGCCAGCGATGGCATCACCATAGCCAGATTTACATCACTTGACACTGTACACCCTGGCTGCCACATGATGCGCTAGGTTGGCACCACCCCACACCATCACCATAAAGCATCCTTACAATGCCCAAGCCATTCCTTTCACACTCATCACCTTTGGGGGTGTACCATTATGACTCACCATTCACTGCAACTCACTAAGACACTTCCAAAGGTGAGCACAGATCTGTCCAAGAAGGCAAAGTGTTGAAATTAAAGATTTCAATGTTTGACAACACATTAACAGAAAATTTACACATGAACATTGTATAAAACACACAAGTGCCTACCCTTGTGTGTTGTTAGTTGGTATGATTGCACCAGGATGAGGGTGAGTGTGAGGGGTGGCTACTGAGATGGGGAAGTGATAATGTAGATAGAGAGGGATGGGTGGATGTGCACGGTAAGTTGGTGTGAGTAAGGATGTGCAGGAGTAGGGTAGGGAAGGCAGAGTGATGGGGATGTAATGAGCGGCACAGCAGGATGAGGTGGGGTGTGGCTTTGCAGTAACATTTCGTGATCTACTGAGATCATTGAAAGGCTTGCGCCACTGCAGCCAGGTCCTCCTGATGATATGCCTGCTTGTGCCCTCCTATGCAATGTGCAACCAGGCTGCAGTGATCTTCTGGGGAGGTCTCTTCCGCCCATTGGAAGGGAAGAGAACCTCCCTGCGTGCTGTGACTCCCTCCATAAGCATAGGGAGAGTCTGGGTGCAGCCGTGTACCTCTGTGCAGTGCTTGTCAGTGTTTGCAGCACCTCAATGCTGTAGAACACTGACAGCACAACTGTCAAAATCAATTTGGACATGGCCCCTTTAAGGAACCCGGCTGATGACGGGTCATCAAATGACGTCATCAGACCCACCTCCTATTAATTGGCCGGGAACCTCACAGGGCGAGCTTAACAAGCCCAATCATCGTAAAACCACTTGGAGAGTGCGGACTGCAGTAGGCAGCGGGCTGGGACCACGACACCAACCCCGGCCGCCCTGGACCTGCCTCGGTGAGCAAAAGGAAGAGGAAATGAGTTGTTGGGAGTATTACCAATACTTACTTTCCTGTATGGATTATGTGCAGAATAACGGATACCTCGGAGTGATTAAGGCACTAGTCTCAACAAGTGGCTCCTAAACCATGGGATGAGAATTTGCCTGTCTTTTTAAAAGATAACAAGTTCCCTCTTCTTTTTCTATTCTTTCCATTCCATTGGTTCTGACCAATTATAGCCAAGAGACTAGGCAAATACATCTCAGTCGACTGCTCTTGGTTCCTTAAATATAGCTTCTTGTTCGTGCTCTCCATTTCATTTCCCCTTTCTGGGAATACCTAACCCCTCCACAGCAGTGTGGCTGAGATTGGTAATTTACTGATGACTGGTTTGCAAGCACCAGTCTTGGACTGGTGCTTAGACTCTCTGTTTCACCACACTAACCATTAGATTTCAACAGCAATGAATCCCTTGTAACATTCTTCTTGGGGGTCGGGGGGCGGGGGGGGGGGGGGGCGGTGGAAGGAACAGCTTTATTTAATTATGGATCCTTTCTTTTCTTGTAGTTGTTACACCCAACAACAGTAAGTGTGATCCACGCTGTTGATATTTGATGAAGCATTACCAAATAAGATCCATTGTATCCAAGTTATCGAGCAATGATTTACAGTTAATAACCTGGAAACAGTCAGGATATAGTTACACAATAGTTTCCAGCACTGAACATATTTATTGGCTTTAAATACTTAATTAAAAAGTGGTCAGCATACAATGCGATTTCTCTTCCTCATGTAATTGTGTACAAATATTCTTGGACTTAAAAGCACTGGAGTGAGCTGCATATTTCTTCTAGCTGAATAAACATTTGCTGAAATTTTCATTGCTATTCAGCAATAATCAATTGCCCCATTATTCATTTGCCACAGATCCTTGGCAAATTCACTATGCAGCAGACTACAGGATCAACCTGGCTGTGAGCAGGAATTAAATCCTTGCCTATGAAATGGCTGTTAAAACCGCTGTGTACTTTGAAGTCAAATGAATGTCTCTAATTGGGAATATACGAAGACCATTGTAACCTTGTTAAATATGCTGGTGCCTGTCATTTCAAATTCCCTTTTGTTGTGCTTTGCCAGGGATGGGAAAGGTCAATCCTTTTTTATTCTAAGGAGAAAGATAGAAGGATTCGAAAGTCACATTTAAGAGTAATTATGTGATTCAGAAAAGATTGAATACCATAACAGAAATATCAGCAGTAACCTGAATCACAAAAGATTTCAGAGCACAATTAACGAGATAATGACATGCCAGAATGGTATTGAACATTAAAACGCTGTGCCCCTCTAACCCCTATCCATTTTTAATTCTAGACGGAATATGGAAATTATTGATAGGTTTGTCATAACTGGTGATATTTCAGTGCAGTGCTAAAATCCATTTGTTCAGCAACCTTGGACAATCAGATTTTGCATCTGGATGATTTAAACCAGAGCTAAATTTTGTCCGATTGAATACTGAAACTTTCCATTTCAGATGAAATCTTTTTATGCACCGTGTGTTTGGAATGCTAAGTTGTAAAATGTTGTTTGAGGAACACAAACAGTTGTTGACACAGGAGAAGAGCACCTGCGCACTTCATGATTGTAGTTATTTGCAATACCATTAAATTTATTGACTACAAGACACAATGCAAACCTTTATTAAGAGCCAATTTTCTCCTTGTAGACCGTGCAAATGCTACTTCTATATTCACAGTTAGCATTTAGCAAAAGTCGAATGTTCCAAGTCTGGTTTAGATGTTTATCTGAGACCAAGTGGATAAGGGGTCACATCCCCTCTCTGAATTTTCAAAGTAATACCCCTTCTGCTAAAAGAAAGAGTGCCCGCTTAAGTGGTCAATAAGACCCAGGCTGGGGTTAAACTGGTTTTCCATTATCAGCAAATTTTCTAAATGGTGTTCAGAGCCATATTTATTCAATAAATTGGTAATTTCCCATTTCATGATATTGCTGTATCACTACCATCATCAGGACAATGTTCAAAGTTTAACCCACCTCCACAGTACCATATTCTGAAATATAAGCACTGCAGCTAATGCAGGGATACAAATATCTCACCCAGTTGGCATTAACACTGTAAATTAGTACTCGCACTTCTGAGTCAAAAGGTTGTGGGCTCAAGCCCCACTCCAGAAACATGAACACATAGTCCAGGCTGACACTTCAATGCAGTACTGAGGGAGTGCTGCACTGTCTGATGTACAGCCGTTTAGATGAGATGATAACCGAGGCCCCGTCTGTCCTCTCAGGTGGACGTAAAAGATCTCATAGCACTTTTCGAAGAAAAGCAGGGGGGTTTCTATCGGTGTGCTGAATAACATTTATCCCTCAATCAACAGCACTGAAAGTAAATTATCTGGTAATTTCTCTCATTGCTGTTTGTGGGACCTTGCTGTGTGCAAATTGATTGCTGCATTTCACTACATTGCAACACTTCAAAAGTACTTCAGTAGTCGTGAAGGGCTTTGGGATATCCTGAGGTCATAAGAACATAAGAAATAGGAGCAGTAGGCCATTTGGCCCTTCGAGCCTGCTCTGCCATTCAATAAGATCATGGCTGATCTTCTACCTCATCTCCGCTTTCCTGCACTATCCCCATATCCCTTGATTCCCTTAATATTCAAAAATCTATCAATCTCTGTCTTGAATATACTCAATGACTGAGCCTCCACAGCTCTCTGGGGTAGAGAATTCCAAAGATTCACCAACCTCTGAGTGAAGAAATTTCTCCTCATCTCAGTCCTAAATGGCCAAGCCCTTATTCTGAGACTGTGATCCCTGGTTCTAGACTCCCCAGCCAGGGGGAACATCCTCCCTGCGTCTACTCTGTCAAGCTCTGTAAGAATTTTGTATGTTTCAATGAGATCACCTCTCATTCTTCTAAACTCTAGAGAATATAGGCCTAGTCGACTCAATCTCTCCTCATAGGACAATCCCCCCATCCCAGGAACCAGTCTGGTGAATCTTCATTGCACTCCCTCTATGGCAAGTATATCCTTCGTTAGGTAAGGAGACCAAAACTGTACACAATACTCCAGGTCTGGTCTCACCAGGGCCTTATATAATTGCAGTAAGACATCTTTAATCTTATACTCAAATCCTCTTGTAATAAAGGCCAACATACCATTTGCTTTCCTAATTGCTTGCTGTACCTGCATGTTAACAATCAGTGATTCATGTACAAGGACACCCGGGTCCCTCTGAACACCAACATTTCCCAATCTCTCACCATTTAAAAAATACTCTGCTTTTCTATTTTTGCTACCAAAGTGGATAACTTCACATTTCTCCACATCATATTCAATTTGCCATGTTCTTGCCCACTCACTTAGCCTGTCTATATCCCCTTGAAGCCTCCTTGCATCCTCCTCACAACTTACATTCCTACCCAGCTTTGTATCAACTCATCCAAATCATTGATGTAGATTGTGAGTAGCTGAGGCCCAAGCACTGATCCTTGCGGTACCCCACTAGTTACAGCCTGCCAACCCGAAAATGACCTGTTTATTCCTACTCTCTGTTTTCTGTCCGTTAACCAATCCTCAACCCATGTCAGTATATTACCCCCAATCCCATGAGCCCTAATTTTGTTTAATAACCTCTTGTGTGGCACCTTATCAAATACCTTCTGAAAATCCAAATACACCACATCCACTGGTTCCCCCTTAACTATTCTGCTACTTACAACCTCAAAAAACGCTTAACAGATTTGTCAAACACGATTTCCTTTTCATAAATCCGTGTTGACTCTGCCCAATCCTATTCTTATTTTCTAAGTGCCCTGTTACCACGTCCTTAATAATAGATTCTAGCATTTTCCCTACTACTGATGTCAGGCTACCTGGTCTGTAGTTCCCTGTTTTCTCTCTCCCTCCTTTCTTAAATAGTGGGGTTACATTTGCTACCTTCCAATCCGTGGGAACCATTCTAGAATCTATGGAATTTTGGAAAATTACAACCATGAAATGGCTGCGAAATGAATATGAAAGTTGCTATTTAAGTCCAAGTTCTTTCTTAAATTATTGCAATAACATTGATTCCCACAGGTAGCATTTATTCTGACTCCTGTCCTCATGTAACAATTGGATATATGGTTGGAGCTTCACCTCAAGGTAAATAAAACTAATTTAGGCTGCGCTCCATTATAATATTGAGAGAGTGCTGCATTGTTGGAGTTGCCGTCTTTCACATAATGTCCCATCTGCCTGTTTCAGTGGTCTGGGTGGGTGTAAAAGATCCCACAACGCTCTTCAAAATAAAATAAAAATGAGCTGAGTTCTCTTATTTTCTGGTCAGCATTCCTCCTCCAAACACCACCAATAAAAAACATATTAACTGGTCATTCATCTGATTTCCTATTTGTGGGGACTTTGCTTTGTGAGAAATTGTCTGCTGTACTTGCCAATGTAATAACGGAGGCTGCAATTTAAAAGTAATCAATTGGATGTAAGAAGCTTTGAGACATCCTGAGGACATGATAAGGCACTATATAAATGCAATATCCTTCCTTAAGTTTAATTTGAAAAAACACCTGCATTTTTTTGTGATTCGCATTGGAACTTTGCACTTTTGAAGTTTCTACTATATTGTCCTCGGGACAGGAGGAAAGTGTGGCAAACAGAATCGAAGGTTGTCCCTGTTGGCAGTCTGTGACCTTTTGGTGATTGCGCAGTGAGACATGAGGTGACCTCAGTTCCCATCTCACCAAGTCTGCTGCTGACAAAGCATGGCGTGTCACATGGCTGCTGAATTTAAGTGATTAGCCACTCAAGCCTGCACCCATGTGGGTAAAATCTAGCATCTTCACTTGATATCTAAGCCCCACACTTTCAGAGTTGATTACGTAGTATTTACAGCACAGAAACAGACCATTCGGCCCAAATGGTCTATGCCGGTGTTTGTGCTCCACACAAGCCTCCTCCCACCTTACTTCATCCCACCCTATCAACATATCCTTCTATTCCTTTCTCCCTCATGTACTTATCTAGCCTTCCCTTAAATGCATCTATGCTATTTGCCTCAGCCATTCCATGTGGTAGTGAGTTCCACATTCTCACCACTAATTCAATTTGACGTAATTCAGTTCATAGTAGCATGGTGTGTTACATGTAATGTGTAAGAAAGACTGGGCTGGATTTTCATTGACCCATGGAGGTGGGTTTGGAGGCGTGTGGGGGGTTAAAATTGTGAAAACTGGCGGGCGGGCACAAGTCCGCCTCCATCCCGCCTCCACGCAATTTTCATGAAATCGTGTCTGCTGGTCCCGACTGCGTCCTGCCTTTAAGAGACGGGAAAGGCTGTTAAGGCCCTTAACAATGCCATTTTGAAAGGCCTTTGTGATTTTAACCCTTGATCTACGTGAAGCACGCCTGTTCTGAACCATGATTGTGAAACCTGGTGGGAGCACATTTGGCTGGCTGGATTTCTCTCTCTCTCTCTCTCTCTCTCTCTCTCTGTCTCTCTCTCTGTCTCTCTCTCTCTCTCTCTCTCTCTCTCTCAGTGGTGGTGTAAAAATATGTGGAGCAGACTTAGGGCTGCTGCATCCAGGTCCTCTCACAGCAAAGGCCAAGCAGTCTCTGAAGACCTTCAATGCAGCAGCAATGATGACATCATCAGAGGCGACTTTCAGACTGAAAACACTAATTGGTTCATGGGTTCCCACATGCTGGAACTCAATTGCCCAATTAGGTGAAAATTGCATCAATCTCCCACATCCAATTGCAGTCGGGTGGATGACACAAAAAGTGGCTAAAACGACCCCAACCCGCCCCAGTATCAAAATCCAGCCCATAGGGTCCTCGTTTCTGTGTGAGCTTTTGGGCATTGTGACCTAATTTGCTTAAGTTACAGCAAGTGTCGCATTTTTATAATTCATTCTTAGGATGTGGCCGTTGCTGGCGTGGGCTTTGCTGGCAAGACCGGTGTAATATACTTGGGTAGAACAAATCAAGGACAGAGACACGATGAGTTGCTAGTCCATGTGCTTGCTTTACTAGGCCAGAGCGAACTGAGCATGTGCATACCAAACCATGTGACAAACCATGTGATAATACATTACACCGCTTTCCCATTTAAAAAATTTTACATATTCCCCTCTCAAATACAACAAAACTATGGCACCACCTTTCCCAGCATTACATGTACCACGTAACAAAAACTTCTGGCATTTTTCTTTTAAATTTACTACAAATCCAGTTTAATAACAGGTTTGCAGAGTCTTCCTGATCTCCTTAAAGAAGGTTTTGGTGTTGAACCAATTTTTGGGCTGGTTTGTTCTGGTTCCAAACTCAAAGATGATCCTGTTTCTATCTCAGACTTGTTTGAACCTATAGGTTTCACTTCAATCCACTTTGCTCAAGATCACTGTCCAATCTAGGCCAGTAAACAAAGTTTCTTGCAATTGATTTCATACTGATGATCCCTGGGTGTTCAGTATGAAGTTCAACCAGAATTCTATCTTTTAAAGAAGTAGGTACCATCACTCTGATTCCCCACTTGATACAACCTTGCTCACAAGACAATTCAGTACGACGGTTATGGAATGGTTTCAACTCTGTGTCCAGACACTGATCAGTCCATCCAATCAAGGTGTTTTCATAAACTCTTTTCAGTACTGAGTCCTTTTGAGTCTCATTTGCAATCTCAGTTGCATTCACGGGAAAGTCTTTGTCAACTGCACCTAGCGTGAAAATCTCACCTTCACTCCCAACACATGAGTCTGCATGTGGCAACCTGGACAAGGCATCTGCAATTGCATTTTGCTTTGAAGTGCGATATTCAATTGTGTAGTCATATTGTGACAACAACACTGCCCAATGTAACATTCTTGATGCGGCCATTGCAGGGATGGCAGATTTGGGCCCCAATATTGCTAGGAGCAGTTTGTGATCGGTTATCAGGGTAAACTTTCTGCCAATCAGGAACTGTTGGAATTTCTTGATTCCAAACATTATGGCGAGTGCTTCCTTTTCAATTTGCACGCAGTTTCTTTTGCTCTTTGTGAGGGTTCGCAATGCGAACATGATTGGTTTCTCTTGGCCGTCATCCATTACATGGCTTATGACAGCTCCCACACCATAACTAGAAGCATCACACGCTAACTTAAGCTCACGCTCTGTGTCGTGGTGCACAAGTAGACCATCGCTAGAGAGACTTCTCTTACAAGTGTTGTAAGCTTCCTGTTGCGCTTTCGTCCACTTCCACTGGACATCCTTCTTGAGGAGCTCGTGCAATGGAGCTAACATGGTCGCTAACTCAGGTAAGAAACGTGTGTAGTACTGGACCATTCCAAGGAAAGATCTTAACTCAGACACATTCTGTGGCTTTGGAGCATTGATGACTGCAGCAATCTTTTCCTTCACAGGCTGCAAGCCATTTGTATCAACTTTCAGACAAAGGTACATAACCTTGGGCTTATCCATCATAGCCTGGAAGATTTTGGGGGTGGACTTTACACCATATGGCAGATTGGTGTATAAGGACAGTCCCTTGTGTGTGTTGATGGTGAGATACTGTTGACCCTCTTTGTCAACATTCAGCTGAGCGTAAGCGTGCGACAGGTCAAGGTTGGAGAAAACCTTTGACCCAGAGAGTGCTGCATACAAATCTTGTGATGTAGGTAATGGGTGCTGCTCATCGTCAACTGCTTGGTTGATAGTAACTTTGTAGTCACCACACAAACGTATAGTTTTGTATGCTTTGGGCACTACCACAATCGGGGTAGCCCATTCACTACTGTCAGTTTTTACGAGCACTCCGTTCTCTCTCAGCTTTGCTAGCTCTTCCTCCACTTGACTTCTCAATGCATAAAGGACCGGCCTTACCTTACAATAGACAGGCTTTGCATTGAACTTGATGCAGATATGCGCCTCATACCCAGTGATGTCCTCATAATTGTCTGTGAACCTGCTTTCGTACTTGTCCAGCATTGTGTTGAGTCACTTCTTTGACGCATCTACACTGAAGATGTTTTTCCAGTCAAGTTTTAACTTTCTCAACCAATCTTTGCCCATGAGAGTCTGGCAGTGAAAACACTTCACATTTCTGTATTGGCAGGACTGTGGTGAGTGATTTCCATTGCAGTGATAACAATTCACTGAACTGCTCTCACCGACATGCTTTTGACTTGGTCTCACAGCTTTAGGTTTGGAGGTGGCTTTGTGACTGTAGACCTCAGCTGCACTAGTCACTTGAGTTGGACGGAGCTCCCTAGCATTCTTAGACGCTATCTCCATAGATGGGGCAATTTTGCATGCTATGTCAAACGTTAGGTTCGGAGTGTTCAGTAACTTGGAATCTGTGCGCTCATCCACCAGTCCACACACAAACTTATCTCCAAAAATGTGCCAAAGTTACAATGCAAAGACAGATTCTTAAGAGCTACAATGTACTCACTGATGGTTTCACTTTCTTTTTGGTTTCTGGTACCACTCTTACAGCTCTCTGTTACTTCTAATGGCTTTGGGTCGAAATGGTCCCGAGTTTCTCGACAATGTCTTCAAACAACACATCTTTGCTTTCCCTGGCGCGAGTAGGTTTGTCAACGTTCCGTAGACATCTGGCCCAATCTTCGTTAAAAAAATTGCTTTCTTCCATTCATGAATTACATTATTTTGAGCTTGAACATTCTCATCTGCACCTTTGGTCTAAATAAGCTTATTGGCCTTAAAAATATCTCCATCCGCTCAATGTTAGAACTGAATGGTTCGCGAGCTCGTTCATACATGCTGAGGCTTCTGATGAATCCTGTAGGCGTGGCCATGATTGTCCCGATCCCGTCGAACAGTGACTCAGCACGCTACCTGTGTACCTGTGAGAATCAACGCCGCTGTTGCTGTATATACATACACGCGAAGGTGAAGCGCAGACGATTCTGCATGAGCATGAATGGTAAATCATCGCAAAACTTCAGTTTAGGTGTCACAAATTCACCTTAAACTTGGCCACTCGAAGGTTGAACACTGTGTCCTTCCATGATCCCTAAAAATGGCTTTGGGATCCCATCCTCGTCACCAAAATGTAACATATGTGGGTCGAACAAATGAAGGACAGAGGCTCGATGAGTTGCTAGTTCATGTGCTTGCTTTATTAGGCCAGAGCGAACTGAGCATGCTCATACCAAACCATGTGACAAACCATGTGATAATACATTATAACCGGCATTAATTGCCCATCCCTAGTAGCCCTGAGAAGGTGGCAGTGGGCCTTCTTCTTGAAAGAATTTTGAGAGGCTTGCTAGGTTACTACAGAGGGCAGTTAAGAGTCAACCACGTGGGTGTGGGATTAAAGTCACATATAGGTCAGACCGGGTAAGGGCGGCAGATGAATACTTTGCATCTGTCTTTAACCTCCTCCACCAGGACCTCCAGTGCCGCATCTGAGAACCTGCGCACTCTCTCCCTCGGTCCCTGAGCCATCCTGAAACCTGCTGCTGTGTGCCAGCCAGCGCACTCCACACCTTCAGTGGAAGTGGGTGCGAGGAGACCACATATACTGCTCCACGAAAATCGCGTCTAATCAACACTTGAGTGCTAAACCTGCAGGTTTCTGATTTAGCACCTCCAGGCAAGTTCAAATTATGGTAATCAGCAATTAGAAACAAAATTACGTGCTAAATCCAGACTTTCAAACAGTCGAGTTCTATTAGCACAGCACCCATTTAGCGGCTGTTTTAACCCTTTGGCCAAAATCACCCCCCAGTAACCTTTCCTCATCTTCCCTAGCATATTGAGGAACATCAGAGAGTGAGTGCTTTATTTTTCTTCAACCACTGTCTTATATATGTAATTCTGTTCTGCTTCGCCCCTCACTTCATTTTATTCTCCCACAAGGAAACTATTTTTTGCTGGATATTGTATGGGAATTGAGATGAAATGCAATGTTTAAATGGACTGGCAAACACAGCCCAGAGAAGGGAGATAGGCTGGTTGAGACTTTATTGAGGGATTTCCTTTAGTACTACAACCCAGATTCTTTAGGGGCACCTACTAGGTCTGCCGGTAGTGTTCTTATTGAATCAAGTCTGAGAAGTTTGAGCCCAATGGCTGATGGAGATCTTTTCTGTTGGTAGTTTAAAAAAAATATATCTTTTAAAATCAAAATGAACAAACAGATTTTGTATTGAAGGTGAACCATTTACTCAGTCGTTAATAGTTCACGCTTGCTTTGAAAGTGCCTATAAATCAGTTACTCTGTACAGGGCTATCGCTAGCTAAATGTCTGCATGATTTGAGTATGAAATGTAGGGGATAAGTTAAATGGAGAAAAAAAATCTAAAATCGGCAGTATATTCCACCCACAACAATTCAATTGCCTATTAGTACAGTAGTCAGAACGATGCTGGCTGGTGTGTGTGGGTTTTTAAGTGTAAGATTCTGTTTACCAGTCTGTAAAAATAGCATCTGCATATCTGTGTCCCGTGAGCACAGGTTGCTGCACTTACACTGGAACCTAATCCCTTTTAGGGAGCTGAAAATACTGACACTTATCCTCTATCTTGGAAAAATGCAATTGCAGTCTTTAGTATTGGATTCTCCCATCAAAAGCACCGTGCTTATTTTTTTGCTTCCTGTTCTGGCTGTCATTCTGGTTAGGATGATGTCATTGTTGACTGACTTATGCTGTATAATTTTCCAGAAACGCCTCATAAATCATACTGGTTTTTCAGCAGAGTCAAAATATTTTGACAGATAAGTTGTTATTCCAAGGAATATTTCCACAGTGATGGCTCCTGGGCACATTTTGTAAACTCCGTTTTGGTCGTAATCAGATTGAACTTACTTGGACCAGAATGTGACGTTTTCAAAATGTGCTCGACGTGGCCAACCTCGCAAGTGGGATCGCTCCATTTCATCCCCACTTCCCAGATCCAGGTAAGCTGGTCAGGGTGTGCCATGATGTTTTGGCAGAGATGCTCACCTCTGCTGCCAAATAGATTGTAGCTTCGAAAACTGGTTAACTAATGCACTTAAGATCTGATTTGTGATGTAACAAATACACAAATCACTAAACGTAGCGACGCAGGTTAATAAGGCCATAAAAACACAAGCGAAGCACTGACGTTCATTTCTACAGGGACAGAATTGAAAAGCAGAAAAGTTATGTTGAAATTGTATAGAACCTTGGTTAGACCACACTTGGAGTATGATGAACAGTTCTTGTCTCCATATTATAAAAAGGATATAGAGGCAATAGAACAGGTACAAAAAAGATTTACTAGAATGATACTAGAACTGAGATAGTTATAACTATCAGGAAAGGCTGAACAGACTGGGGCTCTATTCTCTAGAAAAGAGAAGACTGAGGGGTGACCTGATAGAGGTTTGTAAGATTATGAAAGAAATGAGAAGTCGCACAACACCAGGTTATAGTCCAACAGTTTTATTTAAAATTACGAGCTTTCGGAGCTCCGCTCCTTCTTCAGGTACAGTGAGGGAACACAAATCGATTACAATCGATTATGAAAGGGCAGACGTAGAGAAGATATTTCCACTTGCAGGCGAGACCAGAACTAGGGGCCATAAATATAAGATACAGGTTGAGCGTCCAAAATCCGGAGTTCCGGAATCCGGACTCCGGGACGATTGGTGGCAGGGTCGTCCGGAATCCGTAAAATGTTCCGGAATCCGGACACCCTGTCAAACCGCAACCTGGGCCCAGGTATTTCCGGACTCGGAACGTGTTTCTGATATCCGAAGTCCGGAAACGCCCGAGCCCAGGTTGCAATATTTCCGGACTTCGGACATCAGAAACATGTTCCGAAATCCGGAAAAACACGAAAACCAGCTCGGCCTCGGTCCTGAGGTTGCTGGATTCGGGACGCTCAACCTGTAGTCACTAATAAATCCAATAAGGAATTCAGGAGAAACCTCTTTACCCAGAGAGTGGTGAGAATGTGAAACTTGCTACCGCAAGGGAACAGCAGAGATAAATTTAAGGGGAATCTAGATAAACACACGAGGGAGCAAGGGATAGAAGGATATGTTGATGGGGTTAGATGAAGAAGGGTGGGAGGAGGCTCATGTGACGCATAAACACTGACATGGATCAGTTAGGCCGAATGGCCTGTTTCTGTGCTATAAATACTTTGTAACTTTGTAATGTGCCTGAAGAGTGTCCCCAGCAACAAGAAATGTGACTTTTATTACATTTTGAGCCTCACTCACAGTGGTGTGTTTGATCAAGTTTGGCCAATTACTGCCAAAGGCCCGGGTCACTGGCCTCAAATGTACTCCTCATTTCTCCGTATCCTTGCCGGTTGAATGGTACAACGTTGTTTTCAGGCATGCAAACTAGGACAGGAGCCATTTCTGCTGGGTTTCCAAACCAAAACCAGCCTGAGTCCCCAATTGTGGTTTGGACCTCCCCACGATCCTCCCGGGGAGTTCCTTTTACATTAGGAGTCAGAAACATAAGGAGAATTCTCTACCACAGAAGGTAGTTGAGGCGAAGTCATTAAATATATTCAAGGATGAGTTAGATATATTTCTTAAAGCTAAAGGTATCAAGGGATATGGGGAGAAGGCAGGTACAGGGTACTGAGTTTGGATGATCAGCCATGATCTCATCGAATGGCGGAGCAGGCTTGAGGGTCCGAATGGCCTACTCCTGCTCCTATCTTCTATGTTTCTATGTTTCTATGAGAAAGAGAGTGACACACCACAGGCACACAAGGCAGATAGATGGATAGATAGAGGGAAGAAAACCACACAGAACACCTCAGAGAGAGAGAGAACATATCACAGACAAATACACGTGCACACACACACAAGGCAGAGAGACAGAGACACAGGGCTCGATTTTGCCATTGTGGGCGGGCTGGGGCGTGTCAGGTGGCATTCATGTCAGGACCCCGACTCCAAAGTGAAGTAGGGAAAAAGTGCGATTTTCCCCGAATTGGGCACTTGATTTCCAGCGTGTGGGAACCCCTGGCCCAATGAGTCTTTTCATCCAGAAAGTCGCCTCCGATGACATCATCAATGCTGCTGGATTTAAGGCCTGCAAGCAGCCTTGCTTCTTCTGGAGACTGCAAATTTTATGGCCATTGTAGTAAGCACTTCATTGATCGGCTATGTCCACCAGTACGCCAAAGTGTGCTCCACACTTCGATGATCCCTCCCTCCAATCTCTGGTGGAGGGAGCAAGATCAAATGAGGAGGTGCTCTTCCCTTCCTCAGGGAGAAAAAAGCCACCCCAACAGACTAAAGCTGTGTGGTTGTAAGTGGCCCAAGAGGTCAATTCCATCTCGATGAGCCGCAGAACCTGGCTGCAATGCAGGACGAGGTTTAATGACCTTCTCCGCATAGGAAAAGTGAGTATGACTTTCCCATCACTCTCAATCTGATCCCGATTGCCTCTCCTCACCAGCACTCTGGTTTGCCAACCTCTTCCTCCACATCCCACTTGACACTTACATCCCTGCACCCTTACCCATTCCCTCTCTCTCTATGCTCACATTCACTTAACTATTCTACCAAGCAGCCCTCACACTCCCTATCACTGTGATGCAATGACAACAACAACTTACAACACACAGGGAGGGTCCTTTGTATCTTTCTAAGCATCTATGCTATGGATTCTCTACACTCACTCCTTCATTCTCACTCAAACTCCACTTGTGTCCCTCATTGCAGGAAAAGAGAGCCCACAATAAGAGGAAAAGAGCCATGACAGGTGGAGGGCCACCCTCAGTAGCCCAGCTCACCGCCTGGGAGGAGGCGGCCCTGGAAATTGCCGGGATCAAGGACGATTCCCAAGTGGGGGACGGACAGATGGGCACATCACAGCAAGCTGGTGACAGAATAGTTTGGCATCTCTCTCATAGACATTGCATGAGTCACTGATAATGATTCTGATGCTCTAACAGATTGAAACATAAACATAGAAGATAGGAGCAGGAGTAGGCCATTCGGCCCCTCGAGCCTGCTCCGCCATTTGATGAGATCATGGCTGATCATTGACTTATGATCATCTGTACTATTCAATGTGCATGTAACCTTGACCTCACATCTCTAACTCTTTCCTTTACTCCCCCACAGGACCATCGAAAGCCCCATCCCCACTGTCCAGGAGGAAGAGCCTGAGCCTCCAGACTCCTCAGAGGAAGCTGCAACCTCTGAGGGTGCAGCGTCAGCAGAATTCAGCGCACCCAGCACCAGCGCAGACACTCACACATCGGTGGGACCTTCGCGAGATAGCGTAGTGTTGTCACCTGGTGTATCACAGCTCACAAGTGAGCATCAGCAGATGGTGGAGACAGGGTCAGCAGTGGAGAGTCCTCGTCGGAGGGCGCAGGACTCTGCCAGCTCAGCTCAGCTACATGTCGACCCTGTGCCTCCGGGTCCATCCAGAAGGAAAGCGGTGCTGGAACTCCAGGAACAGGTGCAGGAGTCTCTGGCAGGTTTTGTCTCCAGAGTCGCTGCGAGTGTGGAGCGAATGGAGGAGTCCATCGCGAACATGAGCAGAGCCTTTGTGGAGGCATTGGCATATGAACGCATCACCGCAGAAAGGATGGCAACCTCCGTGGCAAGGATGGCTACCTCCGTGGTAAGGCTGGCTACCGTAGAGGAGAGGATGGCTACAGTAGAGGAGAGGATGGCTACGGCCATGGAGGAGCTTAGTCGCCAGAGTGTTGAAAACATGGTCATTGTTCAGAATAGAATGATATCTCTTGAGGAGCAATGGTCAGCTATTAAGCATACAAACCAGTCCTTCATGGAAGTCCTCTGGAGTAGGACTTCCAGAGCAGAAATGGGTCCTCATGGCCCCCCTGCAGTGCAGCAAGGTGCTGTCAAGCCACTTGCTAGCTCTGAAGTGGGGCTGACCCATGAGAGGGATGTTGGTGGCAGACAACAAGGAAGTGGGGGTTCCTCTCCAAGCGCTCACATGACCATGCCACTGCAAAGCCCTCGGTCAGAGCCCCACCAGAGTCCTCACCCAACTGAGATGGGTGCCTCAGCCCCTGCACAGCCGCAGGAGTAGCAGACTGATGCCAAGCCCTCACAGGTTCACAACCCCAGAGGACACTCGTCAAAGGTGTCGAGACAGGAGCAGCAAGAAAGTGAGCAAGGGCCACCACATCTGCTGAAGCCTCAGGGGAAGGACCACGTAGGAGCACGCGTAAGAGGAAGATAATGCACAAGTAGTCACAAGGGTACTCACTTGGGTGTTGTGATGTATTGTTTTTTGACCAGCCATCCTTGTCATGGTATCATAAACAGATTTGATGGCAAACTGTTGAAGTTGTGGCCTGTGTCATTTCGCAAATGGGACTTCCACATTGAGGGCTTAGGGCGACTTGCAATTGTCAGTATGGTGGTCAGAGTAATAGGAATCCGCAGGTTCTTGTCCATTGTTGATGGTCTGGTAAGAAGGTGCGAGGCAAAAGTGTTTGATTGTGTAGGCTAAGCAAATCTGGCCAACATGAGTGCGTCCCTTGCATCCCGGCCAGCAATGTGGTCACGCGCTGGCGCCTTCTGGCCTGTGCAGCTTCAGGTGGGTGAGCAGCAGCTTGGCGCTCCTGTTGTTGCTGCTGCTGTTGATGCTGCTGTTGCTCATCTGCCGCGGCTGGTCTTCGTCGGAATCTGATGTCCAGGAGGAAAGGAAATAAATGTTCACCATGCTTCTGGTATATGCCTCAGTTGAGGAAGCGCTCAGTAAAGGTGGGGAGAGGGGTTTCCCAGCAGGTCACACTGGAGATGGGTGTCAGGCTCCAAACTTACACAACAATGAGTAGGCCTGCTAAAAGCTCCCCCAGACCTGAGACAACAAAGTTTTGCCACCTGCAAGTGATCATTGGTGAAAACTCCTTTTTAATGGTGGAGCTGCAGCTGTTAGTAAGCAATCCAATTGTGAGGCCGCCAGGATTACCTGGCTTGTTCCAGAGGCGGCGTATAGGATGGGGGAAATGTCTAAAAACCTGAAAGGCCTCTCAAAATGGGATTATAGAGGCAATTAAGTGGTTGTTAAGGGCCTTAAGGGCCCATCCCGCCTCTTGGAGGCAGGATGGAAACGTGGTCTGAAAACACGAATGTGGGAAAATTGCTCGGAGGCGGGCTGGAGGCGTGATCGGGCCCGCCCGCCATTTTTTTCAATTTTGACAACACACACGCCTCCAATCCCGCCTCCTCGGGCCTGGCAAAATCGAACCCACAGACTCACAAGGGAAACAAGAGAGAAGAGGGGAGAAGAAGAAAGAAAGAACCATAGGCAAACACAGAGGCAAAGACAGAAAGACACATATCGACACACACACATGACAGCAAGTGAAAGTGGTTTTGATCATTTACTGTCAAGGATAGGCTGGTTGTGTGATGAGACCATGCATGAAGACAGGGTTAATAAAAAAAAGAATTCAGCTCCAGAGCCTCTGGATTCTGCACCACTAAAGGCAGGTGTGCCCAGGCCTGCAACTTAACAAGAGGCAACCAAAGCTCACTTGCTCATAGAATCAGTTTTTTGTGTGAAGACATTTGTCATTTTTGTTATGGTTGGCGAGGACAAAGTGTGTCAGTTACTTGACAAATATATACCTTAACATTACCCGAGGTCATGTTACTACTTGATATGAGCCTGTGACATAGGAGTTGAGTGCTGTCAATACCTGCCCAGCCACACGATTTCAGAATACAACAAAGTTTCAATTTTGTCCAGAATATATCCAATTAAGAAATGCGCTCTCATTCTTCAGCTTGTGTTTTCCTCAATTAAAATGTATCCAAATCGAGGGCACACCATGAAATATGGTATAATTCTGAGTTTATTCCACAAATGAAGACTTTGTGTACTATTGGTACTTCCACTAATGCTCAACTGGAAACCAAACCAGTTTTAAATTGATGATATCGAATGGATTCCATTTTCCAGCCCATTAGCTAATACTGTGAGAACACTGTTTTGACTTGCATTTTTGTGCTTTGTTATATTACAGCCTCATTTCTCACTGTATCAGGCTAATCCATTAGTGAGTCTATTTTCTTATTCCATTTTTTGATACCACTTTTTATACAGGAATCCCACCCCAACCACGGTTTTGCCATACGCGGATTTCAAGTATACACGGTTTCCTCTCTGCGACAACTTTTGCCAACCGCAGCAGTGAATTGTGTGTATACGTGGTTTTAAATTTAGGATTAAGGTAAATAACATGATTTTATTGCTTTTATATTCATTTTTTATAGTGTTATTTCAACATTTATACTGTATTTGCCAACCGCGGTTTTACTAACCACGGGGGTTTTCAGGGACGTATCCCTCGCGGTTGGGGAGGGATTACTGTATTATATAATGCAATTTGTCCTGAGCTAGTTAATCTTAGCTGGGACAGTGGTAGGGATGCTACAACTGGCCTTCGCACCCCTGTGTCAGGGAGAGGAAAATTGGCATCTGTTGGGTACAGCGTTGATGCAATGGATGCATCATGCATATCCTCGAAATCTGTTGAAACAGATGAACATTAAATAGAGAACCTGTCCTCGCCAACCATAACAAAAATGACAAATGTCTTCACACAAAAAACTGATTCTATGAGCAAGTGAGCTTTGGTTGCCTCTTGCTAAGTTGCAGGCCTGGGCACACCTGCTTTTAGTGGTGCAGAATCCAGAGGCTCTGGAGCTGAATTCTTTTTTTTATTAACCCTGTCTTCATGCATGGCCTCATCACACAACCAGCCTATCCTTGACAGTAAATGATCAAAACCACTTTCACTTGCTGTCATGTGTGTGTGTCGATACAAAGAGTAGGGATAAACGGGTCTTTTTCAGGATGGCAGGCTGTGACTAGTGGGGTACCGCAAGGATCGGTGCTTGGGCCTCAGCTATTCACAATCTATATCAATGATTTGGATGAGGGGACTAAATGGAACATTTCCAAATTTGCTGATGATATAAAGCTAGGTGGCAGTGTCAGTTGCGAAGAGGATGTGAAGAGGCTTCAAGGGGATGTCGACAGGCTCAGTGAGTGGGCGAGACCATGGCAGATGGAATATAATATGGATAAATGTGAAGTTATCCACTTTGGTAGAAAAAACAGAAAGGCAGAGTATTTCCTAAATGGTGAAAGATTGGGGAATGCAGATGCTCAAAGGGACCTGGGTGTCCTTGTACATGAGTCACTGAAAGTGAATGTGCAGGTGCAGCAAGCCATTAGGAAGGCAAATGGTATGCTGGCCTTAATTACAAGAGGATTTGAGTACAGGAGTAAAGAAGTCTTACTCCAATTATATAGGGTCTTGGTGAGACCACACCTGGAGTACTGTGTACAATTTTGGTCTCCATACCTAAGGAAGGATATACTTGCCATAGAGGGAGTGCAACAAAGGTTCACGAGATTGATTCCTAGGATGGTGGGACTGCCGTATGAGAAGAGATTGAGTAAACTAGGCCTGTATTCTCTTGAATTCAGAAGAATGAGAGGGAATCTCATTGAAGCATACAAAAATATTACAGGGCTTGATAGGATGGATGCTGGGAGAATGTTTCCCTTGGCTGGGGAGTCTAGAACCAGGGGCCACAGCCTCAAGATAAAGGGTAGGCCATTCAGGACTGAGATGAGAAGAAATTTCTTCACACAGAGGGTGGTGAATCTTTGGAATCCTCTACACCTGAGGGCTGTGGAGGCTCAGTCATTGGGTATATTCAAAACAGAAGTCGATAGATTTCTGACTAGTAAAGGCATCAAGGGATATGGCGATAGGGCTGGTGAATGGAGTTGAGGCAGAAGATCAGCCATGATCTCATTGAATGGCGGGGCAGGCTCGAAGGGCCGAATGGCCTACTCCTGCTCCTATTTCTTATGTTCTTATGTCTTTCTGTCTTTGCCTCTATGTTTGCCTATGGTTCGTTCTTCTTCTCCCCTCTTCTCTCTTTCTTCCCTTGTGAGTCTGTGTCTCTGTCTCTCTGCCTTGTGTGTGTGTGCAAGTGTATGTGTCTGTGATATGTTCTCTCTCTCTCTGAGGTGTTCTGTGTGATTTTTTTTCTCTATCTATTCATCTATCTGCCTTGTGTGCCTGTGGTATGTCACTCTCTGTCTCCTTATGTTTCTGACTCCTAAAAAAAAGCAAGCTGCCTTTAACTTCAATTACTTGCAAAATGCATACATCAAGTAAAACTGGGGGACACACTATACGGTATTGTATGTTCTTTTGCATTGCTGTATTTCTGATGCATAGCTATAACTACACTGATATTTATACTGTGCTGAATGGTGTACTGTCAACCTGGAAGCTAAGCTTTTCTTATTGAAGGTGCACCTATCTGCTCTCTGTGAAATCTTCAAGTAAAGCTGTAGCCAGATGTAATGTTGTTTCTGATTTGCTATCCCTTGTGTTTCTGATTTGGTGTCCCTTGTACTCATGGCTGCCCCTCACTTACTAACCTCTGTGTCACTGGCTGCTTCTGGCCACCTAAAGACAAAGCCCTGGCAAATCTCTGTACTCATCGAGGAATGAAAATGTTGCTGCGTGTTTGTTTTAACTCTTTGGGGTAATCAGAAGTGTAGAGTATCGCAATTATCGCGATTCGAAATAACATGAGAGAAGCAGATTCAATTGATCAGTTTTATTAAACGAAATGCTGTCCTGATAATAAAGGACACAGAAGCCTGTAAAATGGCCGCCGCGCATCGTGGCAGAAGCTTCCAGAAACACAGTGGGCAGACAAGATGGCGTCGAATATACATTCAGTATGAGATTGGATCATACTCGGTAAACATTGATAAAGACAGGATGCAACCCATTTGCATTGTGAACAATAGCAATGATATAAGTGCTGGAATCGTTTTCCTGTGCACAGTAAGGATCATTGAACTGGGCAATCGAAGGCCCATCCAGACACATCAATACACAAATAACCCCCCGGCTCAACAATGAGAGAGACATTGACGGGTGATTAAGCCAGTATTCGGGGGGCCCCACAACCAGTCAGGGAGACGATCATACACATCCTGGCTGGCTCAACAATGGGGAAGACATTAACGGACAGTTGGCCAGTTTCAGGTGCCACCGAAACCCGTTAAAGAAGATAATCGCCCCATGCTGGGAGTTTTGAGCGCCAATATTACACAAAGGATAAACATTAAGATTTGAGCGGGAGATAAAGCGGACACATCACTATAACTATAGAGAACAAATGTCCATCGCGCTCTTATTCTCTTATTCGCTTGCCTCTGGACGAACTCGCTTGACTTGCGGGCTCTTGATTTTCTCTCTGGACTTTGTTGACTCTTGACTCTTAGCCGCACTGGTCAGTTATTCGAGTATTGGGTGGAGCTCAATCGGTACGAGCCGCCCCGACAAGGGCAAGTAACAGGGTACACCATCCCAAGTGTCGGTAAACGGTGTCTGGACCCGGAGGCCCGAGGAGACGAGACGAGAAGAAGACGAGAAGAAGACGAGAAGAAATTCCACATGCCGCCAAGGTCAGTAAACCCCGACCGTGCCCGAAATATAAATACAGAACTCTTCTTTGAGTTCTACAGACTGCAACCTGTACCGCACACAGGAAGACTCTTCTTTGAATTTTACAATGTTTTGAGTTCCATCGATTACTTCATGACAACAGAGAGTCTGGCCTGCTTTTCGCAGCAGCGAAAGTAAACAAGTGGGGTGCAGAAACCCTTCCAAACACGTGACAGTCAGGCGCTGCAGCGAAACGAGCTGAGTGCCTCATTTTAAAATCTCCGAAGTAAGCCGAATGGTGAGCATGTTTTCCGATCCTACAAATCCAGACGTAGTTTAGGTATTGTTAAGGGAGGGTGGTTTTAATAAGGTTAAGGTATAATGTGTTCCCTTTTTACGATGTGCCGTGTGTTCTCCATTTCCATAGACCAAGCTTTATGAATGTATGTATACTTGTACTCTCTTTGATTTGCGCCTATGACATGTATTTCATGATTTTAGACGCCATGCAATAAAGATTTTCATTTCGTGCTATTCAACCGGGTCTATTTGAGTTTTTCTCTGCATTACTGCTCCTTGCATCTAAGTCCAGGTGTTAGAACCGTAAGGGCGAGTGGGTCGAACCACTCACAGGTGCTTATTGCAAAAAGGCTGGCCGGAAACCAGATCAAGCAATAGTATACGCAACGAAGGCCTAACCTCGCACCAGCACCGTCTGAGACACGCCCCCTTACAGAAGTAAGGATCAACCAAGGTTTCTTATTTTTCTAACAATTGGTTTTATTAACATTAAAATACAACGGGGGAAAAATTCAGTTGGTTGCGCCTCCCATTAGCGCCTTAAGAGGGCGCTAATGGGGCGCAAAGCAACTAGCGCCCGGGCGCGGCGATTTTTGCGCCGCTTGTGAAATTAACTAGACATTTTGTGGCGGCGCTAAACACTACCGCCACGATCTCCTGCGTCAGCAGATCGTGACGTCAGTCGAGTGCACAACGCCACGGCAGCGCCCCAGAGCGGATATTGAGTGGTGCCCCCTGCCTTACCGCCTGCCGCTAGCAACGACAGGTTGAGGGGAGCATTTTGCAGTCAGGAAGGGACTGGGAGAGCTCTATTTAAAGGCGTCCGCTTCCTGCCTTTTTTTGTTGGTTACATTTTTGAACCACGCATTCTGAGAGAGAGAGAGAGAGAGACTTCTGGAGAGTTTCAACGCTGTGTGAAGGAGTTTTGGGTACTGAGCAGCACTTTGCAGGTTAATTTTGATTTGCCCTTCCTTGTATCGATTTAGAAGAGAATGTGGGGGCTGCACTCTGAGCTCTTTCCCTGGTCCTCTCTATTGTTCTTTCCAGCAGATTTGAGGTACAGGTCTCTCCAGGCCGAGATTCAAGGCTGCAACAAGCAGGATGTGGATGGAAAGCAAGATCAACCCTCCTCTTTAAGAACTGGCCGGCGCCATTGTGTCTGTGTTCCATGGATGACTGACATCACATGAGCTTCGCCAGTGCTCTGAGTTAGCGCCTCGCTTCTCGGCCTTTGCGCCTTAAGACAGATGTGTAGCGCCTGATTTAGCGCTCCAATCACCTCCAGGGGCGATAAAAGTCAAGTTTGCAGTCGGAGACGATAATTAGCACCAGGCGCTAATCTTTGCGCCCGGCCGATAATTGCACCCCAAATGGGGCGATACTGAATTTCTCCCCCAACAAGTTTTACAGATAAAGATTCATACAACCTTAATTAGAAGTACAACTCAAAACTCAGAATGGCCAATTCTTCTACTTCGGGAGCCTGAGAGGTCAATGCACCATCAACATCCTGCATGGTGTTCTTCTGGTCTGTCTCTGGTCGGTCTCGTGGACTGTCTCCCTCGGATTTACTGAAATGGCTGGTTTTATACCCTTCTTGCTGATAAAAACAAGCTTTCCAGTAACTTTCCACTCTCCCTCTCCCATGGTTACACAAACTGATCCTGAAGCATCTGATGTTTACAACAGCTTCTCACAGACTTTCAAGGCCCAGCAGCTGTCTCATCTTTAACCTTCTAAACACTCTGCTGAATAAGACTTTTCGAATGTGGTCAACTTTCCCAGCATGCGGCCTTGAACAGTCAGTTTAACACTTCTTTTAACCAAACCTGGCTCCTTTAGCAGGTAATTAATCCAGGGTCCTGGTCAATCCTTCAGTTTCCTTAAAACTGGTATTGAAAAGCCCAAAAAACGTTTAATGTAGAAATTGCTACGGCATGATGTGGTTGAGGTGAATAGCATAGATGTATTTAAGGGGAAGCTAGTTAAGTGCATGAGGGAGAAAGGTCTAGAAGGATATATCGATAGGGTGAGATGAAGTAAATAGAATGGGAGGAGGCGCGTGTGGAGCATAAAACACCAGCATAGACCGATTGGGCCGAATGGTCTATTTGTGTGCTTTAATTTCTGTGTAATTTAGAAGCGGCCCAGGTGCACATGCAAATCTGGGGTGGGCGGGCCTGCCCACTGCTAAATTTGTACTTGTTGCGCCCATTTTAAACCCATAAAACAGGTGCAACAATGTTCTACCCCATTAAATCCAAGCCCAGGCTTTTGTAAGAGTTGGGGGAGTAGATGGAGGGCTAAAGGTGAGGGTGAGTGACAGTGGAGCTGGGGGGGAGGGGGAGGAGGTGGGGGAGGGGGTGGCAGTGATACAGGGCTTAGGTGGGTAGTTCCTAGGGTTAGCAATCAGGGTGGCAAAATGATATGAAGGGGAGGAAATATAAGGAAGATATGGGCACAATGGAAGCAAGGTTGGATTGGGGCAGGTTAAGTACAGATCATTGGTGGAGGGGCTGTGATTGGAGCCACTGAGGGCCCTGAAACCCCTGCCCCAAATGTAGCCTGCAGCTGTTGGTGGTCCACACCATACCGATGACAACCACTTGAAAGGAAGCAGAAAAAAAAACTACAGATAAGCAGAAGATGGCAGAGATAGAATCAAAATGAGAAAGAGAGATAAAAAGCACAACATGAAGACAGCAGAGACAGATAAGCGAGACATCGTATTCTTTGACTCACCATCTGCAACGGCATGTCAGATAAATTAATATATAAAATAAAGGCCACTGTATTAATACAGTTTTCACAGAATAATGGACAGTTATTGGAATTTAATCCTCAAAGCACCAGGAAATTTCACAGAATACCATTTAATAAAAATGGAATTTGACTTGTTCAGTCATTGTAAATCATTGTTACATAGAATTACATGGAATTCACCGCACAGAAACAAGCCATTTGGCCCAATTGGTCTGGTGTTTATGCTCCACACGAGCCACCTCCCACCCTACTTCATCCAACCAGCAGCACTGATGTTATTCCCAACATGGCATGAATACCTCTATTTTTATAAAATAGAAAAGCATCTAACTCTCCATGAGCACTGCTATACGAAATCTACCCCAAAATGAATAAATCTCTGCATGTCTCACATGGGAAGCAGCCATTTACTGAGGATATAAAATGAGCATTAACTCCCATCTTTCCTCCTTGACCATACATCTGTGTAGCAATTCTTAATGTTACAAAAAAGTTTGGCTGAAATCAACATGCTCAAATTCAAACTTTTATTCAGAGCCTCTCTCCAAACTTGAAGAATGGTATAATCCTTCCGGAACTTCCACTTAATTTTTTTTTTATTTGCTTTGACTTCTGAGATAGCTGGTAAAACAATTTAGATACATTGCAAAAAAACAATGCCAAATTTCAAAGTGGAATGTTTAATTTACAAAATTGGTTGGTGAACAAAATTAGGGCACATGGAATTGGGGGTCATATACTAGCATGGATTGAGAATTGGTTAACAGACAGAAAACAAAGAGTAGGGATAAACGGGTCTTTTTCAGGATGGCAGGCTGTGACTAGTGGCGTACCACAAGGATCGGTGCTTGGGCCCCAGCTATTCACAATCTACATTAATGATTTGGATGAGGGGACTAAATGTAACATTTCCAAATTTGCTGATGATACAAAGCTAGGTGGCAGTGTCAGTTGTGAAGAGGATGTGAAGAGGCTTCAAGGAGATCTCGACAGGCTCAGTGAATGGGCGAGAACATGACAGATGGAATATAATGTGGATAAATATGAAGTTATCCACTTTGGTAGTAAAAACAGAAAGGCAGAGTATTTCCTAAATGGTGAAAGATTGGGGAATGCAGATGCTCAAAGGGACCTGGGTGTCCTTGTACATGAGTCACTGAAAGTGAATGTGCAGGTGCAGCAAGCCATTAGGAAGGCAAATGGTATGCTGGCCTTCATTACAAGAGGATTTGAGTACAGGAGTAAAGAAGTCTTACTCCAATTATATAGGGCCTTGGTGAGACCACACCTGGAGTACTGTGTACAAATTTGGTCTCCTTACCTAAGGAAGGATATACTTACCATAGAGGGAGTGCAACGAAGGTTCACGAGATTGATTCCTGGGATGGCGGGACTGTCGTATGAGAAGAGATTGAGTAAACTAGGCCTGTATTCTCTTGAATTCAGAAGAATGAGAGGGGATCTCATTGAAGCATACAAAATTATTACAGGGCTTGATAGGGTGGATGCTGGGAGAATGTTTCCCTTGGCTGGGGTGTCTAGAACCAGGGGCCACAGCCTCAGGATAAAGGGTAGGCCATTCAGGACTGAGATGAGAAGAAATTTCTTCACACAGAAGGTGGTGAATCTTTGGAATTCTCTACCCCAGAGGGCTGTGGAGGCTCAGTCATTGGGTATATTCAAAACAGAAGTCGATAGATTTCTGACTAGTAAGGGCATCAAGGGATATGGCGATAGGGTGGTGAATGGAGTTGAGGCAGAAGATCAGCCATGATCTCACTGAATGGCGGAGCAGGCTCGAAGGGCTGAATGGCCTACTCCTGCTCCTATTTCTTATGTTCTTATGTAAAATTGGTATGATTGCTTAATTAAAGAATATCTTCAATATAGTAATCTACATACTTTATTTCTCTCTCTTTTTTCTTTGCCTTTTTCTTTCTATTTTTACTTTGCTATTTTCTTACTATTTTCCCTTTTTATTTTCTCTCTTTCTAGCTTTGAATATATTTACATAGGATTATCTAGGATATACGGCACAGAAACAGGCCATTCGGCCCAACCAGTCCATGCTGGCGTTTATGCTCCACTCGAGCCTCCTCCCGTCTTTCCTCATCTAAATCTATCAGCATAACTCTCTATTCCCTTCTCCCTCATATCTTTGTCCAGCCTCCCCTTAAATGCATCGATACTATTCGCTTCAACCACTCCCTGTGGTAGCGAGTTCCACATTCTCACCACTCTTTGGGTAAAGAAGTTTCTTCTGAATTCCCTATTGGATTTCTTGGTGACTATCTTGTATTGATGGCCTCTAGTTATGCTCTTCCCCACAAGTGGAAACATTCTCTCTGTATCCACTCTATCAAAACCTTTCATAATTTTATAGACCTCTATTAGGTCACCCCTCAGCCTTCTTTTTGCAAGAAAAAAGAGACCCAGCCTGTTCATCCTTTCCTGATATGTATACTCTCGCATTTCTGGTATCATCCTTGTAAATCTTCTCTGCACCCTCTCTAGTGCCTCTATATCCTTTTTATAATGTGGCGACCAGAACTGCACGCAGTACTCTAAGGGGTAAAAATTCAGTTGGTTGCGCCTCCTGTTAGCGCCTTAAGAGGGCGCTAATGGGGCGCAAAGCCGCTAACGCCCGGGCGCAGCGATGTTTGCGCCGCTCGAGAACTTAACTTGAGATTGTGCGGCGGCGCTAAAACTTACCGCTGCGACCACCTGCGCGCGCAGATTGTGACGTCATTCCATGGTGCAACGCCCTTGTGGCGCCCCGTAGCGGAAATTGAGTGGCGCCCCCTGCCTTACCGCCTGGCGCTTCCAACGACCAGAAGACTGGAACGCTATCAATCGCTGTGGGGCTGGGGGGGGGCGCTATTTAAAGGGGGCCTCTTCCTGTCTTTTATTGTTGGTGGCATTTTTGAACTACGCATTCTGAGAGAGAGAGGGAGAGACTTCTGGAGAGATTCAACGTTGTGTGAAGGAGTTTTGGGTACTGAGCAGCACTTTGCAGGTTCATTTTGATTTGCCATTCCTTGTATCGATTTAGCAGAGACTGTGGGAGCTGCACTCTGAGCTCTTTGCCTGGTACGCTCCATTGTTCTTTCCAGCACATTTTGATGTGCAAGTCTCTCCAGGCCGAGATTCAAGGCAGCAATGAACAGGATGTGGATGGAAAGCAAGATTAACCATCCCCTTTAAGAACTGGCCTATGCTATTGTGTGTGTGTTCCATTGCTGACTGACATTACCTGAGCTTCGCCAGCGCTCCGAGTTAGCGCCTCACTGCTCGGCCTTTGCGCCTTAAGAGAGGTGTGCAGCGCCTGCTTTAGCGCTCCACTCACCTCCCGGGGCGGTAAAAGTGAAGTTTCCTGTCAGTGCCGATAATTAGCGCCAGGCGCTAATATTTGCGTCCGGACGATATTTGCGCCCCAAATGGGGCGCGACCTAATTTCTACCCCTAAGTGTGGTCTAACCAAGGTTCGATACAGGTTTGGCATAACTTCCCTACTTTTCAACTCTATCCCTCTAGAAATAAACCCTAGTGCTTGGTTTGTATTTTTAATGGCCTTGCTCAGCTGTCCTGTGAAAACATATCTCCAAAAAAGGTTGCAAAGTTCATGTTTTAACTGTTTTGAGTTTTCAGGAAGAACAAAATCCTAATTACTGTCATCACCTGAGGAACAGGAGTACGTCAGCACTGCATACATTCACTCAGACAATCATCAATCACACGAAGTCTTAGCCACAGTGTATCGGCTCAGACTGATACATGCTTGGAATTGTAGGCACAGATGCTCGCTGGCAGTTTGAACTGTTGTCTCTTCAGCTGCCAGCGATGGCTCTGGGAAGAAAATGATCTCAAAAACCTTAGCTTTTAAGAGAACCACATGCCTCTGATTGAAAATGTTCTTAAGCACATATTTTTTCACAGAATACTGAATTATATGGGTAAGTGTAATCAAATCCCTTGTGAACTTTATGATTTTTTTTGTGCCTTTATTAAAGCAAGAAATAATTTACATTTATATGTCCTCAAGATGTCCTCAGGATGTCACAAAGCACTTCGCAGCCAATTAACTACTTCTGAAGTATAGTCACTGTTGTTAAGTAGGCAAATGCAGCAGCCAATTTGCGCACAGCAAGATCTCACAGACTGCAGTGAGATAAAAGACCAGTTCATCTGTGTTGGTTGAGTTATAAATATTCTTCAGGTCACTGGGAGAACTCACTTCTCTTCCTTGAATAATGCCAAGTTGATCCTTTATGCTCATCTGAATAGGCAGACAGAGCCTCGGTTTAATATCTAATCCAAAAGATTGCACCTCAGCATTGCACAGAAATATCAAGCCAAACTGTATTTAAAACCTTATTTCTGCAAACAAGTGTTTGTCTTAATGGAGAATCGAAAGGATTTTCAAAAACATGTTTGGAGCAATACAGCACTCCATGTGCTCGTTGCTATTAGTAGCTGTTACCGGCTGTCGATTTTTGATTGGAACTGAAACTGCTGATTAATAGCTTTAATTCTGGTTGCTACATGTTAATTGATAGTTCTGATGTACCCCATTTTATGAATCGGAATTTGATCTGAGCAAGCATGAATTTGATATGGACTTTGCATTTCACAAGTGTGACACCTAAGTTTTATCACACTGTTTTTCTAATAGCCAGGGGGCTCTGTTGGGCTCTGTTGCTCCCTTTCTTTGGGCGCTACGAGGCATCTTAAACTACCAAAATGGTGTCGGCGACGCGCACGCACACTTCTGATGGGAGGTGCGGCAGACGCCATATTTTTTATGGAGTTTGCATGCGTGCACCTAACGACTGCCAGCAGAAGGCAGAGCAGGCCGATCATGATGTCAATCAGCATGTATTTCAACCAGGGCAAACCAAAGGGTGGCTACTGGGTGACAAGTGTTATCCACTCATGACATGGCTCATGACTCCAGTCCAGAACCCATGCACACGTGCACAGTACGTATACAATGAGAGTCATGCTGCTACAAGAAATCTGAGGGAGCAGACCATTGGTGTCCTCAAGCAACGCGTCTGCTGCCTGGACCGCTCTGGAGGAGTCCTGCAGTACTCGGCTGAGTGGGTCTCAAGGTTTGTCATGGTCTGCTGGATGCTGCACAACCTTGCGATCACGGGGGAACAGCCCTTGCCATCACCCATCAGACGAGAAGCTGAGGAGGAGGAGGAATAGGAGGAGGCAGAGAAGGAGGAGGAAGAGGAAGGGAGGTTTCAACCTGGACAGCCCTTTTCTGCCCGGACTCTACGTGAACAAATAATCCATGAGCGATGCCAGTAACCTCAACCCCAATTCCCCATTCACCAACAGTCCCACACTCCTTGCGTTTCCTCTGTCACTGACCATCATACCTCTTTCTTAATACTTCATTGACTGTAAAGCACTTTGGGACGTCCGGTGGTCGTGAAAGGCGTGATACAAATGCAAGTCTTTCTTTTTTTTCTTTTTTCCCCACAATACAAAAATAAAAGCCAACGCAAAATACACATTCCAATCCAAATTTATAAATGTAATCATGCCATAGTGCATACAAAAATAAACTAATCACCCTTGCGCATTCCCTTAGTGCCTCTTCCATGTGCCTTTGCCTGTCGTAGTGCTCCTACGAAGTGCTACCCCAGTGGCTACAGCATGGCTGGGGAAGGCTGCTGACTTTCAGTGGAGAGGACCTAGGAGGAGGATCTTGATGAGCTCTCAGCATAGAAGGCCTGACTGCCGACTGCACCATCTGGGCCTGGGCTGCAGCAGTCTGGGCCTGGGCTGCACCATCTGGGCCTGGGCTGCAGCAGTCTGGGCTGGCAAGCTGATAGCAAACAGTAAGGGCACTGGAGGAGTGGCAGTACAAATGCTGTCATCCTGAGAGAGGACAGCAGGTTCATACACCATGGAGCCACTAACGCTCTCCCGGGTCAGCGCTCAGTAATCCTAGTACTTGGTTGGAGAACAGATTGCTGGAGTGCTGTGACGCCCTAAAAAGCCCCTTTGCACACTGGTGTCCGTAGCCATGATGGCAGCAGTCTGAGCTTCCATGCCAGCAAGCTGAGATTGCATGACAGCAGTCTGAGCTTCCACTGCAGCACTCAGACGTTGGGTGGATGCTGCTTGTACTGCAATGGAAGCTGAGACATCGGCCATCAGACGCTGCATCATGGTTGGCTCCACCGATGTGCTGATGGAGATGACCACCCATTCCATGTTGGAAAGGATGGGCTCCAAGCTCTGCGCAAAGCCCTGTGCCAAGCTAGTGCTGGACTTCTCCATACTCCTTGACATAGAACACAGACGATCCAGCAGGTTTCTCAGTGCATCAAGCATTTGGGTGTGTACACCAATCAGCCTTCTCTGTCGCCTGGTCCATCAAAGTCCTCATGAGTCCTCTGCAGCAGAACTAGTGTGCGACCTCGCCCTCCAGCAAGCTGGCACCTGCGCTATCCTTTCTCTCAACCGTGGCTCCAGCGCACTTGTGCCCAGTGTCTCACCACATGCAGAACCCGCCTCAATGCTATCCTCTAAATTACGCGCAATGCCAGTATCTGAGCTGGTGGCTGCGACTGTGAAATGGAGTGATGGTGTCTCTTCACCTTCACGTTCTTCTTGCTCTTCCACCACTGCCTGGTCAGCTTCCAGTTCTTTTGAGTATCTGAAATGAAAAAGGGACAAGAGTTGGGTTGTGGTGAGGGGAGCGGAGAAAGTAAGAAGTGCATGCTTACACCATCTGCAGCTTGTAAGTCTGAACAGATTTTGAGATGAGGAAGAAGTGGGATCAGGGAAGAAGGATTAGGTATGCGGATACCCTCATCTTCAATGGCTTCAGCCTCGCCGGTGGCCATGAGCTCAGTAATGCCCCTTCCCATAATGGCCAGCACTGTCTCCTCCACTGGGGTTAAAACATGCAGGCTCACCTCTCCCCCCAGCTAATTCCTGCTGCCTCCAGTTGTGCGCCACCTTCTCCTGCAAGAAAGAGTGTGTCAGTGAGTGTCCTGCAATATGTTTGGGTGATGTGGTTGTCATGGTTGAATAGCTGCCAGTGTGTGCAAGCTTTGAGATGTGGGTATGAGGCTTGCAATGGTGCCAAGTGTGTGAGGTTGAGGTAAAGCATATGAATGTTAGGTAAGCATGAGTCCTGGTTGATAGAGATTCTTGGTAGGTGAGTGATGGGGGTGTGGTGAATTGAGCAGTGGCTGGGGCTAGTGATGCATTTGGTAGGATATGGCATTCGAAGATGCACTCACTGACCGTAACAACTTGTGTGAGATCATTAAACTTCTTCCTGCATTGCATCCAGGTCCTTCGGGCTACACTCCTGGCATTGACCACCTCCGCTGCTATCTCTTGCCACTACCTTCTGAGCACGTGTCTGGAGGGCCTCCGGCACCCCTCAGGGTAGAGGACATCTCTCCTTCTTTCCATCTCATCCACCAAAACCTCTAGTGCAGCATCCGAAAACATTGGTGCAGGCTCTCTCCCATGGTCAGCCATTGTTGAATCTTCTACAGCACAATACAGTATTCAGAATGATCTCAGCACCACCACCAGCCACAATGCACCTTCACTTTAAGTAGTGCAGGCTAGCTTTAAGTAGTGCTAGGCACGAACGATATTGGGTCCCATGCTGCTCCTGCAGCCAATGAACAGTGTGGGGAGCACTGGCTGCAGGAGCAATCATGGAAATGAGCAGGCAGCACAAAGTTAGCGTCCTGCCTTCTGTGCAATCAATGGGCAAGGGTTAATCGTGCCTCGCAATCCCTGTGCCCATTTTTGGGAGTTATCCAATCTAACTGCCCCAGTATTGAATGAGCAAAAATTTCCTCCAACTAAATATTCAGAAGACCGAAGCCATTGTCTTCCGTCTCCGCCATAAACTCCATTCCCTAGCCATCGACTACATCCCTCTTCTTGGCCACTGTCTGAAGCTTAACCAGACTGTTCACAACCTCAGCATCCTATTTGACCTTAAGCAAAGCTTCCAACCCCATAATCCTCTCCATCACCAAGACTGCCTACGTTCACCTCCGTAATATCTCCCGTCTCTGCCGCTGCCTCAGCCCATCGGCTGCTGAAATCCTCATCCATGCCTTTGTTGCCTGTAGACTCGACTATTCCAATGCCCTCCCACCTTCCACCCTCCGTAAAATTCAGCTCATATAAAACTCTGCTGCCCGTATTCTAACTCGCACCAAGTCCCGTTCACCCATCACCCCACACTTGCTGACCTACACTGGCTCCCAGTCCAGTAACAACTCAAATTGAAGATTCTCATCCTAGTGCTCAAATCCCTCCAGGGCCTCGCCCCTCCTTATCTCTGTATCCTCCTCCAGCCCTACAACTCTCCGAGAGCTCTGCGCTCCTCCAATTCTGGCTTCCTGTCCATCCCCGATTTCCATCGCCCCACCATTGGTGGCCGTGCCTTCAGCTGCCTAGGCCCTAAGCTCTGGAATTCCCTCCCTAAACCTCTCCACCTCTTTCTCCTCCTTTAAGAAGCTCCTTAAAACCTACCTCTTGTCACCTGTCCTAATATTGCTTTATGTGGCTCGGTGCCAAATTTTGTTTGATAATGCTCCTGTGAAGCGCCTTGGGATGATTTATTACATTAAGCGGGACTATACAAGTTGTTGTTGATCTTGAAGGTGTGATACCTGATGAACTGTGCCTAGCACGCCATAACATGTCCTTGAGTTGTAGTGTGTTCTTGGAACCTGTGCACAGACTGTGTGCTATACTTATCATAGCCTAGAAATGTGTTTACATCAAAGGGCCTCTATATATTACAAAATGTAATTGGGAGGCGAGAGAACACCCAAAATGTTGAACGCTTTGGTAGATAAGCAATCATCTCTCAAATCTCCATCGGATTAAATTTAGTACCAAAAATGGTGTTTGGGTTTTTGTTATGTTAAGGAGCTTATACGGTGCCATTTCTAAATTGGGTTCAGTTATAAAGGAAAATCCTATGGCCAGGAAATTCTTTCGAGCTGCTGCAACTTAAAAGGGGTTTCCTGCGCACTTCCGACAATGTTACGATGACAACGCAACTCAGAGGAATTTCCTGACCCAGAGTACAAAATTAGGCTGTAACTTTTAACACATTTGCATGAGAATACTCTGCAATTCAGTGGAGGTCTTGATCTGTCTATTTTAAACGGGTTAACATCTTTGTTAAAATAGTGGACACAGTCTCTCTCTCTTAGGCAGTCCCTCGGAACCGAGGATGACTTGCTTCCACATTAAAAATGAGTTCTCAGGAGACTGATGAGTCCAATACGGGACCTACAGTCTCTGTCACAGGTGGGGCAGACAGTGGTTGAAGGGGCAGGTGGGTGGGGTGCTTGGGTTGACGTGCGCTCCTTGCCAGCGAAGAGACTCGAGGTGTTCGGCGCCTTCCCGGATGCTTCTCCTCCACTTTGTGTGGTCTTGGGCCAGGGATTCCCAGGTGTCGGTGGGGATGTTACACTTTTTCAAGGAGGCTTTGAGGGTGTCCTTGAAGCGTTTCCTCTGCCCACCTGGGGCTCTCTTGCCGTGCCGGAGCTCCAAGTAGAGCGCTTGTTTTGGGAGTCTCGTATCGGGCATGCGGACAATGTGACCCGTCCATCAGAGCTGATCGAGCTGACACAGTAATTTGATCCAGACATGTTAAATATTTGTACGCTAATATCGCAGCACAACTTCTAGAGTTATGACCCTATAGTATATTTATGTGTATACATTGGATTAAAAAAACTGGACTCTATGCGAACCTACTAAATTATACCATACTTTTGGCGTTTGCTGATGAAGCTTCACAATTTGTATATCATTTATGGGTCAATAAAAGACCGTGGGGATGATTTTCCCTGTATACTTTAGGCACTAAAGAGCCTCCGAGGTGGCCAAGATGGGTCTTGCGCTGCAACACCAGTTTAGCCCGCCTTTAGTCAACATGGATTTATGAAAGGGAAATCGTGTTTGACAAACCTACTGGAGTTTTTTGAGGATGTAACTGGTACAATGTGGTGTATTTGGATTTTCAGAAGGCCTTTGATAAAGTTCCACATAAGAGGATAGTGTGCAAAATTAAAGCACATGGGATTGGGGGTAATATACTGGCATGGATTGAAAATTGGTTAACAGACAGGAAACAGAGAGTAGGAATAAATGGGTCTTTTTCGGGGTGGCAGGCGGTGACTAGTGGGGTACCGCAGGGATCAGTGCTTGGGCCCCAGCTATTCACAATATATATTAATGATTTGGATGAGGGAACCAAATGTAATATTTCCAAGTTTGCTGACGACACGAAACTAGGTGGGATTGTGAGTTGTGAGGAGGATTCAAAGAGGCTTCAAGGTGATTTAGACAAGTTGAGTGAGTGGGCAAATACATGGCAGATGCAGTATAATGTGGATAAATGTGAAGTTATCCACTTCGGTAGGAAAAACAGAAAGGCAGAGTATTATTTAAATGGTGATAGATTGGGAAATGTTGATGTACAGAGGGACCTGGGTGTCCTTGTACACCAGTCACTGAAAGCAAACATGCAGGTGCAGCAAGCAGTTAGGAAGGCAAATGGTATGTTGACCTTCATTGCAAGAGGATTTGAGTACAGGAGCAAGGATGTCTTACTACAGTCATACAGGACCTTGGTGAGGCCATACCTGGAGTACTGTGTGCAGTTTTGGTCTCCTTACCTAAGAAAGAATATACTTGCCATAGAGGGAGTGCAGTGAAGGTTCACCAGACTGATTCCTGGGATGGCAGGACTGTCGTATAAGGAGAGATTGGGTCGACTAGGCCTGTATTCACTAGAGTTTAGAAGAATGAGAGGGGATCTCATTGAAACGTATAAAATTCTGACAGGGCTAGACAGACTGGATGCAGGGAGGATGTTTCCCCTGGCTGGGGGGTTCTAGAATGAGGGGTCACAGTCTCAGGATATGGGGTAGAACATTTAGGACTGAGATGAGGAGAAATTTCTTCACTCGGAGGGTGGTGAACCTGTGGAATTCTCTACCACAGAAGGCTGTGGAGGCCAAGTCACTGAATATATTTAAGGAGATAGATAGATTTCTAGATGCAAAAGGCATCAAGGGGTATGGGGAGAGAGCGGGAATATGGTATTGAGATAGAGGATCAGCCATGAACATATTGAATGGCGGAGCAGGCTCCAAGGGGTGAATGGCCTACTCCTGCTCCTATTTTTCTATGTTTGTATGTTTAGCGCGGGACGCCATCTTGGTACAGGAGTTGAAGTGAGCGTTAGGAACAACTGCCCCGAAGATCGTTAAGGCTCCGATTGACAATTAAATTGCCTGCTAACGCTCATTAAAGAGGCTGCACACCATTTTACTGACTAGCGCTGCAATTAACGACTAGCTGAACAGGAGTGAAGAAGTAAGTCATTGCTGAGGATTTCCAGCGCTACTTAAAGCCATGCTCAGCTTTCGCTGTTCACTTGCTGACTGAGATCGACAGACTAGACTGCGTTTGAAAAGGTGTTTTGAGACATATCGGGAGGCTTTCTGGGACACTTTGTCATGATTTCACCAACACCCAACACCCTATCGACATTTTTCTCGGAAATTCTCTCAGGACTTCACCTAAAGAGAGCGAGTGCTGTGCTACTCTTACTTATTGGAGACCGTATAGCAGTCACCAGGAGAAAGGGAGCGCTAGGTCATGGGGATCTTGCTGTGGGTCCCCCTTGGTCTGGAGGAGGAATGAGAGGAGGAGATGAAGCCAGGTAGAGCAGCACTAGCTGCTGCAGGAGACAGGGAGAGGAGGGCGAGCTGGGCTCCAGATTCGTTCTGACTTGCTGCATGCTCCACAATCTGGTGATCATTAGAGACCAGCCATTACCACCAGCAATTGTGCCAGAGCGTCAAGCTCAGGAGTCACAAGAGGAGGAGGAAGACAAGGAGGAGGAGGTTGAGGAGAAAGAGAACGAGGAGGAGGAGGAGGAGTAGGAAGATGAGGGGGACCAGAGGAGCACTAGAGGGTTCCAGGTAGATGATTCGCACCTGGAAGGGACGCTTGCCGCCATCTAATTGAAGACCGTTTTTGAGAGATGCCGTCAACAATCAGACTTCGAAGCACTGTAGCCACAAGCCTTAACTTCCATGACTGAGGATCCGCCAATAAGTCCTTTTCATGGAACGGCAAAGTGCAGCAATGAATCCTTTCAACCCCTTCCCCATGAACAACACAAAAAAGATCAGCAATTCCAGCACTACACAATGATCATAATCACTCTTTATCTAGAGCAAACACAAACAATGAACACATGACATAACCAACAGCACTTACAAATATTAAACTATTCACCCTGGTGCTTACCCTTGGGGGCTAGCCTACAAGTGCTCTTGCCTACTCTGGTGCTTCTACGAAGTGCGATGCGAAGTGGATGGCTGAGATTCTGAAGAGAGCAGTTCAGATGTCCTCCTGGGAGGCCCTCGAGAGGCTGTGGGCCGTGATGGACCCGCCTCAGTCTGCACCATCTCAGCATGGGCTCGAGCAGTCTGGAACGCCTGGCTGACAGGCAACTTCAAGGGCAATGATGGAGAGCTTGGGGATGGAGCAGGAATTCTAAGAGGCCAGTAGGTTCCTGCTCCATGATTCCTACGCCACTACCTCGGGGAGCCTGTTCAGCTGGCCCACTGATCTGCTGGAGGACAGATCTCTGGGCAGCTGAGACACTCTGCAAGCCCCATTCAACCAAAGAGCCCAGAGCCACCATGGCAGCAGCCTGAGTTTCCATTGCAGCACTTTGACGCTCCATGGAAGATGCAAGTAGTGTAATGGAAGCGGTTTGGACTTCCATTCCAGCACTTTGTCGCTCCATGCAAACTGTTTAGCGTTCCATGGAAGCTGCAATGACTGCAGTGAAAGCTGCGACCTCAGTCATCAGATGCTCTCAATCATCAGCAAAGTGATGGAAGGTGTCATCAATAGCGCTATCAAGCGGCACTTACTCACCAATAACCTGCTCACCGATGCCCAGATTGGGTTCCGCCAGGACCAGCCTTCTCCAGCCTTCATTACAGCCTTGGTCCAAACATGGACAGAAGAACTGAATTTCAGAGATGAGGTGAGAGTGACTGCCCTTGTCAGCAAGGCAGCATTTGACCAAGTGTGGCATCAAGGAGCTCTAGTAAAGCTGAAGTCAATGAGAATCAAGGGGAAAACTCTCCACTGGCTGGAGTCATACCTAGCACAAAGGAAGATGGTTGTGGTTGTTGGAGTCCAATCATCTCTGCCCTAGGACATCGCTGGAGGAGTTCCTCAGGGCAGTGTCCTAGGCTCAACCATCTTCAGTTGCTTCATCAATGACCTTCCCTCCATCATAAGGTCAGAAGTGGGGATGTTCGCTGATGATTGCACAGTGTTCAGTTCCATTCCTAACTCCTCAGATAATGAAGCAGTCCATGCCACGCATGCAGCAAGATCTGGACGACATTCAGTGGCAAGTAACATTCGTGCCACACAAGCCAGGCAATGACCATCTCCAAGAAGAGAGAGTCTAACCACCACCCCTTGGCATTCAACGGCATTACCATCGCTGAATTCCCCACCATCAACATTCTGGGGGTCACCATTGACCAGAAACTTAACTGGACCAGCCACATAAATACTGTAGCTACAAGAGCAGTTCAGAGGCTGGGTATTCTGCGGCAAGTGTCTCACCTCCTGACTCCCTCAAGCCTTTCTACCATCTACAAGGCACAAGTCAGGAGTACTCTCCACTTGCCTGGATGAGTGCAGCTCCAACAACACTCAAGAAGCTAGACACCATCCAGGACAAAGCAGCCCTCTTGATTGGCACCCCATCCACCACCTTAAACATTCACTCCCTCCACCACCGGCGCACCTTGGATGCAGTGTGTACCATCTACAAGATGCACTGCAGCAACTCGCCAAGGCTTCTTCGATAGCACCTCCCAAACCCGCAACCTCTTCCACCTAGAAGGACAAGGGCAGCAGGCGCATGGGAACACCACCACCTTCAAGTCACACACCATCCTGGCTTGGAAATATATTGCCATTCCTTTATCATCACTGAGTCATAATCCTGGAACTCCCTCCCTCACAGCACTGTGGGAGTACCTTCACCACATGGACGGCAGTGGTTTAAGAAGGCGGCTCACCACCACCTTCTCAAGGGCAAGAAGGAATGGGCAATAAATCCTGGCCTTGCCAGTAATGCCCACATCCCAGGAACTAATAAAAAAATTTGCTGCATGATGTCGGGCTCCACGGGTCACTGGATGGAATTAGCCAGCCTCTCCACACTGGAGAGGATGGGTATGAGGCTCTGTGTCAAGCCACGGGCCTAGATGGAGGTTGACTCTTCCATCTCCCTAGCCACGTTCCGTAAGCTTTCAGGCAGGCTCTCCATTGCACCAAGCATTTGGTTTGTCATCGGCCTTCTTCTGAAGCTTGGCCCTACGAGATCCTCATCTGACTCCTCTACAACAGAACTAGTATGCAACCTTACCCCGCCCTAGCAAGGTGGCACCTGTGGTGTCGCTTCCACCCGGCATGGCTGCTGCCCACTAGTGCCCCGTGCGTCCCACTGTGAGTATCCCTCTTCTATCCTAGCCTCTAAGTTACGTGTGGTGCCGGTCTCTGAGCTGGGAGCTCCGACAGTGGTAGCGATCGACGCAGTGTCATCTTCCTCACTATCCTACTCTTCCTCCTTCTCTTCTTCCTCTGGGGGCGGGGGGTTATGAGGAGGCGGTTGCGAGGTGGCTCTTCCTCCTCTTCCAGTTCCTTCGCGGGGGGGGGCGTGATGGATCTTACTCGTGGGAGCCTGCAATGATAAAGCTAGAAGGGTTAGGGTGCAGCGCGTGTGACCACCATAGGAGAGTGTGTGTGATGAGGCCATATGGAGCTTGGAGTGAGGATAGGTTTGGGGGATTAGGGATCATAAATGGTTGTGGATTTGTACGGAAGCTGGAGTGGCCACATACCACTCAGCGTTCTGCCCCGTGCTCTGCCTGTGGACACGGCATCTACCACTCCCCTCCCGACCACTGCCAGCACTGCCTCCTCAAGGGGAGTGATATCATTGCAGTTGTGTTTCCCCTGCCCCGGTCAGGTCCTGCTGGCGCTTGTTATGTGTTACCTTGTCCTGAAAGAGCAAGAGTGGTGATTGTGAATGAGTGCATTGGCAGATGTGTTTAGTTGTGTGTGATGCCTCACATGGTTGAAGAGCTGTGAGATGTGTCTGAGGTGTGAGAAGTGTCTGCGAAGGATGCAATAGCGTGGGTTGTGTACATGTCAGTGTATAGTTAGGTGGTGAATTCAGTGTGTTGAGGTTGTGATCCTGGTGTTGGCGCAGTTATTGAGCAGTGTGTTTGTGAGATGGGCTCTTACCTTGACCACTCGTGTCAAGTCATTAAATTTCTTGCAGCACTGGAGCCATATCCTGGGGGCAGGGCTCCTCGCTGCTACCTCCTGGGCGATAAACTCCCACATCTGCTGCATTAGCGGCCTCTGTGGCCCCCATCGCCCCTGCGGATACAGGACATCCCTCATCCTCTGGACCTGCTACACCAGGACCCCTAGTGCCGTGTCCGAGAACCTGTGTGTCCTCTCCCTCAGTCCCTGAGCCATCCTGAACAGTTCCATTGTGTGTCAGCCAGCGCACTCCACCCCTTCAGTGGAAGTGGGTGTGTGGAGGCTACATATACCGCAACAGGAAAATTGCTCTAATCAGTGCTTGAGTTCTAAACATGCAGGTGTCTGTTTTAATGCCTTCAGGCACGTTTAAATCAAGGTAATCATCAATTAGCCCCAAAGTTTTGGGCTAAAAACCAGACTTTCAACCAGGTGTGTCTTATTAGCACAGCACCCACTTAACGCCTGTTTTCACCCTTTCCCCAAAATAACCCCCTAGTTGCAAATAATGTCTGCAAATAATATGTGTTTTATTTTGGGGTTTTTTGACATCAAAAACCACTGAGCATTTTGTATGTAAAATTGTGACTCCAATTATTCTTTTAAATGTAGGAAGTACCTGAGAGGAAGCTAAGTTTTGAGTTCTTGACATTTATATAATGCAGGTCAGACCTTCCCTCAGTGTTTTTGAGAAACGAATGTATTGTTTCTTGTTAAAGCCGTCTTGGTGTGTGATTGGTCTTAATATGGCGCTTTGATATTTTTTTGGGATCCATCAGGAATTGGAGCTTGGCAGGCCCCTGACCATCAACAGTAGAACAGTACAGGGAGGATGACTTGTGTGCAAAGTCTGTTTATGTGTCTTTGATCTGTTTATATTTACACTTTATTTTTTATGGAGATTTGCACATTCTAATGAAGTGGAAAGCTTCTAAATAGCTGCTAATCCCTATCTGAATTCTATGTCCATTTTGAAAATCTTATGCTAACATGTATCACTGGTTAGCTAGAATAAATTAATTGGGCAATTATACTGATACTACTCTCTTCTTTCTCAGAGACTCATAGATGACTATATTTCCAGTTTTCTCTTCCTTCCTCATGATAGATAAATACCTAATGCTTAGCTGTTGGCAGAAACTGGTTTGTGCAATGCTGTGCATATGGTTCCATAATAAAATGGCTTTCATTCTTCATGACATTACAATATGAAAGACTTGTGTCCTGACCATATAATCTTTTTTCACGTCAATATCCTAATTTGCTTTGCTGTTCAGTGTAACTAGTACAATGCGATCATTGCTCGCTTTACTGATCCTGAATAAACAGTACCATTATATAGAAGGCCACTCTATTTCCCGCTGGCCCAGTTTACTGTGTACAATGCTTTACTGTTTATGGATAGCATTTCAGTTGAAGACAAACACTTCCTTATTAATAATTGTTATTACTCTAAACTAGCAAAAGAAAACAGATGGTTTAACCTCTGGTTTGCGATTTTGCATGCAGAATCGGTTTGCCCTTGGGGTTAAACAGAGAGGATTTGTACCGTTAAAAAAAGATAAAAGAAACCACACCAAACCTACCATTACATTATCCCAGCTGTTGCAAGAAAATAATCTTAATGCTGATTAGAATGAGATCTCCATTTTTATTTCCAAAAAAATTGTAAAAGGCCCATGGCAAAAAACCTTTAAGGACAAAATGAACAATGAATGCAGACCAATTATTAAAAATTGATGCTTCAGAAGAAAATGAGTTAAGATTGTCTCATCTATGCAAGAATATGGTTCACATGGGTTCAAGTATTAAGGTCTCTGAGTCATTCAATATGTGCTTCCTACACCCAATTCAGATAATCAATCAAATTGTAAATGGTTTTCACAGCATCAATTATAGCTTAATGTCGTCCAGTATACTGAGCTCCCTATTTTATCTGCAAAAACTAAGCCTTTAATGTGCACCTCTCATGACAGAACATAGATTGGAGTCTGTCTGTCATTTTGTCTCTCCAGGGATGTTCCTCAGTCATAATAGTCTGCCAAATGTCTCAGCTTTTACGCCCTGATTCCAAATGACTGCTCATCCTCTGCTGTACTACCTTGCTGTTTAGAACTCTCACCCAAAATCACTTGGACTTCTTTCCTTTCAAAACAACCTACCTTTTTGATTGTGTGCTTATGGAGTCTCTCCCCTTAATTTTTCTCTCCATCTCCTTACCAGCATCACTTGTCTTCCATTTGTAATGGGTGTGGATATTTCTTCTACATGAGGGGACAGGATACAATGCATTCTGTTCCTGCTGCTGCTCACCATGTTATCATTCCCTGTTACCTTTTTTCAGAATCTAGACCAAGTGCAGCGTAGATTACATTAACTTGTATGAAATCTCTGTGGAAACAAAGAGCAGTTTGCTATGACTGAATCCAGCTGTTGCTGCATTCTTATTTTATGAACGTTGTCAATGACATGGCCAACCAACCCACATAAGTGAAACCATTGCACTAATGCATTAACAAGGATGTTTTACCATTTGATGCTCATAGAACTGAGTACTCAACTGATAAGAACATAAGAAATAGGAGCAGGAGTAGGCCAAGCAGCCCTTCGAGCCTGCTCCGCCATTCAATAAGATCATGGCTGATCTTCTACCTCAGCTCCACTTTGCTGCACTATCCCCATATCCCATGATTCCATTAATATCCAAAAATCTATCGATCTTTGTCTTGATTATACTCAACGACTGATCATCCACAACCCTCTGGGGTAGAGAATTCCAAAGATTCATCACTCTTTGAGTGAAGAAATTTCTCCTTGTAATATATGTGGGTAGAACAAATGAAGGACAGAGACATGATGAGTTGCTAGTCAAGGTGCTTGTTTACTAGGCCAGAGTGAACTGAGCATGCTCATACTAAACCATGTGACAAACCATGTGATACTACATTACACTGCTTTCCCCTTAAAAAACATGTACATATTCCCCTCTCAAATACAACAAAACTATGGTTCCACCTTTCCCAGCATTACATGTACCACATAACAAAAACTCCTGGCTTTTTTCCCTTTAAATCAACAACAAATGCTGCAAATGAACTACAAATCCAAGTTATAACAGGTTTGCGGAGCCTTCCTGATCTCCTTACAAAAGGTTTTGGTGTTGAACCAATTTTCGGGCTGTTTTGTTCTGGTTCCGAACTCAAAGATGATCCTGTTTCTATATCAGATTTGTTTGAACCTGGTACTTCAGTTTCTGAAGTCTGAACGGAGGCAAACTCATGTATGTGTTCATGATTAAGCGGTTCAAGATCACGTCTTGGTTCATCTCTAGCAGAGATCATTTGATCTACATGAACACTTCGGATTTTGTCACCAATTTCAACCAAATATCTCTTGGTTCCACCAACCTCTACTATGGTTCCTACGTCCCACTTGTGTGAACTCAACTTGCCACGAACACACTCATTTTGTTTGAAACTGCGTTCTTTCTGATTGCTGTCACAATAATGTTTCTGACTCAACTCTTGAGGTCAAATTTGGTTGAACAAGACTCAATCGTGCTCTCAATCTCCTCTTCATCAAGAGTTCAGCTGGGGTATGTCCAGTTACTATACAGAGTAGTTCTGTACTTCAGCAAGATATTTGCCAAATGTTGTTTCATGCTTGAGTCCCGAACAACCCTGCAACACTTGGGGAGTGATTTTGCCAATGGGGAGCTTTTGGAGGCGGGACTCACACTTGTTGGCTTTCAGTCCCGCCTCCATCAACTTCTGGCCAACCCACACTATTTTCCCTTGATTGATCTTGTTAAGCCTGCCCAGCGGGCTTAGCAGGCCAATTAAAGGGAAGCCGATTGCAGAGAACGTCAACATACGATGTTTAATCTGTCAAAAAATTTTTGACAGATGAATTGTCATCATTTGACAGCTCTGTGAAGCTGTCAAACAGTGACATTCGCTGTAATTTGATGAGGTCTTGAATTCAAGACCTCATCAAACCTCTTTCTTTTGCAGAAATGAGATGGTTGTTGCATTGGAGAATGCAATGGCCACCTGTCATCTCTATCGCGGAGGTGCGAGACTCTCCGCATACACACCGACTGAAGCCTGCAGTAAGAAACAAAGGTAAGTACACTTTTTCTAACACTTTGCACTTACCTCAGATACTCACCTCTCCACACTTACACCCATCACTCACTTCCACAGGACACTTTTGGACCCCTCCGACTCCCTCCAACCCACTACTCGCCTCGTTGACCTGGCGGGTTTCAGAGCCTTCGGGAAGCCCGCACTTGTGAGGGCAAAAAGGGGATAATCCTATTTTCTGCCTGTTAACTACCTGTTATATATAGCGTCCAGCGGTAAGTCAGGGGGCGCTGCTGAATATCGCGGCCGGGGCGCGAGCAGGGCGCTGCGCACGGCGATAATGGTTACCGCCGCCGCTAACCTCCCGCTGAATTTCGCGGGAGGCGTTGGCGGCGCCGCGCCCTGGCGCTAGTTGCTTTGCGCCCCATTAGCACCCTCTTAGGGCACTAACGGGAGGTGCAAAGCAACCGAATTTTCCCCCCAAACTCTTCAGGTAAGCCATGACATGCGAAAATAGACCTCAACTCATCTATGGTACATGCAGTTGTAGTATTTGAACCCATGTGTTTCACTTCAATCCACTTTGAGTGAATATCTACAAGTACCAGGAAATAATCATTTGCTTTCTCACAGAAGTCTACATGTACTCTCTGAAAAGGTCTACTTGGCCATGACCAGGGTTGTAGTGGAGTTTTGGGTGGTTTAATTCTGCAATTTTGGCAAACGCTGCATTTACTGACAAGTGATTCAAGATCACTGTCCAATCCAGGCCATTAAACAAAGCTTCTTGCAATTGATTTCATACTAACAATCCCTGGATGTTCAGTATGAAGTTCGGCCAGAATTCTATCTCTCAAAGAAGTAGGTACCACCACTCTGTTTCCCCACTTGATACAACCTTGCTCACAAGACAATTCAGTACGACAGTTATGGAATGGTTTCAACTCTGTGTCCAGACACTGATCAGTCCATCCATTCAAGGTGTTTTCATACACTCTTTTCAGTACTGAGTCCTTTTGAGTCTCATCAGCAATTTCAGTTGCATTCACGGAAAGTCTTTGTTAACTGTACTTAGCGTGAAAATCTCACCTTCGCTCCCAACACATGAGTCCTCATGTGGCAACCTGGACAAGGCATCGGAGATTGCATTTTGCTTTGAAGTGCGATATTCAATTGTGTAGTCATATTGTGACAACAACACTGCCCATGTTACATTCTTGATGCGGCCATTGTAGGGATGGCAGATTTGGGCCTCAATATTGCCAGGAGCAGTTTGTGATCGGTTATCAGGGTAAACTTTCTGCCAATCAGGAACTGTTGGAATTTCTTGATTCCAAACATTATGGCGAGTGCTTCCTTTTCAATTTGCACGCAGTTTCTTTTGCTCTTTGTGAGGGTTCGCAATGCGAACATGATTGGTTTCTCTTGGCCGTCATCCATTACATGGCTTATGACAGCTCCCACACCATAACTGGAAGCATCACACGCTAACTTAAGCTCACGCTCTGTGTCGTAGTGCACAAGTAGACCATCGCTAGAGAGACTTCTCTTACAAGCGTCGTAAGCTTCCTGATGTGCTTTTGTCCACTTCCATTGGACATCCTTCTTGAGGAGCTCATGCAATGGAGCTAACTCAAGTAAGAAACGTGCATAGTACTGGACCATTCCAAGAAAAGATCTTAACTCAGACACGTTCTGTGGCTTTGGAGCATTGATGACAGCAGCAATCTTTTCCTTCACTGGTTGCAAGCCATTTGCATCAACTTTCAGACTAAGATACACAACCTTGGGCTGCACAAAAGCACATTTACTCCTTTTCAATTTGACATTGTGGGAATTCAAGCTTTGAAGCATTAAATCTAACACTTCTTCTTCCTCGCTGTTTGTTGTGATCAGCACATTGTCTTGATTGCATAAGCAATTTGGAACTCCTTGAAAAATCTTATCCATCGTAGCCTGGAAGATTTTGGGGGAGGACTTTACACCATACAGCAGCTTGGTGTATGAGTACAGTCCCTTGTGTGTGTTGATGGTGAGATACTGTTGAATTTCTTTGTCAACTTTCAGCTGAGTGTAAGCGTGCGACAGGTCAAGCTTGGAGAAAACCTTTGACCCAGAGAGTGCTGCATACAAATCTTGCGAAGTAGGTAATGGGTACTGTTCATCGTCAACTGCTTGATTGACTAGCACTCCATTCTCTCTGAGCTTCACTAGCTCTTCCTCCACCTGACATTTCAATGCATAGGGCATCGGCCTTGCCTTACAATAGACAGGCTTCACGTTGGACTTGATGTGGGTATGTGCATCATACCCAGTGATGCCCTCATAACTGTCTGTGAACATGCTTTCGTACTTGTTCAGAATTGTGTCGAGTCACTTCTTTGAAGCATCTGCACTGAAGATGTTTTTCCAGTCTAATTTTAACTTTCTCAACCAGTCTTTGCCCATGAGGGTTGGCCTGTTGTTGTTGCTCACTACAATAATAGGCAGCTTTATTGACTGGCCATTGTGCTGAACTGTACATTCCATTTGTCCACATGTCTCTAGGATTTCTCCGGAGTAGGTTTTTAACTCTACGGTACTCTTTGTAAGTGGTATTTGATTAAACTTACTCTCATATGTGTCCTTACTCATGATAGAGCAGACCACCGCTGTGTCGATACACATATCAATATATTGGTCATTGATCAAATGTTTTGCACAGAAGTAGACATCAACTCCATATATAACATAACCTAACATTTGACATAGCATGCAAAATCCCATAGGTGCGACCATGATTGTCCAGATCCCATTGAACAGTGACAAACCTATCTCACAACGCATGATCCAGAAACGTGCCGAAGTTACAATACAAAGACAGGTTCTTAAGAGCTACAATGTACTCATTGATGGTTTCACTTTGTTTTTGGTTTCTGGTACCAATCTTATAGCTCTCTGCTATTTCTAATGGCTTTGGGTTGAAATGCTCTTTGAGTTTCTCGACAATGTCTTCAAATGACGCATCCTTCGCTTTCCCTGGCGCGAGAAGGTTTGTCAACATTCCGTAGACGTCTGGCCCGATCTCTGTTAGAAAAATTGCTTTTTTTACGTTCACAAATTACTTTATTTTGAGTTTGAACATTCTCATCTGCACGTTTGGTCTCAATGATGTTATTGGCCTTAAAAAACAGCTCCATCTGCTCAATGTAAGAACTGAATGGTTCACGAGCTCGGTCATACATGCCGAGGCTTCCGATGAATCCCATAGGTGCGACCATGATTGTCCAGATCCCATTGAACAGTGACTCAGCACACTACCTGTGTACCTGTGAGGATCAACGCCGCTGTTGCTGTGTATACATACACACGAAGGTGAAGCACAGACGATTCTGCATCAGCATTAACAGTAAAACATCGCAAAAAATTCAGTTTAGGTGTCACAAATTCGCTTTAAACTTTTCCACTTGAAGGTTGAACACTGTGTCCTTCCATGATCCCTAAAAGTGGCTTCAGGATCCCATTATCGTCCCCAAAAATATAATATATGTGGGTAGAACAAATGAAGGACAGAGACACGATGAGCTGCTGGTTCATGTGCTTCTTTACTAGGCCAGAGCGAACTGAGCATGCTCATGCTAAACCATGTGACAAACCATGTGATAACACATTACACTCTTCATCTCAGTCCTAAATGGCCGACCCCTTATTCTGAGACTATGACCGCTTGTTCTAGACTCCCGAGCCAGGGGAAACATCCTGATGATTGAACGCAGCAAGTCTTATTTAATAACTGAGAAGTGCGCTTAAACCTATTTGTTGACAACATTGTTTTGTTGGCTGCGTGTGTCTCACACATTAACTTTGTAGGAAAAAAACGAGCTTAGAACTGGATCAACTAATAATTATTCACTGCTTTCTGTTCTCATGAATTGGTTTCATTTTAACTTAAATGTATGTCAAAGCGATAACCATATCTATATTCTTCAATGCATATTATTAACTTATCACCGGGTAAATGTAATCAACAGTAGCTGGATGTGCGGTAAATTGGGATAGATATTTAAGACATTCCTACGTTGAAGATAAATGCAAGTTGTAATTGTATTTAGCAACACCTTCTCACCTATAATCTGTTTGCCGACAATCAGTTTGGGTTCTGCCAGACCTCATCGCACCCTTGGATCAGGAGCTGAATGCGATAGGAGAGGTGAGAATACATCAAGATAGCAGTCGATCATATATGGTTGGGCTGACAAGTGGCAGTGAATATTCGCACCACATAATTGTCAGGTAAAGTCCAGATATCTCCCCATGACCTTCAACAGCACCACCATCAACATCTTGGAGTCGCCATTGACCAGCAGCTGAACATGATCAGCTATATCTTGTGGCTACAAGATCAGGGCAGAAACTGGGTACGCTGCAATGAGTGACTCACCTCCCAGTCCCTCAAAGCCTCTGCACCAGCTACAAGGCTCAAGTCAGGAGTGTGATGCAATACTCGCCACTCACCTGGATGGATGCTCACACAACAACACTCAAGAAGTTCAACACAATCCAGCAGAGAACAGTTCACTTGATTCGTGCCCCTGTCACTGCATTCAATATCCACCCCCTCCATCAGTGTTTATAGTGCAAAGTGTTTATAATCTTTTAGGGCTGAGCTGCAGAATCTCCTTTATGGAATGCACTGGTCAAGGATATGCCATGTTAGATTTAAAATGTTAATGCTGAGCTGAAGGCTTTCATTTTACAGAGTCTGAGGCCCAGGGTGTGCCGTGGTATTGAAAAATAATTGTTAGATGTAATTGTCTTTTACGGAATCACTCTTTTGTTTCACATTCATATCAATATGAAGAAGCAGAGGTAAGAGAGATGAAAAAGTGAAGATTTTCTTTAAAAATTGGAAGAGATTCTTCATCTGAGATTGCTGTTGGAGGAGAGGGTGAAACTGGTTACTTATTTCTGCTGTGAATATAAACTTAATAACCTTACAATGGAGTGCCCAAGACTGCAGAAAAATGTAAGAGGAAAGAAAGTATGAGGATGAGCATCACTTATTCTTAGCTTTCCTATGTTTTCTTTTTAAAGAGTGCAATAGAAAACCTTCTTTCTCATAGCAGTCTATCTCTGTTCAAATCCTCAGTCATCGCAGCACAAGCCATAAGCCTGTTGACAGGATTTTCCCAAGGGTTCAGAAATTTAGTGGGGAATCTTAACCCCCAAAATCGGGTGAGTTTGGGTCAGGTGGCATGCAAAAATGTAAAGAATCTGAAACCAGACCCCAACCTGCTCCAACCTGCCCACTTCCAGTTTTAATGGAGGCGGGACGAGGGGTGGGGGGGTACGGGCAACCAACCCGCTTGCGGTCTGGTCATTTAAATCTTATAGTGAGGCTGCGTGCCTCAGAATGAACCACCATTTTAAAATACACCCTCACCAGCCAGGTTACCCGGGCCTCGGGAAACCCGTGGCTAATGAGAGGCAATGACTGCTGGATCCAGGAGGTAAGTGTCTTTCCAATTACCTGCTGGATCCAGTTTACCTGCTCCACCCACCCCTCGGCGATTCGACAGCCCCCCCAACCCTTCCGGTCTCATCCGTCCCGACTCTTCTGATCTATCCACAACCCTTCCAATCTCCCCCCCACTCCCGCCCCTCCCCCACCCCCCCCCGCCGAGCCTTCCGATCTCCCTCCCGAGGGCTCCGATATCTCCTCCCCACCCCCCAAGGCCCTTCCGATCTCCCCCCGACACCGACCCTTCCGATCTCCCCCCAACACCGACCCTTCCGATCTCCCCCCAAAGCCTCCGATCCCTCCCTCCTATCTCTCCACTCTCTGGTTTCACCCTGGTGCCAAAGGCTTACCCACCCAACAGCCAGCCAGCCTCTCAATCAATTCAAAAAATACAATTCAAAAAATCTGATTGAAGAACTCCATGAAAATTTCCCTCTTGACTCAGTGATTTACCGTGCAGTGCACTGGCTTTCGAGAGGAGGAGATTGCTCGCTTTTTAGATTGCTCATCCTTATAGAATAGAAGCATAGAATCTTACAGCACAGAAGGAGGCCAATCGGCCCATTGTGCCTGTGCCGGCTCTTTGAAAGAACTGTTCAATTTAGTCCCACACCCCAGCTTTTTCCCCACAATCCTGAAAATTAGTCCTTTTCAAGTACATGTTCAATTGCCTTTTGAAAGTTCCTATGGAATCTGATTCCACCACTCTTTCAGGTAATGCGTTCCAGATCTTAAAAACCCGCTGGATGAAAATATTCTCTTAATTTCTCCTTTAGGTCTCTTGGCAATTATTTTAAATCTATGACCACTGGTTACTGACCCACTTGCCAGAAAAAAAACAGTTTCTCCCTACTTGTTCGACCAAAACCCCTCATAATTTTGAATACCCCTTGGGTCTCCCCTTAACCTTCTCTGCTCTAAGGAGAACAACCCCAGCTTCTGCAATTAAATTGCATCTGCCATATGTCTGCTCATTTCACCAGTCTGTCTATGTGTCTATGTCCTCCTGAAGTCTGCTACTATCCTGCTCACTATTTACTACATTGCCAAGTTTTGTATCATCCACAAACTTCAAAATTGTACTCCTTATACCTCAGTCCAGGTCATTTACATATAACAAGTAAAGCAATGGTCCTAATACCGACCACTGAGGGGACCCCACTGCAATCTTCTCTCCAGTCAGATAAACATCTGTTCACCACTACTCTCTGCCTCCTATCCCTTAGCCAATTACGTACCAAAGTTACCACCGTCTCTTTAATTCCATGTGCTTCTTTTTTTCAAATAAGTCTGTTATGTGGTACTGTACTTTATCAACTGCTTTTTGAAAGTCTATATATACAACATCTACTGCACTACCTTCATGAATCCTCTCTGTTACTTCATCAAAGAACTCAACCAGGTTAGTCAGACGCGACATGCCTTTAACAAATCTGTGCTGGCTGTCCCTTATTAACCCATGCTTCTCCAAGTGAGAATTAACTTTATCCTGGATGATGGTTTCTCGTAGTTTTTTGCACCACTGATGTTAAACTAATTGGCCTGTAGTTGCCAGGTTTATCCCTCTCCCCTTTTTGAACAGGGTGTAACATTCATTGAAGAACAGGGCAAAGCACATACATGGTCATATTTTAGTTTGCAGCACTTTAATGCAGGTGCCATGGAGTGCAGATGGATGCTTCTCATGTTGATGGCGGCACTCCTGGACATGCATGACCTGACTTGCATAGAGCTGGCAGTAGCAGAGACCCCATTTTGGTCCCAGGACGCGGTTGCGGTTCTTTGGCGGAACACTCTTTTTCGACTCTTCAGCTCTGAAGATTTGGCTACCCCTGAGTTAGATGTTGGAGTAGGGAAGATGAGTACAGTGACTCATTTCTCATTGAGATATCATTAGTGCCTCTTTCATTGTATGCAGTAACCTAACCAGTCATACTCTGGAGCTTTAAGCAGGTGGAATCGAAAAGAAGCAGTGTGGAAAACCCTATTGATGCACGTGTAGTTCCAATTACCTGAGCTACCAATTATGAATATTAATGAGCTTCTCAAGAGCGAATTAAGTTTACAGACTTGTTTGCTGAAAGTAAACAGAATTAGCTGTTTGAGGTCAAGGGGGAATAATTATTTTGTGAGGCCTTTATCTCCACTCTTTTAGAGAGAAATGGTAAAATAATTGTTTGAAGCCAGCATGCCAAGAACCACTGTACACCTATCAAGTTATATTTGATCGCTGCAATCAAAATAACAGTTTGCTTTGCGGTTAAAGTCTATCAAGATTTGATCCACTGAATATATCCACAGATGTTAAAGATCTTGAGCAGATGCTGCAGCTATATTTAATGTGAGACGAAACAGCTCAGTTTTAAATTGATGTTCTTCCAGCAGAAGGCTTGAGCACACATCAGAGAACTAGCTAATGCAGAATGAAATCTGGAATTGCAGTGGAAGTGTTCGGTTTGGAAACGTTACCAGTGTAATGTCTTTGAAATCCTATCCAAATAAAGTATGTTTAAAAAGGAAGAACATTATTGCTGCAATGATAAATACATAAAATGGTGTGTTTGTATCTGAAGTCATGGCATTCAAACTGGACATCACCTGATCATTTCATTTTATATTGTCTTCTATCCTACTCTTCTCAACCTTGGTGGTTTTCTAAAAGGTGGGCCTTTGCTGTTTCCCCAAGTGTTAATGTTAGTGTTGGCTTGCCTCAGTTGGCAATGCTTCTACCTCTGAGGCAGAAGGCTATTGATTCAAATCCCACTCTAGCTCCTGAGCATATAATCTAGGCTGGTGTTCTGGTGCAGCATTTACGGAGTGCTTCACTGCTTTGTTGAATGTACCATCTTTCAAATTAACTGGTCATTTGCTGTTTCTGCGACGTTACTGTTTGCAAATAGGCTGCTGCATTTGTCTGCAGAACAGCAATGATTGCAGTTCAGAATGTAATTCATTGCATGAGCTGGAATTTCCTCCAGCTAAGACTAAAGCCATTGGCCCAGAAATTAAACACTGAGGGGGAAAAATTAGGTCGCGCCCCATTTGGGGCGCAAATATCGTCTGGACGCAAATATTAGCGCCTGGCGCTAATTATCGGCACTGACTGGAAACTTCACTTTTACCGCCCCGGGAGGTGAGTGGAGCGCTAAATCAGGCACTGCACACCTGTCTTAAGGCGCAAAGGCCAAGGAGTGAGGCACTAACTCAGAGCGCTGGCGAAGCTCATGTAATGTCAGTCAGCAATGGAACACACACACAATGGCACGGGCCAGTTCTTAAAGGGGATGGTTAATCTTGCTTTCCATCCACATCCTGTTCATTGCAGCCTTGAATCTCGGCCTGGAGAGACTTGCGCATCAAATGTGCTGGAAAGAACAATGGAGAGTACCAGGCAAAGAGCTCAGAGTGCAGCTCCCACAGTCTCTGCTAAATCGATACAAGGAATGGCAAATCAAAATGAACCTGCAAAGTGCTGCTCAGTACCCAAAACTCCTTCACACAACATTGAATCTCTCCAGAAGTCTCTCCCTCTCTCTCAGAATGCGTAGTTCAAAAATGCCACCAACAATAAAAGACAGGAAGAGGCCCCCTTTAAATAGCGCCCCCCCCCCAGCCCCACAGCGATTGATAGCGTTCCAGTCTTCTGGTCGTTGGAAGCGCCAGGCGGTAAGGCAGGGGGCGCCACTCAATTTCCGCTCCAGGGCGCCACAAGGGCGTTGCACCATGGAATGACGTCACAATCTGCGCGCGCAGGTGGTCGCAGCGGTAAAGTTTAGCGCCGCCGCACAATGTCAAGTTAAGTTCCCGAGCGGCGCAAACATCGCTGCGCCCGGGCGTTAGCGGCTTTGCGCCCCATTAGCGCCCTCTTAAGGCGCTAACGGGAGGCGCAACCAACTGAATTTTTACCCCTGAGTGTTCACGCGGGGGTAAGGCTTCCCCGCGATATCTCACTCCGTGCCTACCTTTTTCCTCCGGGCCCACACGAACTTTAGTTTCAAGGCTGCAGCTGTGCAGTGCTTGCGTGACCCAGAGACTCAATTAGTTCGTGCGAGCTCTGGGATCACGTGATTCAGTTAGAGCCAATGGCAGCACACCATCTTTCATTCATAGTTTTGACAGCAAGGGCTGTCAAAGCTATGAATACTATACCCCCCGCAAAAGAACAGCTAAACCTCAATTAAATTTAAAAAAAAGCCATCACATTAATAAAATAAGTATAGTTAAATAAATTAACCACTTTAAACAAAAAATTAAATTTTTGAAAAAATTTAAAATCTTTTTAAAAGTTATAAAAATAAACTTACCTTTCTTTAAAGTCTCTAAAAAAGATAAACCTGTTGAAAATGTTTTAAAATAATACTTAATTAACTACTTACCTTGTTAAAAGAGGGTCTTACGCCTCCTTTCTTTATGTGTAAAATCTTCCATGCTTACCTGCACATTCAAAGCACTAAGTGCACTGCGTGCGCGCAGCCTGTAGCGCGCACGTGGTTCACTTAGGAACCGCCCCCTTTTGAATTCACGAATTGCCGGTTTCCCTGGAAACCGGCAATTGGAGACCTAAAACGCGAGAGTACACAGTGTGTACTCTCACGTATTAGGTCTAATTTTCGGGCCATTATCTTTGGCCCCCGTCACAAACTGCGTACCCTGACCACTGACTCCATAATCCTCCCTGTCCACTGTCTTGGGCTGACTGAGACTCGACGTCCTATTAGACCTCACGCTACGCTTCTGATTCTATATTCTCTTTATCACAAAACCACTTACTTCCACCCCCCATAACCTCACTGCCTCCATCCCTACCTCAGCCTTCTGCCACTGAAACCCTCATTCAGGTCTTTATCGTTCCCAGACTCTGCTATTCAAATACTTTCCCAACCATCCTACACCTTCCAAAAACTCTGCTGCCTGTATCCTATCCCACACTAAATAATGCTCGCCCATCATTCCTGTCCATGTTGACTTGCATTGGCTCCCGGCCTCTGGTTCTTTTGCCAATTGCCTTAAATCTGTGTCCTTTGGTTACCGAACCATCTACCACTGGAAACAGTTTCTCCTTATTTACTCTATCAAAATTCTTCATAATTTTGAACAGCTCTATCATATCTACCCTTAAACTTTTCTGCTCTAAGGAGAACACCCACAGCTTCTCTAGTCTCTCCACACAACTGAAGTCCTGCTTCCCTGGTACAATTCTAGTAAATCTCCTCTGCACCCTCTCTAAGGGCTTGACATCCTTCCTAAAGTGTAGTACCCACAATTGCATACAATACTCCAGCTGGAGTCTAACCAGCGATTTATAAAGGTTGAGCATAACGTCCTTGCTTTTGTACTCTATGCCTCATTACCAGCACCTGCTGTCCAAATAAATGGGAGCAGTGGTTATGATCTGAAATTTTTGAACACAATGTAGAGTCCAGACACCAAACACATCTTCCCCTCCCCTCCCCTTTCAGCATTCCGAAAGGACCGCTCTCTCCACAACACCCTGGTCCACTCTTCAATCATCCTCAACACCTGCCCTTTTATCTCCTCTCTTCCTACCGTCCAGGGCCCCAAACACTCCTTCCAGGTGAAACAGCGACTTACTTGCACTTCTTTCAATTTAGCACACTGTATTCACTGCTCACAATGCGGTCTCCTCTACACTGGGGAGACCAAACGCAGATTGGGTGATCATTTTGCTGAACACATCCATTCAGTCTGTAAGCGTGACCCCGAGCTTCCGGTCACCTGTCACTTTAATTCTCCGCTCCACTCCCAGTCTGACCTCTCTGTCCTTGGCCTCCTACACTGTTCTAATGAGGCTCAATGGAAACTCGAGGAACATAGAAGCATAGAAGATAGGAGCAGGAGTGGGCCATTCGGCCCCTCGAGCCTGCTCCGCCATTTAATGAGATCATGGCTGATCATCCAAATTCAGTACCCTGTCCCTGCTTTCTCCCCATATCCCTTGATCCCTTTAGCCTTAAGAAATATATCTATCTCCTTCTTGAATATATTTAATGAATTGGCCTCAACTGCCTTCTGTGGTAGAGAATTCCACAGGTTCACCACTCTCTGGGTGAAGAAATTCCTCCTCATCTCAGTCCTAAATGGCTTACACCTTATCCTTAGACTGTGACCCCTGGTTCTGGACTCCCTCGCCATCGGGAACATCCTTCCTGCATCTAGTCTGTCTAGTCCTGTTAGAATTTTATACGTTTCTGCATCTTTCGATTAGGCACTTTACAGCCTTCCGGACTCAAAACTGAGTTCAAGAATTTCAGATCATAACCACCGCTTCCATTTTTTCAGACAGCAGGCGCTGGTAATGATTCTGCTGTTGCCATTTACAGATCCTCTAGACCTATCTTTTACTTGTCTGATTACTATTCCCTTTTGCTCGCACCATCATCCCTTTTGTCATTTAATCACTTTTGCACTTTACTCCCTTCCCCCCATTCCCTGCCTCTGCACTTGCTTAAAACGTTACATCTCTAACTTTTTCCAGTTCTGATGAAAGGTCATCGAGCTGAAACGTTAACTCTGTTTCTCTCTCCACAGGTGCTGCCTGACCTGCTGAGTTTTTGCAGCATTGTCTGTTTTTAGTAATATAATATTTATTCACTGTCTGTGATGTTACAACATCTAAGGTTAAACCCAGAGCTCATCTGAGCATTATAATATTCACCCTTATTTTCTCTCTTCAGATGCTTCTGCCCTTTTCTGTCATTATATCAGGTTTTCAGCATTTTCTGACCTTCCACTGGCAGGAGGGTCGGTAACCAGAGGACACAGACTTCAGATAATTGGCAAAAAAGCCAGGGGGCAGATGAGAAGAATTTTTAACACTGAATGAGTTGGTGTGATCTGGAATGCATTGCCTGAAAGGACGGTGGAAGTAGATTCAATAGTAACCTACAAAAGGGAAGTGGATATATACTTAAAAAGGAAAAATTTTCATGGCTACGGGGAAAAAGCAGTGGGGTGGGACTAATGGGATAGCTCTTTCAAAGAACCGGCACAGGCACGATGGGCCGAATGGCTGTATGATTCTATGATTCTATCTGCACCCAAGACCAACCTGTTCTGCTTAGTCATGTAGTGTGGAACGGAACTAATCACAGAGCCATTGTGGGGAATTTAAAAAAAAAAATTCTATTCAATGAACCAGAGAAATAATGTTTGCAAATTTCCAACAGCAGATCTTTATAGGGGGATTTCTCAATATAAGAGAGGAAACAATCAAATCATGGACTCGTAAACATGATGGACCATTTCACCAGAAGTACAATTTAAGCTAGATAGTTTTACGCAGTCAATATCTATCACAATCATTTAACTGGTCACAATAGAAAATGTTGCTTTTCTGGCTTTACCCTTGCTAAACATAGGTGAAGGATTTCAAAACCCCATAGCGGGTGCTCTCTTTGAATGTCAGGTTGTAAGACCACATGAATTCACTGTAATACTAGCCTGGGAGCACTGCAGATTAAAAGCAAGCAGGTTAGGAATTTAACCCACTGTCTGTGATGTTACAGCATCTAAGGTTAAGCCCAGAGCTCATCTGAGCAGCGACTTGTAACATTGTATGGGCTTCAATGATTGATCAGACTCAGTCTGCTTTGAATGAAGATCTGTGGAGGTATTACAGTGCAGAGATCGGGAAAAAAAAACCAGGACAGATGAACATTGTGAAGTATTGATCCTTGCGTTCCAGCATGCTTGCTAGGAAAGAACCATCCCTGTTACTTTGGATGTACCGAAATTGAGTCCATGGGTTGAGAAATTGACCTAGTAAAGCCTGTTGGTAAATAATTTAGGACATTGAACATAGTAAAAGTCAGGGTAGAGGAAAGTGCATTTGGCCTTTCAAAGCCCCTTACTCCAATGTATTAACTCTTCCGTCAAGTCATTCAATTGTATTTTGAATACCGTTTACTTCTGCTAATTCAGACTTGATTTTTGTGCTAAAAATGTTTGAATTATCCAGTGGTTTGAATTAAGCAACATAAATAACACAGCAAAGTGAGAACTTAGCACCAAATATTTTAATTATTAGATAACTCGACTTTGAATTAAGAGGAATAAACTGTAACCCCAACATTTTTGCCGTCATTATCTGACCTGGCAGATTATTCCAAACAGTTACCGCTCTTCGAAGAAAGAAGTCCTTTCTGAAATCTCTTCCAAATTTACTTTCAACTAATTTCAAATGTGCTATACTTTGTTTTAGCATTCTTAGAGGTAATAATATGGGTCTACTTGATCATTGAATATTTTATAATCCTGCACTGACGTTTGTCCCCTTCCCAACTGCTGGCTTTGTCGACTGTAAAGTTTGAGGTTTTTTTTAATGTTACCTCACAACTTACCACCTTTCCACTTGGAATCCATCTTGTTGATCTTCCCTGTACTCTTTCCAATACAAGTATAGGCGGCATGATGATCAAAACTGAATAGAACTGAAGTCTGACCAGCATATTGTTAAGTATCAGCAGAATGTCTGCAGAAATGTCTCCCATTGTTCTGGCTCGATATCCCAATTTATGTATTAATTGCTTTGCCACATTATCTTGACATTGAAGGTGATGTATTATTCCCGGGCCCCCCTCTGAAACTGTTTTTATATTGGCCTTTTGATTTGGAATCTGTCAACTCCTGGCATTTTGTTCAATCATTTTGTTTTGTAGACCACACTTGTAGATCCAATATAAGTCTGCCGCCAGTGAACAGAAAAAAGATTTAACAGAATAATTGTTTTTTTTTAATCGTTCTGGGATCTGGGCGTCACTGGGAAGGCCAGCATTTATTGCTGCTCCTGCCATGCTCTTCTTCACTCCTTATTGAACCAGTGTTGGTCCCCTGGCTTGATGGTAATGGTAGAGTGAGGGATATGCCAGGTCATGAGGTTAGAGATTGTGGTGGAATACAATTCTGCTGCTGCTGATGGCTCAAAGCGCCTCATGGATGCCCAGTTTTGAGCTGCTAGATCTGTTCTGAATCTATCCCATTTAGCACGGTGGTAGTGCCACACAACACGATGGAGGGTGTCCTCAGTGTGAAGACACGACTTCGTCTTCACAAGGACTGTGTGGTGGTCACTGCTACCGATGCTATCATGGACAGATGCATCTGCGATGGGTAGATTGGTGAGGACGAGGTCAAGTAGGTTTTTCCCTCATGTTGGTTCTCTCCCCACCTGCCGCAGGCCCAGTCTGGCACCTATGTCGTTCAGGACTCGGCCAGCTCGGTCAGTAGTGGTGCTATTGAACCACTCTTGTTGATGAATATTGAAGTTCCCCACACAGAGTAAATTCTGTGCCCTTGCTACCCTCAGTGCGTCTTCCAAGTGGTGTTCAACATGGAGGAGTACTGATTCATCAGTTGAGAGAGGGCCGTAGTAATCAGCAGGAGGTTTCCTTGCCCATGCTTGACCTGAGGCCATGAGACTTCATGGGGTGCAGAGTCAATGTTGTGGACTCCCAGGGCCACTCCCTCCTGACTGTATACCGCTGTGCTGCCTCCTCTGGTGGGTCTGTCCTGCTGGTTGGACAGGACATACCCAGGGATGGTGATGGAGGAGTTTGGGACATTGGCTGAAAGAGTGAGCCGGATCCTAGAAACTTAATGAGAGAAACTAACATAAAAAGCACCAGAGTTTCCCTGACCTACTGTGATGGACTCTGAAATGTTAGTGTTCTTTGAGAATTGGCTGCATGGATTCAGCGGGAAATGTCCCAGCATGACCTGTTGACACAGCAATCGCTTTGCATAATTCCATTTGTGTCAATCTGCCTTTGTACTTCACCCAGGCTCCTGGGCAGCTGGACACTACTCTGTTTGGCCAGTTTGTCGTGCTTTCGTTTTACCTGCCTTATCCCTCTCCACCTCAGCTATTCACACTTTTACTGTTTCTTGTAAATGTTATTGATGCCTCTCATTATGCCTCCTATTGTCACGCTAACACCACTGCAGACATTTAACCATCTCCTGTTTTCCACTTAAGCACTTGACAGGTATTTCTGTGTGTGCGTGTCTGTTTTCCCTCCCTCTTCCATTTGTTGTGTTCCTTTTTGAACACTGTCCGTTTGTAAAATCTGACGAAGGGTCCACACCTGAAATTTTAACTCATCTGTTCTCTTTACTGACCTGTTAAGTGTTTCTACCATTTTATGATTTTCTTTCTGCTGTATTTCTGTACCTGAACTTGTCTGAACAGGAGGAATTTGGTTTGACAAAAAGAGACACCAGGTTTTTGCAGAATGGCTACCGTCCCTGAATATCTCAGTGCAATCTCGGTCTGGTAAAATAAGCATACTATTAGTTCTCTGATATCATAATGAAGGTTTCCCTCCCCATTAAAAATTACAGAATTGTAAGGTGCTGCCAAATGACTGCTTTGTAAAAGGACTAATAGCATATGCAACAAAACAGATGTCAGTTTAAGAACTTTTTGTGAGATTATTAATCATTTCTTCTGTGAGGGAATAAAGGGCCTGCCTCTGAGGAATGAAGCAGATGTTTGTTATGCAGCATCAGGCACATTTGTATTACCTGTCACAGCAAAGAACGCTTCAAGGAGGCTTTAGGTCAATAAGGCCTGTCGCCCAAAACAAGTTCCTAAGGGTACCTTTCTTGGAACGACCTTTGTGCACAGTTTTTACCTCTCTGTAGTGGAAGATAGCATTCAACTGACGTGATTCCAGTGTTTTTAAAAATGACCGGTGGCTAATTTCATTAATTTCGGTATTTAGTCTTAACTTGATTACAGAGTGCATTATTTAACACATGAAGTCAATTGAACAAGAAATTAGGTGGAGTAAAAAAAAGCTTTGATATCATATTTTAGTGGACACACAAGAACAATTATTTGCATTTATATCATCTTTAACATACAAAAACATCCCAAGGTGCTCTTCAGAGCCAAAGATGGGCAGATTAGGGGTGACCAGAAGCTTGGTCAAAGAGTTAAGGAGGGTCTTAAAGGAGGAGAGGGACTGTAATGTATTATCACATGGTTTGTCACATGGTTTAGTATGAGCATGCTCAGTTCGTTCTGGCCTAATAAAGCAAGCACATGGTCTAGCAACTCATCGTGTCTCTGTCCTTCATTTGTTCTACCCATGTATATGACAGGGACAGAATTCAGTTGTTTCGTATGATGGGCAAAGCTTATAATGGGATGTCTAGTTTGGCTATCCATTCGATGTCCTCCTGAGATGCCGAGGGGAGAAATGAGGTGCCTCCTGCAACAGATCTTAGTGGGCAGGTTGATGTGATGTGTTCCATGGTCTGAGACTCATGGCCACAGTCGCACTTCGGGTCGTCCATCACCTTCCACTTGTGGAGCAGGTGGCCGCATCGTCCATGCCCTGTGTGGATTCGGTTGAGCCTGTCCACTGTCTTCGAGGGTGGTCAAAGCCAGGGACCTCTGCTGTTGGGTCAGTGATGAGATGTTGGTTCTTTATGTTGCTTGCGTCCCACGATTCCATCCATCTGGAGAGTGGGTCGACACCTGCTGCGTGACTATTGTCTGCTGTTTATCAGAATGGCCGGCGCGATTTTAAGTGCTTTCATGGTGGGTTTTTCAAGTCTTCATGAATGGGACGGTCGATGGAACACCAACCCAGCGTCGTACATGTAGGGATTGAGGTGTCAATAGTCGCTTCAGTCCCGAAACCAAGATGGAACTTCGGTAAGGCTTCATGACCCACTTTCATGAGCATTGTCGAGGACATAATCCAGAGAATACCGCCGCTCGCAAACAACTATGACCATCTTGCTCGACTGCTGAAAGTGGGGGCCGCCAGAAGCATCCCGCGTGGCTACAGGAAAGACTGCATGCCGTGCTGGTCCCAGGAGAGCGAGAGGCTGCTGGCACAGTTCAATGCCACTCAAGACCCAGACACAGCAACAGCACTTATGGATTCCCTAAACAAAGGCAGATTAGTGCGATGCCGAGAAACCACCGAAAATCTGGATTTCTCACACTCCAGCAGGAAACCCTGGAAACTGCTCGCCGGCTTGGCACCACCTCACTGCCCCCCATCACGTGAGGCACCAAAGATCAGTGCAGATGCCATTGCGGCCTGCCTCCTAACCAACTCAAAGGTAACGACCACCACCGAAAACCAAACACAGAGTGAAAAAGCTGCTTAATCTCTCTCTGCAAAAAGTCGCTCCGCGCACCACCTTTGCGGCGGCCTTCACCAGCGAAGAGGTGGACACAGCGCTGACAGCCAACAAGCCTAGGAAGGCCACCGGGATCGATGGCATCTATCCTGAATTTCTCAAGAATCAGGGTCCAAATGGACAGATGTGGTTTGCCAAACTCGCCTCCAATGGAATTCAGCGAGTGGAACCTAGACATCTGCAGGCACAGCCACTGATGATGGTTAAGGGAGGCAGCTGCACAAAAGGCTGGCGTCAACAGAACAGGAAATTTCAGTTGGGGGTGGGGTTAGAGCTGAAGGATAGCTACAGCGACAATCATTGGATTTAAGCATAGTGATGCAAATTTTTGGTGTTGAGGGATCAATTGATCTGTGTGATGGAGGTGATACAGAGTCAGAAGCTCAGTTCAGGGTTGAACAGGGCATCGAAGTTGCAAAGTCTGGCTCAGCCGAAGGAAGGGGGATGGAATCGGTGACAAGGGTACGAAATTTGTGCTGAAGACAACAGTTTTTGGGCTTCCCAGTGTTTAGCTGGAAGAACGTATGTCTCATCCAAGAGTGGATGTCGGACAAGCGGTCGACCTGCACAGGTGCACTGGAGGAGTGAGAGACGGTGGAGAGGTAGAGTTGGTTACCAATAGCATACACATGGAAGTTGATATAATGTGGGGCTTGATCTGTTTTTCTAAAATAATTCATGCACTTCTAGGGAGTCCACATCATGAAGTAATTCAGGAAGATCAGCAACAACTGCAAATTATTTCTAAGAGAAGAGTAGGGTTAACGGCCGTGATAGTACATTTGGTAAGGTATTAACTGGTTTCAGATTGGCAAGCACAATGACTCAAAGGGCCACACTATAAACAGCATTTCTTGTTTCAATGATAAATACAATTACCTTGCTGGAAATGAATGTAGGTGAGTGGCAGCACCAGGAATAGCTGAAAGGTCAATGAAAGTTCTATGCCTTGGTGTGTGAATAATCATAGTGATAAACTGCTTGCTCGTAGATTGTGATGTGATTTAACAGGTCTGTACAACGTGAAAGATTTCAACAGATGGCTCTCTATTAAATGTACAATGCAATTCCGATCCTAAATAAGTTACCTACACAGGAAAAATCACAGCTAGAATAATTCTGTTGCAGCTGCATGTGCAAGATTTGTGTGTGTGTGCAAGTTCCTGCAGTATTTCTACTGGTCTCCAGAGCATCAGCGAGGTGAATTTTGACCCAGAGAATGAGAATATACTATAGAACTGCTTCCATCATCAGCAATTCCTCAGCCGAAATGGGCTGTTAATTGGAATTCAGAGGCTGTCTGTATTGCCGTCAGGTGTTCATCCTCATTCAGTTCATATGACCTACAAAAAGGAGGAGTATTTTCCTGTTCTGAGAATGTCAGGTGTGGTATGGTTATATTCTGAATATTAATATGTGTATATGTATTTAATTTGGAGGGAAAAGGCACTTGGGCCCCGAAATTGGGACCTTTAGCGTCAGCCGTTAAGGCCGGTTTGTCAGAAAAAAATGGCGGCCGCCTCGCATCCACCCACTTCCGGTACGGAACGCAGCGGCTGCTATTTTGGGCAGGTCGGCAGCGCTGCCTTTGCCTGCTCTCGCCGCACATGTTTAGGAAATCCAGATCGTGACATCAATCGGCGTGCAACACCTGAATTGACGCATGATCTGTAATTTTTGACTGCGCCGCTCTTAATACTGCCCTCTCCAAACCACGCACTGAAGAACGTGCGTGCAGCAGCACAACAGAGACGCTGCCAGCGCTTCTTAAAGGGACACACACAACTTTCAGGTAAGTTTAGATTTTTGCTTTTGTACTGGTTTCTTTGCATTTTATTGGAGTAGTAGCTTGGTGTCATACATTTAAAAAGTTGTTAAAGTGTGCAGGTAGTGCTGCTGGACATTTACAAGGCTTTGGCTCTTAAAGGAAGGCCTCTGAGAACACCACTTGCTCCCAGTCCTGGGGGCTCTAGCTGCAGTCCCGTTTGGGCTGCAGCATCACATGGAGATGGAGCAGAGGCAGCAAAGGGGAAAAGCTGCTCGCAGAGGGAGGAGGAAGCAGAAGAGGAGGAATAAGAAGAGGAAAAAGCAGAAGAGGACTAAGCAGAAGGAAGGAGGCAACTCAGACAGCTCCTTTCTGGCCGGGATATTCGGGATCGAATCATCCGCCTGCGGTACCAGTGACCACAACCCCAATTCCCCTTTCAACATTTGTCCCACACCATACCTTCCCTCAGTTACTGACCATCACAGCGTCCTCTTGGCCACAATGCTGAAATAAAAGCCACCACAAAGCAAACTTTCCGGTCGTACTATATCCATATATGCATCCAAAATTATAGCAAAAAATCAACTAATCACCCTTGTGCATTCCCTTAGTGACTGTCTTGCGTGTGCCTTTGCTTATCCTCGTGATGTTATGCAGTGTTACCCCAGTGGCTGCAGCATGTCTGGTGGAAGACTGCTGGAGGAGACTGCAGATGGCCTTGCAGGATGACCTCGAGGAGCTGGTGGCTGGGAATGTGAAATCGAGTGACGGTTCCAGAGAGTCTAACATAAAAGCACTCATTACGTTACCACACCAACTTACGTATTTATGAAATAGAACATTTGGCGACAAGGATAATGGATAACGCATTGTTACAAAGATCAAGGGCTGGATTTTCAATGACCCATGGAGTCGGGTTTGGAGGCGGGGGTGGGGGGGGGGCGTTAAAGTTGCAGATTCGGGGCTCCCGACCCATCCCGTCTCCAACCCACCTCCATGCCAGTTTCTCTGGTGGCGGGTACCCGACCTGTTCTGAGAACCGACTCCCCGAGGCGGGAAGGGATTAGTGACAATTAACTGCCTGTTAACAGGTAGTTAACAGGCAGTTTTTTGCATAATCCCTATTTTAAAAATAAAAGTGTGGGCTTCCCGACAGGTGGCAACCATGCCAAGTTATCGGGGCGGGCCGTGGGTCTGCAGGGGTTGGAGGGGTCAATATGTCCGGTGGGCAGGTGAGTGATGGGTGCATGTGTGCAGAGGTAAGTGTGTAAGGTAAGTGCTAAGTGTTGGAAAAAGTTTTACTTACCTTAACTTCCTCCTGCAGGTGTCAGCCCTTCCGTTCTCGGGAGTTAGAAATCTCACCGGCACAGAAAGCAGGAAAGCCGTGGTTCTGTCAAAAACTGCAGCCTTCTGTTTTCTGTGCTGGAATGATTTCTAACTCAGCCTGAGAGGAAGGACTGAAGTTAGAAATCATATTGTGAGTGTTTGACAGCTTCACAGAGCTGTAAAATGCTGATATTTCATCTGTCAAAAGCTCTTGACAGATGAAATGTCAGTCTGTGATGTCACCTGTTGCCGGGTGACCCTTAATTGGCCTGCTGAGCCCACTGGGCGGACTCAACAAGGTCAATCAAGGGAAAATACAGTGGGTTGGCCACAAGTCGATGGAGGCGGGTTCACAAGCCAGAATGTGTGATTCCCGACCCTAACCCGACCCCAGATTCAAAATCCAGCCCCAAGTATTGGACATCTTTGTTACTTAGGTAGTAGTCAAACCTGTCACTAATTATTTATTATGTTGGCATTGGTTGAAAAATTCAAAGAGGGTCAAGCTGGAGTATGTGGAAAGACTTACATTTTATTTTGACGCAACTGAACTTAGAGCGGATGCCAAAAAGAGAGCAGTTTTGCTTACTATCTGTGGATCTGCAATATATACGGTTGATGAAGAATCGGATTGCTCCCGCCCAGCCTAAAGACAGAACGTATGAGGAGTTAGTCCAAGTGATCAAAGAACCTCTGAGGCTGAAGCCACTCGTTATTGCGAAATGGTTCAGGTTTAACCAGAGGAGGCAAAGAGATGTTGAAAATGTTTCTCGGTTTACGTTAGAACTGAGGAAACTGTCCAAAACATGTGACTTTGGCAGAATTCCCGACGACGCAACATGATAATAAAAGGCTGCTTTGTCTGTTCTTTGGGCTTCATAAATAGAGGTATTGAGTACAAAAGTAGAGAAGTTATGCTGAACCTTTATAAAGCGCTGGTTAGGCCATAACTGGAGTATTGCGTCCAGTTCTGGTCACCACACTTTAGGAAGGATGTGAAGGCCCTTGAGAGGGTGCAGAGGAGATTTACCAGAATGGTTCCGGGGATGGGGGATCTTAGCTACAAGGACAGGTTGGAGAAGCTGGATTTGTTTTCATTAGAGCAAAGGAGGTTGAGGGGTGATTTGATAGAGGTGTACAAGATTATGATGGGTCTGGATAGGCTAGACGGGGAAAGGCTGTTCCCACTAGTTGATGGTACAAGGACTAGGGGACACAGATTTAAGGTTTTGGCCAAGAGATACAGGGCGGATGTGAGGAAAAACTTTTTATGCAGCGAGTGGTAAGGACCTCGAACTCGCTGCCAACGGAAGTGGTGGAAGCGGAGACACTCAATGTTTTCAAGGGGAGACTGGATAGGCACTTGAGGGAAATAAACTTGCAGGGCTACGGGGATAGAGCAGGGGAATGGGACTGACTCGATTGCTCTGCAGAGAGCCGGCATTGACTTGATGGGCCGAATGGCCTCCTTCTGTGCCATTATGACTCTATGAAATTTCAATACAGAGGAAACTGTTGCTAGAAGACAAACACATATCTCTTAGACCTCTCGAAATAACACTTGGGAGACTGCTGCCAATCTTGCCGTCGACTTGCATGCCACAGAGTTCAACAGCTTTGGAATAAACAGAGTTGCTCCACCATGTTGAAGGTGGTGTAAAAAATAATAATTATCCAGACCTATGTTTCTTCAAGTAGGTTATAAGTCATAACTGCATGTAATCTGACCATTTAGCTAACTTTTTCCAGAAGCCAGTAGGAGCTGCTAGATTGGAGTCAGGAAGAAGAAATTAAGACCCCAAATCATATGATATATAGCACCCTGAGGAATCAACAGAAGAAAAGACCAAAATCCAGTGTCGATTACGTCAATTCCGATGAGGAACCTGAGGAAGAAACCGTATAACAAGGTGATACAGGTGGAGAAGAGATGTGTTTTGCTGTACATTCCATAACAGGAAAGGGCTGATGCAAAATTGTAGTCCCCATCTAGATGGGTGTAAAATTAATTTGAATTGGACACTGGGGCTGCGGTAACTATTACGCTTTCAAAAGAATACGAGGAGAAGTTTCAGAAAATTGCCCCACAAAAAATGACATTTTGCTGAAAATATATTCTGGACACCCATTGGCAATCCTTGGGGGAACAAAGTCCAAGTAAAATATGAAAATCAGACAAAGCAATTGTCTGTAATTGTGGTTAAGGGCAAAGGTCCCTCATTGATTGGTCAAGATTGGCTTCATAGCCTGAGGTTAAACTGGCCAGTATGCAGAAGAGCACCACTCCAAGACCAGTGGATGTACTCATGGAAGAGTCAAAGTCCTTATTCAGCCTTGAACTTGCCATCCAAGTCCACCTTATTGTGAAGGAGGAGGCAAAGTCCAAAAATCTTTTAAGTCCAGAGCGACTTCCTATGTTCAAAAGGAAAGAATATAAGTGGAGCGTGAGATTATAATCAAAAAAATTAACCACAGCGACTGGGCAAGTTGACCATGCCTGTGGTTAAACCTGACTTGGAAACATCAGTGTTGAAACTTTGTAATGCTGGATCGCAATATTGCGAGGGAGGAAGAGTATTATGTTTTGATTTCTGTGGGAATGCAAGAAAATGGAGTGGTGGCATGACTGAGCAGAAGTTTGGTGCTATTGCATTTTTAGTTTCGGTGGATGGTTTGCTGTGGGAGCATCATAAGGATTAATGCATGGATTTACTGTCTTTGATGTCCCAAATGATAACATTGAGTGTGACCTCGTATCTATGCCTATTCCACCGAAGGAAGTAACTGTTAAACCTCCTCAGAAAGATTCCGATGTTTCACCTGTTCACATGTGTAACAAACCAACCACCTCCTGGTCATTGTTTGTGTTCCTTCAGGACGGTGTGAGCTCGGCAGGACGGTCTCTGAAGAAACTTGTTAAACCCAATGGTCATAAGAACATAAGAACATAAGAAATAGGAGCAGGAGTAGGCCAATCGGCCCCTCGAGCCTGCTCCGCCATTCAATAAGATCATGGCTGATCTGATCCTAACCGCCAATCTACTATCTATCACAGAACCATCTCCTGCATCTAACAGAATTGCACACACGAAATAGGAGCAGAATCAGGCTACACAGTCCCTGGGCCCGCTCCACTACCCACAGGGCCATGACCGATCCGAACCTAGACTCATGTCCAAATTCCTGCCCGCTCCCCGTAACCCTTAATGCCCTTTACTTCTAGGAAACTGTCTATTTCTGTTTTAAATTTAATTAATGTTGTAGCTTCTACAGCTTTTTGTGGCAGCATATTCCATGGACCTACCACCCTCTGAGTGAAGTAGTTCCTCCTCATCTCAGTTTTGAAAGAGCAGCCCCTTATTCTAAGACTATGTCCCCTAGTTCTCGTCTCACCCGTCATCGGGAACATCCTCCCCGCATCCACCCGATCCAACCCCTTCACAATCTTATATGTTTCAATAAGATCGCCTCTCATTCTTCTGAACTCCAATGAGTAGAGTCCCAATCTACCCAACCTCTCCTCATATGACCACCCCCTCATCCCCGGGATTAACCGAGTGAACCTTTTTTGCACTGCCTCGAGAGCAAGGATGTCTTTCCTTAAGTAAGGACACCAAAACTGTATGCAGTATTCCAGGTGCGGTCTCACCAATACCTTGTACAACTGAAGCAATACCTCCCTATTTTTATATTCTATCCCCCTAGCAATGAAAGCCAACATTCCATTTGCCTTCTTAATCACTTGCTGCACCTGCATACTAACCTTTTGAGTTTCGTGCACCAGGACCCCCAGATCCCTTTGCACTTCAGTACTCTCCAGTTTCTTGCCATTAAGATAATAAATTGCTCTAGGATTTTTCCTGCCAAAGTGCATCACCTCACACTTTCCAGTGTTGTATTCCATCTGCCAAATCTCTGCCCACTTACTTAGCCTGTCTATGTCCCCTTGCAGGTTTTTTATGTCCTCCTCACTCACTACTTTCCCTCCCATCTTTGTCCTGAGAAGTTACCATGTGCTGCTCCCGTTGTTATTCCCAGCTCACCCACTGTCAAACCTATTTGTGTTTAAGGAAACTTCGAAGTCTTTTGGACTTGTAGATAGTTAAGAATATAGTGGCTTTCATTGTGGTTCTACTGTTGGCAGAACCCATCTCCCCTGCCTATTATAGTGAGTGCTATGGCTTTTTAATATATCACTTTATTGTATGACGTAGTTGCTGAATTTCTTGACTTAATTTTATTTTTAACTGTTAACCAGGCTTATTCTTGGAGATGGTTATTGTCACCTTGAAATTCTGAGGGGGAAAGTGATATGTATTGTACTTTATTTTAATTTAAGGTGGTGGTGAGCCGCCTTCTTGAACCGCTGCAGTCCTTGTGGTGAAGGTGCTCCCACAGTGCTGTTAGGGAGGGAGTTCCAGGATTTTGACCCAGCGACGATGAAGGATCGGCGATATACTTCTAAGTCAGGATGGTGTGTGACTTGGAGGGGAACTTGGAGGTGGTGGTGTTCCCATGCGCCTGCTGCCCTTGTCCTTCTAGGTGGAAGAGGTCACGGGTTTGGGAGGTGCTGCCAAAGAAGCCTTGGCGAGTTGCTGCTGTACATCTTGTAGATGGTACACACTGCAGCCACGGTACGCCAGTGGTGGAGGGAGTGAATGTTTAAGGTTGTGGATGGGGTGCTAATCAAGCGGGCTGCTTTGTCCTGGATGTGAAGGCCCTTGAGAGGGTGCAGAGGAGATTTACCAGAATGGTTCCAGGGATGGGGGATCTTAGCTACAAGGACAGGTTGGAGAAGCTGGATTTGTTTTCATTAGAGCAAAGGAAGTTGAGGGGTGATTTGATAGAGCTGTACAAGACTTTGACGGGTTTGGATAGGCTAGACGGGGAAGAGTAGAAGTCTTTATTCAGCCTTGAACTTGCCATCCAAGTCCACCTTATTGTGAAGGAGGAGGCAAAGCCCAAAAATCTTTTAAGTCCAGAGCGACTTCCGATGTTTAAAAGGAAAGAATATAAGTGGAGCGTGAGATTATAATCAAAAAAATTAACCACAGCGACTGGGCAAGCTGACCATGCCTGTGGTTAAACCTGACTTGGAAACATCAGTGTTGAAACTTTGTAATGCTGGATCGCAATATTGCGAGGGAGGAAGAGTATTATGTTTTGATTTCTGTGGGAATGCAAGAAAATGGAGTGGTGGCATGACTGAGCAGAAGTTTGGTGCTATTGCATTTTTAGTTTCGGTGGATGGTTTGCTGTGGGAGCATCATAAGGATTAATGCATGGATTTACTGTCTTTGATGTCCCAAATGATAACATTGAGTGTGACCTCGTATCTATGCCTATTCCACCGAAGGAAGTAACTGTTAAACCTCCTCAGAAAGATTCCGATGTTTCACCTGTTCACATGTGTAACAAACCAACCACCTCCTGGTCATTGTTCGTGCTCCTTCAGGACGGTGTGAGCTCGGCAGGACGGTCTCTGAAGAAACTTGTTAAACCCAATGGTCCTGAGAAGTTACCATGTGCTGCTCCCGTTGTTATTCCCAGCTCACCCACTGTCAAACCTATTTGTGTTTAAGGAAACTTCGAAGTCTTTTGGACTTGTAGTTAGTTAAGAATATAGTGGCTTTCATTGTGGTTCTACTGTTGGCAGAACCCATCTCCCCTGCCTATTATAGTGAGTGCTATGGCTTTTTAATATATCATTTTATTGTATGACGTAGTTGCTGAATTTCTTGACTTAATTTTATTTTTAACTGTTAACCAGGCTTAATCTTTGAAAATGGTTATTGTCACCTTGAAATTCTGAGGGGGAAAGTGATATGTATTGTACTTTATTTTAATTTAAGGTGGTGGTCAGCCGCCTTCTTGAACTGCTACAGTCCATGTGGTGAAGGTGCTCCCACAGTGCTGTTAGGGAGGGAGTTCCAGGATTTTGACCCAGCGACGATGAGGGAACGGTGATATACTTCCAAGTCAGGATGGTGTGTGACTTGCATATTGTTAATTGAGGACTAGAGGGCCCCTTGATGGGAGCAAGAATATTTGTAGCAATTAATCTCCAAGGTCTCCTCTTAGAGTGAAAGTTATGTCCAGAGAGAATGTTCCAGAGAGACTGAAATAAAAGCAGCCATTGCATTACCACACCAGCTTGAGTCTGCACAGTAGAGTCTGTCAAATTGAACTTGCAGACATCCCACCACTGGTGGTGCTGCAGGAACTCCTGTCTCCCAGTCACTCAGCCTGTGCCAGAGACACATCAACAAGTCTGTACTCTTTGCTTAACAAATTGCCAGTGAATTTGTGATTTATTGTAAAAGTTGCCAAATCAAACTCTCCAGCCTGTGATTCAATGTTCAAATAATTCTCTAACTTGCCAACCCAAATGTTATGCTGTCGCTCCTCTCTGCAGGCCTCTGGCTCCATCGGTCCTGGCCAAGGCCCAAAACAGCAGCCTGTTTTGCCCAAGAAGGCTGGCCACCTGTTTTAATTTTTCCAGCCCTGCCGGCTCCATCCATTAAATTAATTTTAAAATGCCGTACCCTCTTTTAACCACTAGCACCAGTGGCTCTTGGCTAATATGGCTGCCTGCTTTTATTTCCCCTTGCCCACCTGACTCTGTCAGCCCTTGCCCCTGACATATGGCTACCTTTCTTCAGCTTGCTGCAGCTCTCAAGGCTCTGTCAGCCACGGCCATATACGGCTGGCTCTTAAAATCATAAATGTCAGTTTTGCTTTTTGTCATGGGAAGCATATTATGATGAAAAAAATTAGTTGCTCAAAATATTACTTCTATTAAATAGAAGTGATATCTTGGTCTGAATGACTACAGAGGAACACATTGGGGATCATTTTCAGCCTCGCTGCCTGGATAGTAACCTGGCAAAGTGAATCTTCAGCACAGTTTCCATTCCATTTTACAATGGGCGGACGCTCAGCCATTTTACCATTCAGGTGGTGAAGTTGAAAATTACCCCCATTATCTTTCTTTAAAGTCACATTTGTTTCTATTATCTCTGGTGGTTAGCTTCAAGTTCAGAGTTTTTGGCCTGGAGTTTCCGCTCGATTGTGTTGGTTTTAAAAGTGAATTTCAGTCATTTAAAATCAGGTTACTTAGAGGTGATGTATTGACACTGTGATTAAAAAGGCTTATTTTTTGTGATAAGAACATACGAACATACGAATTAGAAGCAGGAGAAGGCCACTCGGCCCCTCGAGCCTGCTCCGCCATTCAATAAGATCATGGCTGATCCAATTACTCCACATTCCCGCCTACCCCCGATAACTTTTCACCCCCTTGCTTACCAAGAATCTATCTACCTCTGCCTTAAAAATATTCAAAGACTCTGCTTCCACCGCCCTCTGAGGAAGAGAGTTCCAAAGACTCACGACCCTCTGTGAGAAAAAAAATTCTCCTCATCTCTGTCTTAAATGGGCAACCCCCTATTTTTAAACAGTGACCCCTAGTTCTAGATTCTCCCACAAGAGGAAACATCCTCTCCACATCCACCCTGTCCAGACCCCTCAGGATCTTATATGTTTCAATCAAGTCAATAAAAAATATTCTGCTTTTCTGTTTTTCCTACCAAAGTGGATAACTTCCCATTTCTCCACATTATATTTCATCTGCCATGTTCTTGCCCAATCACTTAACCTGTCTAAATCTTTTTGCAGCCTTCTTGCGTCCTCCTCACAGCTTACTTTCCTACGTAACTTTGTATCGTCAGCAAACTTGGATACATTACGCTCAGTCCCCTCATTTAAGTCATTGATATGAATTGTAAATATCCAAGGACCAAGCACTGATCCTTGTGGTACACTTGTTACAGCCTGCCAACCCGAAAATGACCCGTTTATTTCTACTCTCTGTTTTCTGTCTGTTAACCAATCCTCAATTCATACTGATATATTACCCCCAATATCATGAGCCCTAATTTTGTGTAATAACTTCTTGTGTGGCACCTTAGCGAATGCTTTTTGAAAATCCAGATACACTACATCCACTGGTTCCCCCTTATCCACCCTACTAGTTACAATCTGAAATAACAGATTTGTCAAACACAATTTCCCTTTCATAAATCTATGTTTACTCTGCCCAACCATATTAGGATTTTCTAAGTCCCTGTTATAACAGCCCTAATAATAGATTCTAGCATCTTCCCTACTACTGATGTCAGGCTAACTGGTCTATAGTTCAGATCCAGGAGAATTGTTTGCTTTTAGTCCCATTAATTTCTCCAGTACTATTTCTTTACTAATATTAATTTCTTTAAGTTCCTCATTTTCACCAGGCCCTTGGTTCCCCATTAACTGTGGAATTTTTTTGTGTTTTCTACAAAGGCCGCGATTTTCTCAATCGATGTGGCTTGGGAGCGGGTCAGGTGGCTTCCGGGTTCCAGTCCTGCCCCCAACTACATCCAGCCCACAGACATGATTTTACGTCAATTGCCTTTGTTAAGCCTGCCTGCGGGCTTGCTGGCCAATTAAAACAAAGCCGGTCAGATGATGTCATTTGATGACACATCATCTGCCAGTTTTCTTAAAGGGACCATGCACCATTTTTTTTGGACAGCTGATTTCTCAGTGTTTGACAGCATTCAGGTGCTGCAAACACTGGCAATCACTGTACAAAGGTGAGCTCTTGCACCCAGGCTCTCCAGTGACTCCCTCCTTAGGCTGGAACAGATGGCAGCTGCAGGTGAGGTTACAGAAGCGATCTGTCACTGGTGAGAGAGGTTCTCCCAATGAAGTGGCACGAGACATACAATTTAAAACTTGTTACCTACAGAAAATTCTAAATGCATTAAAAATGAATTTCCCAACATTTTCTTACCTCTGAAACTCACCAGTGCACCATTGGATCTTTCACACCACTTCTGCAGCTGTCATCAGTGCAGAAAAATTATAGCAGACTCACAACATGCCACACTTACCTGGCGTGGTGCCCGGATGTCGGGAAGCCCGAAGTAGAAGTGTCGAAATTGAAAAAGAGCCTGTTAACTGCCTGTTAACAACCTTTAACAGGCAGTAAAATGGCTATAATCCTCTTTCCGCCGCTAGGTGTCAGATCCATGCGCAAATCGGGGACCCGACACTTGGGAAGATTGATTGGAGGTGGGTTGACAGTGGGTTTCCCGCCCGCTGTCAATCTTTGCGATTTTGCCAGAGGTCCCGCCTCCAAACCCGCCCTCCGAGTACCGGCAAAATTCCGGCCAAAGTATTTGTTTAATGTCTCTGCAATTTCCTTACTTCCCACTATAATTTCTCCTGTCCCTGCCTCTAAGGGACCCACATTTACTTTCGCTAATCTCTTTCTTTTTGCATACCTATATAAATTTTGTTTAAAAAAAAATTATGTTTTAAAATTTTGCCCGATTGCGCTGGTTCTTGGCAGATTTTGCATTCGGCAATATACAAATGAGTTTGAGCAGAAACTTGGGGGGAGAAAACTACGGGCACAATTTTGGACGCAATTTGCGCCGGAATCAGCAATTGCGCTCAAAGCGGAAACTCTACCCCTTTGAGTTTAAAAGGCTTCTCTTTTCAGATTGCAGGAGGCCCGCTAGCCCCATAGGCCACTGACTCTTAAAATTTCCTCCAGCTCTGCAGGCTTGCTGTTGTCTTAGTGAATTTGTTGATCGACTTACTGTAACTACACTTGCCTCGAATGACACTTTCCCCATCACACTTGGTTGATAACATTCCTATTATTATTAAGTGAGTGGTCAAAACTGTGGCAGAGGGATTTCAGCGCAGCTAAGTGTGAGGTCATCCATTTTGGACCAAAAAAGGACAGATTTGAATATTATTTAAATGGTGAAAAGCTAGGAATAGTGGAGGTCCAAAGAGATTTAGAGGTCCATGTATGCAGATCACTAACATGTAGTAGTCAGGTACAATAAATAGAAAGGCTAATGGAATGTTAGCCTTTATATCTAGAGGTCTAGAATATAAAGCGGGTAGGGGGGTTGGGGGGATGTTTTGCTACAGCTACACAAAGCCCTGGTTAGACCACATCTGGAGTACTGTGTACAGTTCTGAGCACCGCACTTTAGAAAGGATACATTGGCCTTGGAAGGAGTGCAGCGCAGATTCACCAAAATGTTGCCAGGGGTCCAAGGGTTAGATTATGAGGAAAGATTACAAAAACTCGGCTTCTGTTCCCTGGAATATAGAAGGTTACGGGGTGATTTGATTGAGGTTTTTAGGATTTTGAAAGGAATTGATAGGGTAGATAGAGAGAAACTTTTTCTGCTGGTGGGGGAGTCTAGGACAATGGAACATAACCTTAAAATCAGAACCAGGCCATTCAGGAGAGAAGCAGGAAACACCTCTTCATGCAAAGGGTGGTAGAAGTATGGAATTCTCTCCCACAAAAAGCAGTAGATGCAAGCTAGATTAATAATTGGATTTTTGCTAGCCAAGGGTATTAAGGGAAATGGAGCCAAGGCAGGCGAATGGAGTTAAGATACAGATCAGCCATGGTCTCATTCAATGGTGGAACAAGTTCAAACGGCTGAATGGCCTACTCCTGTTCCTATTATAAACTGCTTCTTCTCTCATTCACCATGAGCAATGCCACAAGAGATCTTCTAGTAGAAAGTAAGTATTCATGTCAGTTAACCTCATCAATATGTTGATTTACTTCTTGCATAAGGTGCTGAATTAAGCCACAGATACTGAAGCATTCAAGTGAATTAATACTGTATGGCAGCTGTGATAAAGCTCGAGAATAGCACTTTGGCTAGGACATGAAACTGAAGGGTTCAGAGCTCTAAACTGGAGAGGATGTCCTATCATTTGACACTACCCTTTATGAAAACTGATTGCGAAGAAATCAATGAATTTTATTTCCGGTTGGCTTCCCCACAAAATATTTTACTTAACTAATGAGTGCTGATGCCATTGTCAGAGGAACTGCCTTGTAGGAGTCACCAAGCCTGAGGAAGTTGAATTAATTCAGCAGAGACATTGTTGTTTGCCTGGGGTGTTTCACAGATCAAGTGATTTCAACCATGCATGCTAATTCAGTTGTCTTATGCTGTCAAGAACAGCAATTTCCCTAAGTCAGTTCCCCTGGTGATGTCGTGAGTAGTCACTGTTTGGACAAAAATAGTCTTGCAAAAAAAAAAAAATCAACTGAACTTGGGGAAGAAATGGATCCTAAAGTGTACTCTAACTCAAAAGACAAAAAGAAGAGGAGAGAAAAAGATTTTCTGGACTGGTTTCCACCACCTGAAGGGGTCAGAGAGGAATTTTCCAGATTTTTTTCCCCCTTATTGGCCCTGGGTTTTTCTGGGTTTTTTTCCCCCTCTCCCAGGAGAATACATGGCTACAGGCAGGTAGGAAGTGTCTAGTCATGATGCTCCAGCCATCATGAGTGTGGGGCAAGCTTGATAGACCAGCTGGTCTTTTCCTGCCTGTCATTTTCGTATGTTCATATGTATCTTTTCTAGTGCTTTGTTTAGAATGGGTACTGGCTGGTGAGATGGCCATGGAATTCTGTCAGTAAGTCTAAGGAAGAAGTGTTTAGTTAGCATCGCTGATGACGGCCATTGCTGAGCAGACAGCTTTCAGCAACCAAGTACAAATGTGAGAAGCAATTCAGTATTCTTGATTGAAGTAATTCGATGTTGAATTGCGCACTTGATCCCATTATATTGATTTGTCATATTCTGTGAGGTGTAATCTGTCCCTGGCACTTTCCTGCTTGTTCATAGAATCATAGAAATTTACAGCAAAGAAGGAGGCCGTTTGGCCCATTTGGTCTGTGCCGGGAACTGATCACTTCTGGAAGGGCCATAACAATGATCTATGGGTGGCTCTTCACTAATGCATTTGGACTGGGTGTGTCCGTTATGTAATATTGCCGCATTACAGGAGGATTTGATTACCCAAAGGTTTTGGAGCACCGAGGGGACATCACATGACAGATCAGGACATGGAGACAGAGCTTACATTTTTAGCGTTCAATTCTTGAATTAATCATTTGTTTTCTTGTACGGTCATGCTAAAACAGGCTGTTGTCATTGCTGGAATGCTGAAATACATCATTGCAGTTGTGATAATGAGAAATGGCATGGCTTGGTTTTTTTTAGAGCGCTAAGAGGTGCAATTAGTAAGAAGGCTTTCTGTATTGCTTGGTTGGATATATATGTAAAACAAAAATGCTGTTGTACACATTGAGCTGGAAATGAATGTAACCTTTCTGAAAGAATGTGTGACCCTAATGTATTAATCACTTAAAAATGTCATAAAAGCAGTAGATGTAATGAATACCAATCACAAATGGAATAGATCCTTAAGCCTGTTTGTAATAAATGCTTAACTACAATTGTAGTGACCATAAATGTAATAAGGGTCAACTGCAAATCTAAATAAGTCCTACCACAAAGGCAATAATGGCCACAGCTGCAAATGTAATAGATTTTTAAAACTAGCTCGGTGGGTATTTGCATTTGAAGGTCAATCTGACTAGAACTGCTCTTCATACATATTACGTTAGAAAAATCTTGCATTTATATAGCATCTTTCCCATCTTCAGGACATCCCAAAGTGTTTTGCAGCAAATTAATTACTTTTTTGAAGTGTAGTCACTATTGTAATATAGGGAAATGTGGAACCCAATTTGCACACAGCAAGGTCCCACAAACTGTAATAGGATAAGTGACCAGATAATCCGGTTTAGTTATGTTGGTTGAAGAATGAATGTTGGCCAGAGCACCAGGAGAAGTGCCCTGCTCTTCTTCAAATAGAAACATAGAAACATAGAAAAATAGGAGCATAATACCTTTTCAGACCATAAAAATTACTGGGATGAGAAAGCACAAAGATTCATATTGGTGGATGTACTGTATTGTGAGACCGGGACTAAGGCACTATTATTCAGGCACAATTAAGTGAGCCTTTACTCTGAAATGAGATTTTTGTATTTTGGCGGATTCATAGTGATACCGCTTGACAAAAGCGGAAAAAAGGATCCACTCCCAGTGTTTATATTCTTTACTTTAAGTACAGAAATCACCCCACCCCCAAAAAATCTGGTGTAAATATTGAGGGAACATACATCGAGAGTTTTGTTTGAGTGACATGGCTATGACTGTCCTTCCTGCATAGATACTAAAAGTATTTGTATTTTGCTTGTTTCATTCTTAGAGTTCAGAAGATGACTGTTGAGCAGTCAGTAAATGGGATCCGTTAATCTGAGAGCATCATTGATTTATTGGCTAATGCTGCTTTAATGAAATAATGGAGTTTCTTGTGAGCTAAATGAGCTCATGGCTTATCCATTTTGAATGCCTGGAAACTTGTGTATCACGTGAATATTTGCAGATCAAAATGGATATTCTTGCTGGGATGAGGTCAGTTATATCCACTGTCCCACTTGTATGTGTGTACATATTATGTATATATATCTGTATTATTGATTATGGGTTTGATATTGATGAATTGTCACCTGATTTCAGACAAATTTGGTTCGAAATCAGACACTAAAAATGTACGCGAGCTCTTGCAATTTCTGGTAACCAAATCATGGTCAGATGGAAAGTCACTTTTAACTTCCTGTTTGAGAAAGATGTCAAGCATTGTACTGAAAATGGTTCAAAAACACTGAACCATTAAACTTGCCTTGTCATAACCAAAACATTGTCTTCAAAATGTCTGTTTATATCTTGTGGCCAGCCTTTCTTCTGCCTGTTTGCTTCATGGTTAGGCATCTTTGCAGGACAATAAAATACAACAATAATAGGCAGTAATAGTCTTGAAGACCTTGGCTGGGTTGTAATGTAGCACTCATCTTGACCTATCCAAGCATCAGAATTGCTGCTTGAGGATGATCAAGGTGTGTTCCACTGTGAGCTTGGTGGATAGGTGGGATGCATTGTATCACTCCTCTTGTCCTGGCATAATTATGTGGTGGCATAAGTAGTTTTTTTTTATTCGTTCATGGGATGTGGGCATCATTGGCAAGGCCAGCATTTATTGCCCATCCCTAAATACCCTAGAGAAGGTGGTGGTGAGCCACCTTCTTGAACTGCTGCAGTCCGTGTGGTGAATGTACTCCCACAGTGCTGTTAGGGAGGGAGATCCAGGATTTTGACCCAGCGACGATGAAGGAACGGTGATATACTTCCAAGTCAGGATGGTGTGGGACTTGGAGGGGAACCTGGAGGTGGTGGTCTTCCCATGCGCCTGTTGCCCTTGGCCTTAAAGGTGGTAGAGGTTGCGGGTTTGGGAGATGCTGCCGAAGAAACCTTGGTGAGTTGCTGCAGTGCATCTTGTAGATGGTACACACTGATGGTAATGCCGTTGAATGTCAATGGGTGGTGGTTAGACGCTCGCTGGTTGGAGATAAAAATGAGAAGTCGCACAACACCAGGTTATAGTCCAACAGATTTATTTAAAATTACAAACTTTCGGAGCTGTCGCCCCTTCGTCAGGCAAAGGTACAGTGAGTGAATCTACAACATTACACCGTATATAAACAGACACTGCAGAGATACAATCTTTCAGGGAAGGTGTCCTTACATCAAAGACATACCAGAGCACAGCCAAGACAATGAGATGTGTCACAGGGGGTCCAACGTGTCAAATCCTGCTGTCTGCAGTTGTTTTTTTTTGGGTTTGTTTTTTTAAGTGTTTTTTTTTAAACTGGAAAGACAGACAACGATGTCGAGTCACGTTCTGTAGCGTGACATGAACCCGATATCCCTATTGAGGCCATCCTCATGGGTGCGGAACTTGGCTATCAGTTTCTGCTCGATGATTTTGCGTTGTCGTGTGTCTCGAAGACCGCCTTGGAGAACGCTAACCCGCGGATCCGAGGCTGAATGTCCTTGACTGCTGAAGTGTTCCCCGACTGGGAGGTAGCAATCCTGCCTGGCGATTGTTGCGCGGTGTCCGTTCATATGTTGTCTCAGTGTCTGCATGGTCTCGCCGATGTACCATGCTCTGGGGCATCCTTTCCTGCAACGTATCAGGTAGACAACGTTGGCCGAGTCACATGAGTATGTACCATGTACCTGGTGGGTAGTGTCCTCACGTGTGATGACGGTATCTGTGTTCATGATCTGGCATGTCTTGCAGAGGTTGCCGTGGCAGGGTTGTGTGGTGTCGTGGTCGCTGTTCTCCTGACAGCTGGGTAATTTGCTGCGAACTATGGTACTTTTGAGGTTAGGCGGCTGCTTGAAGGCGAGTAGTGGAGGCGTGGGGATGGCCTTAGCAAGGTGTTCGTCGTCATCGATGACATGTTGAAGGCTGCGAAGAACATGGCGTAGTTTCTCCACTCCGGGGAAGTACTGGACGACGTAGGGTACTCTGTTGGTTGTGTCCCATGTTCGCCTCCTGAGGAGGTCTATGTGGTTTTTCACTGTGGCCTGTCGGAACTGTCGATCGACGAGTCGAGCGTCATATCCCGTTCTTACGAGGGCGTCTTTCAGTGTCCGTAGGTGTCCATCACGTTCCTCTTCGTCTGAGCAGATCCTGTGTATTCGCAGGGCTTGTCCATAGGGGATGGCTTCTTTAACGTGGTTAGGGTGGAAGCTGGAGAAGTGGAGCATCGTGAGGTTGTCCGTGGGCTTGCGGTAGAGTGAAGTGCTGAGGCGTCCGTCTTTGATGGAGATTCGTGTGTCCAAGAATGAAACCGATTCTGAGGAGTAATCCATGGTGAGTTTGATGGTGAGATGGAACCTGTTGATGTTATCGTGTAGTCCTACACGATAAAGGACTACACGATAACATCAACAGGTTCCATCCCACCATCAAACTCACCATGGATTACTCCTCAGAATCGGTTTCATTCTTGGACACACGAATCTCCATCAAAGACGGACGCCTCAGCACTTCACTCTACCGCAAGCCCACGGACAACCTCACGATGCTCCACTTCTCCAGCTTCCACCCTAACCACATTAAAGAAGCCATCCCCTATGGACAAGCCCTGCGAATACACAGGATCTGCTCAGACGAGGAGGAACGCGATGGACACCTACCGACACTGAAAGACGCCCTCGTAAGAACGGGATAAGACGCTCGACTCGTCGATCGACAGTTCCGACGGGCCACAGCGAAAAACCGCATAGACCTCCTCAGGAGGCGAACATGGGACACAACCAACAGAGTACCCTACGTCGTCCAGTACTTCCCCGGAGCGGAGAAACTACGCCATGTTCTTCGCAGCCTTCAACATGTCATCGATGACGACGAACACCTTGCTAAGGCCATCCCCACGCCTCCACTACTCGCCTTCAAGCAGACGCCTAACCTCAAAAGTACCATAGTTCACAGCAAATTACCCAGCTGTCAGGAGAACAGCGACCACGACACCACACAACCCTGCCACGGCAACCTCTGCAAGACATGCCAGATCATGAACACAGATACCGTCATCACACGTGAGGACACTACCCACCAGGTACATGGTACATACTCATGTGACTCGGCCAACGTTGTCTACCTGATACGTTGCAGGAAAGGATGCCCCAGAGCATGGTACATCGGACCATGCAGACACTGAGACAACGTATGAACGGACACCGCGCAACAATCGCCAGGCAGGATTGCTACCTCCCAGTCGGGGAACACTTCAGCAGTCAAGGACATTCAGCCTCGGATCCGCGGGTTAGCGTTCTCCAAGGCGGCCTTCGAGACACACGACAACGCAAAATCATCGAGCAGAAACTGATAGCCAAGTTCCGCACCCATGAGGATGGCCTCAATAGGGATATCGGGTTCATGTCACGCTACAGAACGTGACTCGACATCGTTGTCTGTCTTTCCAGTTCTTAAAAAAAAACACTTAAAAAAAAACCCAAAAACAAACCAACTGCAGACAGCAGGATTTGACACGTTGGACCCCCTGTGACACATCTCATTGTCTTGGCTGTGCTCTGGTATGTCTTTGATGTAAGGACACCTTCCCTGAAAGATTGTATCTCTGCAGTGTCTGTGTTTATATACGGTGTAATGTTGTAGATTCACTCACTGTACCTTTGCCTGACGAAGGGGCGACAGCTCCGAAAGCTTGTAATTTTAAATAAATCTGTTGGACTATAACCTGGTGTTGTGCGACTTCTCATTTTTGTCCACCCCAGTCCAACACCGGCATCTCCGCATCATGGTTGTAGATAGTCATTGCCTGGCACTTGTGTGGCACAAATGTTACCTATCACTTATCATCCTAAGCCTGAATGTCGTCCAAGTCTTGCTGCATGCGGGCATGGACTGCTTCATTATCTGAGGAGCACTGAACACTGTGCAATCATCAGTGAACATCCCCACTTCTGACCTTATGATGCTGGGAAGGTCATTGATGAAGCAGCTGAAGATGTTTGGGCCTAGGACACTGCCCTGAGAAACTCCTGCAGTGATTTCCTGTGGCCGTGATGATTGACCTCCAACCACCACACCCATCTTACTTTGTGCTAGGTATGACTCCAGCCAGTGGAGAGTTTTCATCCCGATTCCCATTGACTTCAGTTTTACTAGGGCTACTTGATGCCACACTTGGTCAAATGCTGCCTTGATGTCAAGGGCAGTCACTCTCATCTCACCTCTCGAATTCAGCTCTTTTGTCCATGTTTGGACCAAGGCTGTAATGAAGCCTGGAACCAAATGGTCCTGGCAGAACCCAAACTGGGCATCAGTGAGCAGGTTATTGGTGAGTAAGTGCTGCTTGATAGCACTGTTGACGACACCTTCCATCACTTTGCTGATGATTGTGAGTAGACTGATGGGGCAGTTATTGGCCAAATTGGATTTGTCCTGCTTTTTGTGGACAGGACATCCCTGGGCAGTTTTCCACATTGTCGGATAGATGCCAGTGTTATAGCTGTATTGGAACAGCTTGGCTAGAGGCACAGCTAGTTCTGGAGCACAAGTCTTCAGCACGACAGCTGGGATGTTGTTAGGGCTCATAGCCTTCGCTGTATCCAGCGTGCTCAGCCGTTTCTTGATATCACGTGAAGTGAATCAAATTGGCTGAAGACTGGCTTCTGTGATGGTGGGGACCTCAGGAGTAGGCCGATATGGATCATCCACTCGGCACTTCTGGCTACAGATGGTTGCAAATGCTTCAGCTTTGTCTTTTGCACTCACATGTTGGGCTCCACCATCATTGAGGATGGGGATATTCATGGAGCCTCCTCCACCCCAGGGCCATTCCTTCCCGACTGTATAACACTGTGCTGCCACCTCTGGTGGATCTGTCCTGCTGGCGGGACAGGACATACCCAGGGATGGTGATGGAGGAGTTCAGGACTTTGGCTGAAAGGTTTGATTCTGTGAGTATGACTATGTCAGGCTGTTGCTTGACTAGTCTGTGGGACAGCTCTCCCAATTTTGGCTCAAATCCCCAGATGTTGGTGAGGAGGACTTTGCTGGGTCGACTGGGCTGGGTGTGCTGTTGTCATTTCCGTTATCGGTGCCCAGGTCGATGCCGAGTGGTCCGTCCGGTTTAATTCTTATTGTTTTTCGTAGCGTTTTTTTTACAACTGAGTGGCTTGCTAGACCATTTCAGAGGGCAGTTAATAATCAACCACAATGCTGTGGGTCTGGAGTCACACATAGGCCAGACCAGGTAAGGACGGCAGATTTCCTTCCCTGAAGGACATTAGTGAACTAGATGGGTTTTTACGACAATCCGATAGTTTCATGGTCACCATTACTGACACTAGCTTTTTATTTCAGATTTATTTAATTAACTGAATTTAAATTCCCCAGCTGCCGTGGTGGGATTTGAACTCACATCTCCGGATCATTAGTCCAGGCCTCTGGATTACTAGTCCAGTGACATAACCACCATGCATATCCTTTGTCTTCTATCTGCCATCTGTGGCATCTTCTTGGCTCTTCGAATAATATTGGTGCCATTGACTGCCGTAGGGTAAAGGAATCATGGTAGCTAGTAGTGTAACAGACAATTGATGTACATTATTCTATTCCATTGGTCACAGACTACCTGCCCATTAATGCGGTGGTACTCCTTTTAATTTATGGAGCTGCAATGGAGATAGGAGCACATGTTGCTGGAATGCAGTCAATTATGTCCTGCATTTGTGAGAATCCTGCCATATGCTTGAAGCATTTTTGTGCTGCTTAGCTGGTTGCCAGAAGAAAACTGATGAAATCATTAACCCTGGCAAATCAGCTCCAATTTTGCGACGTTGCGTGCTACTGGTAAAACTTAGCAGGCAGAGACCTCCGATACATGGGATGACCAATTTAGCGACCCACAATTTGTGGGTGGAAAGCGAGGTCTGCGCAGCCTCGATCAAACATACAAATCAGATTCCATTCAGGACCCGAATTTTATAACCTAAGGTGCATTTCCACTCACGACATGAGCCTTCTCCCTAAAAACTGGCTGCACTGGAGTGCTGGGAGGCTCGCCTGCTCCAGTAGACCTCTGAAAGGGAGCTGGTAAGTTTCTTTAGCATTTTCTTATGTGCCCTTGGCTGCATTTTAGTTGGTTTTGTTCGGAAGGTCACCATTTTTGCAATTTCCCCCCCCTGCCTCTACTTCTCCTCGTTACTCTTGTGCACTTGTGGCACTGTACAGAAAAGTGAGATGGGTAACCCTCTGGCGGTTCCAAACACATTGCATAGTTGAACAGAGGAAAGGGAGTTCATGCGGGGCCAATAAAGGCAGATGCAATGACTCAACAGTTACTATCCCAACACTTTTGCCGGGACATGACAGAGGAGTCTTGTCTTTGCAGCCTCCGCTTCAGAGGACAGGCAGACACAGAGTGGTGCCCATATCTGGATCAGGTTGTTCCCATAGAAGTTAAGGTTACCACAGCCTGAAGCTTTCATACCACCCAATCCTTCTAAGCCACCCCAGGAGGTATCTGTCTCATCCGGCATTCTGCAATGCTCACATGCATCAGGGAAGTGACTGTTGGGCTGTTTGTAAAGGGGAACACTTTCATCCCTTTTCCTGGGAAAAGGGGTCATCATCTGGATAGGATGCCCAGCTATTGCCAGATAGCAGGAGTCCCTCAGAAGGTTGCATATGGTACCCATGTTCCCATTAGTGATCTTCATATCAACCCTCTGGCCTTCATGAAGAGAGATGATTTGCACTCAGTTAATGTTCAGGCAGTATTTGACCACTGAAACATCATTATACACATTAATCCAGGAAGCAGCTACGTTGCGTTCATTGTGCAGCAGTCCACATTTGAAGGAAAAGAAACACTATGTGGTTGGCACTTAGGGGACATGGGCTAGCCTCTGCATCCATGCCTGCAGCCACTAATGAGAAAGTCACTATGAGCAGGGGAGTACTTCAGCCTGGACAACTAAGCACCTGGTTACTGTTCCTTGGCTGTTACCTCCACCTTCAACAAAAAAATGTGTGCCATGCTTCTTAAGCACAATGTAAGAGTGCGTGCAAAAGAGCAATGTTTGTGCAGAGTGCTTCATATGGCACCTTCCAGAGGGGGCAGGAGTTGCTTACATAGGTTTGTGCCATGGTTGATGAGGCCCACAAAAAATGTGAGCAAAACTTAGAAGTACGGCTACCTTTGTCTCAGTCTTGAAACCAGCAAACATCCTCATTTGCAGCCAGGTATAGAACAGCTGGATTACTGCACTCATTCAGCTGATGACCTCCCTTCATGCAGCTGACACCTGTGCTTTTCCTGGAAGGTGGCATTCAACCCCAAATAGGCCACACTCCTTTGGAGCACTTCTTACAGCAGTATCTCCAACCCTTCAGCATCAATGGCAAAATAAGGGTAGAATTTTAGTCACAAAATCCTGAGCGACCCATCCCCCGTGCTACAAGTGCAGGTGCGTCCATCTCATAAGTGTGTGTGATACTTACCCGATCAGGCCTGATGCTTGATGTCGGGATGTCCCTCGATGATCTAATCAACAGACCTTAATTAAGACTCGCACCAATTTCAGGCTTCAACGTTGACCAGTGTGCACTGTACGTGGGATATGGAACAGTCCTTGGGCCTCTGTGCCCAATAATAGCGGACTCCCGCAGCATGTAGCGCTTTGGATGCCTCCAATTGCATTATCAGCCTCTATGTTTGAACCAGTAAATTAAGCAAGATCATTCTTAATCCAAGGGCATTTAAATCTGCTGAGGGCAGATTATTGATTAAGAATACAGCTTCTCGATCCTCAGGAATGAGGTCTGCTTACAGGAACTGATGTGAATCCATTGGGAGAACAAATGGTTCAATAAAAAAAACAATAAACATGGTAGTTAATTCCTTCTAGCACAGTACTATATGATCCATTTAATCCTGGAAACTCTGGGAACTATTTTGTTTTCCTCTGTGGAATAATGATATTAAAATCTGTGCTGTTAAGTATATCCTAGAGCTATGTGCTGCCTGTAATTTTTACAGTATATACACGTCTCCTAATGCATTGTCTATCTACTTTATGTGATTGCTACTTTTATAATCTGTATTCTCATCATATTTTAGATTGTTCCGTGCCATGTGTTCACATTGTAGTACATAGTTAGATTTGCTTCAATTGCAGCAATAAATTAATATTTTCAAGATTCCAGAGTAAATGTCAATCTCAATTTTATGCAACAGTATTAAGAAACTAAGTATAGAAAGTTGTTGATGAGATCTAATCAGGGAGAGCTGTTCAATAGAATTACTTGGCTCTCCAATACATTGCACGAGAAAGGTCTTCAGTACTGCTCTGACACATTTTAAGATAAGCTCTCATAGAGTCATAGGGGTAAAAATTAGGTCGCGCCCCATTTGGGGCGCAAATATCGTCTGGACGCAAATATTAGCGCCTGGCGCTAATTATCGGCACTGACTGGAAACTTCACTTTTACCGCCCTGGGAGGTGAGTGGAGCGCTAAATCAGGCGCTGCACACCTGTCTTAAGGCGCAAAGGCCAAGGAGTGAGGCGCTAACTCAGCGCACGAGCGCAGCGCAGCTGCTGCCAGTTAGCGAGGGAACACAGACACACTGGCGCCGGCCACTTCTTAAAGCGGGGGGGCCAACTTGCTCCCCAGCCACACCCTGCTCATTGCAGCCTTGAATCTCGGCCTGGAGAGACCTGTGAATCCATTTTGCTGCCAAGCATGGAGAGGGTGAGAGAACGCGCTCATCGCTTCACCGAGCGGGCCTTGGATGCTCTGGTTGGCGCGGTGGAGCGCAGAAGATGTATGCTCTTCCCTGAGAGTGGCAGGAGGCCTTTGCCACGCGAGTTCAGAAGAGTGTGGAGGGAGGTGGCTCAGAGCGTCTCCTCCAGGAGCATGGTACCCAGGACCCATACTCAATGCCGCAAAAAGTTCAACGACCTCACTCGGGTCGTCAGGGTGAGTGGCTTTTTCTCAATACCTCTCCATCCCTCCATCTCAACCTCACTCTATGGCCAGAGGGTCTTAAAACCCCAATGCACAACACTCATCCAACACCTATGGCCCTTTCATCAAACACACACACACATTCCACACTTTGCATACAGTAAGGGCTATTCACCTATGGGAGGCACATCAGGCAAGACCATGGCTGCATACAGTAAGGGCTATTCACCTATGGGAGGCACATCAGGCAAGACCATGGCTGTATACAGTAAGGGCTATTCACCTATGGGAGGCACATCAGGCAAGACCATGGCTGTATACAGTAAGGGCTATTCACCTATGGGAGGCACATCAGGCAAGACCATGGCTGTATATTTACTCAGATGCTGTCCTTTTTCTTACAGGCCAAGCTGGCGCATAATCGGAGACAGCAGCAACGGACAGCTGGAGGGCGGCCTCAGCTGCAACCCCTCAGCGATCTTGAGGAGCGCGTCCACAGGATTGTGGCAAGCCGGGTGATCGGTCCCGTCGCCACTGGAGACGCCGACCCCGTTCTGGTAAGGTCATCACCTTTTGTCCTCTGTCCTTCCACTTGTCCCTCACAACACCAGCCTTTGACACTTTCAATCCAACTTGCTAACTCGCTGCACTTATTCCTCCCTTACTGCCACCCTGTCCTCACGCTAAAGCCACTCTTGTACCTCCCTGCTTTCAGATGGTGATTCACCAGCTGAGGAGACGGGCCCTGAAGCTGCCACTGGGAGTGATGCTGCAGCTGAGGAGGAAGAGGAAGCCGGAGCATCAGTGCCACCCTCTCCCGAGGAAGCCCATGCCCACACTGGGAACACGCCTTCCCTGGAGGGGAGCAGGGGGGAAGGGTCTGATGAGGGTGAAGCTCCAGGACCCAGCGGGCTGCAGCAACGCCATGGGGGGGGGTAGGGAAGAACGGGGGCCTTCTCCCCAGAGGGAGAGTATGCCAGACACTCCTACTGCAATGGACGCAGAGGAGGAGCGGCTGATCGCAGAAATGAACACCCAGGCGATGGGCATGCACACTGAGCTCATGGGTGCAGTGGGAAGGGTGCCCGAATGCATTGAGTCACTGGCAAGGAGTGTGGAGCACTTCGCTGTAGCACAGGCGGATGCCACACTAACGCTTAGTGCTGCAATTCAGTCACTGGCTGCCGTGATCCCATCTCTGACTGCTCTCATACAGACTCAGATTGAGGCCACGCGAGCACAGACTGCTGCCAACCTCGATGGTTCGTGCACATGTCCCCGGGGCTGTCACCGCGCCGCAGCAGGCCAGCAATCTGTTCTCCGGCAGATTGCTCCGGATGCTGAAGTGCTGCCCCGTGGGAGTGCCAGTGTGTCGGGTGAGCAGGGAGTTGCTGTCCTCTCTCACGATGACAGCATTCCTGTTGCCAACACTGTCACTTCTCCACTGCACTTGCCACCGCCTGTAGGACAGACTGCTGCCGCCCATGCAGAGTTGGTGCAGTCTGCAGCCGGGCCCTCCAGGCCCAGAACTGGTCAAGGCCGTCCTTCAGGGGCATCTGCAGTGTCAGGGTCTGACGAGCAGCAGCCTTCCACCAGCCTTGCTGCAGCCACTGAGGTCCCATTACGGAGGAGCAGTAGGGTTAGAAGGGGGGAAGTGCACAAGGGAAGGAGATCACCCTCGAAGGGCAAAAAGTAGGAGGTGTGACAAAATGCTGGTCATTTTTTTATTAAAGGTCGAGGTTCATGGTCCAACTTTTGTTTAGTGTTTTGGACATTATCTCCAGGTTGTGAGAACCAGTTATGTTATTGACTGTTTTTTTGTGTTTATTTCTATGAGTTTGTCATGAGGAATTGACACACACAGAGTTTGTAAAATAAATAAGTTTCTGTATTCAAAATATACATGGTTGGTGGTTGGAATTATTGGTGCCTTGGCCGGCTTAGGGGTTGCGTGCTGGGTTCATTAATGTTGTTAGCAATGGCAGGGGCCCTAGAAGCGGCTTGCTATTAGCCGTTGACGGACGGCCCTTGCAGTTTGACCATTGTGGGCCGCCCTCCTGCCTTGATGCTGCTGATGATCATCGTCCTCGTCCTCTTCCTCCTCTTCCTCCTCCTCCTCTGGTGGTGCTCCAAGGCCTGGTGGCATTGGCTGGGTCCTGAGGATTGCCATGTTATGCAACATGCAGCACACGACTACGAAGTTCGATACTCGCTCAGGCGAGTATTGCAGGGCTCCTCCAGAATGGTCCAGACAGCGGAACCGTTGCTTCAGCACGCCGATTGTGCGCTCAATTATGTTCCTGGTAGCTTGATGGCTCTCATTGTACCGCAGCTCAGCAGGGGTGTTGGGCGTACGGAGCGGTGTCATCAGCCAGGTGCTCAATGCATACCCCTTGTCCCCGAGAAGCCAACCAACTGGCTGATGCGGTGCCTCGAAAAGTTCTGCCACAGTAGTCTGGCGCAGGATAAAAGCATCGTGGCAGCTGCCAGGATACTGGGCAGGATACGAGTCACAGACCAACTGGACATTCAAGGAATGGAACCCCTTTCTGTTCCTGAATTCCTCGGCATTCTCATGCGGAGCACGCAAAGCCACATGCGTGCAGTCAATGGCGCCCTGCACCACGGGGAAGCCCGCTACCCTCGCAAAGCCCAGAGCGCGGTCACGCTGCTTGTCTGGGGTCATGGGGAAAGAGATGAACTCTCGTCTCCTTTTAAAGAGGGCATTTGTGACCTGCCGGATGCAGCAATGCACCGCGAACTGGGAGATATTGGCGAGGTCCCCAGCAGCAGCTTGAAATGAGCCAGTAGCGTAAAAGTTCAATGCAACTGTGACCTTCACTGCCACCGACAGAGACGTCCTGGACCTCAGTTGAGGCTGCAGATCTGGCTGCAGCAGGTGGCAGAGCTCAGTGACCACCTCCTTGCTGAATCGCAGCCTTCGCAAACACAGCTCCTCGGACATATGGATGTAGGAGAGCTGTTCACGATATACCCTGGGAGGGTAAGCTCTCCTGTACATACGCCTGATGGCCCTCCTCCGTCTGGCCATCATTGCCACTCTCTCTCTGCGTCTCTGTATCCTCCGATTCAGCCGGAGCAGGACGACGCCCCCAATCAGTGCAGCCCCCATATTCTCTTTGCAAGCAAAGTAATGAAGGACAGCAACTAAAGTAGCAGCGAAGTTAGGATCAATAGGCAAAACTACCTCACAAAGCGTTGAGTCAATGTAGAAGTCTCTCTTTCTCTCTCTCCGAATCTCTCTCTCTCTCTCAGAACGAGTGGTGCAAAAATGTCGACCACAGAAAAAGACAGGAAGAGGCCCCCTTTAAATAGCGCCCCCCCCAGCCCCACAGCGATTGATAGCGTTCCAGTCTTCCGGTCGTTGGAAGCGCCAGGCGGTAAGGCAGGGGGCGCCACTCAATTTCCGCTCCGGGGCGCCACAAGGGCGTTGCACCATGGAATGACGTCACAATCTGCGCGCGCAGGTGGTCGCAGCGGTAAGTTTTAGCGCCGCTGCACAATCTCAAGTTAAGTTCCCGAGCGGCGCAAACATCGCTGCGCCCGGGCGTTAGCGGCTTTGCGCCCCATTAGCGCCCTCTTAAGGCGCTAACGGGAGGCGCAACCAACTGAATTTTTACCCCATAGAGTTATACAGCACAGAAAGAGGCCCTTCGGCCCATCGTGTCCGCGCCGGCCATCAAGCCCTATCTATTCTGATCCCATTTTCCAGCACTTGGTCCGTAGCCTTGTATGCTACGGCGTTTCAAGTGCTCATCTAAATGCTTCTTGAATGTTGTGAGGGTTCCTGCCTCTCCCACCCTTTCAGGCAGTGAGTTCCAGATTCCAACCACCCTCTGGGTGAAAAAGTTTTTCCTCAAATCCCCTCTAAACCTCCTGCCCCTTACCTTGAAACTATGCCCCCTGGTTATTGACCCCTCTACTAAGGGGAAAAGTTCCTTTCTATCTATCTTATCTATGCCCCTCATAATTTTGTACACCTCAATCAGGTCTGAAGGCTCCATTGGGAAGGGCAGAATGTGACAGAGCCATACTGACCAGAAGGTCACAGCTTCAGTACTTGGTCTGTACTGAGTTAACTGATCTCAGTTGCATTGCTAGTCGGTCCATTACAATTGGCCTCAGCATACCTGGACAGGAAAGGGGAAAATCAGTCTGGTTTCCCACTACTGACTGCTCTGTAGTGCAACCTGGCAACCTAGAAAACTAGCAAAAGCCGACCAACAGTTTCAAAAAATCAAGAAAAAGCAAATCAAGAACTGCCTTGAGATGTGAAAATGAAAAATGTGCATATTCACAAATCTTTGAAGGTGGCAGGGCAAGTTGATAAGGTGGTGAAGAAAGCGTATGGGATACTTGGCTTTGTAAATAGGGGCATTGAATACAATAACAAGGAAGTCATGCTAAACCTTTACAAATCACTGGTTAGGCCTCAGCTGGGGTATTGTGTCCAATTCTAGGCACCACACTTTAGGGAGGATGTCAAGGCCTTGGAGAGGGTGCAGAGGAGGTTTACCAGGATGATAACAAGGATGAGGGATTTCAGTTATGTGCAGAGATTGGAACAGCTGGGATTGTTCTCCTTAGAGCAGAGAAGGTTATGGGGAGATTTAATAGAGGTATTCAAAATTATGAGGGGTTTTAATAGAGCAAGTAGGAAGAAACTGTTTCCTCTGGCAAGTGGGTCAGTAACCAGAGGTCACAGATTTAAAATAATTGGAAAAAGAACTAGAGGGGAAATTAGGAGAATTTTTTTCACACAGAGGTTCGTTAAGATCTGGAATACACTGCCTGAAAGGGTGGTGGAAGGAAATTCCATAGGAAGTTTCAAAAGGCAATTAGACATGTACTTGAGGTCTAATTTGCAGGGTTTAAGGGAAAAATCTGGGGTGTGGGACTAAATTGGACAGCTCTTTCAAACAGCCACGATGGGCCGAATGGCCTCCTTCTGTGCTGTAAGATTTTATGGGGGAAAAATTCGGTTGGTTAGCGCCTCCCGTTAGCGCCTCCGGGGGGGGGCGCTAACGGGGCGCTAGCAACTTAGCGCCCGAGCATGGCGATTTTAGCGCTGCTCATGAAATTGACCAGTCATTTTACAGCGGCGATAAACACTACTGCCATGATCTCCTGCGCCCGCAGATCGTGACGTCAGTCAAGCGTGCAACGCCCCGGTAGCGTCCCGGACCGGATATTGAGTCACACCTTAGCGCCTGCCGCCAGGAATGACAGGTAGAGGGGAACATTTTCAAGTCGGGAAGGGGCTGGGGGAGCGCTATTTAAAGGCGGGCACTTCCTGCATTTTCTTGTCTGCAAAATTTTTGGTTTTAACGCTGTCCTAAGGAGTTTTGGCCCTCAGCACCACTTTTGAGGTTCCTAAGCGCCGAGCTCTTTCCCTGGGCTCATCTATTAGTGCTTCCAACACAATTGCTTTTGAGGACTCTCCAGGCCGAGATTCTAGGCTGCAATGAGCAGGGTGTGGCTGACCAGCCCCTCCCCTTTAAGAACTGGATGGCGCCAGTCTGTCTGGCTTCCATGGTAATTGGCATCGCCTGAGCTTCGGTAGCGTTCTGAGGTAACGCCTCGCTCCCTGACATTTGCGCCTTAAGAGAGGTGTGTAGCGCCTGATTTAGCGCTCAAATCACCTCCAGGGGCGATAGAGGCGAATTTTGCAGTCGGAGGCGATAATTAGCACCGGGCACCAAACTTTGCGCCCGGCCGATATTAGCGCCCGAAAATGGGCGATCCCGAATTTTTCCCCCTATGATTCTAGTACCAGGGATTTGGAACACTTTCCAGATTCGAACTTGTAGTACAAAATGTCAGCATCAGGCCCTCCCAGGTCGAGGGTAGTTTGAGTTGAATATGTTGCTCTGTTTCGACCATTAATATGGCTTAATTGAAGCCTGAAAAAGAGCAACCTTATAGCACTAATGCGACATTACAATTTCCTACACCAGTCATTCTTGTGACCTCTTTGAATAAATGAGATTGAGGCTAAGAATTTCCTGGAGGCTTTAGGTCATTAGAATGGCGTAACTACGGCGTTGTTTTTTTTCCAATGTAAACGTTCCAGGAAATTATGGTGAAAATGAGTTACGCCATTATTCATGGTGTACTACAATTTCCAGGAACTTTTACACCGCTCCGTCAATACACTCGCCAAAACCATGCAGAATTGATAATCATAGCTCCGTCCTCCCAATCAAGTCAATGGGGATCGCTAATTTCCTGGATTTACACTAGTTTTCTCACCGCAGCTACTAAGAATGAAAAATAACAGCAATCTACTTAAATTCATGAGTTCAAACTAATTAATGAATATAAAATAAAATGTCTGCTCTTGATATTTTTAGTTCTTAGCTAAAACCCATCAAAACATTTGCTTGTCATTGTGTGTCAGGCCCAGTGTATATTGTGTGCATGGTGTAAGGCATTGAAGTGGGAATAGGGGAGAAATCCATTTAGGCCTGTTTTCAGGCCCAAAATGGTCAGTGGCTGCATGCCACAAGCCGGAGGGCTAAGGTGAGCCACAGTGGATCCTCTTGGCGCCACATTAAGGTTCATTAAAAAGAAAAAAGTTACCTTTCTGTTGGCGGCCTCCAGTGGTCCCTTTAAGGAGCACTGGTTAGCCCGCAGAATGAACCGGAAAAACTAAGCCCATGACATGCCTGGCTCATGTTTCTGACCAATTTCAGAGAGAGGTCTTTTACCTTGCATATGCTAATAATGTACATAATGCCTGTTTAAAGCAGTTTCCAGGGAAGCATGAATATCGTCCGAGGCAGTAGTGCGTTTACGTATTTCAGGCAGTCTTGGGGCGGGGGACATAGCCCCACAAAATTAGACTTTTCCCATTTTGCGTCTGAGAAACAGGCGAAACACGGTCCAATTTCAAAGTCGATAGAAAGTAAAATCGGATGTGGTGTAAAACCCATGGCAGATCCATCCCGTCAGTTTCCTGCCACATGGGTTAGGTTGAAATTACCCGCTTTGTTTTTTCTTTCTCTTGCTTAGGATCAGGCTGAGCTGTGGTGCACCCTCCCCCCGCCCACCACCACCACCACCACCCTGCTTTCAATCCTTCCTTCAATGATCGCCCAAATTCAAAATTACCCCCATAGAATGTCAGCAGGAACAAGGCCAGTAAAATGTATGAAAATAATGATGATGAATAATATTTGAGTTATATTTATAAAAAATAATAGATATTTCTCGCTCAAGGCTGCAATGCAAGACTAAAATAATGATTATAATCTGCTTGAGCTCCACATTTGTATTCTGACATCTTCTGAGCCACTTGATGGAAGTTCATTACTATATATGACATAAAGATACGTTTGTGAAAAAAAAATCAGATGTTCCTGAATTGTCGTATGCTGAGTAAACTTAATCAGAATGCTAATGCAATCCTCCAAATGAATGATGACTACCTTTGATGTAAAAGCACGTATTTCTTATCGTTAGTTGTAGGGAAATTCATCTTGATGTGAATGAAATGTGAGATTCCGAAGAGTTAAAGTGGCCAGGATATTTTTCAATAAAGAAACCTTTTACAGGAGTCTAGAGAAATGTTTGGAAATAGGAATTTCAAAGGATGACTGTAATGTATCTCAATTTGGAAAACAATAATTTAACAATGAAAGTGATTTTTTAAACTATTTTAAAGAGTCATTAATGTCTAGCACCGTGACAGAGCATGAATAAAGACATATTTAGGAGGCAAATTTGAGTACCTTCACAGTGATATAAAAACTTGGTATTCCATTTCATCTGCTGTATTAAGTTCGATAAAAATTCACAGGATGCCACGTAACTTGTAACCCCAATGATAATTGAACTGAGCCATTCTGTAGCTGAAAACCTCTGTGGATTAAATTCAAGTCCTGTGGTCAATTATTTGTCAACGTATATTTTAATTTAATGCAGGTGCATAGCATGTTTACGATGAGACTGTGCTGTGAATTTAGGTTAATTGTTGAAATAGCATTTCCAGAGAGTGTTGGCAGATTGCTAACACAGCTCTGTCCTTTCAACCCTTTTGTGTCCGTTGGAGTTTTGTGCATTGAGAATAGCAGCATTTCCAGCAGAATGTATTTCTTCAAGGAGTAGATGGATGTTATCCAAATGAAATGTTTCCCAAAAAGGCATCAATAATCTAAATGTCAGTAGATTTTATTGCACTGTAGTTTTGATACACTGCTCAAGGTTTTGTAAAACATGAGCGTGCTTTCTGTTCAGCTTTGAGGACCAATATCAAACGATAACACATCTTCAATACATTTATCTGAACCTTTCTCTAGAGGTGAACATTAAAAACCAACAAAGTTATTAACATAGCCAATGTCACCAATGCATTCTCAAGGACATTAACTTGCTGAGGATGAGATTCCAAGTGAGGGATATTAGCAGTCAAAAAGAATTACAATCTTGTTGGACTTTCTAAATTGCAATCTTTTAATCCAAATCCTTATGATGTGATTCCACACCTCAAAACGCTCATAGTTTGACACAATTAACAACCTAGAGGTCACTTTGCTCATGGAACTTATTTTGTGTCTTTAGCACTCCCCGTGTAGAGCATCATGTGGCAGGTGCACCGAGTTCAAAAACGTACCCCATAATCTGTTTCTCACCTGGAAACAAAACAGGGGTGTCTTCAGCATTGACATTCGTCCCACCGATGAACACACAAAACCATGTTCTCCACCAAAATAATAGCAAAATGTAAACCAAAATCACTAAGAGTAACCAACAAGCTCTTCAATGAGAATATTTCTGGAGGTAATCTTAAAGCTGAAGGATTGCTGAACATACCGTGCATGTATTGTTTCGGAATGTTTTCTGCATAAGGTTGTAGTACAAACATTTTTAGATCCTGCCTCACTTCAGTAAGAGCTAATGCTTCGTATCAATTTGAGTATATAATTTAACAATCAATATATGCCAAATATCAATTAGAGAACCATTTAGATCCAGGCTGCACAACCCAAGAGTCTGTAAAACAAAGTATGTCAGGAGAGGCAGCACTGCTGAAGATCGAATTATTCTTTTATCATGTAATATTAGATTACAATGAGCTCTAAAGTAAGTTCAATACAAACTTTACACACTGTATGAGAAAAGTGCCATCGATGTTGTTGTTGAAAAGTTCTTTAAATCTGTTCATTTTAAACCTTTAAACCACTAGTTCTCACCTTAGTGTTCTTTGAACTGGGACAGAGTAACTCTCCATCAAACCCGTGTTCTACTGTCAACAATCAGTATTCTTTCTCTAAGAATTTGTCACCTTTTTCTGGACCTATACTTGCTAATATTTTCAAAGGACATGCTTATCCTGTTGCTTGAACTTTACTCCTGTGGCTCCATTAAGTTACTTGCTTTGATTATCTGCTGCACTAAAATCTAATTTCTATTCTATAACTTTATTTCTCCTTTAACTCTTCAACATCATCCCTCTCTATCCTTGCAGTTCCGAATAAGTTGAATGGTTTTGAACTATTCAATGTTGTAATACCGTATGCTTGGCGAGTAATAGTGACAAGTTCAATCCTTTTCAAAGCTCCTAATTTCCTCTGTTCCAGTACTACCAATGTGCGCACCAATTCATCACCAACATTTGCTTGTTAATTATTAATAATGATGGCAATGGACCCTATACGTAACCAAACCACAGAGAGTGCATCCCTAGCACTTCCTTGGAAGATATCAACGAACGTAGTACAGACAGTCGATCAGATTCCTGCTCATGTGGTTTAGCTACTCGTTGAGCCATTGGCCGAGCTCCCTGCTGGATAGGAATAGATGTCATCACTCAAGTGGTTTGCAGTATGGTGGCCATCTTAATTGACTCCAGTCAACACCCACAGTAAAGCTTGCCCAGTGTGCAGCCCATACATCATCTGACTTTCCATCTTCTTCAAAATCCAAAATGCATCATTCAGCCACAGTGCTCTACATGGGAACTGCACTTTAACTTCCCCAATATTAACTGGGATAGTCAGAGTGTGAAAGGCTTAGAGGGTGCGGAATTCTTAAAGTGCATCCAGGAGTGCTTTTTGAGCCAGCATGTAGAAAGTCCTACAAGAGAGAGGGCGGTACGGGACCTAATTCTAGGGAATGTAGCCGGGCAAGTGGTAGAAGTGTCAGTAGGAGAGCATTTGGGTGACAGTGACCATAATTCGGTGAGATTTAAGGTCATCATGGAAAAGGACAAAGATGGACCGGAAATAAAGGTTCTAAATTGGGGGAAGGCCGATTTTAATATGATAAGGCAGGATCTGGCCAAAGTGGACTGGGATCAGCTACTTGTAGGAAAATCCACATCAGAGCAGTGGGAGTCTTTCAGAAAGGAAATAGAGAGAGTACAACGGCAACATGTTCCCATAAAGGTCAAGGGTGGGACCAACAAGCCCAGGGAACCCTGGATGTCAAGGGATATACAAGAATGGATTAGGAAAAAAAGGGAGGCTTTTGGCAAATACAAAGGACTAAAAACAGTGGAAGCCCGAGAGGAGTATAGAAAGTGCAGGGGGGTACTTAAAAAATAAATTAGGAGAGCGAAGAGGGGGCATGAAAAAACACTGGTGGGCAAAATAAAGGAAAATCCCAAGGTGTTTTATAAGCATATTAAGGGCAAGAGGATAACCAGGGAAAGAGTAGGGCCCATTAGGGACCAAAGTGGCAATCTGTGTGTAGAGCCGGAAGATGTAGGTGAGGTTTTAAATGAATATTTTGCATCTGTGTTCACTATGGAGAAGGACGATGTAGGCATAGAAATCAGGCAGGGGGATTGTGATATACTTGAACAAATTAGTATTGAGAGGGAGGAGGTACTAGCGGTTTTAGCGGGCTTAAAAGTGGATAAATCCCCAGGCCCAGACGAGATGTATCCCAGGCTGCTGTGTGAGGCAAGGGAGGAAATTGCAGGGTCTCTGACACAAATTTTCAGAACCTCTCTGGCCACAGGGGAGGTGCCAGAGGACTGGAGAACAGCTAACGTAGTACCATTATTCAAGAAGGGTAGTAGGGATAAACCAGGGAATTACAGGCCAGTGAGCCTAACATCAGTGGTAGGGAAATTATAGGAAAAAATTCTGAGGGACAGAATTAGTCTCCACTTGGAGAGGCAAGGATTAATCAAGGATAATCAGCATGGCTTTGTCAGGGGGAGATCATGTCTAACCAATTTGATTGAATTTTTTGAGGGGGTGACTAGGTGTGTAGATGAGGGTAGTGCAGTTGATGTAGTCTACATGGACTTCAGTAAGGCTTTTGACAAAGTCCCACATGGGAGACTGGTCAAGAAGGTAACAGCCCATGGGATCCAGGGCAATTTGGCACATTGGATCCAAAATTGGCTTAGTGGCAGAAGGCAGAGGGTGGTGGTCGAAGGTTGTTTTTGTGACTGGAAGCCTGTGTCCAGTGGTGTACCGCAGGGATCGGTGCTGGGTCCTTTGCTGTTTGTAGTGTACATTAATGATTTAGATATGAATGTAGGAGGTATGATCAGTAGGTTCGCAGATGACACGAAAATTGGTGGAGTGGTAAATAGCGAGGAGGGAACCCTCAGGCTACAGGATGATATTGACGGGTTGGTTAGATGGGCAGAACAGTGGCAAATGGAATTTAACCCTGAAAAGTGTGAGGTGATGCATTTTGGGAGGACGAACAAGGCAAGGGAATACACAATGAATGGTAGGACCCTAGGAAGGACAGAGGACCAGAGGGACCTTGGTGTGCATGTACATAGATCCCTGAAGGCAGCAGGACAGGTAGATAAGGTGGTTAAAAAGGCATATGGGATACTTGCCTTCATTAGCCGAGGCATAGAATATAAGAGCAGGGAGGTTATGATGGAGAGTGTACAAAACGTTAGTTAGGCCACAGCTGGAATACTGTGTGCAGTTCTGGTCGCCACACTATAGGAAGGATGTGATTGCATTGGATAGGGTGCAGAGGAGACTCACCAGGATGTTACCTGGGCTGCAGCGTTTCAGCTATGAAGAGAGACTGGATAGGATGGGATTGCTTTCCTTAGTGCAGAGAAGGCTGAGGGGGGACCTGATTGAGGTGTACAAAATTATGAGGGGCATAGATAGGGTAGATAGAAAGCAACTTTTCCCCTTAGTAGAGGGGTCAATAACCAGGGGGCATAGTTTCAAGGTAAGGGGCAGGAGGTTTAGAGGGGATTTGAGGGGAAACTTTTTCACCCAGAGGGTGGTTGGAATCTGGAACTCACTGCCTGAAAGGGTGGTAGAGGCAGGAACCCTCACAACATTCAAGAAGCATTTAGATGAGCACTTGAAATGCCATAGCATACAAGGCTACGAACCAAGTGCTGGAAAATGGGATTAGAATAGACAGGGCTTGATGGCTGGCGTGGACACGATGGGCCGAAGGGCCTCTTTCTGTGCTGTATAACTCTATGGGCTGGATTTTCATTGACCCGTGGAGGCGGGTTTGGAGGCGTGTGGGGGGTTAAAGTTGCAGATTTGGGGGTCCCGACCCCATCCCGCCCCCAACCCGCCTCCATGCCAGTTTCGCTGGAGGCGGGTACCCGACCTGTGCTGGGACCCGCCTCCCCGAGGCGGGAAGGGGATTAGTGGCAATAAACTGCCTGTTAACAGGCAGTTAACAGGCAGTTTTTTGCCTAATCCCTATTTTGATTCGTGAAATGTGGGCTTCCCGACAGGTCCCAACCACGCCAAGTTAGCGAGGCGGACCGTGGGTCTGCAGGGGTTGGAGGGGTCAATATGTCCGGTGGGCAGGTGAGTGATGAGTGCATGTGTGCAGAGGTAAGTGTGTAAGGTAAGCGTAAAGTGTGGGAAAAAGTTTTACTTACCTTAACTTCCTCCTGCAGGTGCCAGCCCTTCAGGTCTCGGGAGTCAGAAATCTCACCGGCACAGAAAACAGAATGGCCGTGGTGCTGCCAAAAACTGCAGCCTCTGTTTTCTGTGCTGGAATGATTTCTAACTCAGCCTGAGAGGAAGGACTCAAGTTAGAAGACAGATTGTCAGTGTTTGACAGCTTCACAGAGCTATCAAACGCTGATAATTCATCTGTCAAAAGCTCTTCACAGATGAAATGTCAATCTGTGACGTCACCTGTTGCCGGGTGGCCCTTAATTGGCCTGCTGAGCTCGCTGGGCGGGCTCAACAAGGTCAATCAAGTGAAAATACAGTGGGTTGGCCACAAGTCGATGGAGGCGGGACTACAACCCAAAAAGTGGGAGTCCCGCCTCCATCACATCCCCAGTATCAAAATCCAGCCCTATGACTCTATGCGCTGGAATTTGATACTGGGGACGGGATGGAGGTGGGGCTCCCACTTTTTGGGTTGTAGTCCCGCCTCCATCGACTTGTGGCCAACCCACTGTATTTTCACTTGATTGACCTTGTTGAGCCCGCCCAGTGAGCTCAGCAGGCCAATTAAGGGCCACCTGGCAACAGGTGACGTCACAGATTGACATTTCATCTGTCAAGAGCTTTTGACAGATGAAATATCAGCGTTTGACAGCTCTGTGAAGCTGTCAAACACTGACAATCTGTCTTCTAACTTGAGTCCTTCCTCTCAGGCTGAGTTAGAAATCATTCCAGCACAGAAAACAGAGGCTGCAGTTTTTGACAGCTCAACGGCCATTCTGTTTTCTGTGCCGGTGAGATTTCTGACTCCCGAGACCTGAAGGGCTGACGCCTACAGGAGGAAGTTAAGGTAAGTAAAACTTTTTCCCACACTTTACACTTACCTTACACACTTACCTCTGCACACATGCACCCATCACGCACCTGCCCACCGGACATATCGACCCCTCCAACCCCTGCAGACCCACGGTCCGCCTTGCTGAAATGGCGTGGTTGGGACCTGTCGGAGAGCCCACACTTCAGGGCTAAAAATAGGGATTAGGCAAAAAACTGCCTGTTAACTACCTGTTAACAGGCAGTTAATTGTCACTAATCCTTTCCCGCCTCAGGGAGGCGGGTCCCAGCACAGGTCGGGTACCCGCCTCCAGCGAAACTGGCATGGAGGCGGGTTGGGGGCGGGATGGGGTCGGGACCCCCGAATCTGCAACTTTAACCCCCCACACACCTCAAAACCCGACTCCACGTGTCAATGAAAATCCAGCCCTATGGCTCTAACAACTCAAGCCATGGTTTTGCTGATTAAATAGAGTATTTTGGTTGTTTGTTGGGAAGAATTGTTGTTCTTCAAGGCTTGGTGAGTATTCCAGTTGAATCACCATGAGTCAATTATTTAGGTAGGCAATTGTCTTTCACATCATGTGATCAAAATAATATTAAAATGTTTAATTATTCCAAAATTAATAATACATCGAATTATTGTTTTCATATTTTACATAACTTAATCAACACTATTTTAACTCAAATGAACTGTCATTTGCACCCATATAGACTAATCGTACATCATGCATTTTCTAAAGATAGATGTTTCAAACTCACACATTATCTGGTGTTAATGCAAGCTGTTAGATTTGCTAGTGAATGTTACTTTTTGTTTGTGAATGTAACAGTTTGAGTTATTTCCCTATTTAACCTGGAAGGGATTTTTTTTTATATTGGGGGAGAAATTCAGTATCGCCCCGTTTGGGGCGCAATTATCGACCGGGCGCAAAGTTTAGCGCCTGGCACAAATTATCGCCTCCGACTGCAAACTTGGCTTCCATCACCCCTGGAGGTGATTGGAGCGCTAAATCAGGCGCTACACACCTGTATTAAGGCGCAAAGGCCGAGGAGCGAGGCGCTAACTCAGAGCGCGGGCGCAGCGCAGGTGATGTCAGTCAGCAATGGAACACAGACACACTGGCGCCAGCCAGTTCTTAAAGGGGAGGGTCGATGTTGCTCTCCAGCCACACCCTGCTCATTGCAGCCTTGAATCTCGGCCTGGACAGACCTGTGCATCAATTCTGCTGGAAAGGGCTATGGAGAGGGCCAGGGAACGAACTCACTGCTTCAGTGGCTAGGCCTTGGTGGCTCTGGTTGGTGCAGTGGAACGCCAAAGAGCAATACTGTACCCAGAGAGTGGCAGGAGGCCATTGCCACGTGACTACGCAAGAGTGTGGAGGGACGTGGCTCAGCACGTCTCCTCCAGGAGCCTGGTGCCCAGGACCCAAACTCAATGTCGGAAAAAGTTCAACGACCTCACTCGGGTCATCAGGGTGAGTGGCCGCTTTTCAATACCTCTCCATCCCTCCATCTCAACCTCACTCTATGGCCAGAGGGTGTAAAAACCCCAATACCCAACACTCATCCAAGACCTATGGCCATCTCATAAAACACACACGCACATTCCACACCTTGCATACATTAAGGGCTGTTCAACTATGGGAGGCACATCAGGCAAGCACATGGCTGCATATTTACTCAGACGCCGTCCTTTTTCTTGTAGGCCAAGCTATCTCACAACAGGAGACAGCAGCAACGGACAGGTGGAGGGCGGCCTCAGCTACAAACCCTCAGCGATCTGGAGGCGCGCGTCCACAGGATTGTGGCAAGCCAGGTGATCGGTCCCGTCGCCGCTGGAGAGGTCGACCCCGTTCGGGACAGCAATGGTAGGGTCATCAGCTTTCTCTCCTCTCTCATTACACTTGTCCCTCACAACACCAGCCTTTTACACTTTCAATCCAACTTACTAAATCGCTCCAGTCCTTGCTCCCTTGCTGCCTCCCTGTCCTCACGCTAAAGCCACTCTTGTACCTCCCTGCTTTCAGATGGTGATTCACCAGCTGAGGAGACGGGCCCTGAAGCTGCCAGTGGGAGCGACGCCGCAGGCGAGGAGGAAGAGGAAGCTAGAGCCTCACCGCCAGCGTCTCCCGAGGAAGCCCATGCCCACACTGGGACCACGTCTTCCCTGGAGGGGAGCAGGGGGGAAGGGTGTGATGAGGGTGAAGCTCCGGGACCCAGCGGGCTGCAGCAACGCGATGGGGGTAGGGAAGCTCGGAGGCCTTCTCCCAGGAGGGAGAGCAGGCCAGCGAGTCCTGCTGCACTGGACGCAGAGGAGGAGCGGCTCATCGCTGAAATGAACACCCAGGCAGTGAACATGCACACTGAGCTCATGGGTGCAGTGGGAAGGGTGCCCGAATGCATTGATGCACTGGCAAGGAGTGTGGAGCACTACGCTGCAGCACAGGCGGATGTCATGCAAATGCTTAGTGCTGCAATTCAGTCACTGGCTGCTGTGATCCAATCTCAGACTGCTCTCATGCAGTCTCAGATTGAGGCCACGCGAGCACTGACTGCTGCCATCGTCGCTGTTTCGGCCACATTTCCCCGGGGCTCTCACAGCGCTGCAGCAGGCCAGCAATCTATGCTCCAGCAGATTGCTCTGGATGCTGAGGTGCTGCCCCGTGGGAGTGCCAGTGTGTCGGTCGGGCAGGGAGGTGCTGTATTCTCTCAGGATGACAGCATTCCTGCTGCCACCACAGTCACTTCTCCATTGCACTTGCCACCGCCTGTAGCCCAGACTGCTGCCGCCCATGCAGAGTTGGTGCAGTCTGCAGCCGGGGCCTCCAGGCCCAGAGCTGGTCGAGGGTGTCCTTCAAGGGCATCTGTAGTCTCAGGATCTGACATTCAGCAGCGTTCCACCAGCCTTGCTGCAGCCACTGGGGCCCCATTACGGAGACGCAGTAGGGTTAGAAGGGGGGAAGTGCGCAAGGGATGGAGATCACCCTTGAAGGGCAAAAGGTAGGAAGTCTCAAGAAATGTTGGAAATGTCTTTATTAAAGGGCGAGGTTCGTCTGATAACTTTTGTTTAGTGTTTTGGCCATTATCTCCAGGTTGTGAGAACCAGTTATGTTAATTAATGATTTGTTGTGTTTGTTTCTATTAGTTTGTCATGAATAAATGACACACACAGAGTTTGTAAAATAAAAAAGTTGTTGTTTTCAAAATTTACATCTTTGGCCTTTGGAATCATTGCTGCCTTGGCCGGCTATAGGGGTTGCGGGTTGCTTTCCATGATGCTGTTCTCCATGCCAGAAGCCATCTTCTGAGTAGGGGCCTAGAAGCGGCTTGTTAACAGTCTTTGACAGACAGCCCTTGCAGTTTCAACAGTGTGGGCCTCCCTCCCTCCTTGGTGCTGCTGCTGATCATCCTCCTCCTCTTCCTCTTCCTCTTCCTCCTCCTCCTCCTCCTCCTCCGGTGGTGCACCAATGCCTGGTGGCATTGGCTGGGTCCTGAGGATTACAAGGTTATGAAGAATGCAGCACACAACTATGAAGAGGGAGACTCGCTCAGGAGAGTACTGCAGGGCTCCTCCTGAGTGGTCCAGACAGCGGAACCGTTGCTTGAGCACGCCGATTGTCTGCTCAATTATGTTCCTGGTGGCAATATGGCTCTCATTGTACCGCAGCTCGGCAGGGGTGTTGGGGTTACGGAGCGGTGTCATCAGCCAGGTGCAGAGTGGATAACCCTTGTCCCCGAGGAGCCAACCACTTGGCTGATGCGGTGTCTGGAAAAGGTCTGGCACAGCAGTCTGACGCAGGATGAAAGCATCGTGGCTGCTGCCAGGATAGCGGGCATTGACGGCGAGTATCAGCTGTCTGTGGTCACCGACCAAATGCACATTTAAGGAGTGGTAGCCCTTGCGGTTTCGGAAAACCTCTGCATTCTCATACGGTGCCCGCAATGCCACATGCGTGCAGTCAATGGCGCCCTGCACCATGGGGAAGCCCGCTATCTTCGCAAAGCCCAATGCACGTTCATGCTGTTTAGCCCGGGTCATCGAGAAAGTGATGTACTGGTGGTCTCCTTTTATGGGGCATTTGTCACCTCCCGGATACAGCAATGGACCGCGAACTGGGAGATATTGGCGATGTCCCCAGTAGCTGCTTGAAAGGAGCCGGTGGCATAATAATTCAGAGCCACTGTGACCTTCACTGCCACCGACAGAGACGTCCTGATCCTCAGTTGAGGCTGCAGATCTGGCTGCAGCAGGTGGCAGAGCTCAGTGACCACCTCCTTGCTGAAGCGCAGCCTGCGCAAACACTGCTCCTCAGACAAATGAATGTAGGAGAATTATTCCCGGAATACCCTGGGAGGGTAAGGTCTCCTGCTCAGAGGCCTGTTGGCCTTCCTCCCTCTGGCCATGATTGCCACTCTCTCTCTGTGTCTCTGATGCCTCCGATTCTGCAGGCGCAGGATAACGCTCCGAATCAGTGCAGCCCCCAAAGTCTCTTGACAATCGAAGCAGTGAAGGTCAAATTCAAAAGAACCTGCTAAGTGATGCTCAGTAGCCAAAATTACTTCACACAGCGTTGACTCTCTGCAGATGTCTCTCTCTCTCTCTCTCAGAATCTCTCTCTCTCTGTCAGAATGAGTGGTGCAAAAATGTCTCCCACAAAAAAAGGCAGGAAGAGGGCGCCTTTAAATAGCGCTCCCCCAGCCTCTTACCGACTGCAATACGTTCCACTCTCCCTGTCGTTGCTTGCGGCATGCGGAAAGGCAGGGGGCGCCACTCAAGATCTGGTCCGGGGCGCCACCGGGGCATTGCACGCTCGACTGACGTCACGATCTACAGGCACAGCAGATCGTGGTGGTAAAGTTTAGCACCGCCGCAAAAACTCTGGTCAATTTCACGAGTGGCACAAACATCGCCGCGCCCAGGCGCTAGTTGCTTTGTGCCCCATTAGCGCCCTCTTAGGGCGCTAACGGGAGGCGCAAAGCAACCGAATTTTTCCCCCATTATGTTTCTTGTAGAAAGTCAGGTTCAGGATGCAAAGGGTTAATTTCCAAACTTTCTGACTTGATGGAAAAAAGCCTGTAGATGCTAAACAAAGAGATGGCTCGGAATGTTGATGTGCTCTCCCAAGGAGAAATGAGTTAGTCATTAAAATTGTTATCCATACCAGTTTAGAGACATTAGCACATTCCAAAGATGTTCAGCCCAGTAAAGTGGCATGGCTTTCATTCACAGGATCCCAGCAGGGTATGAGTAAACAGGCAATTTGATTGCCATCGCACCCAGATCAAATAGAGAGGTTTCTTATTCAAGGTGGTAACATAAGAACATATGAATGTACAAAAATGACAGACAGGAAAAAAACAACTGATCTATCCAGCCTGTCCTATATAGTTGTGATGCCTTATGCATCATGATACAAACACTTTCTATCCACCATGTAATCTCTTGGGAAAGGTGAAGAGCTCGATAAAAACCCGGGCCAATATGAGAAAAAAATCTGGAAAGTTCTTCTCTGACCCCTTTCGGCTATTGAAACTAGTCCAGGAGACCACATTGATCCTGATTTATATTACAGGGTACGTACCTCTTGTACGAGGTGATCTCTTCCCCAGCTAGTAAGTCTAATTGGTGGCTCAGCAAGAAAATCCTCAACACAGAGCTAAGGGAGGGTCAGAAGGCAAACTTACTCTCTCTCTTTCTCTCTATCTTTCTTATTTCTCTTTCTGTCTCTTTCTTTTTCCTTTATCTCTCACTCTTTCTCTTTTCTTTATCTCTCTCTTTCTCCCTTTCTCTCTCTCTCTCTTTCTCTTTCTCTCTCTTTTTCAGAAGAGTCAATCTGGAATAATGAGAGAAGCAGAAAGATTTAGCATTTTCTTCAGTCAGTAAGGGAGGGTATGAGGCTCCAGATTGAGGCATGAGCACATGTAGCCTATAAAAGTAAGGCTGGTGCCAGTCAATTACAAGATTGTTGACTTGTAAAGTGAGTTAAACCTATTAATAGCAGTAGCGTTATGTACTGTGTTCTGTTTTATGATATGAGGAGTAGTAGGGAAGTGATTGAATCTCACTGGAAAATAATGTTTTGTTCATTCATATATTATGTGTCAGCTGTGGCTCAGTTGGTAACACTCTTGCCTCTGAGACAGAAGGTTGCGGGTTCAAGTCCCACTCCAGAGACTTGAGCTAAATCTAGGCTGATACTCCAGTGCAATGCTGCACTGTCGGAGGTGTCGTCTTTCAGATGAGACGTTAAACCGAGGCCCCGTCTGCTCTCTCAGGTGGATGTAAAAGATTCCATGGCCCTATTTTGAAGAACAGCAGGGGAGTTATCCCCGGTGTCCTGGCCAATATTTATCACTCAATCAACATCACTAAAACAGATTATCTGGTCATTATCACATCACTGTTTGTGGGAGCTTGCTGTGCGCAAATTGTCTGCCGCATTTCCTACATTACAACAGTGACTACCCTTCAGAAAGTACTTCATTGGATGTAAAGCGCTTTGGGACGTCCGGTGGTCGTGAAAGGCGCTAGATAAATGCAAGTCTTTCTTTTTTCTCTTTACATGTAAAATAAATCAGTTGTTTAGTTTATAATTGGTCTTTTCTCAATAAAATGCTTTTTAGTCCATTTTCCTCCAAAATAGGAGAAACACACATGGTAGCACACAACCTTATTATAGCCCCAGATCACACGATCAATTAATTAGATATTGGACAGTAATGATACTCTCCAGTTCATAGAGGATGTGAAGTCCACTTATAGAAGTGACCAGTGATATTAAATGCAACAGAATATCTAGTGCAGATCCAAAATCTTTAACAGTGAAGTTATTCAGAAATGTTGGTGAGCAAACACTGAGAAGTTAATACCAAAGCAAAATACTACAGATGCTGGAAATCGGAAATAAAAACAGAAAATGCTGGAAATACTCAGCAAGTCAGGCAGCATCTGTGGAGAGAAAAAGAAAGATAACATTTCAGGTCAATGACCTTTCATCAGAATTGATGAAGGGTCATCCACCTGAAACGTTAACTCTGTTTCTCTCTCCACAGATGCTGCCTGACCTGCTGAGTATTTCCAGCATTTTCTGTTTTTAGTATTGAGAAGTTAACTTGCTCTGAATCAAAATAAAATCAACTCACATTACATCTCAACTGATTTGTGGCATGTAACTTTAATGTGACACCAAATGCAGACTTATCATTCAGTAAGGCCATGATTTTCCCATTGGTGGCGGGTTGGGTGCGGGTCAGGTGGTCTGCGGGTTCCGGTCCCGCCGCCGCTTTCAGCTGGTAAAAATTTGCAATTTTGCCCTAATTGGGCAATTGAGATCCCCTTGGCCAATTAGTGTTTTGGGTCTGTAACTCGCCTCTGCTGACGTCTGTGAGCCAGCTGCATTTAAGGGGCCCATGCAGCAATGTTTCACCCTCTCAATATTTGATGGTGGATTTCGCTCTGACAACTGCTGCCATGACTACTTCAAGGGCCAAGGCCTCTCCCCGATTTGATGATGACTCCCTCCATGCTCTTGTGGAGGGAGTCAGAGGGCGCAGGGAGGTACTCTTCCCATCCTCTGGGCGGAAGAAGCCACGACTGCAAAGCAAAGCAGTCTGGCTGCAAATTGCTCAGGAGGTGAGCTCCAGATCCATGTGCTCTCGAACCCGGGTGCAGTGCAGAAAAAGGTTCAATGACCTGGTACGTTCAGGGAAAGTGAGTATAACATCACACTTACCCTCAATCTGCTCCCCATCTCCTCTCATCACCAGCACTCTGCATTGTCAACCTACTCCTGCACATCCCACTTTACCCTTACATCCCTTGCACCCTTAACCATCCCTCTCTCTCTATGTACACAATCACTTCACTATTCGACTATGCTGCCCTCACACTCGCTATCACTGTTATGCAATGACAACAACTAACAACGCATAGGGAGGGCCCTTGGTATTGGCACCTCACTCCATCTTTGTCTCCTTCTAAGCATCTATGCTATGGATTCTCTACACTCACTCCATCATTCTCACTCAAACTTCACTTGTGTCCCTCATTGCAGGAAAAGACAGCACACAATAAGAGGGAGAGGGCTATGACAGGAGGAGGGCAACCTTCCATTTCCAATCTCACCAATGCTGAGGAGGCGACCCTGGAAATCATTGGAGGCGATGAGGATCTGGAAGTGGGGGACGGACAGACGGGCGCAGCAGAGCAAGCTGGTGACAGAATAGATTTGCATCTCTCTCATTTACATTGCATGAGTGACTGATATGGCATCTGATGCTCAAACAGATTGACTTATGATCATCTGCACTATTCCATGTGCATGCTACGTTAATATCACATGTCTAACTCATGCCTTTACTCCTCCACAGGACAATCGACAGCCCCCCTCCCCACTGTCCAGGAGGAAGAGCTTGAGCCGGAAGACTCCTCAGAGGAACCTGCAACCTCTGAGGGCGCAGCGTCAGCAGAATTAAGCGCACCCAGCACCAGCGCAGATACGCACACCTCGGTGGGACCTTCGCGACATAGAGTAGTGTTGTCACCTGGTGTATCACAGCTCACAAGTGAGCATCAGTAGATGGTGGAGACAGGGACAGCAGTGGAGAGTCCTTGTCAGAGGCCGCAGGGTGCTCCCAGCTCTGCTCAGCTGCATGTGGACCCTGTGCCTCCAGGTCCATCCAGAAAGAGAGTGGTGCTGGAACTCCAGGAACAGGTGCAGGAGTCTCTGGCAGGTTTTGTCTCCAGGCTTACTGTGAGTGTGGAGAGGATGGAGGAGTCCATCTCTAACATGAGCAGCGCCTTTGTGGAGTCAATGGCGCATGAACACACCACCGCGGAAAGGATGGCAACCTCCGTGGAAAGGATGGCTACCTCCGTGGTAAGGATGGCTACCTCTCTGGAAAGGGTGACTACGGGGAGAGGATGGCTACGGCCATGGAGGAAATAAGTCGCCAGAGTCAGGAAAACATGATGAATATTCAGAATAGACTGACATCTCTGGAGGAGCGATGGGCAGCTATTGAGCAGAGAAACCAGAGCTTCATGGAAGTCCTTTTGAGTAGGACTGCCAGTGCAGATACGGGTCCTCATGGCCCCCCTGATGTGCAGCAAGGTGCTGTCAAGCCACTTGCTAGCACTGAAGTGGGGCTGACCCATGAGAGGGATGTTGGTGGCAGGCAACAAGGAAATGGGGGCTCCTCTCCAAGCACTCACACTGCCATGCCACTGAGTAACCCTCGGTCAGAGCCCCACCAGAGTCCTCACCCAACTGAGATGGGCGTCACAGCCCCTGCACAGCCGCAGGAGGAGCAGACTGTTGCCGAGCCCTCACAGACTTGCAAACCCAGAGGACTCCCGCCAAAGGTGTCGAAGCAGGAGCAGCATGAAAGTGAGCAAGGTGCCTCCACATCTGCTGAAGCCACAGGGGAAGCACTACGTAGAAGCAGGTGTAAGAGGAAGATAAAGCACAAGTAGTCACAAGGGTAATCACTTGTGTGTTCTGTTCTGTTGTCTTTTGTTGTCTTTATTTTTTGCCATTGTCATCCTTTTGTGCATTGATTAAACAGAAGTGATGGCAAACAGTCGAAGTTCTGGCCCATGTGATCTGGGAAATGGAAGCTGCACATTGAGGGCTCAGGGCAACTTGCATTTGTAATGATGGTGGTCAGAGTGATAGGAAACCACAGGTTCTTGTCCATTATCTATGGTGTGATAAGAAGGTGCCAGCCACATGTGTTTGATTCATCTACCTAAGCGAATCTGGCAAAGATTAGTGCATCACTTGCATCACGGGCAGCAATATGCTCGCGTGCTGCTGCAGCTGGCTCATCCGCCTCCACAAGGTCTTCCTCCTCCTCCTCCTCCTCCTCATCTGAGGAGGCTATGTGCTGAGCCACTTGTTTTATCAGGCAGCTGCAAGCCACGATGCTGTGCATTGTTGTGCAGTGCGCGATGATTCTGGAGACCCTGGCTGCTAAGTACTGTGGGGCTCCACCTGATCTGTCAAGGCATCTGAATCACATCTTGAGCAAGCCGATGGTGTGCTCGATGATGGATCTGGTCGAAATGTGGCTGGCATTGTGGTGCTCCTCAGCTTCATTCGATGGCCTCCTCAATGGCATCATCAGCCACATCTTCAGGGAATAGCCCTTGTCTCTAAGTAGCCATCCGGAAAGTTGAGTAGACGGATTGAAGAGCAGAGGCACAGTAGACTGCCGCAGGATGAACGAGTCATGGCAACTGCCAGGGTACTTCGCACAAACATGCAAAATGTCCTTCCTGTGGTTACACACCAGCTGGACATTAAGGGAGTGGAAGCCCTTGCGGTTGACAAAAACAGCTGGGTTGTGATGGGGTGCCCTAAGGGCCACATGTGTGCAGTCTATGACGCCCTGCACCCTTGGCAAGCCTGCCATATTTGCAAAGCCAACCGCACGCGCGGTTATACTTGCTTGATCCGTGGAAAAGTAGATGTAATTGTAGGCCTTTGCAAAGAGGGCATCGGTTACCTGCGTGATGCAAGTGTGTGTGGCCGACTGGGAGATGCCGCTGATATCTGCTGATGAGCCCTGGAAGGACCCTGAAGCAAAAAAATTGAGGGCGGTGGTGACTTTGACAGCCACTGGTAAGGGAAGTCCACCCGCTCCTCTGGGCTCCAGGTGTTGGTGCAGCATTGTACAGATGTCACCGACTACCTCTCGCGAAAGTCTCCGCCTCCTTTGGCACTGCTGCTCAGTCAGGGTTGAGGAAGGTCATCCTCGGCCTGTAAACTCTGTGTTGGGGGTATTTCCTGCGGCGACGTGCAGCCCTGCGCTGGCGCCTTCTGCCCGGTGCAGCATCAGGTGGGTGAGCAGGAGGTTGGCGCTCCTGCTGTTGCTGCTGCTGTTGTGCCTGGTTCTGCTGCTGCCGCGGCTGCTCTTCCTCCAAATCTGAGGACCAGGATGAAAGGAAATAAATGGTTCCCAAGCTGCTGGTAGATATCTCAGTTGAGGAAGCGCTCAGTCAATGTGGAGAGAGGGTTTTCCCAGGAGGTCACAGTGGAGATGGATCTCAGCTTCACCACTTCCAAGATCAGTTAACCTGCAGAAAGTTTTCCAGGACCTGAAAAAACAAAGTTCTGCCACCTGTAACTGAGCCTTGTTGAGAGTTCGTTTTTATGCTGGAGCTGCAGCTGTCAAGAAGGCAGCCACTTGTGAACCCGGCACAATCAGCTGGCGTAGTTTGGGAACAGTGTGGAACACGCAGAAAAAGTGGCAAAATCTAAAACCGCTGTCAAAATAGGCTTATCCAGGCAGTTAACAAGCAGTTTACTGCCTTAAGGGCCTATCCCGCCGCTTGGAGGCGGGACCGAACGGGAGTCTGGGAGCCTGCATTTGGAAAAGTTGCACGGAGGCAGGTCGACGGCGGGATCGGAACCCGCCGTCAATATTTGCGATTTTACCATCTGACCCGCCTCCAAACCCACCCCCTCAGCGCCGGCAAAATTGCGGCTTAAGGGCTGGATTTTGCCAGTGTGGGCGGGCTTGGGTGTGTCAGGTGGAAATCGTGTCAGGACCCCGACTCCTAAGTGATGTGTTGAAAAAGTGGGATTTTCCCCTAATTGGGCAATTGATTTCCTGCGTGTGGGAACCACTGGCCCAATGAGTCTTTTCTTACAGAAAGTCACCTCCGATGACATCATCAATGCTGCTGGATTTAAGGCCTGCAAGCAGCCTTGATTCTTCTGGAGACTGGAAACGCTTTGGACACTGTATGAAGGACTTCATTTACCGACCATGTCCACCAGCAAGCAAAAGTGTGCACCTCGCTTTGATGAACCCTCCCTCCAAGCTCTGGTGCACGGAGCCAGATGTAATAAGGAGGTGCTCTTCCCTTCCTCAGGGAGAAAAAAGCCACCACAACAGACTAAAGCTGTGTGGCTGCAAGTGGCCCAGGAGGTCAATGCCATCTCTATGTGCCGCAGAACCTGGCTGCAGTGCAGGAAGAGGTTTCATGACCTTCTCCGCACAGGAAAAGTGAGTATGACTTTCCCATCACCCTCAATCTGATCCCCATCGCCTCTCCTCACCTGCACTCTGCTTTGCCAATCTCTTCCTCCCCATCCCACTTGACACTGACATCTCTGCACCCTTACCCATTCCCTCTCTCTCTATGGTCACATTCACTTAACTATTTGACTATGCAGCCCTCACTCTCCCTATCACTGTGATGCAATGACAACAACAACTTACAACACACAGGGAGGGTCCTTTGTATCTTTCTAAGCATCTATGCTATGGATTCTCTACACCCACTCCTTCATTCTCACTCAAACTCCACTTGTGTCCCTCATTGCAGGAAAAGACAGCCCACAATAAGAGGGAAAGAGTGAGGACAGGAGGAGGGCCACCCTCAGTAGCCCAGCTCACCACCTTGGAGGAGGCGGCCCTGGAAATTGCTGGGATCAAGGACGATTCCCAAGTGGGGGACGGACAGATGGGCGTATCACAGCAAGCTGGTGACAGAATAGTTTGGCATCTCTCTCATTGACATTGCATGAGTGACTGATAATGATTCTTATGCTCTAACAGATTGACTTATGATCATCTGCACAATTCAATGTGCATGTAACCTTTACCTCACATCTCTAGCTCTTTCCTTTACTCCCCCACAGGACAATCGAGAGCCCCCGTCCCCACTGTCCAGGAGGAAGAGCCTGAGCTTCCAGGCTCCTCGGAGGAAGCTGCAACCTCTGAGGGCGCTCCGTCAGCAGAATTAAGCACACACTGCACCAGCGCAGACACTCACACCTCGGTGGGACCTTCGGGACATAGAGTAGTGTTGTCACCTGGTGTATCACAGCTCACAAGTGAGCATCGGCAGATGGTGGAGACAGGGACAGCAGTGGAGAGCCATCGTCGCAGTGGAGAGGATGCTCCCAGCTCGGCTCCGCTGCATGTCGACCCTGTGCCTCCGGATCCATCCAGAAAGAGAGCGGTGCTGGAACTCCAGGAACAGGTGCAGGAGTCTCTGGCAGGTTTTGTCTCCAGGGTCCTGCGAGTGTGGAGCAAATGGAGGAGTCCATCGCTAACATGAGCAGAGCCTTTGTGGAGGTGTTGGTGCATGAACGCATCACCACGGAAAGGATGGCAACCTCCTTGGAAAGGATTGCTACCTCCATGGTAAGGCTGGCTGCCGTAGAGGAGAGGATGGCTACTGTAGAGGAGAGGATGGCTACGTCCATGGAGGAGCTTAGTCGCCAGGGTATGGAAAACATGGTAATTGTTCAGAATAGACTGACATCTCTTGAGGAGTGATGGTCAGCTATTGAGCAAACAAACCAGACCTTCATGGAAGTCCTCTGGAGTAGGACTTCCAGTGCAGAAACGGGTCCTCATGGCTCCCCTGCAGTGCAGCAAGGTGCTGTCCAGCCACTTGCTAGCTCTGAAGTGGGGCTGACCCATGAGAGGGATGTTGGTGGCATACAACAAGGAAGTGGGGGCTCCTCTCCAAGCACTCACACGACCATGCCACCGCAGAGCCCTCGGTCAGAGCCCCACCAGAGTCCCCACCCAACTGAGATCGGTGGAGCACCTCAACCCCTGCACAGCTGCAGGAGCAGCAGACTGTTGCCGCTCCTTCACAGGTTCGCAACCCCAGAGGACGCCCGCCAAAGGTGTCGAGACAGGAGCAGCAAGAAAGTGAGCAAGGGGCCTCCACATCTGCTGAAGCCACAGGGGAAGCATCATGTAGGAGCACACGTAAGAGGAAGATAATGCACAAGTAGTCACAAGGGTAGTCACTTGGGTGTAATGTTGTGTTTAATTTTGAAAAGCCATCAGTTGCTGATTGTCATAAAAAATTCTGATGGCAAACTGTTGCAGCTGTGGCGTGTGTCATTTCGCTAATGGGACTTCCACATTGAGGGCTAAGGGCGACTTGCAATTGTCAGTATGGTGGTCAGAGTGATAGGAATCCGCAGGTTCTTGTCCATTGTCGATGGTCTGATAAGAAGGTGTGAGGCAAAAGTGTTTGATTGTGCAGGCTAAGCAAATCTGGCCAAAATGAGTGCGTCCCTTGCATCCCGGGCAGCAATGTGGTCGCGCGCTGGCGCCTTCTGGCCTGTGCAGCTTCAGGTGGGTGAGCAGCAGCCTGGTGCTCCTGTTGTTGCTGCTGCTGTTGGTGGTGCTGTTGTTCATGATTCTGCTGCTGCCACGGCTGGTCTTCGTCTGAATCTGATGTCCAGGAGGAAAGGAAATAAATGGTTCCCATGCTTCTGGTATATGCCTCAGTTGAGGAATCGCTCAGTCAAGGTGGCGGGAGGGGTTTCCCAGGAGGTCACACTGGAGATGGGTGTCAGGCTCCAAACTTCCACAACAATGGGTATGCCTGCTAAAAGTTCCCCCAGACCTGAGACAACAAAGTTCTGCCACCTGCAAATGATGATTGCTGAAAACTCCTTTTTAATGGTGGAGCTGCAGCTGTTAGTAAGCAATCCACTTGTGAGGCCGCCAGGATTCACTGGCATGTTCCAGAGGAGATGTGCAGGACGTGGGAAAAGTGGTAAAATCAGAAAGGCCTCTCAAAATGGGATTATAGAGGCACTTAACTGGTTGTTAAGGGCCTTAAGGGCCTATCCCGCCTCTTGGAGGCGGGATGGAAATGGGGTCAGAAAACAAATTTGGGAAAATTGCTCGGAGGCGGGATGGAGGCGGGATCAGGCCCGCCCACCATTTTTTGTGATTTTACCACCTCACACACCTCCAATCCCGCCTCCTCGGGCCTGGCAAAATCGAGCCCATAGTGTCAGTTGAACCACTGCTATAAATTTGCAGGTCAGTATATCAGGTCTTAACCTTGGCTCAGTGGTAGCACTCTCACCTTCTGACTCACCTCACTCAACAATTCTGATATTAATGTAATGAAAATCAGACCAGTTCTATGATGGGCAGTTGATCTGCTGCGCCAGCTTGCCAACCAGACAGGGAAGGTGATGCCTACCCTATCGTCTTTCCCTATTGTCTGTCAAAACACTTCATAATTTTAAAAACCTCAATTAAATATCTTCTTAGCCTTCTCTGCTCCTGTGGAAAAAATTCCAATATCTCAAGTCTCTCCTTATAACTCTAGTTTCTCATATAAGGTTGAATTTATACTGTACAGTCTCTATGGCTTTAATGTCCTTTCTATCATGGTGGTGGGGGTGGGGGGGGGTGCAAAACTGTGCACAATACTCTAACTGTGGCATTACAAATATTTTGTACAAATTTACAAAAACTTACTCTTGTACTTTATTCCCCTGTTCATAAAATCCATAATGATGTTTGTCTTTTTTTATGGTGTTATCTCCCTGAACTTGCACTTTCAGGAAATTATGTATTTTAACCTCTAGGTCTGTCTGTTCATCCACGTCCTTCAATGCCTTCCCATTGAGTGAAAACTCCCATTCCTTGCTTTCCCTCCCAAAATGTATTATCTCACACTTATGCATATTACATTGTATCTGCTTTCTTTTCCTGAAGTCTTTTATAGTCCTCTATGCTGTTTGCCAAGCTCCTTACTTTTGTGTCAGCAGCCAAGTTCAAGATTGTGATCCTGTGCCCAAGACCGAATCATACATATATTCCAAGAATCAAAATAACCCTGGAGTGCAACACTTCCAATCTTTCTCCAATTCAAGCAATACTAATTTACCCAAAATCTTTGTTTCCTGTCTCTCAACCAACATTTTAACTATGCCATGAAATTTCTTCTCATGCCATATGTTTGAATTTTTCTCGCAAGCCTCTTGAGGCATCTTATCAAACACCATCTGAACATCCATATACACCACATATACTGCATCTAGTTTTAACCCAAAAAGTGGATGTGAATATAAGCACAAAGAACACCATTTTATCCAGTCTACTCTTTTTAACTAAACTTAGTAAAAGGAAAATCTACCCTTCGAACTTCTGTGCAATTTCTCGAGCGATTCGTGCTTCAGACCAGTCTCCAGTATTGTTACCACGCAGGTAATTTTTATATATGGCCTCTAGAGAGCCATAGAATTTTTTTTACTCAGCACGTTGTTATGGTCTGGAATGCACTGCCTGGAAGGATGGTGGAACTAGATTCAATACCCAAAAAACCCAAAAGGAAAAGTGATCCAAACATGGCTAACAAAAGAAATTAAAGCTAGTATTGAGTCAAAGGAGGAAGTTTATAAAGTTGCCAGAAAAAAGCGGTCAGCCTGAGGATTGGGATCTTTTTAGAAATCAGCAAAGGGGGACCAAGAAATTGATAAAGAAAGGGAAAATGGAATATGAGCACAAACTAGCGAAAAATATAAAAACGGATTGTAAAAGCTTCTATAGGTATGTGAAAAGGAAAAGACTGGTGAAGGTAAATGTAGGTCCTTTACAGTCAGAGACGGAAGAATTTATAATGGGGAATGAGGAAATGGCGGAGAAATTAAATAAATACTTTGTTTCTGTCTTCACGGAGGAAGACACAAAAAACTTTCAAGAAATACGAGAAAACCAAGGGTGTGGCGAGAATGAAGAACTTAAAGAAATTATTATTAGTAAAAAAACAGTACCAGCAAAATTAATGGGAATAAAAGTCGATAAATCTCAAGGACTGGATGACCTACATCCTAGGGTTTTGAAAGAGGTGGCCATTGGGATAGTGGACGCATTGGTTGTCATCTTCCAAAATTCTATAGATTCTGGAACGATTCCTGCAGATTGGAGGATAGCAAATGTAACCCTGCTATTTAAGAAAGGAGGGAGAGAGAAAATGGGGAATTACAGACCTGTTAGCCTCACATAAGTAGTTGGGAAAATGCTGGAATCTATTATAAAGGATGCAATAACTGGACACTTAGAAACTAATAGTAAGATTGGGCAGAGTCAACATGGATTTATGAAAGGGAAGTCCTGTTTGACAAACCTATTGGAGTTCTTTGAAGATGTAACTTGTGGAGTAGACAAAGGGGAACCGGTATTTGGATTTTCAGAAGGCCTTCGATAAGGTCCCACACAAGAGGTTGGTGAACAAAATTAGGGCACATGGAATTGGGGGTAATATAATAGCATGGATTGAGAATTGGTTAACAGACAGAAAACAAAGAGTAGGGATAAACGGGTCTTTTTCAGGATGGCAGGTTGTGACTAGTGGGGTACCGCAAGGATCGGTACTTAGGCCCCAGCTATTCACAATCTATATCAATGATTTGGATGAGGGGACTAAATGTAACAATTCCAAATTTGCTGATGACACAAAGCTAGGTGGCAGTGTCAGTTGTGAAGAGGATGTGAAAAGCCTTCAAGGGGATCTCGACAGGCTCAGTGAGTGGGCGAGAACATAGCAGATGGATTATAATGTGGATAAATGTGAAGTTATCCACTTTGGTAGAAAAAACAGAAAGGCAGAGTATTTCCTAAATGTTGAAAGATTGGGGAATGCAGATGCTCAATGGGACCTGGATGTCCTTGTACATGAGTCACTGAAAGTGAATGTGCAGGTGCAGCAAGCCATTAGGAAGGCAAATGGATGCTGGCCTTCATTACAAGAGGATTTGAGTACAGGAGTAAAGAAGTCTTACTCCAATTATATAGGGCCTTGGTGAGACCACACCTGGAGTACTGTGTACAATTTTGGTCTCCATACCTAAGGAAGGATATACTTGCCATAGAGGGAGTGCAACGAAGGTTCACGAGATTGATTCCTGGGATGGCGGGACTGTCGTATGAGAAGAGATTGAGTAAACTAGGCCTGTATTCTCTTGAATTCAGAAGAATGAGAGGGGATCTCATTGAAGCATACAAAATTATTACAGGGCTTGATAGGATGGATGCTGGGAGAATGTTTCCCTTGGCTGGGGTGTCTAGAACCAGGGGCCAACTGCCTCAGGATAAAGGGTAGGCCATTCAGGACTGAGATGAGAAGAAATTTCTTCACACAGAGGATGGTGAATCTTTGGAATTCTCTACCCCAGAGGGCTGTGGAGGCTCAGTCATTGGGTATATTCAAAACAGAAGTCGATAGATTTCTGACCAGTAAAGGCATCAAGGGATATGACGATAAGGCCGGTGAATGGAATTGAGGCAGAAGATCAGCCATGATCTCATTGAAGGGCGGTGCAGGCTCGAAGGGCCAGATGGCCTACTCCTGCTCCTATTTCTTATGTTCTTATGTTCTTATAATAGTAACTTTCAAAGGGGAGTTGGATATATACTTGAAAAGGAAAACATTGCAGGGCAATGGGGAAAGAGTAGGAGAGTGGGACTAATTGGATAGCTCTTTCAAGGAGCCGGCACAGGCACGATGGACTGAATGACCTCCTTCTGTGCTGTAAGATGCTATGATTCTATATTTAATCCACCAAATATTTTCTATTCACTAACTGAGTTACCACCTCAAAGAGTCACAGCAGATATATGAGAAACCTGGTGCCCCTGAAACCATGCTGATTTCCACTTCCCCCATGCCTTTCTTCTCTTTAGATAAACATTGATTCCATTCCTTGAAATGTCTTTAAGCATCCTATGCGTTGTTTGAATGACATGTCCATGACCTTGTCAATCTTATTTAGTGCACCAAGTATTATTGATGGGGGGACAGTGATCTTAAAGCTCCATTTATCTGTTCTTCTTTCCACTTTATAGCTACTCCCATTCTCCTCTTCTTTCACCATCACACCAATTTACTGAGCACGTGATCAATATGTGTAAGTCTTTTTTGAACAACCATGATTCTGGATGGTGAACCCAATTGTACCCATTCTCACTTAAAAAGGCTATTTAGCATGTATATGCACTAGGCTGTCCTCATCAACATCACGCAGAAGTTGACAGTGACCAGCTCGTCTAGGTCCTGGACAACGTAAATAACTAGGTATTCATTTTGTGATACATTTTGGTAGGAAGAATGAGGGGAGGCAGTATGAACTAACTGGTAGAACTTTACAGGGAGTGCAGGAACAGAGAAACCTGGGGGTGTATGTACATCAATCTTTGAAGGTGGCAGGACAAGTTGAGAAGCCTGTTCGAAAAACATATGGGATCTTTGGCTTTATTAATAGAGGAATAGAATATAAATACAAGGAAGTTATGCTAAACCTTTATAAAACCCTGGTTAGGCTTCAGCTGGAGTATTGTGTTGAATTCTGGGCACCACACCTTAGGAAGGATGTCAAGGCCTTGGAGAGGGTGCAGAGGAGATTTACTAGAATGGTACCAGAGATGAGGGACTTCAGTTATGTGGAGAGACTGGAGAAGCTGGGGTTGCTCTCCCTAGAGCAGAGAAGGTTAATGGAGATTTGATAGAGGTGTTCAAAATCATGAAGGGTTTTGATAGAATAAATGAGGAGAAACTGTTTCCACTAGCAGAAGGGGCGGTAATCAAAGGACACAGATTTAAGGTGATTGGCAAAACCAGAGGCGAGATGAAGAAACATTTTTTTTTGCACAGCGCGTTGTTTTGATCTGGAATGTGCTGCCTGAAAGTATGCTGGAAGCAGATTTAATAGTAACATTCAAAAGAGAATTGGATAAATACTTGAAGAGAAAAAATTTACAGGGCTACGGGGAAAGAGCAGGGGGAGTGGGACTAATTGGATAGCTCTACCAAAGAGCCGGCACAGGCACGATGGGCCAATGACCTCCTTCTGTGCTGTATCAATCTATTATTCTATGATTATCTTCTTGGGGAATGTGGTGAGGCAAGCTGAAAATATTTTCATGTCTTAACATGCATGGCTAACTTGTACAAGTAATCTCTTATGTTCACTCCCGGGAGCTGAATGTGGGACTCATTTTCTTGTCCATTTTTCTCTCTTCTCTTACAAGCCTGTGGTTCACCCACTAACTGGCCATTCTTCATGTGTGATTATCAACAGACTTTTGGCTATGGGACGGATTCACAGACAAGCCCAATCCTGAGATTACCCATCGTGCACACATGTCCAGTGGGACAATGTTTTTCCTTCCCTAATCTAAAGGTGCTGAGGCCAATTATAGAACCCTAGCTGAAATCAGCTACCTCAGCACAGCTTCGGGATTGATCCAAAGACTTTTCCAGCATTCACTGAATTAACTTGCTGAGCCCTCCGGGGGAGCTTTGGATGAGAATTTAATGATGGTTATCAGAAGTTTCAGGCGAGTATAAATTTTCATTAAAATGACTGCTTCACCACTGTTTCAATTGTCTTAGGATGCCAGCACCATCCCCACTCGTGATCTGTTTTTTGAGCCTCTTCATTAGTGAGATGTGACTTTTAAAGATGTGCAATGTCACACTTCTATCTGTGCAGGGGAAACAGGATCTTTGGCTTAGCTTTTGGCTAGGTTGTGGCTCCTTCTGACATTTTGCACAACGATCTTGAGCAGCAAACTTCACTGTGTCAAGGTCTCACGTTGCTGAGATTCTCTCCTTTCTTTAATATTAAAGCAAAGATATACAATTAAAACAAACCACAGACAACACACGGGCCAGAAATTCGGCACTCTAGCTTCCTGCGGGTGCAAGCATCGCGCGCGTACTTACCTACCGCGCCTGCCGTTGTGCTTTGGGCCAATGAGGACTTCGGGTCCTGGGCCTCCTGCAGCTGCCGGCGCGCAGTGCTTGCGTATCCCAGGGGCGCAGTTAGTTCGAAGCGTCCCCTGGGATCACGTGGGCCATGGAGAGCCAATCCTAGCAGGGAATTTTCATTCATAGATTTGACAGGAAGACCTGTCAAATCTATGAATAGAGATCGGCCCCAAAACCACACTAAAACGTCAAATAAATTTTAAAAAAACCATATCATTTTTAAAATAACTATAAATTACATAAATTAACTACTTTAAACAAAAATTTAAATTTTTGAAAAAATTAATTGAACTGTTTAACGGTGCTAAAAATAAACTTACCTTTCTTTAAAGTGTGTAAAAAAGATAAACCTGTTGAAAAAATGTTTAAATTGAAATTAATTAACCACTTACCTTGTTAAAAACAGGCCTTGCGCCTCCTTTTTAAATGTGCAGCTTCTCCATACTTACCCTCATGGAGAAACCTGAAAAAAAAACGAAGTTCGCTGCATGCGCGCTGCCTCTCCGCGCACGCGTTCGACTTCTGAACCCCTTCCTTCAGGGGAACGGAAGTTCCGGTTTCCCGCGCATGCGCAGTGCATGCAGGAAACCGGCACTTCAGGTGGCCTTACGGGTGAGTACACAACGCGTACTCACCCAACAAGTGCCGAATTTCTGGCCCTGTAAGTTTGAAAGTAATGCTGACACTGATTGTGGCAGGCAGTTACATTATTTTGATCTACAAAAGCAAAATTTCTGCAGATCTTGTACCTGTTGTATTAAAGTATAAATTCATGGCTCATCATTTATATCAGAGTCCAAAAGTCAACAGCACAGTTGAGAGAGAGAGAGAGAGAGATGGTACAGTTTAGGATTATGTGATATCTGTTTCAATCAGTAGATCATGTACTTGATATCCTCTACGTATGTAACTATGTCATGTCCCATCAGGCAAAGCAGCTTTTAAAAATACTATAGTCAACAAAGTTAGCTCTGAAGCACACTCCTCACACTGGTAATTATTGCTTTGTGACTTTTTAAAAATGAAAAAGGAGTAAATGTGCACTTCAGTTAAAGTAAACCACAGAGGGTTAGGCTGCATGGGTGGAAGAGACTCTATTTCTGATTTTTGTCATTTGCATTATAATATATGGGCCCCAGAAGTGCTGGGGTTTTAATTCAGTTTGAATTTCAATGCTAAAAGCCGAGTGCCAGCAATTTTCTCTTTTTGATTAGAATCTTTTTCCTGGCAAGATCGAACATTTGTTAGCTAATTTCCTCAAACCCCGGAGATAACCCTTTCAATTCTTGGCCTGCTGCTTGAGTCTTCATTTTCTCAAGTGAACTGGAGTAAATGTTACAATATATATTGATGAACAATAAAAGATAATGTATTTAAAGTGGAGGGGAAAGGTATCCAATAAATTAATTTAACTTAACAAATTGGACAATAACAATGCTTTCAGAACAATTTAAAAACATAATTGGTAAAATATTTTTTTTTAAAAAGCTTGCGCTTCTAATAATGTGTGTAACAAAATTAATGTATCTATAAATGGAAGAAGTTAGCAAACATATCACAGCAACCTATTTAGCTAGCATTTCAGTAAAGCCCAGTTGGTGTACTGCTGGCATGCTAGCTTTTTTTAAATCATTCACGAGATGTGGGTGTCGCTGGCAAGGCCAGCATTTATTGGCCATCCCTAATTACCGTTGAGTAAGTGGTGGTGAGCCGCCTTCTTTAACACAACTGAGTGGCTTGCTCGGCCATTTCAAAGGGCAGTTAAGAGTCAACCACATTGCTGTGGGTCTGGAGTCACGTGTAGGCCAGACCGGGTAAGTATGGCAGATTTCCTTCCTGAAAGGGCAATAGTGAACCAGATGGGTTTTTACAACAAATGGTAGTTTCATGGTCACCATTACTGATAGCTTTTTATTCCAGATTTCACAGAATCACAGAATCCCCACAATGCAGATAGAGCCTGCACCGACACATATCCTACCCTATCCCCGTAACCCCACTATTTAATCGCCCTAACACTAAGGGTCAATTTATCATAGCCAAATCAACCTAACTCACACATCTTTGGACTGTGGGAGGAAACCGGAGCACCCGGAGGAAACCCACGCAGACACGGGGAGAATGTGCAAACTCCACACAGACAGTCACCCGTGGCCGGATTCGAACCCGGGTCCCTGGCGCTGTGAAGCAACAGTGCTAACCACTATGCCACCGTGTTGCCCTTTATTTAATTAATTGAATTGAAATTCCTCAGCTGCTGTGGTGGGATTTGAACTCATGTCTCCAGGCCTCTGGATTACTAGTCCAGTAACATAAAGACTATGCTACCGTACCCCTCAACTTGCCTGACTATTTTCAAAATACAGCTGTGCTTTACTTCCCTTATATAGACTCCCTAGAGATATTGCCATGCATTTATATTACAGAACTGCTTCAGGTCATAATAATGCAATACTGGCTCCTATTTTGGTCATTACAGAAACTGCCCCAGTTATATTATGCGGTGGTTTCCATAGCACCGCCTCAACTTTAAGCAGCTAGACAATGAGCAGTTGTTTTCAAGTTGATGTTCATGACTCTTGAGCTGAGTCTTATCTTCCCAATGCTCGAGAAAGGCCCACATGCCCAGTGATCAATAAACTTCTTCACTGGCATATATGAGGTAGGCAGGAGTGCTTGTGTTCATATTGCTCACAGGGGCAGTAATTCTAACAGAGAAGCAAGCAAAAACAATCTCTTCTGGCAGCAACAGCGCCAATTCATTTACAAATTTGGCTTTAGAAAACGAGCAATGTTAATTCAACACTGGAAACTCCATGATACATATCTATGCAGCTCATGAAGATAAAAGCTTGCATATCCCTGTTCTAAACCTTATTTACTAAGCATGGTCACATAACAGTAATGATGTACACCATATTCATTGACATCCAACTTTTTGTGGTGTACATTATATTTGAGTTGCACAAAGGCTATATGTAGCCCTAGGACTGTAGAATGGACATCCTGGTTAAGAATGTGAGTTATCTGCAATAATCAAAATTAATAACTCATAAGTAAGTGATGGAAACATTGAAGGCACTGAAAGAGGCTAGATAAGAACATAAGAACATAAGAAATAGGAGCAGGAGTCGGCCATTCGGCCCTTCGAGCCTGCTCCGCCATTCAATGAGATCATGGCTGATCTTCTGCCTCAACTCCATTCACCGGCCCTATTGCCATATCCCTTGACGCCCTTACTAGTCAGAAATCTATCGACTTCTGTTTTGAATATACCCAATGACTGAGCCTCCACAACCCTCTGGGGTAGAGAATTCCAAAGATTCACCACCCTCTGTGTGAAGAAATTTCTTCTCATCTCAGTCCTGAATGGCTTATATCCTGAGGCTGTGGCCCCTGGTTCTAGACTCCCCAGCCAAGGGAAACATTCTCCCAGCATCCACCCTATCAAGCCCTGTAATAATTTTGTATGCTTCAATGAGATCCCCTCTCATTCTTCTGAATTCAAGAGAATACAGGCCTAGTTTACTCAATCTCTTCTCATATGACAGTCCCGCCATTCCAGGATGGCCTGCACACAAGGCTACTGACAAAATTCATCACATTCTGGCAGGAAATCGTTAGAATCAGGAGTTGTACCAAAGAATTGGAGAGAAGGGAACATAGCTTCTATCTTTAAATGAGGACAAAAGGATTGCCCTGGAAGTTGAATCATAGAAATTTATAGAATCATAGAAATTTACAGCACAGAAGGAGGCCATTCAGCCCATCTTGTCCGTGCCAGGACTGGCGAGTCTGTATTATGTTGATAAAATGTTAGAGGCTGTCCTGAAGAAGGGTATTGTGAGATACTTAGAGAAGTATGAAGTCACCGGGGCAGTTACAGTTGTTTGATGAGGAGAAGATCATGCTTAACCAACCTGTTAGAATTATTTGAGGAATTATGGGAGCTTGTAGATAAAGAGGACTTGGTGAACATTGTTTATCTTGACTTTAACAAGGCTTTTGATACATTACTGCATAGGATGTTGGTCTAGAAGATAGAAAAGCATGGAACAGGTTGGTCAATTATTGAAATGGATTGACAACCGTCTGTGTCAAAGGACATAGTAGGCTGTTGTGCATGGAGCTGTATTACAGTAGTGGGAAGTGATGAGTGGGGTGCCCTAAGGATTAGTGCTGGGGCCTTTACTATTCACGGTGTATATAAATGATTTGGAAGTGGGAATAGAGTTAAACTGTCAACATTTTCTACTGACATTAAGGTATACAGAACATTGGTTCATCCTCAGCTTCAAAGGGTGTTGGGTGAGCATTTGGCATGAAAAGCAGTTGAGGTAGTGAACTTTATATTCTGGTTTTGAACTCTGAGACTGGCCAGATGGACTAAAATGGTCTTTTCTGGTCCTGTACATTCCTACATTTCTAATCACAAAATATGAATCCAGTATCCAAATAACTCACAGGATAACCTTTGGCTACATTTCTCCTAATATACATATGGTGCCTAGTTTTAGGATTTAGAAATATTAGTTGACTGAAATGCAAAAATGAATCATCAACTTTGAAACTTCTAAATGCTATAGCTTGATCTTTCTCCTTGTAACTTCAGAAGGTCTTCTCATTAAGTTCCCACAAGTATACAATTGGTGAAATGCTTCCATGGCAATATAAGTTTATGGTACCTCAAGATCTGGCTGTTCAATTTGTGGCGCATGGATAATAGACAAAGCAACAGTAGCTGATGAGTCTGTACATCAAAACATGTGATGCCTTGAGCCATCTGCTTGGAGGGCTCAGTATCATCTTCACTTGCTTCTGTGCAGATAATGTTGAAACTATCCATCGATAAAGGGCATCAAAGGCACGATTACCATAATCTGCTTCTGATATCTAAATATTTCTTCCTTCTGGTTTCTCCACGCTCAGGGGGAGACTCAAGTCAGAATCTCCAACTAATTTTCCCCTTAGAGCTGCCTGTAATGTTTTTTTGATGGCCTTCCTCAAAGCTGATGTGGTGCTCAGTTCATGGGTTCGAGGGTCATACAGATGTTTGAATTCTCCTCCACAGTGATTGTACTGCGGGCATTCTGAAGTCTAAGAACACATGCAGATGGAAAAAGAAGCCTTTAATATTCCCCAATATTTGATGCACAGAATGGTTAAGCATGACAATACAGAGCAAGCATCCTGTTGATACAATAATGCTCTTCATTTGAAGATTAGTTTATCTAAATCTCATCTGTTCAAGTGGAATTCCAATCAGCAAAGTTCATGTCCAAACATTTAATGTGTTCCTACTATTTTCATGTGCACTATTTTTATGCCTGTTTATTTTAACAATGGACTTATTTGCCATACATATGGAAAGTAATCTGATCATATTACTATAATCTGGAATCCGTACAGTATATATCCTGGTTACCAGGCCTGTCTGGTGATGAAGGATGGTAACAGCTCCAAAATCTGTCCTTGGATCTACATCACTTTAGCACCAAGCATAATCTTCCAGTTTTGGACCAGCCCAAATGGTGCTGTTGTTGAGGCTGCCGCGAAACACGAATGGAGGCTGAATCCATATGTGGAAAACAAGAAACTTTTATTCACTGCATGGTACACAAAATGGCTGAGAAAGCTGCTCCCAGAATAATCTGGAAAAACTGCCAGAATTCTCTGGGTAAAACCTAAGGTCCCGCCCCCTTCTGCCTTAAAGGTAAGGTGCCTTAAAGGGGAAGGTGCTGGAAATTTGTCCACAGACGGAAGAGTGGATTATGCCCGTTTTAGGTGGCGATCCGCCACACAGCTCCCCCAGAATCCGCTTAGGAGGTGTGGACGAGACGGTGCGGCGGTCTGATGGGCCGGCCGGAGCGGCTCTTGTAGGACGCCGGTGGACGTGGAACGGCCGGGCGTGGAGCAGCCGGGTGAACCGGCTTGAGGGCAGGTCGGCCGCTTGGCGGTGGACGAGCTACAGGGACCTGCTCCCCGGGCTCCGAGTGTGCTGGCTTGAGTCAGTCCACCGACACTTTTTCGGTCCTGTCGCACACTTGCAGGGTGAAAAATTTGTCCCCAGCTTGTAGCACCTTGTAGCGCCCGTCGTACAGGGGTTGAAGGGGTCCGCGGTGGGCGTCGTGCTGGACGAAAACAAACCGTGCCTGGTGCAGGCTTAGTGGGACATGTGAGGTGGATTCGCCGTGTCGGGCAATGGGCACCGGGGCGAACTGCAGCGCCGGTGAGGCGAAGTCGTGGCGTTGCTGGTCGGCTGACCAGGGTGTCGTGGCGGTGGGCAGGAACTCGCCGGGTACGCGCAGCGGCTGACCATACACGAGCTCTGCTGCCGATGCGTGGAGGTCTTCTTTAACCGCGGTGCGCAGGCCGAGGAGGACCCACGGAAGTCGGTCGGTCCAGGCGCCGTCTTGGAGGCTGGCTCGAAGAGATGCCTTCAAGGATCTGTGGAACCGCTCACACAGTCCGTTGGCTTGGGGGTGGTACGCTGTGGTGCGGTGGATGGTCACCCCGAGATTGCGTGCGACGGCGGTCCAGAGTTCAGAGGTAAATTGCGGACCTCTGTCTGACGTCATGTCGGAGGGGACGCCGAACCGTGCGACCCAGGTGCTGACGAAGGCTCTGGCGATGTTGGCGGTGGTGGTAGAGGTCAGTGGAATTGCCTCAGGCCAGCGTGTGGTGCGGTCAATGATGGTCAGCAAGTGCGTGTGGCTTTGCGACGGCGGCAGGGGCCCGACGATGTCCACGTGGATGTGGTCGAATCTCTGCAAGGGGACGGTAAACTCCTCGAGGGGTGCTTTCATGTGTTGCTGTACCTTGGCCCGTTGGCAGGATAGGCAGGAGTGTGCCCAAGTACACACATCCTTGCGAAGGCCGCGCCAGACAAAGCGGTTGGCTACCAATTTGATGGATGCGCGGGCGCCGGGGTGGGAGAGGTTGTGGAGAATGTCGAATACCCAGCGGCGCCAGGACGCTGGGACGACGGGCCGAGGTTGACATAGGGATATGTCGCACTTGACTGTGACTGCGGTCGGGCCACAGGCGACGTCAGCCAGGCGTAGCCCTGGTAGGTTGGTGGGTGCGGAGAGCAGATCCGGGTCGGTGATCTGGTCTGCTGCGAGTTGAGCGTAGTCGACTGCTAGGTGTGCGGCGTGGATGGCGGGGCGGGAGAGGCAGTCGGCTACCACATTGTCTCGGCCGGAGACGTGTTGGATGTCCATGGTGAACTCGGACACTGCCGCGAGCTGGCGCTGCTGCCTGGCGGACCAGGGGTCGGTTGTCTTTGCCATTGCGAATGTCAGGGGCTTGTGGTCGACAAACGCAGTGAAGGGGTGGCCCTCAAGCAAAAACCGGAAATGGCGGACCGCCAGGAACAGCGCGAGGAGCTCGCGGTCGAAGGTGCTGTACTTGACCTCCGGGGGGCGTAGTTGGCGGCTGAAGAAGGCAAGTGGTTGCCAGGCGCCGTCGACCCACTGCTCATACACGGCGCCGACCGCGTGGTCAGAGGCGTCCGTGGTGAGCGCTATCTGGCATTAGGCCGTGGGTGCGCGAGCAGGGTGGCGTTGGCGAGCGCGGTCTTGGTGGAATCGAAGGCGGCGGACGCGTCTGCCGTCCATTCGACTGCCATCTTGCCGCTCCTGCCCCGGAGGGCTTCATACAGGGGCCTCATGAGGGACGCCGCTTTGGGGATGAAGCGGTTATAGAAATTCACCATCCCGAGAAACTCCTGGAGGCCTTTGATGGTGGTGGGGCGGGGAAATTGTTGGACGGCCTGCACCTTGGTGGGCAGGGGAATGGCCCCAGCATGGTTGATGTGGTGGCCGAGGAAGTCGATCTTGTCCAGGCCGAACAGGCATTTGGCTGGGCTGAGGATGAGCCCATGGTCGCAGAGGCGCCCGAACAGGATGCAAAGGTGTTCGAGGTGTTCCTGCTTGGAGGAACTGGCTACCAGGATGTCGTCCAGGTAGACGAACAGGAACTTCAGGTCCCGAAGGACTGAGTCCATGAGCCGTTGGAATGCCTGGGCCGCGTTTTTGAGGCCGAAGGGCATCCGCAGGAACTCGAACAGGCCGAAGGAGGTGATTACGGCCGTCTTGGGGACGTCCGCGGGGTGGACGGGGACTTGGTGGTAGCCGCGCACCAGGTCGACCTTGGAAAAGACTGAGCGGCCGGCCAGTCTAGCCGAGAAGTCCTGAATGTGCGGCACGGGGTACCGATCAGGGGTGGTGGCGTCATTGAGGCGGCGGTAATCCCCGCAGGGGCGCCAACCTCCGCCTGGTTTGGGGGCGATGTGGAGTGGGGAGGCCCAGGGACTGTTGGAGCGGTGGATGATGCCGAGCTGTTCCATGGTGGCAAACTCGGTCCGCGCGATCTCCAGTTTGGCCGGGTCCAGCCTGCAGATGTGGGCGTACACTGGAGGGCCTGTGGTGGGGATGAAGTGTTCCACCCCGTGTTTGGCGGCCTCCGTGGAGAAGGTCGGATTGGTAAGGGTCGGGAATTCGGCCAGGAGTGCCGAGTAGTCATCCGTGGCCCGGGCATGGCACTGTGATGCCATGTCGGCGGGTTGACGGGGGGCCATGGCGCCCAGGATGGGGGACATGGTGTTCATGTCCATGAGGCGGTGACGAGGGATGTCTACCAGTAGGCCGTGGGCGCACAGGAAATCTGCGCCGATGAGGGGGGAGAGCACCTTGGCAGTGATGAACTCCCATCGGTAGCGGTGACCAGCGAGGTCGAGGGTGACTGTCCGGGTGCCATACGTCCGGATTTCCGAGCCGTTAGCAGCAGCCAGCACCGGTCCTCGTTCGCCCTTTTGGATGTCGAGGGAGGAGGCCGGGATGATGCTGTGCTGAGCCCCAGTGTCGCACAGGAACCGGCGGCCGGTTTTGTCATCCGTGACGAACAGCAGGGAGCCCGCGTGGCCCACGGCCATCGTGGGGGCTGGAACGGGGGCGGACTTGAAAGAGCAGGGAGGTGTGCACCGTTGTGCCCTGGTGCCGAACCGTGCGTGGTAGTAACAGTGGCCCGGGTTAGTGGGGCGCGAAGGCCCCGTGGGCCTGGTGACAGGCCCTTGTGGCCGCCTGCTGGATGGTGAAGGGCACGCCCAGGCATTGGCTGCCAGGTCCGGAGTGACGTCACGGCTGGAGTGAGCGGACAGCAGCTTGTCGGCCTCATCGGCCAGGGCTTCCAGGTTCGTGAGGCCGGACGCCACGATCGCTGGGCGGATGCTGAGAGGGAGCTGGCGGATGAACAGCGTGCGAAAGAGGGATCCGGGTGGGCTTTCGTCGGTGAGGGAGAGCATGTGGGAGAGGAGGTCTGACAGTGAGGCATCACCGAGGCCTGGAAGGTCGAGGAGGTGCCAGTTTCGCTGATATACCGAGGCCGTAAATTTTTTAAGGAGCGCTATTCTGAGATGTGCGTACTTGCCTTCCTCTGGTGGGTTCTGCAGCGTTGTCCAAACCTTGGAAACGGTGGCGCTACTGAGTGATGTGACGAGATAGTCGTACTTCGTCCCATCTGTGGTGATATTTCGCAGCCGGAAGCGAGATTCAGCTTGGAGAAACCAGGCTTCGGGCTGGTTTTCCCAAAACTCCGGCAGTTTCATGGAAACTGCGTTCGTGTCCGCCATTGCAGTGCTCGGAATACGTTCTGAGCGTCGGGGTCACCAATGTTGAGGCTGCCGCGAAACACGAATGGAGGCTGAATCCATATGTGGAAAACAAGAAACTTTTATTCACTGCATGGCACACAAAATGGCTGAGAAAGCTGCTCCCAGAATTCTCTGGAAAAACTCCCAGAATTCTCTGGGTAAAACCTGAGGCCCCGCCCCCTTCTGCCTTAAAGGTAAGGGGGTAGAAATTAGGTCGCGCCCCATTTGGGGCGCAAATATCGTCCGCGCGCAAATATTAGCGCCTGGCGCTAATTATCGGCACTGACAGGAAACTTCACTTTTACCGCCCCGGGAGGTGAGTGGAGCGCTAAATTAGGCGCTGCACACCTCTCTTAAGGCGCAAAGGCCTAGGAGTGAGGCGCTACCTCAGCGCACGAGCGCAGCGCAGCTGCTGCCAGTTAGCGAGGGAACACAGACACACTGGCGCCGGACACTTCTTAAAGCAGGGGGGGCCACTTGCTCCCCAGCCACACCCTGCTCATTGCAGCCTTGAATCTCAGCCTGGAGAGACCTGTAATCCATTTTGCTGCCAAGCATGGAGAGGGTGAGAGAACGCGCTCATCGCTTCACCGAGCGGGCCTTGGATGCTCTGGTTGACGCAGTGGAGCGCAGACGATGCATGCTGTTCCCGGAGAGTGGCAGGAGGCCTTTGCCACGCGAGTTCAGAAGAGTGTGGAGGGAGGTGGCTCAGAGCGTCTCCTCCAGGAGCATGGTGCCCAGGACCCATGTCCAGTGCCGCAAAAAGTTCAACGACCTCACTCGGGTCGTCAGGGTGAGTGGCTTTTTCTCAATACCTCTCCATCCCTCCATGTCAACCTCACTCTATGGCCAGAGGGTCTTAAAACCCCAATGCACAACACTCATCCAACACCTATGGCCCTTTCATCAAACACACACACACATTCCACACTTTGCATACAGTAAGGGCTATTCACCTATGGGAGGCACATCAGGCAAGACCATGGCTGTATATTGACTCAGATGCTGTCCTTTTTCTTGCAGGCTAAGCTGGCTCATAATCGGAGACAGCAGCAACGGACGGGTGGAGGGCGGCTTCAGCTGCAACCCCTCAGCGATCTGGAGGAGCGCGTCCACAGGATTGTGGCAAGCCGGGTGATCGGTCCCGTCGCCACTGGAGACGCCGACCCCGTTGTGGACAGCAATGGTAAGGTCATCACCTTTTTGTCCTCTGTCCTTCCACTTGTCCCTCACAATACCAGCCTTTGACACTTTCAATCCAACTTGCTAACTCGCTGCACTTATTCCTCCCTTACTGCCACCCTGTCCTCACGCTAAAGCCACTCTTGTACCTCCCTGCTTTCAGATGGTGATTCACCAGCTGAGGAGATGGTCCCTGAAGCTGCCACTGGGAGTGATGCTGCAGCTGAGGAGGAAGAGGAAGCCGGAGCATCAGTGCCACCCTCTCCCGAGGAAGCCCATGGCCACACTGGGAACACGCCTTCCCCGGAGGGGAGCAGGGGGGAAGAGGCTGATGATGGTGAAGTTCCAGGACCCAGCGGGCTGCAGCAACGCCATTGGGGGGGGGAGGGAAGAACGGGGGAGCAGGGGGGAAGGGGCTGATGATGGTGAAGTTCCAGGACCCAGCGGGCTGCAGCAACGCCATGGGGGGGGGAGGGAAGAACGGGAGCCTTCTCCCCAGAGGGAGAGTATGCCAGACACTCCTAATGCAATGGACGCAGAGGAGGAGCGGCTGATTGCAGAAATGAACAGCCAGGCGGTGGTCATGCACACTGAGCTCATGGGTGCAGTGGGAAGGGTGCCCGAATGCATTGAGGCACTGGCAAGGAGTGTGGAGCACTTCGCTGTAGCACAGGCGGATGCCACACTAAAGCTTACTGCTGCAATTCAGTCACTGGCTGCCAGGAACCCATCTGAGCCTGCTCTCATGCAGACTCAGATTGAGGCCACGCGAGCACTGACTGCTGCCATCCTCGATGGTTCGTGCACATGTCCCCGGGGCTGTCACCGCGCCGCAGCAGGCCAGCAATCTGTTCTCCGGCAAATTGCTCCGGATGCTGAAGTGCTGCCCCGTGGGAGTGCCAGTGTGTCGGGCGAGCAGGGAGTTGCTGTCCTCTCTCACGATGACAGCATTCCTGCTGCCAACACTGTCACTTCTCCACTGCACTTGCCACCGCCTGTAGGACAGACTGCTGCCGCCCATGCAGAGTTGGTGCAGTCTGCAGTCGGGCCCTCCAGGCCCAGAAGTGGTCGAGGCCGTCCTTCAGGGGCATCTGCAGTGTCAGGGTCTGACAAGCAGCAGCCTTCCACCAGCCTTGCTGCAGCCACTGAGGTCCCATTACGGAGGAGCAGTAGGGTTAGAAGGGGGGAAGTGCGCAAGGGAAGGAGATCACCCTCGAAGGGCAAAAAGTAGGAGGTGTGCCAAAATGCTGGTCATTTTTTTATTAAAGGCCGAGGTTCATGGCCCAACTTTTGTTTAGTGTTTTGGACATTATCTCCAGGTTGTGAGAACCAGTTATGTTATTGACTGTTTTTTTGTGTTTATTTCTATGAGTTTGTCATGAGGAATTGACACACACAGAGTTTGTACAATAAATAAGTTTCTGTATTCAAAATATACATGGCTGGTGGTTGGAATTATTGGTGCCTTGGCCGGCTTAGGGGTTGCGTGCTGGGTTGATTCGTGTTTGTAGCACTGGCAGGGGCCCTAGAAGCGGCTTGCTATTAGTCGTTGACGGACGGCCCTTGCAGTTTGACCATTGTGGGCCGCCCTCCTGCCTTGGTGCTGCTGCTGATCATCGTCCTCGGCCTGTTCCTCCTCTTCCTCCTCCTCCTCTTGTGGTGCTGCAAGGCCTGGTGGCATTGGCTGCGTCCTGAGGATTGCCATGTTGTGCAACATGCAGCACACCACTACGAATTTGGAAACTTGCTCAGGCGAGTACTGCAGGTCTCCTCCGGAATGGTCCAGACAGCGGAATCGTTGTTTGAGCACGCCGATTGTGCGCTCAATAATGTTCCTCGTTGCTTGTTGACTTTCCTGGTACCGCAGCTCAGCAGGGGTGTTTGGCGCACGGAGCGGTGTCATCAGCCAGGTGCTCAATGCGTACCCCTTGTCCCCCAGAAGCCAACCAACTGGCTGATGCGGTGCCTCGAAAATTTCTGCCACAGTACTCTGGCGCAGGATGAAAGCATCGTGGCAGCTGCCCGGATAGTGGGCATTGACAGCGAGAATCACCTGTCTGTGGTCACAGACCAACTGCACATTCAAGGAATGGAACCCCTTTCTGTTCCGGAACTCCTCTGCATTCTCTCGCGGAGCACGCAAAGCCACATGCGTGCAGTCAATGGCGCCCTGCACCATGGGGAAGCCCGCTACCCTCGCAAAGCCCATAGCACGGTCATGCTGCTTGTCTGGGGTCATAGGGAAGGAGATGAAGTCTCGTCTCCTTGTGAAGAGGGCATTGGTGACCTGCCGGATGCAGCGATGCACCGCAAACTGGGAGATATTGGCGAGGTCCCCAACAGCAGCTTGGAATGAGCCAGTGGCGTAGAAGTTCAAAGCCACTGTGACCTTCACTGCCACCGACAGAGACGTCCTGGACCTCAGCTGAGGCTGCAGATCTGGCTGCAGCAGGTGGCAGAGCTCAGTGACCACCTCCTTGCTGAATCGCAGCCTTCGCAAACACAGCTCCTCGGACATGTGGATGTAGGAGAGCTGTTCACGATATACCCTGGGAGGGTAAGCTCTCCTGTACATGCGCCTGATGGGCCTCCTCCGTCTGGCCATCATTGCCACTCTCTGTCTGCGTCTCACTCTCCTCCGATTGAGCTGGAGCAGGACGACGCCCCCAATCATTGCAGCCCCCATATTCTCTTTGCCAGAAAAGTAATGAGGTACAGCAATGAAAGTAGCAGCAAAGTTAGGATGAACTAGGCAAAACTACCTCACAAAGCGTTGAGTCAATGTAGAAGTCTCTCTCTCTCTCTCTCCGAATCTCTCTCTCTCTCTCAGAACGAGTGGTGCATAAATGTCGACCACAGAAAAAGACAGGAAGAGGCCCCCTTTAAATAGCGCCCCCCCCAGCCCCACACCGATTGATAACGTTCCAGTCTTCCGGTCGTTGGAAGCGCCAGGCGGTAAGGCAGGGGGCGCCACTCAATTTCCGCTCCGGGGCGCCCCAAGGGCGTTGCACCACGGAATGACGTCACAATCTGCGCGCGCAGGTGGTCGCAGCGGTAAGTTTTAGCGCCGCCGCACAATCTCAAGTTAAGTTCTCGAGCGGCGCAAACAGCGCTGCGCCCGGGCGTTAGCGCCTTAACGCCCCATTAGCGCCCATTTAAGGCGCTAACGGGAGGCGCAACCAACTGAATTTTTACCCCAAGGTGCCTTAAAGGGGAAGGTGCTGGAAATTTGTCCACAGACGGAAGAGTGGATTATGCCCGTTTTAGGTGGCGATCCGCCACACTGTCAAAAATGAGCTGTAGCTTCATTTAAAAATTGCAATGCGTTTAAACTAAGCTTTGCAACATTTCACAACTATTTAGAATGGGAATGTTCTTGTTGCACATCAAGGGAAGCAGCACGGATGATGGAACACAGTGTCCGAGGCTTTTTAGTCATTTTTTGAGTTTTATGGTACTTTTTTTAGAACTACATTTTGCTAATTGTATTGACATTTTTATGAACTTTAAAAAGAAAATTCTTCGAACAGTGCATAATGTTTATATGGAACCTAAAATAGTTAATTATCTGGTAATTCACTGGAAAGGTGACTGTAATTGAAGCATTTATAAGACATCAATAGAACAGGAAGAGTTGAAAAAAATACGGGAGACAAAAAAGCAGCTCTTGTCGTGCAAACTTTCATGGGAATTTGGGTAGTGACAAGGCTAAGTGAAGATTCCTGTGGCAGTTGGCAAGTCAAGTTAAAATTAATGATGGAACTTGTCCCTGAAGTGTCTCAGGCACAGTATTCTAATAGGAACATAGGAACAGGAGTAGGCCATTTATCCCCTCGAGCCTGTTCCGCCATTCAATGAGATCATGGCTGATCTGTGACCTAACTCCATATACCCGCTTTTGCCCCATATCCCTTAATACCTTTGGTTAACAAAAATCTATCAATCTCAGATTTAAAATTAACAATTGATCTAGCATCAATTACCGTTTGCGGAAGAGAGTTCCAAACTTCTACCACCCTTTGTGTGCAGAAGTGGTTCCTAATTTCACTCCTGAAAGGTCTGGCTCTAATTTTTAGACTATGCCCCCTAGTCCTAGAATCCCCAACCAGCGGAAATAGTTTCTTTCTATCTACCCTATCTGTTCCGCTTAATATCTTGAAAACTTTGATCAAATCACCCCTTAGCCTTTTAAATTCCAGGGAATATAACCCTAATTATGGTTCATGATGAAAGGGAATAAGCCAAGGAGATAAGCAAGCACAAGAGCCTGATGGCGCACACCACCTCCCCATTATATCACCAACCATAGCTACAGGTCTTGGCATACCTAAGTGGCAATGACTGTGGGAAATTGGCTCCCCAAGGCCTGGAGACAGTATAATATCTGTGCCTTCTGCTTCTAGGACACCAACAGCCAACGTACATCATAGGGATGGTACTGGCAGTGGCTGTTACGGTCATTTCTCCCTCAACTTATTTGCCTCCTCCCAGGCAAGCAAAGGGATCATCTTGCATTATCAGCCAATATGCTGCTCACAGAAGATTAAAGAGGTGACTGGTACATCGCCCAGGATGGCCAGCACTTTCATCTTCATTCCCATTGCATAGCACCAGCAACACCCCAAGGCAGCTCAAAGTAAACAAGGACCACAGTGATAATATAAACAGCAGCTGCATTTCCTGAAATAGAGAGGTTATTGATGATAGCTAAGTTGCCATCTTGCAGCCCATCCCATGTGGCAATAAATTACCTTGCATCATGTAGGTTGGTTGCATTACAATGATTTTACGTGTGAAACCCTTTGAAGATATGATTGTTCCAAGGGTATCTGTTGTAAGATGCAGCTTGAATCTGTGCCTTGCTGGAGTATAGGCAAACATAAGCAATGAAAGAGCTGGATGGTTATGAGAGAGAGTGCCACTAGCCTGCAGTGAATGCAAACCAGATTGACAGGCAACACATTGGGCACACATACTGGCCGATGGTACTGGTGAGAGCTCCCCTAAGATATGTCATGTTCTTCTGTTTCTGTTCCCAGTTTGCGTGGGTATTGTGCACAGCACTGACTCTGACCATCACCGCCTCAGGAGCACGTTGTGCTGCTGTCCTTAGGCGAGAATGCCCAAGAGTGCCAAACAGTGCAAATTCCTTCATGCAGGAGCACCTCTGCTTTGCTACCCCTCAAATAGGGAATTTGCATGCTTCAATGCTTTGTTACTTGCCAAAACCTGCTGCCACATTTATTTCCAAGTCTCTTGGGTTTTGTCCCATAAAACCTTTAGAAAGGCAAAAAACAGTTTTTCTCCCCCCTCGAAGCTTTCCATCCTTAAAGCTAAGTGGCTGCACTCCTTTAAATTGTAACTGTAACCCTTCAACAACAACAACTTGTATTAATATAGCACCTTTAACATAGTGAAACATCCCAAGGAGCTTCACATGAGCGTTATCAAACAAAATTTGACACCGAGCCACATAAGGAGATATCAGGGCAGATGACCAACAGCTTGGGTCAAAGAGGTAGGTTTTAAGTAGCATTTTAAAGGATGAAAGAGAGGGAGAGAAGCGGAGAGGTTTAAGGAGGGAATTCCAGAGCTTAGAGCCTAGGCAACTGAAGGCACAGCTACCAATGGTGGAGCGATTACAATCAGGGATGCTCAGGAGGCCAGAATTGAAGGAGCGCAGAGATCTTGGAGAGTTGTGTTGCTGAAGGAGATTACAGAGATAGGGAGGGGAGAGGCCATGGAGGGATTTTAAAACAAGGATGAGAATTTGAAAATTGAGGCATTGCTTAACCAGGAACCAATGTTGGTCAGCGAGCACAGGGGTGATGGGTGAACGGGACTTGGTGCAAGTTAGGACATGGGCAGCAGAGTTTTGGATGACCTCAAGTTTACAGAGGGTGGAAGATGGGAGGCTGGCCAGGAGTGCATTGGAATAGTCAAGTCTGGAGGTAACAAAGGTATGGATTAGGATTTCTGAGGCAAAGGTGGAGTCGGGCGATGCTAAGGAGGTGGAAATAGGCAGTCTTAGTGATGGCGTGGATATGTGGTCGGAAGCTAACCTCGGGATCAAATACGACACCAAGGTTGCGAACAGTATGGTTCAGCCTCAGACAGTTGCCAGGGACTGCTCACACATTCAGTTTCCTCCTCCTGGCTTATGGTGATCTCCAAGCACTGGATCCAATATGGACAAGAAGCGCAGCATAAGTAAATATGGGATGTTTTAAGAGATTGTCCCAGTGTAATATTGTCACTTATTGGAAAATTTGTCCTTGTGAGAACACACTGTAGCCTGATAGATCAAAGAAGATTGAGCTCACCTTTGTGAAAGACCACCATTACACTGCTCTCATACGCAATGGGCTGGATTTTGCCAGTGGAGGCGGGTCCGCAGCAGAAGAGGTAGTTGGCAGGTTCCAGTCCCGCTCCCGGCTGCAGCCGCTCTGTGAAAAGGATTTTCCGTTAATATGGCTTGTTAAGCCCACCCTGCGGGGTTCCTGGCCAATTAAAAGGAAGCAGGTCTGATGATGTCATTTGATGACGCGTCATCATCCAGTTTGTTAAAGGGACAGTTGTGCTGTCAGTGTTCTACAGCATTGAGGTGCTGCAAACACTGACAACCACTACACAAAGGTGGATGGCTGCACCCAGGCTCTCCCATGACTCCCCCCATATGCATATAGAGGGAGTCACAGCAAGCAGGGAGGGTCGCTTCCCTTCCAAGGGTGGAAGAGTCCTCCCAGGACACCAACACAGCCTGGTTGCACATTGCACAGGAGGGCAAAAGCAGGGATGTCGTCAGGAGGTCCAGGCTGCAGTGGCGCAAACCTTTCAATGATTTTACTAGATCACAAAGCGTTACTGCAAAGCCACACTCAACCTCATCGTCCTGTGCCAATCATCACATCCACATCACTCTGCCTTCCCGACCCTAATCCTGCACAGCCTTTTTTTAAATTCATTTATGGGATGTGGGCGTCGCTGGCAAGGCCAGCATTTATTGCCCAGCCCTAATTGCCCTTGAGAAGGTGGTGGAGAGCTGCCTTCTTGAACCGCTGCAGTCCATGTGGTGATGGTACTCCCACAGTGCTATTAGGTAGGGAGTTCCAGGATTTTGACCCAGTGACGATGAAGGATCGGCGATATATTTCCAAGTCAGGATGGTGTGTGACTTGGAGAGGAAGTTGGAGGTGGTGGTGTTCCCATGCGCCTGCTGCCCTTGTCCTTCTAGGTGGTAGAGGTCGCGGGTTTGGGAGGTGCTGCCGAAGAAGCCTTGGTGAGTTGCTGCAATGCATCTTGTAGATGGTATACACTGCAGCCACGGTACGCCAGTGGTGGAGGGAGTGAATGTTTAAGGTGGTGGATGGGATGCCAATCAAGCGGGCTGCATTGTCCTGGATGGTGTCTAGCTTCTTGAGTGTTGTTGGAGCCGCACTCATCTAGGCAAGTGGAGAGTATTCCATCACACTCCTTACTTGTGCCTTGTAGATGGTGGAAAGGCTTTGGGGAGTCAGGAGGTGAGACACTCGCCACAGAATACCTAGCCTCTGACCTGCTCTTGTTGCCACAGTATTTATGTGGCTGGTCCAGTTAAATTTCTGGTCAATGGTGACCCCCAGGATGTTGATGGTGGGGGATTCGGCGTTCGTAAAGCTGTTGAATGTCCAGGGGCGGTGGTTTGACTCTCATTTGTTGGAGATAGTCATTGCCTGGCACTTGTGTGGTGCAAATGTTACCTGCCATTTATCAGCCCAAGCCTGAATGTTGTCCAGGTCTTGTTGCATGCGGGCATGGACTGCTTCATTATTTGAGGAGTTGTGAATGGCACTGAACACTGTGCAGTCATCAGCGAACATTCCCATTTCTGACCTTATGTTGGAGGGAAGGTCATTGATGAAGCAGCTGAAGATGGTTGGGCCTAGGACACTGCCCTGAGGAACTCCTGCAGCGATGTCCTGGGGCTGTGATGATTGACCTTCAACCACTACAACCATCTTCCTTTGTGCTAGGTATGACCCCAGCCAGTGGAGAGTTTCCCCTCCCCCCCCCCCCGATTCCCATTGACTTCAGTTTTACTGAGGCTCCTTGATGCCACACTCGATCAAATGCTGCCTTGATGTTAAGGGCAGTCATTCTCACTTCACTTCTGGAATTTAGCTCCTTTGTCCATGTTTGGACCAGGGCTGTAATGAGCTGTAATGACTAATCTACTGGAACTTTTTGAGGATGTAACTGGGAAAATAGATAAGGGAGAACCAGTAGATGTGGTGTATTTGGACTTTCAAAAGGCTTTCGATAAGGTCCCACATAAGAGATTAGCGTGTAAAGTTAAGGCACATGGGATTGGGGGCAAGGTATTGACTTGGATAGAGAACTGGTTGGCGGACAGAAAGCAGAGAGTAGGAATTAATGGGTCTTTTTCCGAGTGGCAAGCAGTGACTAGTGGGGTACCGCAGGGATCGGTCCTTGGACCCCAGCTATTCACAATATACATTAATGATCTAGATAAGGGAACTAAATGTAATATCTCCAAGTTTGCAGATGACACAAAGCTGGGTGGGCGTGTGTGTTACGAGGAGGATACTGAGAAACTCCAGGATGATTTGGACAGGTTGGGTGAGTGGGCAGAAGCGTGGCAGATGCAATATAACGTGGATAAATGTGAGGTTATCCACTTTGGTGTCAAAAACAGAAAGGCAGACTATTATCTGAATGGCAATAGATTGGGAGAAGGGGAAGTGCAACGAGACCTGGGTGTCCTTGTGCACCAGTCGCTGAAGGTAAGCATGCAGGTGCAGCAGGCGGTGAAGACGGCAAATGGCATGTTGGCCTTCATAGCGAAAGGGTTTGAGTATAGGAACAGGGATGTCCTGCTGCAGTTGTACAGGGCCTTGGTGAGACCACACCTTGAGTACTGTGTGCAGTTTTGGTCGCCTTATCTGAGGAAGGATGTTCTTGCCATGGAAGGAGTTCAGCGAAGATTCACAAGGCTGATACCTGGGATGGCAGGAATGACATATGAGGAGAGATTGGGTCGATTGGGCTTATAATCGCTGGAGTATAGAAGAATGAGAGGGGATCTCATCGAAACATATAAAATTCTGACAGGTTTGGACAAACTAGATGCAGGAAGAATGTTTCCGATGGTCGGAGAGTCCAGAACCAGGGGTCATAATCTAAGGATAAGGGGTAAGCCATTTAGGACAGAAATGAGGAAGAATTTCTTCACCCAGAGAGTGGTGAACCTGTGGAATTCTCTACCACAGAAGGTAGTTGAGGCCAAGTCATTAAATATATTCAAGAATGAGTTAGATATATTTCTTAAAGCTAAAGGTATCAAGGGATATGGGGAGAAGGCAGGTACAGGGTACTGAGTTTGGATGATCAGCCATGATCGAATGGCGGAGCAGGCTCGAGGGGCCGAATGGCCTACTCCTGCTCCTATGTTTCTATGTTTCTATGTCTGGAGCCGAGTGGTCTTGGCGGAACCCAAACTGGGCATCAGTGAGCAGGTTATTGGTGAGTAAGTGCCGCTTGATAGCACTGTTGATGACACCTTCCATCACTTTGCTGATGATTGAGAGTAGACTCATGGGGCGGTAATTGGCTGGATTGGATTTGTCCTGCTTTTTGTGGACAGGACACCAACTTTCCTTGCACCTCCACCCATCCCTCTCTCTCTAGATTATCACTTCCTCATCTCACTAGCCACCCCTCACACTCACCCTCATCCTAGTGCTTCATACCAACTAACAATATAAAAGAGTAGGCACTTGTGTGTTTTATGCAGTGTTCATGTAAATTTTCTGTTAATGTGTTGTCAAACATTGAAATCTTTCTTTTCAACACTTATCCTTATTGTACAGATCTGTGCTTATGTTTAGAAGTGTCTTAGTGAGTTGCAGTGAATGGTGAGACATAACGGTATCCCGCAATGGTGATGAGTGTGAAAGGAATGGCTTGGTCATCATAGGAATGCTTTATGGTGACGGTGTGGGGTGGTGTTAACCGGTTGCATCATGTGGCAGCCAGGGTGTATAGCGTCAAGTGAAGTAAATCTGGCCATGGTGATGCCATCACTGGCCTCCCGGGCAGCAATGTGGCCAGGTGCTGATGCCCTGTGTCCTGTGCAGCATCAGGTGATTGCAGAGAAGTTTGGTATTATTGTTGGTGATGTTGGTGAGCCTGTTGATGTTGGTGTTGGGGCTGATCGTGGAGGGATTCAGAGAACCAAGCTGAGATTTTTTCAAGGGCACCGATGTTGCTGGAATAGATGGCAGCTGAAGTTGAGATGACAGAAGCGATCTGTCAATGGTGAGAGAGTTTGCTCCCAGGAGGTGACAGTGAATAGAGAGTTTACTCCAAACACTTCCAAACTGCATGCAGCTCAAAAGTTTCTTTCAAGTCCTGAAGGCTCAAGCTTCTGACATTGGAAAGTGATCAGCTGTGAAATTGTAGCTTTCATACCACTTTTGCAGCTGTCACTTATTCACAGCAATGGGGAGACAGAGAACCCAACCTATTTGCCTGTCATGATCTCCAAACGACGGGAACCCCGTTAAAAATGTGGTAAAATAGAACAAGGCTGGCAAAATAGTAGTAAACAAGCACTTAATAAGCAGTTAAGTATCTTAAATGCCTCCCCCGTTGCTTGGTGTCGGGTCTGTTCTGAAATCGCAGACCCGACACTTTGGAAACTTACATGGAGGCGGGGTTAGAGCGGGATACCATCCTGCTGCCAATCATTTAGATTTTGACAGTGGACCCGCCTCCGAACCTGCCCTCTGAGCGCTGGCAAAATCGCGGCCAATGAGAGATAATCACTGGAAGCATCTTATCCTATTTATGCCTTAAATTTCCTGTATCTTGACCTATAAAATAAAATGTGGAAGAAGCAAGGGCTACAGTAATATTAAACAGCAGCTAAAGACTGGGGAATAAGGACACAAACTATACTCAACTAACCTCTTCAAATTTAAATGTTCAGTTCTTTTTTGCACATTGTAGACACAAGAGTTTAGACCCTAGAAGTGTCAGTCATTCTCAGAGGAAAAAGTAGGAAATTAGTACTTTTTTAAAGTCTGAAATTTTATCTGATATATTTCAAAGCCCAATCATTGTGCCAAGGGTTCTCGAAATACAGATCCATAGGTTTCATGGCTCTTGTCATTTCTAGACTTGACTTCTCCAAAACCTTTCTCCCCACTCTACACAAGCTCCAACTTGTTCAAATCTCTGCTGCCCACATCCTTTCCCACACTAAGGCCGCAATTTTGCCGGCGCTCAGAGGGCGGGTTTGGAGGCGGGTCAGAGGTTGAAGTCATTATGATTGACGGCGGGTTCCGAACCCGCCATCATCCCGTCTCCACACAACCTTCCCGAGTGTCGGGTCCCCGATTTGCGAATGGACCCGACACCAAGCGGCGGGAGAGGGATTAAAGGTAATTAACTGCCTATTAACAGGTACTTGTGAGCAATTTTCAGGTTTTGATTTTGATTTTCCAGCTGCTGGCTCGGGTTTCACGACATCCGGACAACACGCCAGGTAAGTGTGGCGTGAACACCAGCCAGCTGCAGACTTCAGAGCTGCAAGTGCTGTGTAAAAGCTGCAGTCTTCAATCTAGTCATTGAGAAATCTCTAAGCTTGGTGATTGAGTCATTTGGGGGGCAGATTCTGTTTTAATTCTGCAAGTCTATGTTGGGCTCTATAGATGCACTGTAACCAGCATTGCTGGATTTTAAAGGCACACTTACCCTGAACTGTGCCACCTTAAGTTGTCACCACAATGATGCCAAACCTTGGTTCGACATAAATTTATTACAAACATCGCTATGAACAGAAACTTTTCAAATAATTATATCATACCACCCAAGTGAGAAGCCTTGTGATAACTAACGTGACATCTTTCTCTTACGCGTGCTTCTACGTCGTGAGACCCCTGTGGCTTCAGCAGATGTAGAGACAGGGTGCTCACTTCCTTGCTGCTCCTGCTTAGACGCCTTTGGCGGCCGTCCTCTGGTTTTGGGAGTTTTCGAGGGTCCCGCCAAAGTCTGCTCCTCCTGCGGCTGTGCAGGGGCAAACTTGGCCATTCCTGTTTCCTCAGGCAGATGGGGCTCTGACCGAGGGCTCGGCAGTGGCAAGGTAGTGTGAGCGCTTGGAGAGGAGCCCCAACTTCCTTGTGCTCGTACATCACCGTCCCTCTCATGGGTCACCCGCACTTCACTGCTAACAAGTTGCTGGAGAGCATCTTGCTGCACATCGGTGGGTTCATGTGGACCCGTCACTGTACTGACGTTCCTCATGACAAGGACGTCCATGAACCTTTGGTTTCTCTCCTCAATAGATGCCTATCTATCCTCCATGGATGACCATTTATTTAGAAGTGTTACCATGTTCCCCTGAGTCTGGTGATTTATGTGCTCCATGGAGGTTGCCATCCTTTCCATTGCAGCACCTATATTGCCCATAGCGTTCACCACGGCATTGCTCATGTTTAGCATGGACTCCTCCATTCTCTGGACACTCGCAATTACCATGGAAAAAAACCCAGTCAGAGCCTCCTGCACTTGTTCCTGAAGCTCCAGCACCACTCTCTTTCTGGATGGCCCCAGAGGCTCAGCGTCCACATGCAGCTGAGCAGAGCTAGGAGCGTCCCGCATCCTCCGACGAGGGCTCTCCACTGCTGTCGCTGCCTCCAACATCTGCTCCTGCTCACCTGTGAGCTGTGATACACCAGGTCACAACACTACTCTATTAAGCACAAAACCCACCGAGGTGTGCGTCTCTGCGCTGGTGCTGGGTACGCTGAGTGCTGGTGACGCTGCTCCCTCAGGGGCTGGTGACTCCTCTGAGGAGTGCTCCTGTACAGTGGGGAGCGGGGCTCTCGATGGTCCTGTGAGGGAGTAAATGCAAGTGAAATGTAGGTTGCAGATACCTGCCATTGTGCAGATGCTCAATACTCATTCTCTATGAACATCATATCCCATACTAGTCACTCATGATTGCTAAATCAGAGGGTTGGAAATAAATTCTCTCACCAGCTTGCTGTTCTATGCCCATCTCTCCATTCCCCACTGCCAACTCCTCTGCACCTCCAGCGATCTCCAGGGCTGCCTCCTCAGTGCTCGTAAGGTGAGCCAGGGATGGTGGTCCTCCTCCTGTCCTCCCCCTCTCCCTTTAATTGTGGGCTCTCTTCTCCTGTAGTGAGGGACACAAGTGGAGTTTGAGAGAGACTGATGGAGTGAGTATTAAGAATGCACGACATAGATGTTTAGAGGCAGACTGTGAAGGAGTGAGGTGCACTAACCATCTTCCCTCCCTGTGCATTTTAAGTTGTAGGCATTGCATAAGGGTGCGAGTGTTGCATATCAAGATGGGGACGTGGTTCTGTACAGAGAAAGAGAGGGATGGGTGAGGGTGCAAGGGATGTTACAGTGAGTTGGGATGTGCAGGGGAAGGTTCCCAATGCAGATTGATGGGGATGATAAGAGATGGAAGGCAGATTGAAGGTAAGTGTGATGTTATACTCACTTTAGCTGATCTCAGCAGATCATTAAACCTTTTTTGACACTGAACCCATGTGCGTCTACACACAGACCTTGAACTCACCTCCTTAGCAATTTGCGGCCAAGCTGCCTTGGTTTGCTGAGGAGACCTCCTCCTTCTGTTTCCAGGGAAGAGGACCTCCTGATGACCTCTAACTCCCTCCACAAGAGCATGGAGGGAGCCCTCATTGAACCTTGGCTGCAGCCTTAGTTTTTGGCGCTGCCATTCCTGCAGCAGCAAGCACTTCTGAGAGAAAAAAAGTTACTGCTTCTGCAAAGGGGACATGGCCCCTTTAAATCTTCACTGAAACAATGCGTCATCGGATGAGAGCATCTGACATGCTCCAAGCAATTGTCCGGAGGGACCCGCACGTCGGCCATAACGAGGCCAATGAAGGTAAAATTTCACCTGCGGGGCGACGGCAACCGGGAGCGGGTCCGGAAGACGCCGACTAGCAGGCCCACTATCAACCCGCCTCCGGCAAGAAAATCCAGCTCTTAGCCCGCTCATCCAGCACACTCATCCTTGTTGGCCTCTATTTGCTCACCATCCTCCAACACATAGAATTTATTTACAAATCCCTCCATGGTCTCAACCCACCCTTTCTGTGTAACCACCTCTAGCCCTACAAACAATGTCATTATCTTCAGACCTCTCACTATGACTTCTAGTGTATCCCCCACTGCTCCTTCTACACATCTTCAGTTGCTTCAGCCCTGTTATCTGGAATGCACTCCCAAAACTGCTTTGCCTTGCTCCTTTTCTCCTTTAAAAGCCTCCTCAAAAACCCATGCTTTCAATCATATCTCCTAGCTCCTACTACTGCTCAGTGGCCCTTCTTTCTTTTTGTGAGGAGCGTTGAAACATTTACAATATTAAAGGAGTTATGAAATGTAAATTGTTGTGGCATTCCATTTCTTATTCGTGTTCTGAGCTCCACTCTCTAACATGGTAAAAGAAGATATCCTCAATATTTTGGAAGATAGCAAACATTAGCTTAATTTGAGATAATCCAATTAAATATTGGGAAAACCGAAGCCATTGTCTTCGTTCCCTGCCACAAATTCCATTCCCTAGCCACCTACTCCATCCCTTTCCCTGTCTACTGTCTGAGGCTGAACCAGACTGTTCTATTTGAACCTGAGCTGATTTTCTCCATTGCCAAGACCGCATACTTCCACCACTGTAACGTCGCCTGTCTCTGCCCCTGTCTCAGCTCATCTGCTGCTGATACCCTAATCCACGCCTTTGTTAACTCTACATTCAACTATTCCAATGTTCTTCTGGCCGGCCTCCCATCTTGCACCCTCCGTACACTTGAGCTCATCCAAAACTCTGCTCCCCGTATCCTAACTCGCACCAAGTCCCGTTCACCCATCATCTCTGTGCTCTCTGACATAAATTGGCTCCTGGTTAAGCAATGCCTTGATTTTAAAATTCTCATCCTTGTTTTCAAACCCTCCATGGCCTCGCTCCTCCCTTTCTCTGTAACCTCCTCCAGCTCTACAACCCTCTGAGAGAGTCGCTAACTCAGGTAAGAAACATGTGTAGTACTGGACCATTCCAAGGAATGACTTAACTCAGACATGTTCTGTGGCTTTGGAGCATTGATGACAGCACCAAACTTTTCCTTCACTGGTTGCAAGCCATTAGCATCAACTTTCAAGCCAGATTACACAACCTCGCACTGCACAAAAGCACATTTGTTCATTTTCAATTTGACATATTAGGGAATTCAACCTATGAAGCACTAAATCTAACACTTCTAGATTTTCTTCCTCGCTGCTTGTTGCGATCAGCCCATCATCTTGATTGCATAAGCAATTTGGAACTTCTTGCAAAATCCTATCCATCGTAGCCTGGAAGATTTTGGGGGAGGACTTTACACCATACAACAGCTTGGTGTATGAGTGCAGTCCCTTGTGCGTGTTGACGGTGAGATACTGTTAACTCTCTGTCAACATTCAGCTGAGCGTAAGTGTGCAACAGGTCAAGGTTGGAGAAAACCTTTGACCCAGAGAGTGCTGCATACAAATCTTACGATGTAGGTAATGAGTGCTGCTCATTGTCAACTGCTTGGTTGATAGTAACTTTGTAGTCACCGCACAAGCGTACAGTTTTATTTGCTTTGGGCACTACCATAATCGGGGTAGCCCATTCACTTCTGTCAGTTTTTACTAGCACTCCGTTTTCTCTGAGCTTCACTAGCTCTTCCTCCACCTGACATTTCAACACATAGGGGACCAGCCTTGCCTTACAATAGACAGGCTTCGGGTTGGACTTGATGCGGATATGTGCGTCATACCCAGTGATGCCCTCATAACTGTCTGTGAACATGCTTTCATACTTGTTCAGCTTTGTGTCGAGTCGCTTCTTTGAAGCATCTACACTGAAGATGTTTTTCCAGTCTAGTTTTAACTTTCTCAATTAGTCTTTGCCCTTGAGGGTTGGCCTGTTGTTGTAGCTCGCTACAATAATAGGTAGCTTTACTGACTGGCCATTGTGCTGAACTGTACATTCCATTTTTCACATGTCTCTAGGATTTCTCTAGAATAGGTTTTTAACTCTATGGTACTCTTTGTAAGTGGTATTTGATTAAACTTACTCTCATATGTGTCCTTATTCATGTTAGAGCAGTCTGCTGCCGTGTCGTTACACATATCAATATATTGGTTGTTGATCAAAAGTTTTATACAGAAGTCTTTCTCACGACTGCTAGCATTGCCGCTAGTGGCATAGATACTGTAGATGCCTAGTTCTTCAACATCAGGTGTGTTCACTTCAATATTGTGAATTCCTCCCTTTTGGTGTCACTGCTTTGCATTGACACTAGAATGGTTCTTATTTCCTGCTTTTGATCTAGCTCTGCAAGCTGTTGAAATATGGCCTTGCTTTTGGCAGTGAAAACACTTCGCATTTCTGTATTGGCAGGACTGTGGTGAGTGATTTCCATTTCAGCGATAACAATTCACTGAACTGATCTCACCCATATGCTTTTGACCCAGTCTCACAGCTTTAGGTTCGGCGGTGGCTTTGTGACTGTAGACCTCAGCTGCACTAGTCACTTGCATTGGACGGAGCTCCCTAGCATTCTTAGATGCCATCTCCATAGATAGGACAATTTGACAATTTTGCATGCTATGTCAAAGTTAGGTTCGGAGTGTTCAGTAACTTAGACTGTGTGTGCTCGTCCACACACAAACTTATTTCGCAACGCACAATCCAAAAATGTGCCGAAGTTACAGTGCAAAGACAGGTTCTTAAGAGTTACGTTGCACTCACTGATGGTTTCATTTTTTTGGGGGTTTCTGGTACCAAACTTATAGCTCTCTGCTATTTCTAACGGCTTTGGGTCGAAATGGTCTTCGAGTTTCTCGACAATGTCTTCAAACAACGCATCCTTCGCTTTCCCTGCCGCGAGTAGGTTTGTCAACATTCCGTAAACATCTGGCCCGATCTCCGTTAGAAAAATTGCTTTTTTCTGTTTACGAATTACTTTATTTTGAGCTTGAACATTCTCATCTGCACCTTCGGTCTCAATAATGTTATTGGCCCGAAAAAAACATCTCCATCCGCTCAATGTAAGAACTGAATGGTTCGCGAGCTCGATCATACATGCCGAGGCTTCCGATGAATCCCGTAGGCGCGGCAATGATTGTCCCAATCCCGTCGAACAGTGACTCAGCACGCTACCTGTGTACCTGTGAGAATCAATGCTGCTGTTGCTTAAACTTGTCCACTAGAAGTTTGAGCACTGTGTCCTTCTGTGATCCCTAAAAATGGCTTTGGGATCCCATTCTCATTGCCAAAATGTAATATATGTGGGTAGAACAAATGAAGGACAGAGACACAATGAGTTGCTAGTTCATGTGCTTGCTTTACTAGGCCAGAGCGAACTGAGCATGCTCCTACCAAATCATGTGAAGTGCCTTGTAATGTTTCACAACATTAAACTTGCGATATAAATGCAAGTTGTTTTTGTTGATATCACAGGATGTGTGTTGAAATTTAATGTTGATTTTGTACATGCTGACTGTTTTAGTGGCTATTGATTTATATGTAATTAAAGTAGTTATATCTATAAATGCCTTTCAGGTCCTGTGGGGTTGGCCTTTATTAAGAAAATTTTAATAAGATTCTTTACCCAAGTGACAGAATGCTTTAACTATTCTATCCAGTACTTGATTGGATAGGACTTTTATAAAACATAAGGCTTCAAACCTCCTAGGTAATTTTGTAGTTTAAAATATATAAGATTTAATTTTGAATATGTAGCTTTACAAATTAAATGAGATCAAATGCTAATTGCACTAAACTTAGTGATAATCATGGTAAATTGCTGAAAAGCTAATTGAAATTCTGGGCATGTTTTCATGTTATATTTGCAATAATTGTTACCTTGGCTAAAGGCTACACTTTATTTACAGCATTGGCTGAATTTTTCAGCTTCCGCAGTGAGACTAAGAGGCAACTCTTATTAACTTAGCTTGTGTCAGCCACAAACTGGCAATACAACACTGAGGGAAGGAGTTGCTGGTTTATGCCCCAGCTTGTCAATACTGCAGGTTGGGGAAGGGATGTTTTATGCTGATCTCCAGACTTTCTGTTGCCATCAGAGTGGGATTGAATAAACATTTGGATTTTAGGTACCCAAAGTAGTTTGTTAAAAATGTATATCTCTCTTCAACCAAATTGTGGGATTGGAAGGAAATTCGGTACGTGGCAAGGGTGGGGGGTGAACGTGGAAGTGAGATTCGTAGTACTTACATGTACATTACCAATGCCAAGTCCCCCACCATCAACATCCTGGGGGTCACCATTGACCTGAAGCTCAACTGGACCAACCACATAAATGCTGTGGCTACGGGAGCAGGTCAGAGGCTGGGTATTCTGCATCAAGTGGCTCACCTCCGAACTTCTCAAAGTCTTTTCACCACCTACAAGGCACAAGTCAGGAGTGTAAGGTCCTGTGGGGTTGGCCTTTATTAAGAAAATTTTAATAAGATTCTTTACCCAAGTGACAGAATGCTTTAACTATTCTATCCAGTACTTGATTGGATAGGACTTTTCCTTCGAGTGGACAAGTTTAAGCAACAGCGGCGTTGATTCTCACAGGTACACAAGTAGCATGCTGAGTCACTGTTCGACGGGAACAGGACAATCATGGCTGCGCCTAAAAGATTCACCGGAAGCCGTGGCTGCAGTGTGTACTCTGTAAAGGATGCACTGTAGCAGCACCTCCCAAACCCATGACCTCCACCACCCAGGAAGACAAGGTCATCGGAACACCATCACCTACAAGTTCCGCTCCAAGTTACACACCAACCTGACTTGGACATATATCGTCATTCCTTTATCGTCGCTGACTCAAAATCCTGGAGCTCCCTCCCTAACAGCACTGTGGGAGTCCCATGGACTGCAGCAGTTCAAGAAGAAGGTCCACCACCCGCTTCTCATGGGCAACTAGGGATGGGCAGTTAATGCCAGCCTGACCAGAGATGCCCACATCCCAAGAAAAAAAATGTTTAAAATTAAAAAGCAGAATATGTTCACTATGAGATGGTTTGTCATAGTTTATTTACCAATTATAATGGTAAATTAATTTTGTACAGCATGGAGGTATGCAGAGTAAGTGGTACAAAAAATTGAAAGAACATTTTAGCTCAGCACCCATATACTGAATTGTGACATTACATTAATGCAGAAAATCCATCTATCTGAATTAGTTGCTTGTAAATCTCCAAGTGTCTGGGTAGAAAGTTACATTTCTTTATTTAGCTCTTGGAGCAAGTGTTTGGAATTTTCATTAAAAAAAAATCACTTTAAAGTGATGAATGATAGTCAGTGAAGTGGTAAGAAACCAGGAGGAGAACTATAGTTGTAGGAATGGTTTTTTTTGTTTTGACGGAGCACGATCAAGGAGGCAAGGATTTGATAATGGCCAACATTTGTTTCTGTAATGGGTCTTTGGCCTCCTATTTTGACTCCGTTAACCTGTGGATTGTGTGACAAATGGTTTGAATTACTGCCCTGATGCCAGCAGCCCTGGAGTGAATAGTCTCCAATGCATTGAATTAAGGGTGATATACCAGCAGCACTCAAACATTTGTTGGCAAGGGTGGGTCTGGTGGACCGTTAATTTCTTCCAGCACAGACTGTAATATTTTTCTCCAGGCCTCTCAAATACTAATAGCAAATGGATTTGACATCACACACATGCATTAACTGAAAGGGGTCTCCATTGCGGAGAGTGAAACATTACTCATTACATCAGGGGTTGATTTAATTGTTTACCTGGAAATAACTCATCCTAAAAATTTCTTAAGTAAATATTTATTGCAATAATATCTTTCAACATGTGGAAAAATTAATTGCATCTTTACATGCCATCTGTTTCCAGCATCTCCCATCACCCCTCTCAAATTTTATTCGTTATTTTCTCACTCTTTTAAGGCTCCCCAGGGTCTTGCGTCATTTTTCACTGAGAGGGTTAAGAAATCAACTTGCTCCCAGGCCTCTGCTTTTATTGCACTCCATTGAGCTGCTAACATCAATAACACACTTAGATATCTCGATAACCACAGTGTGCAAAACAACTGAAGGCCATACCTCGGGGGGAAGAGTATCTATCAGAAAAGACAAAAGCACTGAAGTTCTTGATGAGCTTGAAATCAAACTAAATGGCTGCAAGTGCAACATGCAAAAGGCCTCAGTTCATATTCAGTGCTGTCGAGTTGCACGCTCCAGCTAAGCAGCTAATCATTGGCATTAACTCCGGGTTTTTTTTTTAACTGAAGAGCCCCTGCAATATTGACTAATAACGTGGAAATGCTTTGGTAGATGGGGAACTGAGGCAGCCAAAAGGACAGGTGAGCCCATTTCAGAGTGCAGAGAAGATCCTGTCATCAGCTCACCAGTCTGAAACAAACTTCGAATTGATCCATTCGCCAGCTGCAAAGAACCGTCGGAAGGTTGTGGAATCTGTTGCCAGCATTAGGTTTAGCTCCGCAATTACTCCTCTTCAATTGCCACCCTTGTTGGAGTTACTGAACCACTTCATCCAAATGGGAAACAGCAGGAAGACTAGATCGAGCTCCAGCCCGACCTCACCCTTATCCATCATCCACAAGTCTGCGACTAAACTTTAAAGTACAGCAGCCACTGATATTTTTTAAATTCCACCAGGAAAACCTCACACACAAGTCGTCATTCTTCAATAACTTAACTATGCAGTCATAATCAGCGGTAAATTTAGATAAAGAGAAAAGAAATATGAAAAATTGGACAAATGTGTCATAATGGCTGTCGCAAAACAAGATACACTTGAGAATTGTAAATGTAAGCAAGCACAGTATTTCAATGACAATGTTTTTCATGTCACGATCGTGGTGACACATGAGGAAAACAATTTGGCCCACATTAGTTCATCTATCTAGAAGTACCCTGCAGTCCACCCATTGCAGCATCTAATTGTTTCTTAAATGATCCCAGGATTTTCATCATCACCACTGTATTGGGAAGTCCATTCCAAGTGTTGATCACTCTCTGCATGAAAAATTACTTAACATCAAAGCGAAAGTTACTTTTTACTACTTTGAACCTGTGCTCCCTTGTCTTATTCCCATGATTTAATATCATTTATAATACGATATACCTCTATGAGATCATCTCTCAGGCACCTACTTTCCAGGTTGAAGAGCCCAAGGGGTAAATTTCACTTTCGGAGGGGGCAGCAGCGAATCGGCTCCCGTTATATCCCCCTGGAAAGAAAAATCGGCCGGGGTATATCACGGATGGCTGATCCGCTACTGTCAGTTTCCTAACCTTGTCAAAAGTGAAAATTGCCCCCGAAGTCTCTTCAGTCTTCCCTTATAACTCCAATCCTCACGCCATCAATCAGCCTCGTGGCTCTTCTTTGAACTGCCTCCATCATTTGAAAGTCTTGCTTGTGTTTTGGTGACCGGAACTGGGTGCAGTATTTAAGATAAGATCTGAGCAGAGCATTGTACACTCTGATCATAGCTTCCTCTGACTTATTCTACTGTTTTCCCGATCCCGCATCGTTACCTCTGGTGTCCCCCAAGGATCTATCCTTGGCCCCCTCCTATTTCTCATCTACATATTGACACTTGCCGACACCATCCGAAAACACAGCGTCAGTTTCCACATGTACGCTGATGACACCCAGCTCTACCTCACTACCACTTCTCTCAACCCCTCCACGGTCTCTAAAATGTTAGACTGTTTGTCCGACATCCAGTTCTGGATGAGCAGAAATTTTCTCCAATTAAATATTGGGAAGACCGAAGCCACTGTTTTCGGTCCCCGCCACAAATTCTGTGGCCACTGACTCCATCCCTCTCCCAAACATCTGTCTGGGGCTGAACCACACTGTTCGCAACTTTGATGTCATATTTGACCCTGAAATGAGCTTCCGACCACATATCCGCAGCATAACTAAGACCGCCTATTTCCACCTCCTTAACATCGCCCATCTCCGTCCTTGCCTCAGCTCATCTGCTGCTGAAACCCTCATCCATGCCTTTGTTACCTCTAGACTTGACTATTCCATTGCACTCCTGGCTGGCCTCCCACATTCTACCCTACGTAAACTTGAGGTCATCCAAAACTTGGCTGCCCGTGTCCTAACTCGCACCAAGTCCCCTTCACCCATCACCCCTGTGCTCGCTGACCTACATTGGCTCCCAGTTAAGCAACACCTCACTTTCAAATTTCTCATCCTTGTTTTCAAATCCCTCAATGGCCTCACCCCTCTCTATCTCTGTAATCTCCATCAGCCCCACAACCCCCTGAGATATCTGCATTCCTCTAATTCTGCCCTCTTGAGCATCCCAGATTATAATCACTCAACCATTGGTGGCCGTGCCTTCTGTTGCCTAGGCCCTAAGCTTTGGAATTCCCTGCCTAAACCTCTCCACCTCGCTACCTCTCTTTCCTCCTTTAAGACGCTTCTTAAAACCTACCTCTTTGACCAAGCTTTTGGTCACCTGCCCTAATTTCTTCTTATGTGGCTTGGTGTCAAATTTTTTGTCTTTTAATACTCCTGTGAAGCGCCTTGGAACGTTTTCCTACTTTAAAGGTGCTATAAAAATACAAGTTGTTGTTTTGCCTATGTAGTTCAACATCCTATTGGTTTGTTGATTGCTGCGCTTCATTGGTTAGACATTTTTAACATAAAGGCTACTAAGCTTCCAAGGTCTCTTTCCACTTAATCCTTAGCTATTTCAACACTGTTCATGTTGCATCGATACAAGCATTTCAGTATAACTAGGTCATGAGTTTGCCGATCTGATGGCACGGCAATTTTTTTTTTGAAGCCTTTGGTTGAGGGAGAAATGTTAGCCAGGATATCTCCCTGCTCTTTTTTGTATTGTGGCAATGGACCATTAACATGGAACAAACAGGCATTTGATGTCTCTTTTTCAAGGATGGAACCTGCAGCACTCCCTTGGTACTGCAAATGAATGTCAGCCTAGATTATGTGCTTGAGCCCCAGAATGAGGTTTTGAGCACGTGACCTTACATAAGAACATAAGAAATAGGAGCAGGAGTAGGTCATTTGACCCTCGAGCCTGCTCCGCCATTCAATAAGATCATGGCTGATTTGATCTTGGCCTCAACTCCACTTTCCTGCCCGCTCCCCATAACCCTTGACTCCTCTGTTTTTCAAAGATCTGTCTATCTCCGCCTTGAATATATTCACTGACTCAGCCTCCACAGCTCTCTGGGGTAGAGAATTCCAAAGATTCACGACCCTCTGAGAGAAGATATTCCTCCTCATCTCCGTCTTAAATGGGCGACCCCTTATCCTGAAACTATGCCCCCAAGTTCTAGATTCCCCCACGAGGGGAAAAGTCCTCCCTGCATCTACCCTGTCAAGCCCCCTCAGAATCTTATATGTTTCTATAAGATCACCTCTCATTGTTCTAAACTCCAATGAGCATAGGCCCAACTTGCTCAACCTTTCCTCATAAAACAACCCCTTCATCTCAGGAATCAACCTAGTGAACCTTCTCTGAACTGCCTCCAATGCAAGTAAATCCCTCCTTAAATAAGGAGACCAAAGCTGACCTTCTGACTTGGAGAACAGGTTGTGACCGAGCTGAGCCAACACTTGGGGGGCGATCTTGCCAGCCCTGGGGAGGCGGGTTTGGAGGCGGGACTGCCGGGAAAATGGCAGAATCTGGGGGCGGCTACCCATCCCGCCCCCAACCCGCCTCCGTGCCATCTTCCCAGGAGACGGGTACCCGACCCGCGCCGGGTCCCGTCTCCTGGAGGCGGGAAGGGGATTACAGCCACTTAACCGCCTGTTAACAGGTAGTTAACAGGCAGTTAAGAGGATTATCCCCATTTTTCCAGCAGAGGTGCGGGCTTCCCGACGTCGGGAAACCCCGCCAGGGTCACCGAGGTGAGCATTGGGTCTGCGGGGGTCGGAGGGGTCCAAAAGTGCGCTGTGGAGGTGATTGATGGGTGCAAGTGTGGAGAGGTAAGTATGTGAGTTGAGTGAAAAGTGATAGAAAATGTTTACTTACCTTTGTTTCTTCCTGCAGGCTTCAACAGTTGGGGAACCGGAGACTCCCGCATCTCACCGGCAGAGATGACAGAATGGCTGCTGCATTCTCCGATGCAACAGCCATCTGCTTTCTGCTCAGCAGATAGGTTTGATGAGCCTTGAATACAAGGACTCATCAAACAACAGAGAATGTCAGTGTTTGACAGCTTCACAGAGCTGTCAAACGATGACAATTCATCTGTCAAAAATTTTTGACAGATGAAACGCCATACGCTGACGTTCTCTGTAATCGGCTTCCCCTTAAATGGCCTGCTAAGCCCGCTGACCGGGCTTAACAAGGTCAATCAAGGGAAAATGGTGTGGGTTGGCCCAAGTTGATGGAGGCGGAACTAAAACCTGAAAAGCAGCAGTCCCACCTCCAACGCGCCCCCATTGGCAAAATCACCCCCTTGGTCTGCAGGACCTGCAAATGAAGTAACTCATTTGGATCAATCTATTGACTACTGCCATCTAAAGAACTTCATCTCATTTAATTTAATGTAGACAAGACAATGCACTCTTCACGGGGGGAAGCACTGCCATCAAATTAAGAATTTTTAAAGGTCAACTCGGTTTCTGGAACATTCACACTGTTGTACTGCCAACAGTTCACCGACAGCTCCCACACCAGTAACCTATGCATTACTTTATATTCATAATGTGTATAATTTCTAAGATAATGTTTATAATCCCTGAGGATATCACTCAACATCTTCTGTTCTTATGGACACTGCTTCTTGAACTGCCTTGAAAGACACTGCTCAAATGATGAGGGACCTTTAATTAATGCCAGTCATTAGCATTACCAATGTCATCTGAGCCCACTCAACCAATTTGAGTGAAAAGTAATTGCTTTTTCTATGAGAATACTGTTTCCTCTAGCCTTTTCTGCGTACTTAATTGAAATGTTGGAAAATAATTGTTTTTGATGCTAAACATGCAACCAGTTACAGTTGTTAAAGGAGATCCACTTTTAAAAGAAAATCTTGTCAAAAGAAAGAGACTGTTTGTTGGTCTTTAAATGAGGACAAGGTTATTAAATCTGTGCTGTGACACTTTGAAATAACAGAAATTGAAAGCAAACAGCAGCTACTGACTGGCTGAATAGTCAATTCATATTTCTTTGTTTCACTCAATAGAAATATATCTTTCTCAGTAACTTGTACACAAATTATTCAATAATATTCTTAGAATTACGAGCTTGTGCCTCTCACATAACAATAAGCTTTGAGCCCACAATGCAGAAACAATATTGCAATAGCTGTTTACTTCTGAATCTAATCCCCATCATAAAATCATAATTGTTTGATCTTCAGCCCATTGGTTACCAATGAGAATCAAATGTGTAAGCCAGAAAAAAGATTATGCAATAATGTTCACTGACCCTTCTCCATACATGGATGAAGCAGCCATTTTGACAAAAGTGATTCATGGCTGACCCTGCTGTGACTTCAGCTGTGTGTAATGGGTCGCTTTAACCCATCTTCCTTTGATGGCTGCAGCTGCATTTCTGCACCGTCTTCAGAAATAATGCAATAGGTTTGGCTTCTTCCTTTTCTTCAGGGTGCACTATAAATAGAGACATGCCGTTCTGGCTCTGTGACTTGTGCTCACTGAGCTCTCGGCTATTCAGCATTTTGCTTTTCCAGGAAAATAACTTTACCAAGAAAAGTGCATGCCTGGAAATGGTTTTGGTATCTTTTAAATTATAAATCTTAAAAAGTTGAAGAGAGAGAAGAAATACAGCATAGAAAGAATAATACTGACTTCTTCAGCAGCTTTATAAGTAATACCCAGGCTATACATGTAACGTAGTAAAGATAAATGATTGCAAAAGATGAAATTTTATTTCCATTTGCCTAGATGATGCAAATATTTGAAGTAGAATTGTCCTCATGATAATTTGTTTGCTAAACCATTTTTCCTTCAGGGAAGAAAAAGAACTAGGTCATTTTTTTGACACTGCTTGCAAGTGCCGAGCTGGCATGTTTCAACATTACTTACATCAGGATTGTGCTGTACAGTAATTAGATTGCACCTTGAGTACTACGTCCAGTTTTGGCCAGCAGAACACAAGGGAGACATTCAGATCCTGGAGGCACTGCAGAGAATCACAGAATCCCCACAGTGCAGATAGAGGTTATTTCGGCCCATCGAAGCTGCACCGACACATATCCCACCCTATCCCCGTAACCCCACATATTTAATCCCCCTAACACTGAGGGTCAATTTATCATAGCCAAATCAACCTAACCTGCACATCTTTGGACTGTGGGAGGAAACCAGAGCACCCGAAGGAAACCCACGCAGACACGGGGAGAATGTGCAAACTCCACACAGACAGTCACCCGAGGCCGGATTCGAACCCGGGTCCCTGGTGCTGTGAGGCGACAGTGCTAACCACTATGCCACCGTGTTGCCCCTTTTCTTTACTGCAATGAAACCCCCTTAGAAAACCGCTCTTATTTTCACAGAATCACAGAAGGGCAACAAAGCTGAATCCCAGCATCAGATAACTGCATGAGAAAGAAGGTTAGAGATACAGAACCTCTTCAGTCTTGAAAGAAGGTGACTAAGGGCGATCCTATAAAAGTGGATAAGATATTAAACGGTGTGGAAATAGCAAACCCAGTTCATTGCTTCAAGGTAAATCATGAGAGTAGGACAAGGGGTCTAGGTCCAAATTGGTTGAACGGTGAATTCAAGGTTTATTTTTCCACCCAAACAGCAATCAGACTTTTCTAAAGTGTAGAGGAGGTGAAAGCCTCATTCATGAGCCAGTTAGATGTTATGGGGGGAGTGTAGGGTTTTCCTTCTGGACAGATGAGCTAAGATGGGCCAGTGGTCTTCCTGATCAATGTTTATCTTGTGCATTTGTAAACAATGAACAGTTTTTCATGAAAGCAGTGGCCTTTAAGGGAAAAAATGTTTCCATTCATGGTTTAGTGGAGCAATATTATCAGTGGCAATATATTGCAGAACTGAAGGCAATCCAAATTTTCCCCTGTTAAAACCAGTGGTATGAAAGAACACCTGGTTTATATGATGACAAACATACAGAAGGGATTGATCGAGCTTGGGTAATGCCACAGATGCGTTTACTTTCCTCCAACCTCAATAGCATTTTGTGCTGAAATTAAGATTTTTTTCATTGAAGTAACAACACTACAGATTGCATTGCTTCTGTAATCAGGTGTATTAATACTGATTGTGTTTTGTTCCATGTAGATGTTAAGGCAGTTATAGCCTGTCACTAAGCACATTCCTTGTCATACTGATGATGACAACTTCCATCTCTTCCTGAGGGAAGAATAGCTGACCAGCTCTCCTGTCTACTCGGGCTAAGGTTTGAATAATGGTGGAACGTCCTTCTGCAACCTCTCATCAGTTAGCTTTCCTGGGCAGGTAACTTCATTGACAAGATTCCAACAGTTTCCTCCTTTCTCAGTTTACACGAGAATCCATATTCATTTTATACTATTTGCCTAATCCTTTATTTCAACTCTCGGGATGTTGGCTGATCCCCCAAAACGAGATTTCCAATTTTGCGCATTCTCTACCAACTGTTGAGCTTCGCTTGCTGTAAGTCTCTGTGTTGTTTACCGTTCTCACTTTCTCCTGACATCTTCCCCATCCGGGTATTAATAGCAATAACTTGCCCCATTGAGGTGGAGTCCATTTTGGTGCTGAAGTGTCTTTAGCCTCTGGGAACACAGCGGATGCCGCCATGATTTGTTTGGGTACAGGTATCTTTGATGTGACATTCGCGCCATGATGAATGGGAAATGTTAATATTTGACAAAGGCAGGATTTCTGCAGAATGAATGCCAAGTCACCCTGACATTTACCCCTGTATCTGCCATGGAGAAATTCATGCCCAATGTGCTCACATTAAAAAGCAATTATGGAATAGTAAAAAGGCAGAAAATGATTTTAAATTGCTCTGTAGCAATAATTATTTTTGAACTGAAGGTGCCCTCTGGATGATTGAGTGTAAGTGAAACTTGTTAAATGCAATGGATTGGATTTTGATCGTGGCATGTAAGGGCTTGCACACTATTGGAAGTGAACCATGAAATTGTTGCCACAGGTGTTATTGCTTGCAGGTGATAAGTCCCCATTTAAAAAAATAATTAAATAGGCTATTTATTTTGATGTTTATAATGTCTAAAAAAGCACCATTAGATAGACAGGGCAGTAAGAAATCTCGGAGCTAGCAGTCAAGCCTGTGCCAGCAGGCAAAACTAAAAATAGTTATTGACCTTTATCTCCTCTGTAGAAAGATATGACTTGAATCTTGTCCCGTTGCCAGGTAGGAGAGAAAAGGTATGTTTTTTAATGTTCTGTTGTCAACATGTTAGAAGTTTACATATTATTTACAGCACAGAACAGGGCCATGCCACTGTTTATGCTCCCCACGAGCCTCTTCCCACCCTTCTTCATCTAACCCCATCAACGTATCCTTCAATTCCTTTCACCCTCGTATATTTATCTCGCTTCCTCTTAAATGCATCTATACTATCCGCCTCAACTACTCCCTGTGATAGCGAGTTGCAGATTCTAACCACTCTCTGGGTAAAGAAGTTTCTCCTGAATTCCCATTGGATTTATCAGTGACTATCTTATATTTATGGCTCCTAGTTCTGGTCTCGCCCACAAGTGGAAACATCTTCTCTGCATTTACCTATCAAACCCTTTCATAATCTTACAGACCTCTATCAGGTCACCCCTGAGTCTTCTCTTTTCTAGAGAAAAGTTTAGGTCTACCATAAGTAGCTTCTCGGGTTGAGTGGCATCAGTTGCTACCAGAAGGGGATACCATTCCCTTCATGCGCTGGAGTTGACTCACACTCTGCCCAATGTCTACTTACACAGTAGTGTAACCCAGGAAATGTAACAATGTCTTGCCCTTGATACACGGACTGGATATCATGGGCCATAATATGTTGTAGCATCTGCCATTAGTTAGACTGGCCCTTGCACGTTTAGATTAAAAAAAATTTGCGCTGGCAATTTGCTGAAAGCGCGAGCTGACAACATCACAGCAAGGGAAACAGGGCATCTGGGACCTGAGTGAACAGGGCAAGCAAATGTGTATCTCCTTAACCAATCAGATTGAAGGATTGTGCAATTAACAGCACAAGGACTGAGAAAGAGGTATGAATCAGAGTGGGTGAATTCAATGTCAAATCAGGTACAGAAAGAGAAAAAAGAGAAAGAAAGATTTGATTAAGAGAGACAGAAAAAAGAGACAGAAAGGAAAAGTAAAAAAAAATTAAAAATTTACATTTTACATTTTTAAAATCTCCAACAACAATTAAAACCTGAAGGAATGAGACTCCACACTTGCAATAGATAATTTTCAACAACAACAACTTGTATTTATATAGCACCTTTAACATAGTAAAATGTCCCAAGGTGCTTCACAGGAGTGTTATAAGACAAAAAAAAAATTGACACCGAGCCACATAAGGAGAAATTAGGGCAGGTGACCAAAAGCTCGGGCGAAGAGGTAGGTTTTTAGGAGTATCTTAAAGGAGGAAAGAGAGGCAGCGAGGCGGAGAGGTTTAGGCAGGGAATTCCAGAGCTTAGGGCCGAGGCAACAGAAGGCACGTCCACCAATGGTTGAGTGATTAGAATCAGGGATACTCAAGAGGGCAGAAATAGAGGAGCGCAGATATCTCAGGGGGGTTGTGGGGCTGAAGGAGATTACAGAGATAGGGAGGGGTGAGGCCATGGAGGGATTTGAAAACAAGGAAGAGAGTTTTGAAATCGAGGCATTGCTTAACCGGGAGCCAATGTAGGTTAGCAAGCAGATGGGTGATGGGTGAACAGGACTTGGTGCGAGTTAGGACATGGGCAGCCGAGTTCTGGATCACCTCAAGTTTATGTAGGGTAGAATGTGGGAGGCCAGCCAGGAGTGCAGTGGAATAGTCAAGTCTCGATGTAACAAAGGCATGGATGAGGGTTTCAGTAGCGGATGGGCTGAGGCAAGGGCGGAAACGGGCGATGTTACAGAGGTGGAAATAGGTGGTCTTAGTTATGCTGCGGATATGTGGTCGGAAGCTCATTTCAGTGTCAAATATGACACCAAGGTTGCGAACAGTGTGGTTCAGCCTCAGACAAATGTTGAGGAGAGGGATGGAGTCAATGGCTAGGGAACGGAGTTTGTGGCGGGGACCGAAAACAATGGCTTCGGTCTTCCCAATATTTAAAATCAGTGTCAGAGGTGTTCACTGGCAGTAATTAACACTTATCACATCATTAAAAGGGTAGTTAGACTGAAATGGAAAAGACTTAACTTGCTGTGGTGAGTTTAGTTCACATCTACCACGCAAATACAGCAATTGCACATCATTCAATGCATTTTCAATGATGAGGCAGACAGCGAGATGCCATTTTCGTGAAGCAACGCGGACAGCAACTTTTGGATAATCGCGTTTAACCACGCATCTGCCCCTTGCCTTATGTACCATTTGTGCATAAATAACAGCGACGCTATTAGCCTCACTGTTACTTTGACAGCAAATTATGGTCCCATGTCTTTCACATGCACTTATGCGTGCTTCTCCATCTCATAGATGAATTCAGAAATCACTCGGAAAAAGATGAGGCTAGATATGAATCATTAAGCTGCTTTATTTCATAGACAGCAGGTCTATGTATGGCAACAGTTATGATTGTATGCAATTTAATCAGTACAACTTGTAGACATGTCTTCATATAATAATGCAAAATAATGGACATGCCACACTTTCCCACAACAGTAGGGCACCTTGCTTGACTTACACAAATTCACTTCCATCTGCTCTCCTGCATTCGAACCTTCTTGCAACTTTTGTTGCACCTGATTGACCAAACCCTACCCTAGCAGATTTTGTTATAAAAATCTAACTGTTGCTTTGCTGAGTTGCTTCAGATTTGTTTTGGTCTTGGATTTGTTTTTGTGGCCTCACAAGATGTGGTATTGTATTGCTGATATTGCGTCCATCCCAGGGCTGCTCTCATTGTGTACACCAGATTAAATCTAAAAGCTGCGTTCAGAGTCGGAGAAGGTATTTTTATCAGCAGGAGTTTTTGAAGTTCGGTGGCGTTATTAATTCCTGTGAGACTTTTGTTTCCCTCAGAGCCTAGAACGTTATTCAAAGCTATGTACATCTCACTGGAACTTCTTCGTTTGAAGTACTTCAACCCATGGTGCAAGAGATCTGTGTCTTTGGTATTTACAAATCCTCTTTTCATATTGTTTGCTCTTTCTTAAAAAAAAGCTATGAAAAATGTTTGACAAACCTTTTTCTATTTGTCTCCTTAAGGACTGTGTTTTGATAACCATCCCTAATGTAGGTGTAGTAAGGTTTTAGAGTCTAGTTGTCACAATATTCCTTCAGGGCATCAAGAATGTATTTTAAAGGTCATCAGGAGGTGTAGATTGAGCAACAAAAACCGCAGAACACAAGGCAAGAAACCGAGTGTTTGTTTGGAAATGACTAACAATCTGTTGCTCACTAACTGCCTGGAAAAGATCCAAGTTATATCATCTTCATCATTGTTTCAAAATCATGTTAAAACAATATTGTTATAAAGCAGCAAGTAAAATAAATTCACAGACCAGAACACATATTTATATATGATAAACCTGATTTGTAAATCCATCTCACTGAATTCACAAGAAGAGGAAGCTTCAGTTGCATTATGCGTGATGCTATAAATGTATCTTTGTTGAAGACTTAATAATGAACTTGAATACACCATAAAGCTATAGAAGTTTGCTTAATGTGTTGTTAGTTCAAAGTAACACCTGCCTCCACCTTGGAATACTGCATTTATTACTGTTTTGGTTCTTTGGGGGAAAAATTCGGTTGCTTTGCGCCTCCCGTTAGCGCCCTAAGGGGCTCAAAGCAACTAGCGCCTGGGCGCGGTGCCGCCAACGCCTCCCGCGAAATTCAGCGGGAGGTTAGCGGCGGCGGTAACCGTTAGCGCCCCGCAGCACTGCGCCACCGGCGATGACGTCATCGCCATGCGCAGCACCCCGCTCGCGCCCCGACCGCAATCTTCGGTATCGCCCCCTGACTTTCTGCCGGATGCTATGTCCGACGGGGTCAGGGGGCCTACCTGCGGCCGTGGTGGCGCTAATTAAAGGCAAGGTGCCGGGCGGCCATTTTTGTTGCTGGCCGCCAGCCAGCACCTGCCCCCGTTGCTGTCCCCGGCCTCCTCAGCAGCCCCCGCTCCCCGCGGCGTGCCGGCTGCACTGCGTGAGCCCGGCACTTCTCTTGAGTGCCGGGCTCTTTTGCCGGCACTCCCGATTCCCTGGTGGCCCAGCTGGGCCCCGGGTCGCGCTACGCTAGGCCCCTCCCCTTTAAGAAGGGAAGGAAGGCCTGCAGTACCGCGGCGCGACGTGCTGCGACATTCCCTCGCAGCGCCCCAAGAGGGAGGCGGGGCGCTTCCAGTAACGCCCCACTTCCCTCTTGGGGCGCTACTGCTGAATTTCGGCTGCAGGGGCCGCTAATTTTTTCGGGCCGTTAAAACCCGGCAAAGTTAGCGCCCCAAAGAGGGCGCGACTCAATTTTTCCCCCTTTGTTTCTAGAATAGGTGCAAAGAGGGAATAGACTATAGGGTAAATGTTTTGGCTGTTTAGATATGTGTGGGGTAAGAATTGGTTGGGCATTTTTTCGGTTAGATCCTTTCTCTCTCTCTCACTGCTTTATTAAAGACCCAATTCTTAAGCAAATGGAAAGAATTTGCCTCCCTGACTGAGCCTCTCCACCCGGCTATGTGTTCCACGATTTTTGCCCTGCTTAAACTGCTGCAGTGGCAGTGTGCCCTTTTCACTTGGTCTTTACCCCTACTCCTCTGGCACCTTCTCCTCCTTCAACAACTCGCGCTGTTCCACCCATCTCGGCTCTCATTTAAAATCCTTGTTTTTTACCGCCCTCCCAAACCCCACCCCAACATTCTCCCCAAGATATTCTCCCTCAGCCAATGCACTGAGCAACTCCTCATCCTCGGTGATTTCAATCTCCACCTCAACTCACCTGGCCCTCTCTCCTCTGATTTCACTGCCCCTCCTGTCCTTCTTAAACCTCTCTCTGCTATCTCCTCGACCTTGCCATCTCATGATACCCCTCGACTCCTATGGTCTCGATCAGACAAGGTTGTATCCCTCACCATCCACATACCTCTATCCTCTTCCAATCCCACTCCCTCTGCCCCTGGAGAAAAACTCTCTACCAAGAAATGTACAATTGCACTTTCAAGCTGCTAACTGCTGAGCCTTTGGCCTTCCATTTTCCACAATACTTCTACAGCTGTCGTTCTGCTCTACCACTCTCTCGCCTCCCATCTTCCACGCTCTTCAAACTTCAGCTCATCCAAAACTCCCAAGGCCAGGGAAACTCGGCCGGCCAGCCTGCAATTTTAAACGGAGATTAAATCTGAGGCATGTAGCCTCATTATAATATTTAAATGATCAACCGCCTCCTAGGAGTGTGGCAGAACTTTTGTTCCACAGGTCTTTCAGCACTATTAGCAGGCCTACTGAAGTCGGAGGTGCTGCAACTTCTATCTCTCAACTGTGGGACCTCTTTGGAAGACCCTCTCCCCACTTGGACTGAGCGCTTCCCCAACGGAGGTATCTGCCAGCAGCATGGGAACCATTTATTTCCTTTCACCATGGACCTCAGATTGGGATGAGGAGCAGCAGAACCAGGCAGCTCAGCAGCAACAGCAGCAGGAGCGCCAACCTCCTGCTCACCCACCTGATGCTGCATAGGGCAGAAGGCGCCAGCGCATGGAAGCACGTCACCGCAGGAGATACCCCCAACACAGGGTTTACAGACAGAGGATGAGCTTCCTCAACATGACTGAGAAGCAGTGCCAAAGGAGGCTGAGACTTTCACGACAGGTTGTCGGAGACATCTGCGCAATGCTGCACCAACACCTGGAGCTCAGAGGAGCGGGTGGACATCCCTTACCAGTGGCTGTCAAAGTCACCACCATCCTCAACTTCTTTGCTTCAGGCTCCTTCCAGGGATCATCAGCAGACATCAGCGGCATCTCCTAGTCGGCCGCCCACAGTTGCATCACGCAGGTTACCGATGCACTTTTCGCAAAGGCGCACAATTACATCCACTTCTCAAGGGATCAAGCAAGTGTAACCGCGCGTTCAGTTGGATTTGCAAATATGGCAGGCTTGCCAATGGTGCAGAGTGTCATAGACTGCTCACACGTGGCCCTTAGGCCACCCCATCAAAACCCAGCTATCTTTGTCAACCCCAAGGGCTTCCACTCCCTCAACGTACAGCTGGTGTGTAACCACAAGTAGGAGATTTTGCATGTTTGCGCCAAGTTCTGTGGTAGGTGCCATGACTCTTTCATCCTGCAGAACTCTAGTGTTCCTCCGCTCTTCAATCTGCCAAACCAACTTAACGGGTGGCTCCTTGGTGACAAGGGCTACTCCCTGAAGAAGTGGCTAATGACACTGATCAGGAGGCCAGCTAATGAGGCTCAAGAGCACTACAATGCCAGCCACATTTCGACCAGGTCCATCATCGAGCAAACCATCGGCTTGCTGAAGATGCGATTCCGATGCCTTGACAGATCAGGTGGAGCCCTGCAGTATTCAGCAGCCAGGGTCTCCAGAATGGTCGTGGTCTGCTGTGCACTGCACAACATGGCACAGCGTCGTGGCTTGCAGCTTCCTGATGAGCAAGTGGCTCAGTTCATAGGCTCCTCAGATGAGGATGAGGAGGAGGAGGAGGACTGAGCGGCGACGTATCGACCAGCAGCAGCAGCAGCAAGCGAGCACTTGGCTGCCCGTGATGCAAGGGATGCACTCATCCTGGCCAGATTTGCATAGGTTGCCCATTGTGGCACATGTGCTTGGCTCCTTCTTAACACATGATAGACAATGGACATGACTCTCTGGCCTCCTTTCACTCTGACCACCAACCTGACCACGCAAGTGTCGCGGAGCCCGCAATGTGGAGCTGCCTAAGCCGAAATAACAGCTGCCATCACGCCAACAGTTTGCATTACCTAATTTTGATACATTCACACAGGGTTGGCATTTCATCAATAAACAGAAACAATCACCCAATCTGCGCACAGATCTGGAGGTTATATCCCTTGCCAGCTGGACCCACATAGCCTTGGTTTCTTTGGGAGGCCTCTTCCTCCCAGATGAGGGGAAGAGCACCTCCCTGCTCGCTCTCGCCCCCTCAACCAGCATACCCAGCGCCTCATCCGAGAACCTCAGGGAGGCCCTTGCCTTGGAGCTGGCCATTCTTCAAGGAGATAAAAGTTTGGAGGTGGTGCAGCATCGACCAAAAACAAGTGGAATGAGCCAAGGCAGCAGGCAGCCCTTAAATGAAGCTGGATAAGTGACGTCAGCAGAGGCGAGTTTCAGCCCCAAAAGACTAATTGTCCCAGGGGAACCCACACCTCTGAAAGTAGCTGGCCAATTAGGGGAAAATCGCAAATTCTTCCCACCTGACAGTGGAGGCGGGTTTGGAACCCACCCAAACCGAAACCCGCCTCCAACCCGCCTCCAATGGGAAAATTTTGCCCATGGTTTCAGGTTGATGACCTTTTGTCAGAACTGGAAAAAGTTAGAGACGTAACAGGTTTTTAAGCAAGTGCAGGGGCAGAGAAAGGGGGGAGGGGAGGAAAGAACAATAGGGAAGGTCTGTGATAGGGTGGAAGGCAGGAGAGATTAAATGACAAAACGGATGATGGTGCAAGGCAAAAGGGGATGGTAATAGGACAAGTAAAGAAACAAAAGATGGGTCTAGAAGAGATGTAGATGGGAATAGCAGAATCATTACCAACAGCTGCTGTCCAGAAAAATGGGGGCAGTGGTAATGATTTCCCTTTTGTTCTTTCCTCCCCTCCCCCTTCCTCTGCCTCTGTACTTGCTTAAAACCTGTTACATCGATAACTTTTTCCAGTTCTGATGAAAGGTCATTGACCTGAAACATTGGCCGGAATTTTCCCCAGGTAGGCGGGTTGGGGACGGGGGGCTTCTGAGGCGGGTGGGAAACTTGGGAGGAGGGAGACTTTAACGGCAGGGTTTGATTTGAATGCGAGGCCTCGGAATCCCGCCCGCAGCCAGCCAGCTTGAGAGGCTGGCAGGCTGGGGGCGGGTAGGCCTCAGAAGCGAGGGGCCGGTCCGGGGGAGGGATCACGGGAGGAGGATCAGCAATCAGCAGGGGTTGGGGATCAGGAGGGGGTAGAGAGCATCGGCAGGGATCAGGGATCGCGGTGGGGGGAGAGCATGGGCAGGGGCTGGGGATCAGGAGGGGGGAGAGAGCATTGGCAGGGGATCACAGGGGTGGGGAGAGAGCATTGGCAGGGGTCAGGGGTCAGCGATCGGGAGGGACGGCCTCATTATCATCATTAGTGCGGGAGGCCTGGGGTCTGATTGGGGCCCTCGTAGGGGGGTCTCCAATCGCGGGGGCAGGTCTGGTCAGGACCCTGAATCCAGGAGGTAGGTATAAAGCCACTTACCTCCTGGATCCAGCAGTCCCCACCTCTGTTTAATTGCCGGCTTTCACGAATTGTGTGAAACCCGTCCCCATGCAGTTAAACACAAAATGGAGGGGAAAAAAGAGGCTTCCAGCCTCATTACAATACTGAAATTAAGGTACCGTCCCCTGGGAGCGAGTTGGTCACCCGCCACCCCATCCTGCCCCACCCCGCCCCGCCTCTGGTAAAACTGGAAGTGGCTGGGTTGGAGACAGGATCAGGTTGGGAATCCCATTTTTAACACTTTAATGCCCCCACGCTCCAAACCCACCCGTTTTTTTTCGGGGAAAATTCCGGCCATTAACTGACCCACAGAGTATTTCCAGCATTTCCTCTTTTTATTTCAGATTTCCAGCATCTGCGGTATTTTGCTTTTGTATATAATGTGTGTCTTCTCGAACTAACCTAATGCTCCTTGATGGTGCTCCCCCCAGTGGGAGGAGTAAGTTAGTTGGCTGCCTACTGGGTGTCAGTGGAAGCCTCGGGATTGAGATGTCCCCGTATCTCCTTGGACTGGGTCATGAGATGGCGCTGCAACTGATTCCACCAGGTTTCAGATGCTCGGTGGCGAGCCACCCCTGCCTGAATTCCAGCACATTTCTGATGGGCTAGGTTTGACATTGCCTTGAGAGATAGACGGTTCATTGTGCCTACTCCAATCATGCCTTGCCGCTGGCCAGTCCCTCACTATCTCCACTGATCTGTGTGGGAGAAAGGAAAGACTTGCCCTTCTTAGGGATTCTCTGACAATCATCTCAAAGTACTTCACATAAATTACTTCTTAAAGTGTAGTTGCTGTTGTTATATGGTTAAACATGGCAGCCAATGTGTATGCAGCAGGCTCCCACCAATGGCAATGAAAGTTTTTGTCATATTGGTTGAGGGATGCATGTTGGCCAAGACAATGGGAGGAATCGCTGCACTTCTTTGAAGACTGTCGTGGGCTTTTGAATGTGCACCAGACAAAGGCTCAGGAGCAGATTGTGTCAAAAATTAAGAAGCTTTGTATTGTTTTAGTCTGATCGTGTCGCAATGCATAAAGAGTAGGTACAACAGCCAGCTTGCCTGTTCCAGCCTTAATTGGTACAAATGTTGTCAGGGTTCTTTCCAAGGTTACAGGCTTGAGAGCAGTACCAAGCCAAATATTTCAAATATATATGTGCTGTGTATTTGGTTCAATCATATGTAAGATGGCCTGAGATTTTTGAATCTGAGTTTCAGTTATTAAAATCGAACAAGCTTTGACAACTTGTCAGAGTATTTAAGTGGCTGAAGCTGTTTGTGGAGCTGAGATGGTAGCGGAGAATGGCGCTGAATGGAGATAATCTGAACTGACTGAAATCTTCACGGAAAGATAGACTAGTTAGCTCCCAAAGTTACAAAATATTACAGGATTAAAAATATCTGTGCATGAAAGTTTAATACAAAAGAATTTGCATCATCTAGATTGTGATGTTTCATTGTTTTTCTTTCAAAGAACTAGATAATATGATTTTTTTTACTGTGTGTATGCATTACGTTATTATATATTCACTTGTTTATTGTTTAATAAATTAGCCTAATGGTTTAAAACTAGAATGGGGTCTCATGTGATGTTCTATCGCTTAAGAAGAGTCTTGTGAAGGCACAAACTAATTTAAAGGTGCCAATACAATTAACAGGAAGGTTTTTTCTGTTTGTTACCCTGGGTGCTTTACCGAAAACCTACCCAGACGTCAAGGCTAGTGATGATGCTTTAAAAGGCATTGAGAGTTGGGACTGACACATGAGAGTGATTTGAGATATGGGAACTGAAAAGTCGAGAGTAAAAACAGCAGAAAAGACTCAACAATGTAACACAGACCCCTGGGCAACAGTGACATTTGTCAATCTGATCGCCCAGCATGTTGAAGCCAGACAAGAGAGTCTGCTGTACATTAGTGGCAAAGGCCTCCATAGCAGCAGTGTGAACATTTGTAAAATATATTCCCAGTTTTCATGAGCTCTGCTGTCACTCAGGGCTCTGCCGGAGAAGCTCCTGGAGCTGCGGTGTACTCCATCACGGACTGCAGTTCTAATGCACAGCTGCCGATCATGGACTTGTCTAAGATCCTGCCAGACCATTCACAGTTTGTTTTACATTCCCAAACAATTGCACGCTTGTGCTCACATAGCAATCTTCTATAATATGCAGGCTCCATGAGGTCTGACTCTGCAGCTGAGGAAGGAAGCAAGCTGGCCTTCCAGTCAGCAGGTTCTTGTTCCTCCACTGCTACCAAGTTCCTGTTCCTCTTTTGCCACAATTACCACATGCTCCCACTCGCTTAAGCTCCATGATAAACCAAACACCCCCTCCTCAAACTATGTAGATCCCTTGGGGGGGATATCCCAGTGCTAGTGCTCACGACAGGTGCAGTAAGTGATGCTGGGTACTGTGTCAGCTGTGGCTCAGCTGGTAGCGCACTCGCCTCTGAGTCAGAAGGTTGTGGGTTCAAGTCCCACTCCAGGGACTTGAGCACATAAAGCTAGGCTGACACTCCAGTGCAGTACTGAGGGGATGCTGCACTGTCGGAGGTGCCGTCTTTCGGATGAGACGTTAAACCGAAGCCCCGTCTGCTCCCTCAGGTGAACGTAAAAGATCCCATGGCATTATTTCGATAGAAGAGCAGGGGAGTTATCCCCGGCGTCCTGGCCAATACTTTTCCCTCAACCAACATAACAAAAACAGATTATCTGGTCATTATCACATTGCTGTTTGTGGGAGCTTGCTGTGCGCAAATTGGCTGCCGCGTTTCCCACATTACAACAGTGACTCCACTTCAAAATACTTCATTGGCTGTAAAGCGCTTTGAGAGGTCCAGTGGTCGTGAAAGGCGCTATATAAATGCAAGCCTTTCTTTTTTCTTCTTCTGTGCCCCTGGGGGTTCGGCCTGGTCCTGGTCCCATAGATATAGAAGAGGAACATATGTTAGAATGCTGGCTGCAGAGCGCTTCTTCAAATAATATGTACATGGCAATATAATGAGACCACGTGAGTAGGCAGAAGAATCAAAAGAAAAACATTGCACTGATCCTGAGCTTGGGGAAGGTGTTCCAGCTTCAGAAAATCCAGGGCCGCGTAGAGGGGGCGGAGAACTGATGTAACGAGTCTCCGCTCCTTTTTCCTGGGAACTGAGCGTTCTCCAGGTGCAGTAAGAGAAAAAGCTCGTACAATAGCAAAATACTGCGGCTGCTGGAAATCTGAAATAACAACAAAACTCAGCAGGTCAGGCAGCGTCGAGGAGAGAGAAACAGCGTCTCTCGACCCGAAACATTGACGCTGTTTCTCTCTCCTCGATGTTTCCTGACCTGCTGAGTGTTTCCAGCATTTTCTGTTGTTATTTAAGAGAAAAAGCTCTATTGATGGGGATGCCCTGTTTATGTACCCAGAACGTTTACTGTGCACTGTTTGCACTCAAACGCTGCATGAGAATGAAAAATCTACCCCCCCCGACCCCGCCAAATTACAAACAAACTCTATATTTACAACAGCACCTGTGATGGCTCACTCGCTGCTTCCCAGCTACCCTCTCACTCCTAGTAGCTGCCGCTAAGTGAGCAGGTGATTGCTCAGCCGGTGCTCCAGATGGCTCTGTACACATAGGCGATCTTTAAGCCAACTGCTTCTGCCGAGCAATCACCTTGTTATCCATTGCATAATCACATTGATCCAAATGAGATTTGTGCAAACGACCTGATTTCTAATGTTTACTCAGAGATTGGCATTCTGTTCAGTGTACCATACGTGTCAGACAATAATTGGGCGCTGTTCAAGTACTGATCAGGGTGAAGGAGGTGCATCATTTTTATTCTGTTGACATGAATGTGATTGGAATTGAGTTCCGTGTCCAAAGAAAATGCAGTCATTAATACTTTATTAATTGTGTATATTTATGCAAAGGCTGGCTTTAGGAACATAGGAACAGGAGTAGGCCATTCAGCCTCTCAAGTCTGTTCCACCATTCAATTAGACCATGGTTGATCTGTATCTTAACTCCATCTACCCGTCTTGGTTCTGTAAACCTTAGACCAACAAATATAACATAGTTTGACACAATTAGCCTTCATTGTTATTTTGTTATATTAGTCAAGGTAACCCTGATCCATTGGAGAGGGAGCTCGTCCATAGTGAGGCCTTAAGAGGTCATCTTGAGAAGAGCTTGAAACAAGAGTCCATCCTTAGTCACAAATAATAATTAAAAGAAATAAGCTAGGAGATCTACGTATAATAATGGTTACAAACAGGCAGTGGTTCTGACGATGGGTCATCGACCTGAAACATTAACTCTGTTTCTCTCTCCACAGATGCTGCCTGACCTGCTGAGTATTTCCAGCATTTTCTGTTTTTATTTCAGTGGTAAGACTTGTTCTGATACGTAGTGAACAATTTGATGCCTGAACATTGAGTTGTGAATAGTAGCAAGAATAAGAAACAAAGAAAGATTTTGCATTTAGAGAGTGCTCTTTGCGACCTCAGGATGTTCAAAAGCACTTCAAAACTAATGAATTACATTTGAAGTGTAGTCACTGTCATAATGTAAGGAAACTTAGCAGCCAATTTGCACATAGCAAGGTTCCACACACAGCAAAGAGATCAATGAAAAGAGAATCTGTTTTTGTGATGTTGGTTGAGGGTCATATGTTGGCCAGGGTACCTGGAGAACTACCCTGCTCTTCTTCAAATAGTGTAATGGGAACTTTTACGTCCAGTTTAACCTCTCATCCGAAGGATAGAAAAGCTTACTTTATTTTTCGATGAGGTCCAGGATTGTAGCAAGCATTGAGGTAATCAAATCAAATGCCCCAGTAAGTTTTTTGATGCCACAAGATGCTTAAATCTCCCATCAGTCTTTACATGATTTAGTATCGAGACTATTTTTGTTAGTGACGCAAATGGCATTGTCGGTAAACTTGTGTCTAAATACTGAGCTCAGGACACAGCACTGATGATGAGGCCTTATCATTTCTGATTTAACAGGACACAAATGCAGTTAAAGGCACCGCACATAATGGGGCAAAAATTCAGTATCGCCCCGTTTGGGGCGCAATTATCGGCCAGGCGCAAAGATTAGCGCCTGGTGCTAATTATCGCCTCTGACTGCAAACTTGACTTTTATCGCCCCTGGAGATGATTGGAGCGCTAAATCAGGTGCTACACATCTGTCTTAAGGCGCAAAGGCCGAGGTGCGAGGTGCTAACTCAGAGCGCTGGCGAAGCTCATGTGATGTCAGTCAGCAATGGAACACAGACACAATGGCGCCGGCCAGTTCTTAAAGGGGAGGGTCGATCTTGCTCTCCATCCACATCCTGCTCATTGCAGCCTTGAATCTCGGCCTGGAGAGACCTGTACATCAAATCTGCTGGAAAGAACAATGGAGATGACCAGGGAAAGAGCTCAGAGTGCAACCCCCACAGTCTCTTCTAAATCGATACAAGGAAGGGCAAATCAAAATGAACCTGCAAAGTGCTGCTCAGTACCCAAAACTCCTTCACACAGTGTTGAATCTCTCCAGAAGTCTCTCTCTCTCAGAGTGCGTGGTTCAAAAATGTCACCAACAAAAAAAGGCAGGAAGCAGTCACCTTTAAATAGCGCTCCCCCAGTCCCTTCCTGACTGCAAAATGCTCCCCTCAACCTGTCGTTGCTAGCGGCAGGCGGTAAGGCAGGGGGCGCCACTCAATATCCGCTCCGGGGTGCTACCGGGGCGTTGCGCGCTCGACTGACGTCACGATCTGCCGGCGCAGGAGATCGTGGCGGTAGTGTTTAGCGCTGCCGCAAAATGTCTAGTTAATTTCGCGAGCGGCGCAAACATCGCCGCGCCCGGGCGCGAGTTGCTTTGCGCCCCGTTAGCACCCTCTTAAGGCACTAACGGGAGGCGCAACCAACTGAATTTTCCCCCCAATAAGCTTTGACATGGGAATGGAACAATATACAGGTAGCTTTCATTTGTATTTCACTCAAATCCTTTCTTTAAAACTATGTCGCAAATCACCAGGACGATGAATGTGAAATCTACCACCAGAATAAGTTGTGCTTTGGACAATCCATTTGATATTCTGTTGGCTGCTGCTTTGCCCACTATTGTGCTGGATACTGCTGGGGCAACTATATCCTGAGCTTAGAATTCATTTCACTACAATAACCCAAAATGTAGTCAGTTGCCAAATGCTAATCCAAAATTTGAAGAAATATTTAAGTTTATTTTCAAGTCTGTTTGGATGCTGTTACTTCAAGGCATGGAGGGACGTTCCAGATGTTTTCCTCTGGTTTTTCATCTAGTACACGTGCTAAGTAAGTGCCTTGCTGTTTCTGTATTTCAAAGTCAATAACTTGATGATCAATGCTTTTTGCTGCTTTGCAAGTAGATGACAATGTTCTTTAATTTGGCATTCACAATATCACCTTGTTTTTCCATCTAACTCACAAGCTCACTGCATTTGTTTATTAACTTGTCCTGTTTGGTTGATTCCTTCAATGCCCTGTTTTCAAAACTTTTCAATGCACTTTAAAATCCTGCCTTTTTCCCTTCCAACTCTTCCATTAGAACCTCTATTTCACCGAACGCAAGCTGCAGCTTTTCAGATTCCTTGGAAAGTAAAGCTTTGGGTTGAGCATGTTCAAGTTTTTCATTCTCCAACTCCTTCAAAACATCTTCAAATTCCTGTCGGCTTACTGAGTTCGATTCTCTCTGAATATCATTTCACCCAAGCTCCAAATTGTTTGCTTTTCCATCAGGACAATATCCTGCAGCTGTCCATGAGCTACGCTGTGCATGCCATCGTCAGCTCCACTCTCCATCCTCTGGCCCTACACACTCCTCCCCTCTTGTGATTCAAATGAAGAGGTCATTGTTGAGTTGCAGAGTGCCCTTCTGAGCATATGCGCAAAATGGGCATATGAAGTCAGAGGGGCATCCACTGCGGCTCCTGGAACTCTTCAGCGGTTGACCTGTCTGAAGTTGTTTGTCATGGTAATATTTTTGTTCATATCGAGTTATAGTGAAGATACTGGAGTCTAGTGCAACTGCGACGAGCATGAGCTGCTTCTGGTGTGATGTGACCTATGTATCTACTCTATCCTCCCACAATAGTAAGAACCAGTTGATTTTAATGTAAGAAGGAAAGTTCATCAAATTAAGAAGGTTCATGGCCCTTGGTTAGGTGAAGGTACCTGTTTTACGTTATGTGCTATTTTGAGAATCTCTAGAATGTAACTGTATGCGCTTACAGTCAGATGGGTAAATCAGCCTGCTGGAAATCCATTAGAATACACAGCGGAGACCTGTGTGTAACAAGGGTCAACAATAGATATTGATATAAGAAAGATAAATATAGAGCAGGTATTAGCCACTGCAACCCTTTTGTAGCTAAATAATCTGTCTTGAAAGAGTAGCTGAAATAAATCTGCCCTGGAACAAACCTTGCTTCACTGGCTCTTGAGTCAGAAGGTTGTGCGCTTTACCCCACTCGAAGACTTAAACACATAATCAGGACTGAGACTTTGGTGCAGTACTTTTGGGTGAGACATTATCTGCCTGTTCAGATGGTTCAGCTGTACATAAATGATCCCATGTCAAAGAAGAGCTGGGAGTTCTCCCAGTCATCCTGGTTGGCAATGTTCCCTCCAACCATTGTCACCAAAAACAGATTAATTGGTCATTTATCTCATTGCTGTTATGCCAAATGGTTGCTGCATTCACCTACAGAATAACAGTGATTGCATTTCAGAATAATTCATTCCATGTGAAGTGCTTTGGTACATCGTAAGGTGCTATGTAATTGCTCAGCCTTCCTTCCTTTTGATCATGTAATCCGGTAACACTTCCAGTAATTATAAGTTCAAAGTAGCAATAAAAGACAAAACTGTTTGCTCCCCAAATGGCAATGGGTAAGTGGAAGGTGTGATGTGTTGATGAGCTATCTAATCCAGAAGTGTTCTAGGTTAGATCTCTCACACATACTGATGTCAGCGGAGCAATCCTGGGGTGGAGGGGGTGTGGGGGCGTGGGGCGGGGGGGTGGTTGGCGGTGGGGCATCCCTGGCCTAGGGAATGATGACATCAGCGTGGGTTCTCCTTGGGATTCCTATCCAGTGACCCCTACTGATAAATGCCTATGTGTAGACCTTGGGGAGAGGACAGGACGGAGCTCATTTGTGAAGTCCCAGCACCCATGTTGAAGCCTGCTGACATTTGTTGCCTGGGCTCATGTGAAGAATGCTCACTTGGGTGAGGTAGCAGAAAGCTCTGGCACATACACCATCAGCAGAGAGGAAGTGAAGAAAGCTTCCAATTCAAACTCTCTGTCCTTCTCAGTCACTAACTTCTGAGATAGTTCATGATTGAGTTCTGATGGAACTGAACAAAAGGACTAATAATTCACCAGATAACTTGGCTAGCCTGTGGATTTTGTATTTTATGAAAACAAGCTGAAGAGTTTGTGGAATAGCTTATAAAAATAAAAAGTAGTTTGTTCATGTGCCAAGTCTTTGGCCAAGTGCTCAGAATCACGTGCCATTTGTTATGAAGAAATCCGACTTCAAATATGTTTTTAAAAGTACTGAACCATTTCAATTCTTCTTCCTTTAGATGGGATGGCATTGCTTTGTTGTTTGGTGGTTATGTGGTACTTTCACAGAATTTGTTTATATAAATATAACTAATAGCTAGGCACGCATTTCCACACTGTTTAATCACAGATGTGAGCAGTACCAACACAACAAAGTATCCCTGGCAGAGGGTGCAAGTTGGTCTGTCCTCATTTCTCAGCTGAGAAAGACAAATCAGTTACAGGTTAGAAAGAAAGTAACTAATGGTGGAAATCTGAAATGCTAGAAATGCACACCAGGTCAATCAACACCTGACAGAGAAACAGACTGAAGTCCTAAATCAGATCTTTGCTATAAAGAAGATTAGTTACATGTGGGGAAACGGGAAACAATAGGCAATAGACGAGGAAGAGTATGTCGCATTGAATAGGACCCAGCTGTAGGAATAAACTCCAGTTGATTTTACAGACCACATCAGATTGGGATACAGAATCCAGCACATTGCTGCAGGGTTTTTTGGAAGACTTTCCTGATTAATTTATGTGACTGTTCTCATTACACAAGTAACCAAACACAACAGAAAATGTTTTTAGTGAAAAAGTTCCAAGAAATTCATCATACAAAAATGACCATTGTTTAATCTGGGTCGGTCAGGAATTCTTGATGCCTGAAGAACTTACGATCAAAGCTGTCTGATTCAGGAATGTTCACGTTAGACGTGTTTCTGGTTGTTAGTTTTCTTTCCAAGAGGCAAGATAATTATTTTCACACAATGGGTGGAGAAAATGGGAATACACAATGTAAAGAAAAACTCAATGTCCTCCTACAGTGGAGAGCAAAAGCAGGGGGTGGGGGGAATATACAGACACTTTCCTGAGGCCTTTCAGGCTTAACGTGCAACAGCTGTATTCATCACATCTATCACAGATAATAGGAGGTGACAAAAACAATGGTCCTTGGGTTGATGGGGTTGCGACCTTTTACCAACTCCAGAACTGGACAGAGGGTGGTGCTGGAAACCAGACCAGGGGGTGTGGCTTAGGAAAATAATCTTCAACAACTGTGTGGCTTCACCGCTGAACCAATAGAGGGGATGCGATTATTCCAGTGTCGCTCCACTGCTTGCTGATACTATGAATCTCTTTTTGAGTTGCATGTGATTTTGCAACCAGAGGAACATTTCAAATCAGACCAGTTTTGATATTTTAATGAAAATCCAAGACGATAAAGACTCACTGAAAACCAAGTGGAAAATGGATAAAAACACAGAAAATCCATTTTATATTAAAAGCAAAAAACACACATTGTCCCACCGAAAAATTGGATGGGTGGCAACCATAACTTTATAGAATGGATACTCACTGTCTGAATATCAATCACGGTTTAAGTAAACCTCCATCCTGCTGCCACTGTGCCATATCAATTTAAGCAAAGGACTACTGACGAGAAATGGTGACACATTGTGGTGATTTTCACAATGCAGTGTCAGCTGTGGCTCAGTGGGTAGCACGCGCGCCTCAGAGTCAGACGGTTGTGGGTTCACAGTCCCACTCCAATGACTTGAGCAGATAAAGCTAGGCTGACACTCCAGTGCAGTGCTGAGGGAGTGCTGCACTATCGGAGGTGCCGTCTTTCGGATGAAATGTTAAACTGAGGCCCCGTTTGCTCTCTCAGGTGAACGTAAAAGATCCCATGGCACTATTTCGAAGAAGAGCAAGTGAGTTATCCCTGGTGTCCTGGCCAATATTTATCCCTCAATCAACCTAACAAAAACAGATTATCTGGTCATTATCACACTACTGTTTGTGGGAGCTTGCTGTGTGCAAATTGGCTACAGTGTTCCCCCATTACAACAGTGACTACACTCTAAAAATACATCATGGTGGTCGTGAAAGGCGCTATATAAATGCAAGTCTTTCTTTCTTTCAATACTTTAGGCACTAAAGAGGTAAAGAGGTGGCCAGGATGGGGTCATAAGCTGAAACGTTGGTTTAGCCCACATTTAGCGCAAGACGCCATCATGGTAAAGGAGTTGATGTCAGCACTAGGAACGGCCGCCCAGAGGCTTGTTAAACAGCTGATTGCCACGTAAAATGCCTGCTGCGCTCATTAAAGAGGCTGCAAGGCATTTTGGTCAACAGTGCTTCAACTAGCGCCTTCTCCTAACAGCGAGAAGCAGTTTGGGAGTAAACATGGTGTTGATGTCGATTTCAAGTGCTACTTAAAGGGATACTCACCGCCAATGATTCCTTTAAGCTGTGCGGCCATGCAGCAATCTGCAGCTCCCGCACAGCCGGCTCGACCGCGTTCTAATGGCTAAACCCGCACAAGCGCAGTAACTTGAATGGACTGCGCACCCAAAAAAAATTAGCGGGAATATTGCTCACCACTTAAAGGGATACTCACCATTTCATGGTCATTGCTGCTGGAGCTGTGAAGAGGATCTCTAAAACACATCAGGAGACTTTCTGGGACATTTTGTCAAGACTTCACCGACACTCGAGCAACATTTATTCCAAAAATTCTCTGAGAACTTCACCTAAAATGAGTAAGTGCTGTGCTACTCCACCTTATCGGACTCCTTGTAGGAGTCACCAGGAGAAAGGGAGTGCTTGGTCATGGGCATCTTGCTAGGGGTCCCCCTTGGTCTGCAGGAGGAATGGGAGGAGGAGATGAGGCCAGGCAGAGCAGCACCAGCTGCTGCAGGAGAGAGGGACAGGAGGGCGAGGTTATTGGACATCCCTCTTCCTCTGGCCCTCCTGCACCAGGACCTCCAGTGCCACATCCGAGAACCTGTGCGCTCTCCGTCACTGAGCCCTCCTGCAACGTGCCGCTGTGTGTCAGTCAGCGCACTGCACACCTTCAGTGGAAGTGGGAGCGAGGACTCCATGTACCATGCTCCATGAAAGCTGCGTCTGTGCTAACCCAGCAGATTTCTGTTAGTACGTCCAGGCAAATTCAAATTATGGTAATCAGCAATTAGGACTAAAATTGTGTGCTAAATCCAGACTTTCAACGGGCGTGTTTTATTAGGACTGTACCCATTTAGCACCTGTTTTCACCCTTCGGCCAACATAACCCCCCTGGGTGTTAAAGGGGTCATATCTCCTTTATCTCTTCCCCCAACTCAGACAAAATTCTAACCACTAATGTGGTAGCTAATATCCATGCAGTCTTTGCAATTTTGATGCTTTAAGTTTTTCATTAATGGGGTAAACCCCATTTGCACTTTCTTCTCAGCAGGAAGGGAGGGAAATTTCACTGAAATGACAACAGAGAATGCTGGAAACACTCAGCAGGTCAGGCAGCATCGTGAAGAGAGAAACAGAGTTAACGTTTCAGGTCTGTGACCCTTCGTCAGAACTGGAAAAAGTTGGAGATGTAACAGGTTTTTAAGCAAGTGCAGGGGCAGGAAAAGGGGGGAGGGGAGGAAAGTACAAAAGGGAAGGTCTGTGATAGGATGGAAGGCAGGAGAGATTAAAAGACAAAAGGGATGATGGTGCAAGGCAAAAGGAGATGGTAATAGGACAAGTTAAGAAACAAAAGATGACTCTAGATGAGGTGTAAATGACACTGGCAGAATGGTCAACCGCTGCCATGTGAGAGAGAAAAGAAAACATGGGGGCCGAGGTTATGGTCTGAAATTGTTGAACTCGATGTTGAGTCCAGAAGGCTGTAACGTGCTTAATTGAAAGATGAGGTGCTGTTCCTCGAGCTTACATTGAGCTTCATTGGAACAGTGTAAGAGGCTGAGGACGGAGAGATCAGAGTGGGAGTGGAGCGGTGAATTAAAGTGACAGGCGACCGGAAGCTCGGGGTCACGCCTACAGACTGAACGGAGGTGTTCCGCAAAGCGGTCACCCAATCTGCGTTTGGTCTCCCCAATGAAGAGGAAACGGCATCGTGAGCAGCGAATACAGTATACTAAATTGCAAGAAGTACAAGTAAATCGCTGTTTCACCTGGAAGGAGTGTTTGGGGACCTGGTCAGTGGGAAGGGAGGAGGTAAAAGGGCAGGTGTTGCATCTCCTGCGTTTGCACGTGAGGTGCCGTGGAAAGGGGAGGGGGTGTTGCGGGTTAATTGAGGATTGGACCAGGGTGTCGCAGAGGGAGCGGTCCCTTCGGAATGCTGAAAGGCGGGGGAGGGGAAGATGTGTTTGGTGGTGGGATCACGCTGGAGGTGGCAGAAATGGCGGAGGATGATCCGTTGAATGTGGAGGCTGGTGCGGTGAAAGGTGAGGACAAAAGGGAATCCTATTGTGGTTCTGGGAGAGAGGGGAAGGGGTGAGAGCAGAAGTGTGGGAAATGGAAAGGACACGGTCGAGGGCCATGTCAACCATGGTAGAGGGGATTCCTCGGTTGAGGAAAAAGGAAGACATAGCGGAAGCATTAGTATGGAAGGTGGCATCGTCAGAACAGAGGGGGCGGAGATGGAGAAACTGGGAGAATGGAATAGAGTCCTTACAGGAAGCAGGGTGGGAGGAAGTGTAGTCCAGGTAGCTGTGGGAGTCAGTGGGCTTATAGTGGATCTTTGTCGATAGCCTATCCCCAGAAATTGAGACAGAGAAGTCGAGGAAGGGAAAGGAAGAGTCAGAGATGGACCATGTGAAGGTAAGGGAAGGATGGAAATTGGAAGCAAAGTGAATGAAATGTTCTAGTTCCAGGCGAGAGCAGGAAACAGCACTGATACAGTCATCAATGTACCGGAAAAAGAGGTGATGGATGGGACCTGAGTAGGATTGGAACAAAGAATGTTCCACATATCCCACGAAAAGGCAGGCATAGCTCGGGATCATACGGGTTCCCATAGCAACACCTTTAATTTGGAGGAAATGAATGGAGTCAAAGGAGAAGTTGTTCAATGTGAGAACAAGTTCAGCCAGGCGGAGGAGGGTGGTGGTGGATGGGGACTGGTTGGGCCTCTGTTCAAGGAAGAAGTGGAGCGCCCTCAGGCCATCCTGGTGGAGGATGGTGGTGTAGAGGGATTGGACATCCATAGTGAAAAGGAGATGGTTGGGGCCAGGAAACTGGAAATTGTTAAAGTGGCGGAGGGCGTTGGAAGAGTCACGAATGTAGGTGGGCAGAGACTGGACAAGGGGAGAAAAAATAGAGTCGAGATAGGAAGAAATCAGCTCCATCGGGCAAGAACAGGCTGAAACGATGGGTCTACCAGGGCAGCCCTGTTTGTAGATCTTGGAAAGGAGGTAGAAGCGGGCTGTGCGGGGTTGGGGGACTGTGAGGTTGACAGCCATGGAGGGAAGATCTCCAGAGGAGATGAGGTCAGTGACAGTCTTGGAAACAATGGCTTGATGTTTGGTAGTGGGGTCATGGTCCAGGGGGAGGTAAGAGGAGGTGTCAGAGAGTTGGCGTTCAGCCTCCACACGGTAGAGGTCGGTTTGCCAAACAACAACAGCACCACCCTTGTCATCTTCATTGCTTTCTGTTTCTCTTCTCGTGTTTGATCAGGTATCTGCCAAGACTCGTTTTCACAGCCACATCTCTTTCCTCAGCAACTGTCTCCGTTTTCGACTTATTCCACATGGATTCCAACTGAAATTCCACCCTTCGTGTTTCGGATCCACCCAGGATTACAGATATCTCCAAGATATTCAGCGTTCCTCAAACCACTGCTCTCGTCGCATCCTGAGATCCTCGCTCAATGCCATGCGTCGCCACATGAACATAGAAACATAGAAGATAGGAGCAGGAGTAGGCCATTCGGCCCCTCGAGCCTGCTCCGCCACTCGATGAGATCATGGCTGATCATCCAAACTCAATACCCTGTGCCTGCCTTCTCCCCATATCCCTTGATACCTTTAGCTTTAAGAAATATATCTAACTCATTCTTGAATATATTTAATGACTTGGCCTCAACTACCTTCTGTGGTAGAGAATTCCACAGGTTCACCACTCTCTGGGTGAAGAAATTCTTCCTCATTTCTGTCCTAAATGGCTTACCCCTTATCCTTAGATTATGACCCCTGGTTCTGGACTCTCCGACCATCGGGAACATTCTTCCTGCATCTAGTTTGTCCAGACCTGTCAGAATTTTATATGTTTCGATGAGATCCCCTCTCATTCTTCTATACTCCAGCGAGTATAAGCCCAATCGACCCAATCTCTCCTCATATGTCATTCCTGCCATCCCAGGTATCAGCCTTGTGAATCTTCATTGAACTCCTTCCATGGCAAGAACATCCTTCCTCAGATAAGGCGACCAAAACTGCACACAGTACTCAAGGTGTGGTCTCACCAAGGCCCTGTACAACTGCAGCAGGACATCCCTGTTCCTATACTCAAACCCTTTCGCTATGAAGGCCAACATACCATTTGCCTTCTTCACCGCCTGCTGCACCTGCATGCTTACTTTCAGCGACTGGTGCACAAGGACACCCAGGTCTCGTTGCACTTCCCCTTCTCCCAATCTATTGCCATTCAGATAATAGTCTGCCTTTCTGTTTTTGACACCAAAGTGGATAACCTCGCATTTATCCACGTTATATTGCATTTGCCATGCTTCTGCCCACTCACCCAACCTGTCCAAATCATCCTGGAGTTTCTCAGTATCCTCCTCGCAGCACACACGCCCACCCAGCTTTGTGTCATCTGCAAACTTGGAGATATTACATTTAGTTCCCTTATCTAGATCATTAATGTATATTGCGAATAGCTGGGGTCCAAGGACCGAACCCTGTGGTATCCCACTAGTCACTGCCTGCCACTTGGAAAAAGACCCATTAATTCCTACTCTCTGCTTTCTGTCCGCCAACCAGTTCTCTATCCAAGTCAATACCTTGCCCCCAATCCCATGTGCCTTAACTTTACACGCTAATCTCTTATGCGGGACCTTATCGAAAGCCTTTTGAAAGTCCAAATACACCACATCTACTGGTTCTCCCTTATCTATTTTCCCAGTTACATCCTCAAAAAATTCCAGTAGATTGGTCAAGCACGATTTACCTTTTGTAAATCCATGTTGACTTTGTCCGATCCTGTCACTTTTTTTCAAGTGCTCAGCTATTACATCCTTTATAATGGACTCTAGCATTTTCCCCACTACCGATGTCAGGCTTACCGGTCTGTAATTCCCCGCTTTCTCTCTACCACCCTTTTGAATAGTGGGGTAACATTAGCTACCCTCCAATCCATGGGTACCGTTCCAGATTCCATCGAATGTTGGAAGACTTGAACACTTTCGACCTCTCTCTTCAGCAGCACTGACGCACTCTATCTCAAAGCTGTCCTGGTCCACAGTTCCATTTCATCCTTCGCCTCATCTGAGGCTTCAACAAAAAACTTTTTTTCTTCCTTTCTGATGTCAAGGATTGCAAGCTTCAACAACTCTTGGATACCAACGCCCCTTCGGAACCTCTTCCCCTTCACTTTCCTCTGACCCCATCCCTTCTTCCAATCTCACCCCCGCCATGATTTCACTATCCCCTCTGACCTTCCCCTCTCTGACCTCGAACAATCAGTCCTCAGCAAAGGCCTGAACTTCATCCCCTTACACCCCCATCTCAGTAAATTTCGAACCTTCCATCCTATCACAGACCTTCCTTTTTGTTCTTTCCTTCCCTCCTCCCTTTCCCTGCCCTACACTTGCTTAAAAATCTGTTACTTCTCCAACTTTTTCCAGTTCTGACAAAGGGTCATTGACCTGAAACATTAACTCTGTTTCTCTCTCCACGATGCTGCCTGACCTGCTGATTGTTTCCAGCATTTTCTGTTGTTGTTTCAGATTTCCAGCATCAGCAGTATTTTGTGATTGTATTAAATTGCACTGGTTGAATGCCTGATGCTAAATAGTATCACTGCAATAAATGATGTTGGGTGGACTTCGGATACGACATGCTGCAGGTTCTGTGTGGACATGGTGTTGTGTTCCTTTACTCAGCTCTCTGTTCCTGATTATGACCCAGCATCTGTTTGAGAGCTGCATCACAGTCAAACTTGAGCCCACTTTGTAAAGCACGAAAGACACATGATAAGAAAGAATGTAATCTGTCTGGTAAGGTTGAAGTGATGTCAAGTTTGTGCATGTCATCACAATCCAGAGATTCTATCACAAACTTTAAATGCTTTCCAGCTGTTTTGTTTCCCCCCCAACCCCCGCACCCCCCCAAAACACATTTCTCCCCTTCTCCTAAAGGCAAATTCTCATGCCGGGATGGGCTCTGCCATCCATCTGGTACCTCACTCAAATGGCCATGCTTCTGGCAGTATGAGATTGGACACTGAGGGCTGGATTTTCAATGACCCGTGGAGTCGGGTTTGGAGGCGTGTGGGGGGTTAAAGTTGCAGATTCGGGGGTCCCAAGCCCATCCCTACTCCATTCCGCCTCCACGCAATTTTGACAAAATCGGTCGCGGGGTTCCCAACTCCGTCCCGCCTCCAAGAGGCGGGAGAGGCCATTAAAGCCCTTAACAAGCCCTAAATTGGCTCTATAATGCCATTTTGAAACGTTTTAGCTAGTTTAACCCTTTTCCGACGTGAAGTAAGCCTGATGTGAAACACGCCAGTGAAACCTGGTGGGAGCACAAGTGGATAGCTGACTATCAGCTGCAGGTCCACTATTACAACAGAGATGTGATGAAGGTAGTAGTAGTATTGTGATGAAGGTAGTAGTAGTATTAGGTCTGAAAGTTGCCTCTGATGCTGCTGCATTGAATATCTTCAGAGACTGCCTGGGAGGACTTGGTTGCAAAAAAAATTCTCTCTCTCTCTCTCTCTCTCTCTCTCTCTCTGAGATGCTGCTGCTCATTTTTCATCCAGGTCCTCTCACAGCAAAAGCCAGGCAGTCTCTGAGACCAGGCAGTCTCTGACCTGCAATGATGACATCATCAGAGGCGACTTTCAGACTGAAACCACTAATTGGCTCATGGGTTCCCACATGCTAGAACTCAATTGCCCAATTAACTGAAAATTGCATCAATCTCCCACATCCAATTGCAGACGGGTGGATAACACGAAATGCAGATGACACGACCCCAACCCGCCCCAGTATCAAAATCCAGCCCTGAGTGTTGGCAAGCTATTGGACTATGGAAGCATCACAGCCATGCCCAGTTTTGTTCTCAACCAAATATTCCCACATTCATACTTCCCAGCAAAGGTCACTGTAATAACATTCAGGAGTCGCAACCCTAGATGATTTTCTTTCCCATGCTTCAAAGCCCAGGAACACTGCGGTCAATTGTAGTTAGGGAATTTTAACAAGGAAGGGCCATTTTGCCCGACTAGCCCAACCAGTTTTGATAGATTTTAGCCTGCTACAAACGCATTTAATTATCCGTTGCACACAATCACACTTAGTTGTAATAATGGCCTTCTCTGGGGGATTTATTGCCCACAACAGCAGCCCTGCTGAGACCAGCCTGGATTAAGCACCAAACCTTGCTGGTCCAGATGATTCAGCAGTACCGGTCTGGCCTTCACCCGCTGGGCCAGCTGGGTGCTCCTATTTTAACTAATACGTTGGGGATATCTGACTTGCAGCCCAATGTGACTACATGGACAATTAGGTTGTGCTGGCCAAGTTCTCAAGTTCCATTAAAAAAATATGCTGCAAGCATCATTTGTTCAGCTTTTTAAAAAGAAATTAGGGTTCAAACTCATGTGGTTTTTCTTTCTACTCTGCCTGTGCAAGCTAGAAAAACTGTGGTACATTTTTTTTAAAAGGCAAGGAAAGACTTGCATTTACACAGCATCTTTCACGACCACCGGACGTCCCAAAGTGCTTTACAACCAATGGTCAAAAGAAAATGCTCATGTACATTTTCTTGGCCTTAAATCTAGGAGCTGCTATTTGGTGCTGGTGAATATTCTTGAGGTTGCACAATGCACTGAGCATTGTCACTAAATTGAGATTGTGTGAAGTTTTTCATTATTTATGGGAATCATTTTTTGCAATTTTTTATCGAAAAACTTGCATACGCAGCGCTTTATCACATCTCAGTAATGCCGCAAAGTGGTTTACATGCAGTTACTTTGAAGCGTGGTAACTATTAGGTAGGCTAAAGCTGCTTTTATATTGGCTTTCGTGGGATACCATGTTAAAACAATGGTTCCTCTCTGCATCTGCACTTAGCGTGTCTGCAAGGGTCACATTGAGATTTCCATTAGGTGTGCATTTAACGTAGAAAAACATTCCACGTGCTTCACAGAGGGTTGAGAAAAATGGGCGCCAGCCCGAAGAAAGAAACAGTTCAGAGAGGCGACCAAAAGCCCGGTTGCAGAGGTGGGTTTTAAGGAGGGTCTTTGAGAGGGAGAGGTAGGCGGAAAGGCGGAAGGGTTTAAGGAGGGAATTCCAGAAAGTAGGCCCTCAATGGCTGAAGACACGACTGCCAATGATGGGATGAAGAGAGAGAGGATGCACAACAGGATGGAATGAGAGGAATGGGGTGTTTGTGGGGTGGGTGTAGTTCTGGAGGAGGTAACATAGTTTGGAGGCTGGAGAAGCTGAGGAGGCAGAGGCAAGAATTTTAATTTGAGACACTGGGGGGCTGGTAGCCAATGCAGGTTTATATAAATGGAGCTGATGGGTAAGCAGGCCTTGGTGCAGAATACAATATGAGTAGCGGCATCTTGGATGAGCTGGGTTTTATAGAGGGTGAGGATGGAAGGCTAGCAAGGAGAGCATTGGAATAATTGAGTCTGGAGTGATGGAGGGTTTTGGCAGCAGAAGGGCTGAGGTAGGGGCGAAGGTGGGCAATGCTACCGAGGTGAAAATAGCTGGTCTTTATCACTGAGAGGTGTGGCAGACCTGCACATTATGAACTGGTGGTGCGAGCTCCACTCTAATGCCAACCTAAAAGCAACATAACTTTACTAAACTTTAAATATGTTTTCAGGTGCTGATTAGTTGATTTTTTTATGTGTAAAACAACAGCCTTGTAACCTTACCCTTTTAGTTTGTGACAATTTGTTTGTACTTGTTCAGTTTTCCACACGGATAGGTGTTCTGTTGGTATAAGAAGAAAGGGATACACAGTTTGGGGCTGAGGGAGTGCACAGTCATGTGATGGCTACAAGATATTACAAGACTATTTTGTAGCAGTTGTAAGGTTCCTGCGTCTTAAATGACTCTTCATGTTGTTATCCACTTACATCGACTTACATCTAAGCACCCGGGGATTGGGTGCTGCAGTCGGTGCACACTGGTCATTCATCACCAGCACCTGGGTTCAAATCCAGGCCAGATTAATGGGATATTAAAATATACGCACTCTGCTGATTGTACAGGTTGAAGGCAAAGTGAGTTCAGCTGGTTCTTAGTGAATGCTAAGGTTAATTCCTGGCGGGGATCTGTGCTCACAAGGAGTTTGGGTCAACTAAGGCCCCACGATATTGTTGTCCTCTCTCTGACCTGTGCTCCCTTTTGGTGCAGGATCAGGGAATTAAGCCTGGCGTTCCATTGCACAAAGTTGCCTATCATTTTGACGCAAATTGTTATCAAACTGGCAAGCTCACTCAGAGAAGCTGTAAGAACGGTGTGACAGATGGAAAAACTGTAACTGGTGCTGTTGGGGTGCTGCTCTGTGATCACATTGACTGTAACTGGTGCTGTTGGGGTGCTGCTCTGTGATCACTTTGGGAAGAAGAGCGTGGTGTGGGAAGGAAGATAGGTATAGGGGGAGTTTTACCCTTTATGTGATCATGGTCTATGACTAAGCTTGATGCTGGTACCAGTGGGAAAAGCAAAACAGAATTACAAATTCAATTTGCATATTTTGCAGTTAATAACGGCAAATGACTATCTAGTTAATGTATACTTATAAAATGTTTCCATATTACAGCAAAATGTCATGTACTTTGATGAAGTAATGGAGAGGGTGGATGAAGGTGGCAGGACCAGTTGAGAAGGCTGTTAAAAAGATATACGGGATCCTGGGCTTTATAAATAGAGACAGAGTACATAAGCAAGGAAGTTATGCTAAACCTTTATAAAACACTGGTTGGGCCCCACCTGGAGTATTCTGTCCAATTCTGGGCCCCACACTTTATGAAGTATGTCAAGGCCTTAGAGAGGGTGCAGAGGAGATTTTCTAGAATGGTACCAGGGATGAAAGACTTCAGTTACGTGGTGAGACTAGAGAAACTGGGGTTGTTCTCCTTACAACAGAGAAGGTTAAGGAGAGATATGATAGATGTGTTCAAAATCTTGAAGGGTTTTGATAGAGTAAATAAGGAGAAACTGTTTCCAGTGGCAGAACAGTCAGTAGCCAGAGGACACAGATTTAAGTTAATTGACAAAAGAACCAAAGGCAGCATGAGGAAATAAATTTTTACGCAGCAAGTTGTTACGATCTGGAATGCACTGCTTGAAAGGGTGGTGGAACCAGATTCATTAATAACTTTCAAAAGGGAATTGGATAAATACTTGAAAAGGAAAAATTTGCAGGCCTATGGGGAAAGAGCGGGGGAAATGAGACTATTTGGAGAGCTCTTTCAAAGAGCAGCACAGACACGATGGACCGAATGGCCTCCTTCTGTGCTGCATCATTTGATGATTCTACTCTAGGTGTGTTAACTGCCAGGTTTATTGGAACTGCATTTATGTATTTGCCACACACACATTTGTATTCCTTTATTTTATTCTCTCCGTTTCACAATATTTGTGATATCATATTTTTCTTCAGTCTTAATCTGACTTGATGTGTTGTTTTCTTCTATCTACTTCTAACCTATTTTATTTGTTTACAGCCTGCAAATTGGTAACTAGCATCAGAGAATTGTGCTGTATCTCTTTCTGACTGTGTCTGTCTACCAGGTGTCAGTTCTTAAGGGGATTCCCAGTGATGAATGTTTTATTAGTGAAATCCCTTGTGTCTCATTCTGTTTGATCTTCTCCATCCCTATAAATATAGATTTGTATGTGCACACGCACGGGAAGATCAGCTAGTGTGTGCTGACATTGTTTAGCTCTGGAATTGACTGCTTTCACATGTTTACCTGGTGAAGATAAAGGCAGTAGATCCATTGTAACATGCACATTAGCAGCTGGGGAAAGTCATTTGGACAAAAAAAGCAACAAAATAAAAACTGCAGCTGCTGGATATCTGAAATAAGAACCGGAAATTCTGGAAGCACGCAGCAGGTCAGGCAGGGACTGTGGAGAGAATAAAGGAGTTAACGTTTTCTACTGTGGACCCTTCGTCAGAACTGAACAGAACAAAGGGAAGGGAGAAGGAGGAATAAACACACACCCACACACATCCATACACACACACATACACACCCACACACACCCATATACACCACACACACACACACCCACACACATCCATACACCCCCTCCCACACATACACACCCATATACACCCCTCCCACACATACACACCCACACCCACACATACACACCCCATACACCCCCTCCCACACATACACACCCATATACACCCCTCCCACACATACACACCCACACCCACACATACACACCCCATACACCCCCTTCCACACATACACACCCACACACATACACACCCACACACACCCCATACACCCCCTCCCACACATACACACCCACACACATACACACCCACACACAGCCCATACACCCCCTCCCACACATACACACCCACACCCACACTCACCCATATACACCCCTCCCACACATACACACCCACACATACACACCCCATACACCCCCTTCCACACATACACACCCACACACATACACACCCACACACACCCCATACACCCCCTCCCACACATACACACCCACACACATACACACCCACACACACCCCATACACACCCTTCCACACATACACACCCACACACATACACACCCACACACACCCCATACACCCCCTCCCACACATACACACCCACACCCACACACACCCATATACACACCCTCCCACACATACACACCCTCACACATACACACCCACACACACACCCCAGACACCCCCTCCCACACATACACACCCACACACACACCCACACTCACCCCATACACCCTCCCACACATACACACCCACACACATACACACCCATATACACCCCCACCCACACTTACACACCCACACACATACACACACACACACACCCCATACCCCCCTCCCACACATACACACCCACACACGCCCATATACACCCCCTCCCACCCATACACACCCACCCATACACACCCACACATACACACCCCATACACCCTCTCCCACACATACACACCCTCACACATACACACCCACACACACCCATATACACACCCTCCCACACATACACACCCACACACACCCATATACACCCCCTCCCACACATACACACCCACAAACATACACATCCACACACACCCATATACACACCCTCCCACACATACACACCCTCACACATACACACCCACACACACCCATATATACACCCTCCCACACATACCCACCCACAAACATACACACCCACACACACCCATTTATACACCCTCCCACACATACACACCCACACACATACACACCCATATACACCCCCCACACATACACACCCACACACACCCATACACACCCACACATACACACCCACACACACCCATATACACCCCCTCCCACACACACCCATATACACACACCCACACACAAACACACACACCTCATACACCCCCCCCCCCCCACTCACACACACACACACACACACACACGTAAGAGAAGTAGAATGGCCTGTAATGTCAGTGTGAGTGTGTGTGCATGTGCATTTGTGTTTCATTTGTTTCCCTCCCCTTTCCCTTTGTTCTTTCCACGGATGCTGACTGGCCTGCTGAGTCTTTGCAATATTTGCCGTTTTTGTTTCAAGGTCATTTACAGGCAGGATACACTCCATGTTATGTTTCTGTCCTTGCTTAACCTTGGTTGCACAAGCTACGTGAACTAAAGGATGGGAAGAAAGTTAACTGACATTCCACCTTGTAGGAATGTGACTATAGGACCACAGTTGGTTTAGTTTGAGACAGAACATTACTGATCAGGGTAAACAATGCCCCAAGCTGATATAAAATTCACTTCTGTGGCAATACACGTGTAATACACTGACTTTGGGGACACTGAGCAGTCAGCTGGGAATGAGGAAGTCAGCCAATTAATTCTGGAATAGGGATTTCATGATAGACAGAGGGATACTAGAAATCACTTTACATAAAGATGTTGAAGTAATCTGTAAGGAGCCTCCTAAAGGAACAGCCTGCTTTGATCTCTGCTGCTTTTGTGATGTCTCCAGCTGTTGCTTGCATAGCTTCTCCTTTATGAACTTTGAAAAGTTGATCACCTAATTCGAGCTGCAACCATCTCCAGAAAAGCGCTTGACTCGACCTTTCAACCCTGTATGGTGGCAAGTGTTGAACATGTGCCTAATCAGGCCAGCTTTAGCCCATGCTGAGCTCCTGTGGCATTGCGAGGCTTAATGACACAAGTGCTGCTCCGCAACTGTCAGATATGGGCTTTAAGTCAAGTGTCCATGTCAGCGAATAATCCTGCACTTGTATTTGCCAGCCTCACAAAAATGTTACACTAAATGGATCGGACAATAAAATAAGAGATACTGTTACTGAAATTCCTCTGTTGTTACAAGTGAAGTGAAATGGAGGTGAGGGCTATAATGTTGGGTACTTCTCCCCCAATCTTGCTCCCTGGCATTATGTGCTGTTTTTGTCCTACAGGAAGAGAAGGTGAGAGTTGGTGAGTGATGTTGAAAAGGTAAGTGGAGATGTGTAGGGCTTGTATAAATAGTTCATGTACTGAGGTGTGGAGAAGAAGCAAGATGGAGTGAGGATGGGAAGATGATGACTGTAAAGCCAAGTGTGTGGAATGTAAACTAAGGAAGGATTGCTGGGAAGAGTTTGTGGTTGTACAAATGAAGAGAATGATGTTCATCTGTGGGGCGAAGAGAGGAAAGGAAGATGTGAATGTGTGTTGGATGAGAAAGAGAGGTGTTGCAGTGTGCCCTTGTGATTGTAAATTGAATAACGTGATGAAGGGAAGTTTTAAGAGTGATGGGGGAGGAGGTGAAAGGAGCGTTGTCAGGTATTGTTGAGAGAGATGAAGAGTTGTATTTGCCCTTGCTTCTCATGTGAGGTAATTGGACCTCTTCCTACACTGAAGCAAGGTCCTGGGGATCATTTTTTTTATTCATTCATGGGATGTGGGCGTCGCTGGCAAGGCCAACATTTATTGCCCATCCCTAATTACCCTTGAGAAGGTGGTGGTGAGCTGCCTTCTTGAACCGCTGCAGTCCGTGTGGTGAAGGTACTCCCACAGTGCTGTTAGGGAGGAAGTTCCAGGTTTCTAACCCAGCGATGATGAAGGAACGGTGATACATTTCCAAGTCAGAATGGTGTGTGACTTGGAAGTGAACTTGGAGGTGGTGGTGTTCCCATGCACCTGCTGCCCTTGTCCTTCTAGGTGGTAGAAGTCACTAGTTTGGGAGGTGCTATCGAAGAAGCTTGGTGATTTGCTACAGTGCATTTTGTAGATGGTACACACTGCAGCCATGGTGTGCCGGTGGTGGAGGGAGTGAATGTTTAAGATGGTGGATGGGGTGTCAATCAAGTGGGCTGCTTTGGCCCGGATGGTGTCGAGCTTCTTGAGTGTTGTTGCCGCTGCACTCATCTAGGCAAGTGGAGAGTATTCCATCATACTCCTTATTTGTGCCTTGTAGATGGTGGAAAGGCTCTGGGAAGTCAAGAGGTGAGTTACTCGCCATACAATACCCAACCTCTGACCTGCTCTTGTAGCCACAGTATTTATGTGGCTGGTCCAGTTAAGTTTCTGGTCAATGGTGACTCCCAGGATGTTGATGTTGGGGGATTTGATGATGGTAATGCCGTTGAATGTCAAGGGGAGGCGATTAGACTCTCTCTTGTTGGAGTTGGTCATTGACTTGTACTTGTGTGGCGTGAATGTTACTGCCACTTATCAGCCCAAGCCTGAATGTCTTGCTGCATGCGGGCATGGACTGCTTCATTATCTGGGGAGTTGCGAATGGAACTGAACACTGTGCAATCATCAGCGAACATCCCCACTTCTGACCTTATGATGGAGGGAAGATCATTGAAGCAGCAGGTGAAGATGGTTGGGCCTCGGACACTGCCCTGAGGAACTCATGCAGTGATGTCCTGGGGCTGAGATGATTAGCATAACCATCTTCCTTTTTGCTAGGTATGATGCTGCCAGTGGTGACCAACTCAAGGAAGTCTGTCCCAGTCTGCTGAATAGTGGACCTGTGGATGCTCCTGTCATTGCTGGGAACACCCTCCATTTCCTGACGTCCTTCACCAGGACCTCCAGGAAGGCCTCAAAAAAGCTGGGGTAGCCCTCCGACTCATCTGAGATGCCCACCTCCCATTGACATTCCTTGAAGCAGTATGACAGCGAAATCTGAAAGTAGGGGATGCAACCGCGCTTTAACAACAACAACTTGCATTTATATAGTGCCTTTAACGTAGTAAAAAGTCCCAAGGTGCTTCACAGGAGTGTCATCAGCCAGAAATTGATATTGAGCCAAAGAAGAAGATATTATGACAGGTGACTAAAAGCTTGGGCGAAGAGGTAGGTTTTCAGGAGCATCTTAAAGGAGACGAGAGAGGTTGTGAGGCAGAGATGTTTAGGGAGGGATTTCCGGAGCTTAGGGCCTAGTCGGCTGAAGGCACGGCCGCCAATGGTGGGACGAAGGAAGTGGGGCATGCACAAGAGGCCAGAGTGGGAGGAAGGCAGAGTTCTCGCAGGCTGGAGGAGGTTACAGAGATAGGAAGGGGCGAGGCCATGGTGCACTTTCGAGATGCCTTCCTGCTTTAAGTAGGCTTCAGGAAGCCCGGCAGGATTTGTGTGGAGAAAGTGGACAGGCTGCCTGTTTCACAACACAATCGGGTGGGTAGCCTGTCAATCATATTAAAATTAGGCCCGAGCCTCATACTGGCGAGGTCATGGCGGCTTCCTGCCCGCCAGTCCTGATTTAAGGTCAGGGCTTATAAGTTTAACCAGAATGCACCAGTCAGACAGTGCTGTATTTTCTGTCTTTCCAAGTGATAGGAGACCATGGGGAGCATGTCACCTCCAGTGCAAATGATTGGGTTAAAAGAATATTCATTAGTCCTTTGGCACACAGATTCCATTCCCATTTATGTCACAGATAAGAGAGCATGTTTCAGTTCACAGGAGGTACTTGTCTGTTTATCAAATCTCCCTATTCACCAGGAGCTCAAGTTTCAACTGTTGAGAGAACGCCGGCAATGTAATCCTAACCTGCAGCGTTACCCAGTCCCTCATAAATACTTTTATTTCTCACCATGATGTATTTACTGCAGCAGTGTGCAAAATGTTTCATTGTAACATTTAACTCTCAAGGTATTTGAATGATTGATTGTTTCTTAAGCAACATTAACAAAGTAAAGGAAGCCACATATACAGATGATGTTACTCTCCATTCAAATTATTTTCAGGCAGATAGGATGAACCACCTAACTGTTTAATTTTTCTTTCACAATATCTGAACTAAATTAAAAACCTAATTAAAAATGTTCTGATATATTTGTGTTGACAAGTAAAATGAAAGTTACCTGAAAATTAAAATTGCACTGCAGTTATATATAACAGCGATGCTGCAGAATGCTTATACTTGTGAATGATAAAGAAAGACTTGCATTTGTTTAGCGCCTTTCACAACCTCAGTACATCCCAAAGCAAGTTGCACTGTAATTTCAGTGGCACTTGCTCATCAGCAGGTGCTTTACATAAGGACGTCTATTGCCATTTGCCTGGGTAAGTCCATTGCTATTAGTTCATGTTGTGACCTGTATAATCATGTCAAAAAGGCATGACTCCGTCTATGAAATTGTATCAAAAGTGAAAACACAACAACAACTTGCATTTATTTAGCGCTTTTAATGTAGGAAGACATCCCAAGTCGCTTCACGGGTGCGTTATCAGACAAAATTTGACACCGAGCCACATGAAGAGATATTAGGACAGGTGGGTCAAAGAGATAGGTTTTAAGGAGCATCTTAAAGGAGGAGAAAGAGGTAAAGAGGCGGAGAGGTCTAGGGAGGGAATTCCAGAGCTTAGGGCCTAGACAGTTGAAGGCACGGCCACCAATGGTGAAGTGAAGGAAATCGGGGGTGCATAAAATTCCAGAATTGGAGGAGTGCAGAAATCTCGGAGGGTTGTAGGGCGGGAGGAGGTTACAGAGATAGGATGGGGCGAGGCCATGGAGGGATTTGAAAACAAGGATGAAATTTTAAAATCGAGGTGTTGCCGGACCGGGAGTCAATGTAGGTCAGCAAGCACGGGGGTGATGGGTGAGCTGGACTTGATGCGAGTTAGGATATCGGCAGCAGAGTTTTAGATGAGCTCAAGTTTATGGAGGGTGGTAGGTGGGAGGCCGGCCAGCAAAGCATTGGAATAGTCGAGTTTGGAACAAAAGCATGGACGAGGGTTTCAGCAGCAGATGAGCTGAGGCAAGGGCGGGGACGGGCAATGTTACGGAGGTGGAAGTAGGCGGTCTTGGTAATGGAGAGGATATGTGGTCGGAAGCTCAGCTCAGGGTCGAATCAAATACTGAGGTTGTGAACAGTTTGGTTCAGCCTCAGACAGTGGCCAGGGAGGAGGATGGAGTCGGTGGGTAAGGAACAGAGTTTGTAGCAGGGATCGAAGACAGTCGTTTTGGTCTTCCCAATATTTAATTGGAGGAAATTTCTGCTCATCCAATACGGTCGGACAAGCAGCATGACAAATAAGAGGCGGTGGAGGTGTCAAGAGGGATGGTGGAGCTGTCAAGAGGGCTGAGTGTCGTCAGCGTACATATGGAATCTGACATTGTGTTTTTGGATGATGTCGCCGAGGGGCAGCATGTAGATGAGAAATAGGAGGGAGCCAAGGATAGATCCTTGGGGGACTCCAGAGGTAACGGTGTGGGAGCGGGAAGAGAAGCCATTGCAGGAGATTCTCTGGCTATGACTGGATAGATAGGAATGGAACCAGGCGAGGACAGTCTTATCCAGCTACACAATAGAGGAGAGGCGTTGAAGGAGGATGGTGTGGTCAACCGTGTCAAAGGCTGCATACTGGTTGAGAAGGCAATGTATATTGCCCTGTTTCCAAGCTGACTTTGAAATAGCAATTCGGGAAGATTTGTAAGGGAACTGGAGATTAAGCAAAAGCCTGTTTTCTTATAAGAAGAACTTTAGGAAAGGACGAGACCTTCAGGACTAAAAATACCACCATTGTTCTGAAAGTCAGGCTCCAAGTTTGAGGTTGATTCTGTTTCCTTCCTTGTTTTTGGAAATACTATGCGGTTTCAAATGAACTGACTACCTTTCTCTGACATGCTGTGTGCTGTATGTCTGCAATACATTAGTGCCAGCTATCAGCATAACCTTGTCGATATGTCTTGATTAGGCTGAGACAGTGTGACATAGAAAGGTGACTGGAGTTTGTAAAGAAGTCAATGCAAAATACAACTGTCATGGGCCATACTGTCTGTCATTTCACAAAAGCATTCAGTTGAATGAAAAGCACCTGTGAAGTGTTAATGTTGTGAACGGACTCAGAAAAGCATCAGAGCCAAATCACTTGTTGTCATATCTGTCCCTCCTTTTTACTCTTATATTTGTTGGTGACCACCTTATTAATTAGTTTCTGCAGTTCAGTTTTTTTTCCCCCCCAAATGCTTCTCTCCTTTTCCTCTCTGGCGGGATCAACTTCTGATGGGTCTCCGAGCAACGGCGATTTTCAGATTCCTCACTTGACTTGCAGCTGTTCTAAATGTGTGAGCCTATCGAGTGAATGTTGAGAGATGATTTGACTGTGGGGGCAACAGAAGGCTAATCCTATCCTCACCTAATGTTCACACGTGGACCTTCCAGCGGGGGTCACTGGACGGCAGTAGAGAGAGGGCACTCTGGCTTACTCTTCGGAAACCCTGCCTCCCCTCTCCTCACATCCAAGCAAGTTGAAGCCAACTCTCGTTTCCACAGCGCAATCCCAGCTAAAATTAGCCATATCATCGGCATAACAAAAGTTCAGGCATCTGAACTTGATATTCATTGAAAGGATTCAATTAAATTGATGGTTAACCACCATTTGCTGACATAGGGGACACTCATTTCCATTCCATAGCATGAACATCCCTTAACTTGATCAACACAAAAATTCACCCAAAAAATTGAAAGAAACTCAAGTATGCATTCTGGATTCTTTTCAGATGAATTCAGACACCAGACAGGTCCTAAAAATAACTTAATTTACAAGTTTGCCAGGAGCTGTCTAGCTTCTAGCTGGGCCATGAAAACTCTCCGCTGCCCTAAATTTGCTGATACCTACTTTCTCTATCATCACAATGGCTCTCTCTGCTGTAAGATTCTCAAAGTTCACAGATCCCCCAAAACTCGAAGACAAACCCTGAGGAAAAAGACTTTGGACTCTTTTCTGGCTATTACAGGGTGGTGAAGTGCATTGGGCCTAACCAAAGGACTTTTCGAGCAAAAACCAAGATTTTTGTATTTTTAAAACATGTCTGGGCTTGTAGGGGAGAAAAGGCTGTGAAGGAAGGTGGGATCAACCTCTGTAAAAACAGTTTGGGTATTGGAGCTAATGGGAATTGTCTGGGGAACCGCATGATCTCGCTGGGAGTGTAAATCGGCCCCTATCAGACAATAGCATCCTAACAATAAACCCAAGGAAAACAGTCTCCAACCCAAGCTACAGAGCCCATTAAGACATGCGTAAAACAAATGACTTCGGCTTACCCTATAGAAATTACAGGCCCAACCAAGAAACCCAAAACATAAGAACGATCAAACTCCGATTAAGTGGCACATCAACGGGATGGGGCCATCCCGGAACCACTTCACACCTTAGCAAACCAGTTACCGATAACGAGCCCGCCAAAACTAACAAAGACCGAGACCTGATTTGGCGCGCAGATAAGGAACCTTCAATGAGTATAATTGAAGGCCCGTTCTCAACCTGAAAAGAAGAAGAGGAAGGAAGAACAAGAAGACATCGACGGAGGCATTCTCCGCAACACAGTTCTAAAAACCAACAACATTCAGCGTTCGTGTCCAGCCAGGAGATCGACAGCTCGAAGGCCAGACCATCCAACAAAATAGGCCAACACGAGAAGAACCCAGAACGACTGCCTCAGTGACCACCGGACACCTCACGGCAACAAGGCCCTCACGAAACAACCAACTAAACACCAAGTATCAACAATTGGGCCACCGCGACCAAAGAAAACCAACTCGAAGAAAACCCGAAGAATCGCAAAGTTTCCACTCTACAATCTACTCCTGACTTACCTCTGGGTAAGATTTTCCCTTAAAAAACTCTAAACCCTACTTCTAAACTAAAGAAAGTGGGTACTCACCTGATAAATCCAATACGCACCCTACCGCATCAGCGGACTCGCGAAGACTGACCAGATACGCAGTTGAAGTCCTCTACCGCGTACGGGGTACGGCAGACACCAACTGACATATAGAGTGAACTCCAAAACCGCGAACTAACCTAACTGTCAAGGATTCTGGTGAGTATCATCCCTGGTCCTCTGGAATCCAACCTAGCTAGTGAAGTGGGATTGGGAGGGGTGAAGTATTCTTCTAATGTTATTCCCTCACTTGTACCGAAGTGTTCCCCACTTTTAGAGTGTTAAGAGTGTTGTGTTGTGTTTTACTTTCTTGAATAAAGATCAAAGTTCTTGCATCAAAACCAGTTGTCTGCTACACTTTTTGTCACAACCCCCAAATAAGTCCAAGGTCTAGAACCAAGGGAGTGGGAGCGATTCGAACCGCTCAGAAGTCAGAGGTGAAGCTGACACAAACCACCACCCCCTACACTGCTGATCTTTACATAGGAAAGATGCGTAAGGGTTGTTCTTCCAAGGGGTTCTCCAGATCGACCTGCCGTTACTTCGCAAACGCCATTACTGACGGTTTCTGTGGATCTTCTGACAAAGTTACATCGGACCTTTGGGAGAACCTTTCCTGGTGGAAGTTCAACCTCATATATCCCGCTGTCTAAGAACTATCGCCACATATTACAGATTTTTTCTTTGTAAATAATAGAGGTCCTGGTTTCAATAATGTTCGTAAATTTCCCCAAATCAATTCAAATGACAGTGCTCCTGTAAATTTTCACCATCTCAAAGGTACAGTTATAAGTCCAGTATTTTTAAAGGGGTCTTATTCCAGTAACAACAGTGTGATCTTATCCTAGTAATACCTGGTTCTTATCCTAGTTAACTCCACCTTCCTGTTTGTGAGCTTTACAAAGTTGTCTCTCATCCAGTTGCAGTGTTTTTGCCTTCGTTGCTTTCATTATCATTGTCCTCCAGAGTGCCTGGTTGAATGTATCTACTTGTGTCTTTAACCAGTTAGTTTGGGAATACGAACAAGATGATGTCTCTTTCTGTTAACAGGCCGAAGTCTGTATAACATGCAGCCTAGCCTCGTGTCAGCCTTGGGTCAGTGGTAGCGCTCTCATCTCCGAGTCAGAAGGTTGTGGGTTTAAGCCCTACTCGAGAGACTTGAGCATATCGTTTAGGCTGACACTTCAGTGCAGTACTGAGGGAGTGCTGCACTGTCGGAGATACGAATTTCACATGAGACGTTAAACCGAGACGCAGTCTGCCCTCTCAGGTGCACGGAATCCCATGTCACTATTCTGTAACCGTTCTGTCCAACCTCTCCGAGACCACTGATCAACCAAAGTGTGTTTGAAAAGGAGTTCATCTCCTGCCACAGCTCATGGTATCAGTCTGCTATCCAGATTCGTTTTTTCTGGCCATCCCTGCACACCTTGTTCTTTGATCAGCATCCAGATCCCATTGTCTTGAAGCAGTTTTATTTTTTTAAATCTCATGTCGCTGAGTTGCAGGAGGACTGCTTTGTAAAATTCCCTCCACATATGCTCTCGCCTCTGCCTTTCATCCATTCCAGTAGCCCCTGATGCTGGAGCTTGTGACAGGTTGTCTGCTGCTACACAAAAATCTCAGAAGAAGTCGACACTCTAGGAAATGATTGATCGATGCTTTTATGGCTTAGATGAGGGATCAATGGCTTATGATCCATATCAATTTGGAAAGAATTTTCAATAAGATATTTATAAAATCTCACATGCCCAAGTACAGCAAGAGCTTCTTTTTCTCTGAGTATATCTTCCCGCTGTGGTGCCCACTGATTGTGAAGTATGTGCTGCTGAAAGCTATTGGGGGAAAAATTCGGTATCGCCCATTTTGGGGCGCTAACATCACCTAGGCCCAAACTTTAGTGCCCGGCGCTAATTAGCGCCGGCGACCACAAACTTGAGTTTTAGCGCCCCAAGAGGGAGGTGGAGTGCTAAGTCAAACAGTCCACTTCCTTCTTGGAGCGCTAACCCCGAATATTGGGGCAGAGACTTGAGCAGCGCTGCACACTGGGCCGTGCAGCACTGCCGCGTTCAAAGGCTCCTTCCCTCCCTTAAAAGGAAGGGTCGTCACTGCGGGCTCTGCAATGGAAAAATTACCTACCTGGACCACCAAGGCAGCCACGATCCAACGCGATCAGCCCGACACTCAAGCCGAGTGCTGGGCTGATCGATCGCGGGCAGGAACCCACGAAAAAAACCACCAACAGGAAAGGTAATTTTGTTTTTACTTACCTCAGCCACCTCGCCTTTAATCATCGCCCCCGAAGCGGCCGGCCACCCGATGCACACCTCCTGCGGCTGTTGGTGTTTTCGACCAGAGCTGCTGCAGGGAGCGGAAGTCAATTTTGGGTCCAGGGCGCTACCGGGGCGATGCGCACGGCGATGGCGTCACGATCTCCGGGCGAAGGAGATCGGGGCGCAATGCCGTAGCGCCACCGCAAAACCCCCGCCGAATATGGCGGAAGTCGATGTCAGCGCCACGCCCGGGCGCAAAGGCACCCAATGTAAGATTCTAAAAACTGTAATAAAACCGCTGTTACCGTGTGGTGATCGAAATTGCGAACGAATTGTAAGATGATAACGGACAGATTTAAAATGAAGGAAATCAGCAGGTGGTCTTTGTTTGTGAAGACACAACATGGTGGTCAGTATGTGTTCTTTGTTTGAGAGGCCACCTGGACAAGAAGGGGAGAACATACATCTGACAGGAACAGGAATGTGTCATGTGGATGGAACTCCAATTAGGGAAGGTTTGGAGTGGAACTGACCTATCCAAGGGAGGCCGAGATTAATTTAACATAGAAACATAGAAACATAGAAACTAGGAGCAGGAGTAGGCCATTCGGCCCGTCGAGCCTGCTCCACCATTCAATACGATCATGGCTGATCATCCAAATCCAGTACCCTGTCCCTGCTTTCTCACACCGAATCCCCACATCGAGCCTGCACCTATCCCACCCTATTCCCGTAACCCCACGTATTTAATTCCCCCTAACATATCCCATCCTATCCCCATAACCCCACATATTTAATCCCCCCCTAACACTAAGGGTCAATTTATCATAGCCAAATCAACCTAACCCGCACATTTTTGGGCACATTTACGATCAACGAGGTCTTATAACCCAGTGGCGGGAGTTTTCAGAGAGAAGAAGAACAGAGAAGACAAAGCAGGAGGAAGATTGAAATGAGAAAACTGGCCAGTTTATGTTTCGACTTACAGTTTCCCTTGACTGATCTCCCAGAAATGAAGGAGTATGTATGAATTCGGACATGGGCTTAGATGTTGTTAAAGGGGGTACTTTTATGTATGTTTGAATCATTAAAGGGGCACTTTTATATACTTTGAATTGATAAGCTGCAGGCATATTTACTGCCGGGAGTTCTTTGAATTTAGCCCAAGGTGCTTCTATGTACACTTGAATTTTGAACTATAGTCTGATTAAAAGACCTGGGGGGAAAAATTCAGCTGCTTGCACCTCCCGTTAGCGCCTTAAGAGGGCGCTAATGGGGCGTAAAACAGCAAACGCCCGGGCGCAGCGCCGCCCACGCCTCCCGAAAAATTCAGCGGGAGGCTAGCGGCAGCGCCAGCCGGTAGCGCCCTGTGGCGCTGCGCCGCCGGCGATGACGTCATCGCCGTGCGCAGCACCCCGCTCGCGCTCCAGCCGCGATCTTCAGTCGCGCCCCCTGATTTACCGCCAGACGCTATGTCCGACGGGTTCAGGGAGGCGTACGTGCGGCCGGGGCGGCGATATTTAAAGGGGAGGTGGCAGGCGGCCATTTTTGTTGCTGGCCGCCTGCCAGCACCTGCCCCCGTTGCTGTCCCCGGCCCCCGTGAAGCCCCCCCACCGTGAAGTGCCGGCTGCGCTCCAAGAGCCCGGCACTTCTCTTGAGTGCCGGGCTCTTTTGCCGGCACTCCCGATCCAATTTTATTGATCACATCCTTGTCTGTCATTGTTAAGCTCATTCGTAATTCTCGAGGTCCGAACAGTAGTAAGAGAAAGTGCTACATAAGTTGGCGAACCACTGAGGGACCTTGAGGGGAAAAAGCATTTTTATAACAATGCCGGACAAGAAAGTGAGAAGTATGGAGGATTTGGTAGCAAAATATATTAGTTCAAAATTTGATACAGATAAACCCTGGGTTAGAGATATTGTGCAGAATGATGACCCTGTACAAAAAGCAAATGAATGGACGGAAGGTCCATTTGGAAAGGAGCCATGGTATAAAGCGATATGGCTGTTAGCCTATCACAGACAATTAGTTCAAAATAAGAAAGAGATTAAGCAACTGAAACAAAAGGCGAGCGACAGGGAAGTAGTGGTGAACCATTTGCTAAAAGATTTAGAGGAATTAAAAGAACAGAGACAAGCTGAGAAAGTGAAAGGGGAAAGTAACATAGAATACTTGCAGTGTCAAGTGATGGAGTATTGGCGAAGAGCTGATAGATGGGAGAAAGAAAGCCATAAGCAACATCGGCAGGCCGCCTCAGCTGAGGAAGTGTTAAGCAATGTAAAAACAGCATTTAAGGTGTTGCAGCAACAAAAAGCGGGAGAAGCTGATCACACTAAATGCTGAAAGGAAATTGAGCGATTGAAAGCTCGTCTATCGGTAGAGAAGGGGATAATATGCTTAATGACCCCAGAGGAAAGGGATATCGAGGGGGAAGGAAAGTGGTCTGATGATGGGCCACAATACGGGGAATTGAGACCCCTGCCAGAAGTACCGGACCCTCCGGTCCCACCGCCAATGAGTCCTATGAGGCAGCAGAAATTTGGTCCCCCTGCAGGAGCACAGAATAGAGGGGCGTTACAGAGTGATTTTACCACACCGTATAACACCACGCAATTGAAAGAAATGGTGGGTGATTTAGGGAAACTAAAAATGGGAGATGACCCGACAATTATGTTTCAGGAAGTAGCAGCTGCGGCCGTGATAAATGAGTGTGATGAACCAGACCACATTAAGATGTTACTATTTACGCTGTCAATATCGGTCTTAAATGGCTTACCAGCTGCCACAAAAAGGGGTGCAGGAACATTGCAGGAAGTTAAAGACCAAATCACGATAGCACTAGGGTATGGATAAGGTAATCCTTTCGAACAGGTGGGCAAAACTAAACAAAGACCCGGGGAGAGTCCTGAAAGTTATGCAGAAAGGTTGTGGTCGGTATATAACATAGAAGCATAGAAGATAGGAGCAGGAGTAGGCCATTCGGCCCCTCTAGCCTGCTCCGCCATTTAATGAGATCATGGCTGATCATCCAAATTCAGTACCCTGTCCCTGCTTTCTCCCCATATCGCTTGATCCCTTTAGCCTTAAGAAATATATCTATCTCCTTCTTGAATATATTTAATGAATTGGCCTCAACTGCCTTCTGTGGTAGAGAATTCCACAGGTTCACCACTCTCTGGGTGAAGAAATTCCTCCTCATCTCAGTCCTAAATGGCTTACCCCTTATCCTTAGACTGTGACCTCTGGTTCTGGACTCCCCAGCCATCGGGAACATCCTTCCTGCATCTAGTCTGTCTAGTCCTGTTAGAATTTTATAAGTTTCAATGAGATCCCCTCTTATTCTTCTAAACTCTAGCGAATATAAGCCTAATCGACCCAATCTCTCTTCATACGTCATTCCTGCCATCCCAGGTATCAGTCTGGTAAATCTTTGCTGCACTCCCTCCATGGCAAGAACATCCTTCCTCAGATACGGCGACCAAAACTGCACACAATACTCAAGGTGTGGTCTCACCAAGGCCTTGTACAACTGCAGCAAGACATCCTTGCTCCTGTACTCGAATCCTTTCGCTACGAAGGCCAACATACCATTTGCCTTCTTAACCGCCTGCTGCACCTGCATGCTTACCTTCAGCGACTGGTGCACAAGGACTCCCAGATCTCGTTGCACTTCCCCTTTTCCCAATCTATTACCGTTCAGATAATAATCTGTCTTCCTGTTTTTGCCACCAAAGTGGATAACCTCGCATTTATCCACATTATACTGCATCTGCCATGCATCTGCCCAATCACCCAACCTGTCCAAATCATACTGGAGTTTCTCTGCATCCTCCTCACAGCACACACGCCCACCCAGCTTTGTGTCATTTGCAAACTTAGAGATATTACATCTAGTTCCCTCGTCTAGATCATTAATATATATTGTGAATAGCTGGGGTCCTAGCACCGATCCCTGCGGTACCCCACTAGTCACTGCCTGCCACTCGGAAAAAGACCCGTTTATTCCAACTCTTTGCTTCCTGTCTGCCAACCAGTTCTCTCTCCAAGTCAATACCTTACCCCCAATCCCATAACACGGCCTCGAGCTAACCTTGCAGCAGGGCCCCTGAATCATTGGCTGCGAGCATTAATAGCCCATAGCCTGCCACATATTAGAGCAGTGACAGAAGCATGGTATGACCCGCAAGGCGACCAGACTAAGGTACAGACCTTGCGGAAAATGACCCTAGCTTTTGAAAGAGAAAGACAGGAAGAAGTAGAGGGGGGCCTATTTAAGTCGAGACAAAAGGATAAGGTGTGTGAGACAAGGGGATGGAAACAGGAAGGAGATTACCCCCCTATGGAGGATAAGCGATGCTTTAATTGCGGAGGAAAGGGACATTTTATTAGAGACTGCAGAAGACCGAGGAAAGATAGAAATGAAGAACCGTTTAGAAGGCCCACTGCGCCTACAGAGCAGACAAAGGCAACTGTAACCGATCAGGCGGTGCTGGCCTTAGTGGAAGCCCTGAAACAATTAGGGGTCACTGGGAAGGTGGATGCTGCAAAAGGAAGCGATACACCACTAAGATCACAATGAAGGGGCCGCGCCAAGCCCAAGTACCTGTGTCCCCTCAGGTACGACAATTGGGGACGACCATGTGTGAAAGTAGAAGTAGAACATACAAACGGGACGTGTCTAGTGGATACCGGAGCCTCAAGCACCGTGATTCACTCGGAATGTCCTCATAGTTCCCCATGGCCGTCAGGAACACCATACGTGTTAGTTGGTTTCATGGGCAACCAAAAGGCAGGGGCGGTATCAAGACCTTTAAAAGTTAAGGTAGGGGGACTAGAATCGAAGTGGGAATGTGTTCTTATGAATTGGGATAAGGAAGGGCATGGGGTGCTAGGCTCTGATAGGAGGCTGGCCCACAATGTGATAGTGGACCTGCATAATGATTGTTTGTGGGGCGCAGCAGAAGAGGATAAATCAGGAGAGGTGTGGGTAATCCCAGAGGGAAATAAAGGGGACGGTTGGAGCTGCATGATGCAACCGCAAGTGAGATATGACTGGGAGAATAAGTTGTGGAGGCAATTTAAGAAAAGGAAAAAGGGAAAAATTAAAGTTTTACCAACACAAAGCTATTAGTTTCTGTCCAAAACAAGTAAAACACAAGGTTTGCTGAGTGAAAGGATCAGAAAAGAATGTTGAAATCTCAGTTTGTGTGAAAGTGTGTGTTAAAAGTGTGGTAGTTTTCTGTCTTTGAAAGAAAGTGTCTGGTGTGTTTGTTTCAGCTCCACCCACTTTTCTGTACCGAGAGCTAAAAGCTGTTTAACCCTTTGAAGACTTGTCTTGAACGATGGACAAGCGCGTACTGTTTTAAGTTTGTTAATTGATTTACGAATTAACATATTTGGCTCTGAGGAAAGCCGCAATGGATTGTCTGTTTTTCTTTTAAGCAGGGGGCCAGATGAGTGTTGATGATGCAAGATTACCAGCTCCAGGATGGGGAAACTCCTATACGCATTGAGCGCTTTGATGCTTGTAGTGGATGGGATTGAACTATATCAGGAATCACGGCAGCTCGGAAACAGCATCAATGGAACCATAACCTCACTGGATACAGGATTTTCTGTTGTAAATGAGATGAATGTAACAATTAAAAATCAAACTATAACATGTTATAATTGGACAGTGAGGGTAACGGAGCAGAGGGTGCATGAGGGACAAAGGATTTGTTTAAAATGCTCAAATGAGACCACTCCGAACGGGACGATCCTAGAACTCCAGTTTGCACCAGGTGAGACCACAAATAACCTGAGATTGAGGAAGGCAAGAGGAATCGTAGCTACACCGTTAATTGATGGGACAAGTTACTATTGGACAAATTTCTGGTCAAGTAATCACACAGGAGTATATATGTGTGTAAGCAGAAATTTCTCCCACGATGATCCTCAAATTAAAAATCATTATGATAATATTCAATGTCCTGATCAGTCCAAAGAAGCCATTCAATTCAAGGCGAAAGAGAAACCAATGCCACCCGATGAGGAGAGTGAAAAGTGCCCCATCCCATTCACTGCTCCAATTAATGGATTGGTTTTGGTTCCGAGTGAGTTGTCAATGTTACATGATGTTGTATCAGATGCGAGGGAGCTTATTATCAATGTGTCTAGTCTTGCCTTGGCGACATGGTGCAGTGAACCCACTAGAAACTGGTTAAGAGATAGAACAGCGCAGTTAATAAAAGCCTTGTGGAAGGAAAAAAGCGATCAAGTGACCATAGGGGAGGAGCCTCAGGCCCCGAAATCCCCGGCACAGAGGAGAAAGCGCAGTGTGCTCAATAATGTAGCAACAATGTGGAATACCGCATTAGGATGGGTAAATACAGAGGATGTTATGAGCCTGAACTATCAATTGGGAAAATTGAGAGAAAAGGTACAGCAGGCATTAAAAAACCAGAATAGCATAGGTAAAGTACAATTAGAAGCAGAATTGACCTTGACAATTCACATGCAAGGGTTGGTCAAATTGTTGGAAAATCAGGCACAGGCCATAAACAATTTGACAAGGGAGGATAGAAACGCCTCTGATCAGGCAGCACAAAATGATGCATGTGCGATGATGAGTTCTTGGATTCCACAGGACATAGGGAGGAATTTGAATAGAATAGCTGAGGGAAGGGTTCCCACTTGGATGGAAGATAAACACCTTAAGGCAGCAGAAAGGTACCAGTCAAATTTGACAGTGTGTCAGTTGCGGAGTCTTACTGTGGTACGTGTCGCGCCACATGAATGTAATCAGACTAGCGATGATAGCTTGATAGGAATCATATTAAGAATGCCTGTAATGCCCAAACCTTGGGCACCACTGCGGGTGTATAAGGTAGCTAATATGGGTTTCCTGAAAGATAGTGTTTTATATAAATATACATCATCGCCCGAATATGTTGTTAAATATAACCAATCTCTCTATGAGGTAAAATGACATCTATGTAAGACCCAAGGAAGAACCACAATGTGTATGTATAATGTTTTGGATGATGAAGAGCCGTTATGCGGATTTAACTTGACAAGGATGTCCAAGTATCAGTGTCAGGTCACTGCCGTAAGGTCAAAACAATATACCACCGTTGTTCATAAGGAACAGGGTCTCTATTGTTGGACCACCACAGAAACAAAGTATAAATATGAGCAAAAGAATGCTACAATATGTCTGGTATCTAACAGTACTATGTGCATTAAACCTAAAAGGATGGTAAAATTGGGAACAGGACTATTCTGCCTTTAATGGATCAGAATTCAATGCATGTTAAGGCATCAACTGAGATATATGATTTGGGGAAATACGTGTCCATTTTTGGATATGGGTTACCTTGGATGAATGAAAATCTCACTGAGTTTGTGAAACTGATTGGAGAAGTGGGAAGGACATTCTCAGTATTGAAAGGGAGGAATGATCATAGAATCATAGAAGATAGGAGCAGGAGTAGGCCATTCGGCCCCTCTAGCCTGCTCCGCCATTCAATGCGATCATGGCTGATCATCCAAATTCAGTACCCTGTCCCTGCTTTCTCCCCATATCCCTTGATCCCTTCAGCCTTAAGAAATATATCCAACTCCTTCTTGAATCTATTTAATGAATTGGCCTCTACTGCTTTCTGTGGCAGAGAATTCCACAGGTTCACCACTCTCTGGGTGAAGAAATTCCTCCTCATTTCTGTCCTAAATGGCTAACCCCTTATCCTTAGACTGTGACCTCTGGTTCTGGACTCCCCGACCATCGGGAACATCCTTCCTGCATCTAGTTTGTCCTGTCCTGTCAGAATTTTATAAGTTTCAATGACATCCACTCTCATTCTTCTAAACTCCAGCGAGTATAAACCCAATCGACCCAATCTCTCTTCATACTTCATTCCTGCCATCCCAGGTATCAGCCTTGTGAATCTTCGCTGAACTCCTTCCATGGCAAGAACATCCTTCCTCAGATAAGGCGACCAAAACTGCACACAGTACTCAAGGTGTGGTCTCACCAAGGCCCTGTATAACTGTAGCAAGACATCCTTGTTCCTGTACTCAAACCCTCTCGCTATGAAGGCCAACATACCATTTGCCTTCTTAACCGCCTGCTGCACCTGCATGCTTACCTTCAGCGACTGGTGCACAAGGACACCCAGGTCTCATTGCACTTCCCTTTCTCCCAATCTATTGCTATTCAGATAATAATCTGCCTTTCTGTTTTTGACACCAAAGTGGATAACCTCGCATTTATCCATGTTATATTGCATCTGCCACGCTTCTGCCCAATCACCCAACCTGTCCAAATCATCCTGGAGTTTCTTGGCATCCTCCTCGCAGCACACACGCCCACCCAGTTTTGTGTTGTCTGCAAACTTGGAGATATTGCCAGAATAATAACCTCGTTAATGAACGAGGCGACTTCTTTGTGGGATTTGGGATTTAATCGTATCGACATAGCTCCATGGGTAAGACTGTGCTCACAAGCTCTGTTATGGTTACAGCTAATGTGTGTGATCGTGCTGATGTGGGAGTGGGGAATGCGGGCAAGACGTAACCAAAGAAAGAACAAGGGAAGACAATTGGGGCATACGAGGGGACTGTTCCCGAATTAGCTTTAATAATGTGAAATGGGGTATAGATATCGTATTATAGGGGATAAAAGGGGACTACGTCCGATTGGAATACATACTGCTCCAATTCTGGTGAAATGTCTGCACATGAATAAACATGAGAGACATTTGAGGGAGACTGTAAGATTCTAAAAACTGTAATAAAACCGCTGTTACCGTGTGGAGATCGAAATTGCGAACGAATTGTAAGATGATAACGGACGGATTTAAAATGTAAGAAATCAGCAGGTGGTCTTTGTTTGTGAAGACACAACATGGTGGTCAGTATGTGTTCTTTGTTTGAGAGGCCACCTGGACCAGAAGGGGAGAACATACATCTCACAGGAACAGGGATGTGTCATGTGGATGGAACTCTAATTAGGGAAGGTTTGGAGTGGAACAGACCTATCCTAGGGAGGCAGAGAGTAATTTACGATCAACGAGGCCTTATAACCCAGTGGCGGGAGTTTTCAGAGAGAAGAAGAAGAACAGAGAAGACAAAGCAGGAGGAAGATTGAAATGAGAAAGCTGGCCAGTTTATGTTTCGACTTACAGTTTCCCTTGACTGATCTCCCAGAAATGAAGGAGTATGTATGAATTCGGACATGGGCTTAGATATTGTTAAAGGGGGTACTTTTATGTCTGTTTGAATCATTAAAGGGGCACTTTGATATACTTTGAATTGATAAGCTGCAGGCATATTTACTGCCGGGAGTTCTTTGAATGTATTGCCCAAGGTGCTTCTATGTACACTTGAATTTTGAACTATAGTCTGATTAAAAGACCAATTTTATTGATCACATCCTTGTCTGTCATTGTTAAGCTCATTCGTAATTCTCGAGGTCCGAACAGTAGTAAGAGAAAGTGCTACATAAATTTCTCCCCCTTTGTCTTTGCTAGGATTTGTGAAGTGGATTGGCTCCTGCTCCAGATGAAATTGCACCTGCAGGCACACGGGTTTTCTCATCAGGATCATATAATCTCAGGCACAGCAACATGCTTAGACCTTTCTTAAACCCTTGGAATGCTCTCTGGTGGTCACTATCCACATCCAACATTTGATTTTTTACACCCACCTGAGCTGCCCCGTCCCACTCTCCATCATCGACATTTCTGCCCAGCCTATCCGCTGGTGTCAAATCCCACCAACCTCCTTCCCGTCCCACTCACCCCACCCACCATTTCCCCTTGGACGCTGCCAGAGGATCAACATTTACGTCCTTCTCCATATTTCCTTCCAGAATGCCCATTCACTTGCGAACAAGGCTCTTGCCATCCACAACCTTATTGTAGATGACTTCAGTAATATCCTAGCTTTGACACCTTGCTCCTTACTAAAGCCTCCCCACCTGTTTATACTTTCCACCACCTGCCCCACCCAAACCACCACAGTGGCGGTGTGGCCCTTATTAGCAAATTACGCCTTGGTATCGGCCCCCAACTCCTCTGACACCTTCTTCTCCTTTAAGCACTTTGCCTTAGTTTACCCCCTCACTTCTTCTTTAAAATCCTCATTCTCTACTACACCCTGAAGCCTCCCCCCCCCACGTTTCTCACCAAGATATCCTCACTCCTTACCTCCCTCAGCCTCTGCACTGAGTAACGCTTCACCCTCAGTGATTTCAATTTCCATCTCAACTCGCCTTGCTCTCTCTCTTCTGATTATTGCCCTCCTCTCCTCCTTTAACATCTTACTCCATAAAAATTCTCCTACCCATATTCATGGCCAACCTTGCCAACTTGTGTGGCATCTCCACTCTCATTGTCTTGATCACAGAAAAGGCCATGTCTAATCACTTACTTTTATCCCTCACAGCACACAAGCCCCTACCCCCCTCCAATTCCACTTCCTTATCAGTCCACCCCTGGAAAAAAAATCTCCCCAAATCATAATAAACGGCACTTTCAAACTGTTAACTATCTAGTGCAATAGCAAAATACTGCGGATGCTGGAAATCTGAAATAAAATACTGGAAACACTCAGCTGGTCAGGCAGCATCGAGGAGAGAGAAACAGTCAACGTTTCGGGTTGAACCCTTCGTCAGAACTGTTAACCATCTAGCCTTTGGTTGCCATGATACTTCTACAGATGCCCGAAGATTATGATGAAGGCTGGAAGAACCACAGATTCCTTTGACAGAAGGACTTGCCAGAAGCTAGAATTGGCATCCAACGTTTCTGATGGTTTCTAGATGGGTTATTTTACGAATGACTAACTACTGCTACGGTCATGATGCTTTACGGGTTCTTTTTAAATGGACTAAGATGGAAGAGGTCTCCTTAACATAACTCTATTTCCACAATTTCCAGCTTCCAGCTGGGTCGGAAAAACTGTCCAAGGCCTACTGCCCTAAACCAGATTATGCCCGCTTTCTCTATCCTTCCAGTGACTCAGCACGCTCTCTGCTGACCTTTATTTATATTATAAAACATAACATGCTACCTGTTCCCACAACCATGTGAATTATGCCTGCAAGGCTTTACTTTCATGGTTTAATATCATTGGAGGTCCAAGTTAGATGCCACTTTTATTTCAAACTTCTAATGATCCATCACTTGATGAACCATCCACTTATCATCCATTAGCAGTAAGTTATGATTGTTAATGCTGCCAAATGGTCACTGTCCAATAAGATTATAAACAACATGTGCCGTGCATCCTTTGATATCCCATTGCTACTTTGTGAATGTAATTGTAACCTCAACTGTGGATAAGTGCTTGGATTGCCTAGGGTAGTAAAAACTATTCAAGAGATGAGAAGAACAACCGCAAACACTGAAATCTGAAATAAAAGCAGCAAGTGGTGGAAGAACATTGCAAGTCAGTCAGCAGCTGAAAGAGAAGAATGGATTAAACATTTTGGATACATCCTTCAGAGAACGTTGAACGGTCCCACTCAAACATTTCAACCTGCTCTCTTTCAGGTGCCAGTTGACCATCTGTACATTTCCAACATTTTACCATCTTGTTTAGTTGATCAATCTGTCTGCTCATTTATAATAACGTAAGATGAGCACTTTATGCAGCCTGAAACAATGCACTGTTAGCGTCATTTCTGATTGTGCAGAAGAAGCTGTAGTGAACTGGTACAACAGCAAATGATAACCAAGGTATGCGTGCCTTTGATTATCTCCCTTTTAAAAAAAACTGGGGCCTAGAAATTCAATTGCGTAGTGCCTGTTGTTTGGGCGCTACGGGTGTCGTTTAGGGTCAAAAATGGCGTCCGAGCAGTGCGCACAAAATTCTGGTGTGGGCCGCGCCGGACACCATCTTGGTGAGGGCAGGAGCGTCGACGCTGGGAGTGTGCGCCAGAAGTATGTAAAGTAGGCAGATTGTGAGGTCAATCGGCGTACAGCGCTGATTTGACACCAGCGCTGCCATTTTCGTCTTCAACGCTTGACCTTGCACAGCTGAACATGTGTTCAGCAGCTGCAAAGACCCCCTACCAGCGATATTTAAAGGGATCATCAATCACTCTTAGGTCAGTTGCTGCTTAATTTCTACTGGCTCTGTGTAAGTTTGTGGAAGTGTTTGGAGCTTTCTAGAGTTGTTTAAAGTTGGTGAGGTGACAGGGAGTGGTGCTGCAAGTGGAGAAGGCCTTGGTTCTGATTTCAAGGGTTCTGGTCAGACCACTTGCTCCCAGTCATGGGTGCTCTAGTTGTCATCCCCCTTGGCCTGCAGCATGATCGGGAGATGGAGCAGAGGCAGCAAAGAAGAGGACAAGCTGCTCGCAGAAGGAAGAGGAGGAGGGGGAGAAGGGCTCTCAGCCGGAGGCCTTACCCACCTAAGATCTTCCGAGAGCAATTCTCTTACCTCAACCTGAGCCAGGAGCAGTGTGTGAGGTGTCTGCACTTTACGAAGGAGGTGCTCACAGAACTCTGCCACCTCTTGCAACCAGACCTGCAGCCTCACACCAGGGCAAGGACAGTGCTGCCAGTGGCTGTGAAGATAACCGTGGCACGGAATTTCCTTGCGTTGGGATCTTTCCAAACTGGAGCAGGTGCCATCTGTAACATCTCCCAATTCGCCGTCCACTGCTGCATAAGAGAGGTGACAGAAGCTCTTTATTCCAGGAGAGGGGATTTCATTGTCTTCTCTCTTACTAGAGAGAAGCAGGCAGAGCGTGTACGTGGCTTTGCCAGGATAGCGGGCTTCCCCGTGGTGCAAGGCGCCATCAACTGCATTAATGTGGGTTTGCGGGCACCGTATCTAAATGCTGAGATGTACCGTAACCACAAAGGTTACCACTCACTGAATGTGCAGTTGGTGTGCGACCATGCTCAGCACATCATGATGGTGAATGACTGCTTTCCTGGCAGTAGTAATGATGCTTTTATTCAGCACCAGTCCACTGTTCCCTCAGTCTTTGAGCCACCAAGACAAACCAGAGGCTGGCTACTGAGCGACAGGGACTATCCCTTGAACACCTGGCTCATGACGTGGGCAGCATGCATACAATGAGAGCTATGCTGCTACATGGAATCTGATAGAGCAGACCATTGGCATCCTTAGACACTGCTTCCGCTGCCTGGATCGCTCTGGAGGAGCCCTGCAGTAATTGCCATAACGTGTCTCAAGATTCGTTGTGGTCTGCTGCATACACAACCTCGCCATCATGAGGCACAACCCTTGCCACTAGGCATACAGCAACCAGCTGAGCAGGAGAAGGAGGAGGAGGAGGAGGAGGAATTGGAAGAGGAGGAAGCGGAAGGGAGGACGCAACCGAGACAGCCCCTTTCTGTCCGGGCTGTCCGTGATCGATTCATCCAACTGCGGTATGAGTGAACGCAACCCCAATTCCTCAATCAACACGAGTCTTGTACCTTACCTTCCCTCTGTTACTGACCATCACAGCATACTCTTGCCAAAATGCTGAAATAAAAGTTACCACAAAAGAAACATTCCAATTCTACTTTATCCATCAATCCATCCAATATAACCTAACAACGTCAACTAATCACCCTTGTGCATTCCCTTAGTGCCTGTCTTCCGTGTGCCTTTGCCTGTCTTAGTGCTCCTACAAAGTTCTCTCCCAGTGGCTGCAGCATGGCTGGTGGAAGGCTGCTGGTTGCTGTATGCAGATGGTCTTGCAGGATGACCTCGAGCACCTCTGGACCTAGAAGGCCAGCAGTGGACTACACCACCTCGGCATGGGCGGCAGCAGTCTGATGTGGCTGGCTGACAGGCAACAGCAAGGTCACTGGTGGAGTGGCAGAGGTGGAAGAACAAATACTGTCATCCTGAGAGAGGACAGCAGGTTCATGCTCCACGGAGCCACTGCCATTCCCCCGGGATGGCTCCTCAGCATTCCTAGCCATCTGTTGGAGGACAGATTGCTGGACTGCTGTGAGACAATAATGTTTTATTAGTGTTCATTTGTTAATTACTGTAAAGTCTACAAAATGCTTTCTAAGAGCACTGAAATGTAAATAAACCAGTTATTCATGTTCCAGTGTTTTTCAACAGTCAAATAGAATTAATGGAAGACATACTGGAAGACAATGGGCCAGACATTCGGCTCTCCGGCTTCCCGTGGGTGCAAGGATCGCACGCGTACTTACCTACCGCACCTGCCATTGTGCTTCGGGCCCGCGTGGACTTCGGCTCCTGGGCCTCCTGCAGCTGCCGGCACGCAGTGCTTGCGTATCCCAGGGGCGCAGTTAGTTCAAAGCGTCCCCTGGGATCACGTGGGCCATGGAGAGCCAATCGGAGCAGGGAATCTTCATTCATAGATTTTGACAGGAAGACCTGTCAAATCTATGAATAGAGATCGGCCCCAAAACCTAACTAAAACTTCAAATAAATTTAAAAAAAACATCACATTTTTAAAATAACTATAAATTACATAAATTAACTACATTAAACAAAAATTTAAATTTTTGAAAAAATTAATTACACTTTTTAACGGTGCTAAAAATAAACTTACCTTTCTTTAAAGTATGTAAAAAAGATAAACCTGTTGAAAAAATGTTTAAATTGTATTTAATTCACCACTTACCTTGTTAAAAGCAAGCCTTGCGCCTCCTTTTTTCCTGCACAGCTTCTCCATACTTACCCTCACAGAGAAACCTGAAAAAAAACGAAGTTCGCTGCGTATGCGCTGCCTCTCCGACGCACGCGGTTGGCCCTCGAACCCCTTCTTTTACGAGACCGGAAGTTCCGGTTTCCCGTGCATGCGCAGTGCATGTGCGAAACTGGCACTTCCGGTGGTCCTACGGGTGAGTACACAGCGCGTACTCGCCTGTGGAGACCCGAATTTCTGCCCCATTATAGATGGAAACGATGGGGCAACTTTTTTGCCAAAACTACTGTTTTTTTGAAGGAAGGTTTGTATAACCACAAACTAATTTTTTGACTGCACGATCAGTGATTTTTGAATAACAACAAATGGATATTTGATGTCTTTCTAGTCCAGTAACTGCAGTGGAAATGACAGTACAGGCAGGTTTTTTTCCCTCACTGAATAAAAAATTATTTTTTGGAGGAGACTTTGGACTCGATTTTAATAGCCCCAAGGAGGCAGGTTTGGAGGCGGGTCGGCAGCAAAATTGGAAAAATTGGCTTCAGACTGCCAACCCGCCTCCATCCCGCCCCCACCTGATTTTCATGAGTGTCGGGTCAGCCGCTCCCAAACTGACCTGACTGGAACTGGTGGGACAGGTAGTTAAGGCAGTTAAGAGCCTGTTAACTGCCTTACTAATCCTATTTTTATAGTGGTTTCCCATTTTCGTGCTTCTGGCTCCTGTTTCCCATCTTGTCAGAAACAGGCCAGCTGCAAGGAGACGAGTTTCTCGAGGACATGATTTGTAATCATTGGTGCAGCACTTTAAAAGCACCCCTGAAACATGGCTGACATTCAAATACAACAACTTTGTTGTTGGAGGTTTGGTATAAGATTTTGCACATCTATTGACCTTGTGACTGTTCAAGCTGACACCCATCTGCAGTGTGACCTGATTGGAATAATTTCAGGCCACTTTGACTGTGCGCTTGCAAGCTTCTTGCCTCAAATAAAATCTATAGCAACGGGATGGGAACCATTTATGTCCTCTCATCCTGGTCATCATAATCGGAGGAGTAGCAGCCGCATGGCTCAGCGCAGATCTTCCTCGGAAGAAGAGGAGGAGAACGAGGAAGAAGAGGAAGAAGATGAGGAGGAGGAGGAGGTGCGCCTTGCGGACCCTGTTGTGACCAATGCAGCATCCCTCCAGTTCACTGCTGCCCGTCAAGCAGGGTATGCACACTGCCATGCCACATTCGCATAAGCTTACTCTTCAACCACAGGTGGCTACCATATGGCTCTCTAATTGTAGGCGACCTTCCTCCAACACCATACATCATCTCTGCTATAACCAGTTCTTTCCTATCACTTTCACCATCAGAATCACAAATGCAAGTCGCCCTGAGCCCTCAATGCGCATTTGCCATTTCCCAGAACACATAGGCCACACATTCAACTGTTTGCCATCACTTTTCTTTACGACAGTGACAAAAGAATCACAATGCAAGTACAAGCAGAAAAATAATGCCAAAACATCCACGTGAGTCCCCTTGTGACTATATGTGCTTTATCTTCCTCTTATGCGTGCTTCTACGTGGTGCTTCCCTTGTGCCTTCAGCAGATGTAGAGACACCTTGCTGACTAGGATGCTGCGCCTGCTTAGGCGCCTTTGGTGGGCATCCTCTGGGTTTGGGAGCCTGGGGGGGGGTTTGCAACAGTCTGCTCTTCCTGCGGCTGTGCAGGGGCTGAAACGGCCATCTCAGTTGGCTCTGCAAAGTGGGTCTCTGACCGAGGGCTCTGCAGTGGCATGGTCGTGTGAGAGCTTGGAGAGGAGCCCACACTTCCTTGTAGCCTGCCACCAACATCCCTCTCATGGGTCAGCTGCACCTCAGTGCTGCAAGTGGCTGGAGAGCACCTTGCTACACATCAGGGGGACCATGAGGACCCGTATCTGCACTGGCAGTCCTCATAACAAGGACGTCCATGAAGCTCTGGTCTCTCTGCTCAATAGCGGCTAGAAGCTTGCAAGCACACAGTTGAAGTGGCCTTAAATTATTCCAATCAGGTCACACTGCAGATGGGTGTCAGCTTGAACAGTCACAAGGTCAATAGCTCCAGAGATGACAATCTATTTTGAACACTCACCATGTTTTCGTGACTCTGGCAACTTATTTCCTCCATGGTGGTTGCCAGCCTTTCCATGGAGGTTGTCATCCTATCCATGGAGGTTGCCATCCTATCCATGGAGGTGCATTCATGCACCATTGCCTCCACCAAGGCAGTGCTGATGTTAGAGATGGACTCCTCCATTCTCTGCACACTCACACTTACCCTGGAGGCAAATCCTTCCAGAGACTCCTGCACTTGTTCCTGTATTTCCGAACTGCTCTCTTTCTGGATGGCCCCAGAGGCACAGCATCTGCATGCAGCTCAGCAGAGCTAGGAGAGTCCTGCAACCTCCGACGAGGACTCTCCACTGCTGTTGCTGTCTCCACCATCTGCTGATGCTCACTTGTGCACTGTGATAGACCAGGTGGCAACACTACTCTAAGTCGCAAGGGCCCCGCCGAGGTGAGCGTTGCTGCGCTGGTGCTGGGTACGCTGAGTCCTGATGACGCTGCTCCCTCAGTAGCTTCAGGTTCCTCTGAGGAGTCGACTGGCTGTTCATCCTGGACAGCGGGGAGGGGGGCGCTCGATGGTCCTGTGGGAGAGTAAAGGCATGAGTTAGACATCTGATATTGATGTAGCAGACACATCCTTTTGTGCAGATGATACAAAGCGAATCTCTATGAACATCATATGCCATTGCAGTCAATCATTAAATGTCAATGAGAGGATGAAACTCTATTCTGTCACCAGCTTCGTCTAGTGCGCCCATCTCTCCATCGCCCACTTCCAGATTCTTCGCAGCCTCCTCAGCACTTGTCAATGTTGCAAGGGTTGGTGTGCCTCCTCCAGTCTGTGCTCTCTACCTCTTATTGTGGGCTATCTTTTCCTGCAAGGAGGGACACAAGTGGCATTTCAACACAGTGATGGAGTGAGTGTGAAGAATCCCTAACATAGAAGCTTAGCGGGAGACCAAGATGGAGTGAGGTGCCAGAGGAAGCTAGCTCCCTGTGCATTGTTAGTTGTTGTCAATGCATAACAGTGTGAGTGAGTCTAAGGGGTGCATGGGCAGGATGGTGAAATGATTCAGTGCAGAGACAGAGATGGATAGGTAAGGGTGCAAGAGAAATAAGGGTAAGGTGGGATGTGGAGGAGGCTTACAAAGCAGAGTGCTGGTGATGAGAAGAGAAGGGAAGCAGATTGAAGGTAAGTGTGATGGGATACTCACTTTTGATGATCGCAGAAGATCATTAAACCGTTTCCTGCACTGGATCCATGTGCTTGAACAAACGGACCTTGCGCTGACCTCCTCAGCAGTGTACAGCCAGGCTGCCTTGGTCTGCTGAGAAGGCATCCTCCGGCCATCCGGAGGGAAGAGAATCTCCCTGCGCCCTCTTACAGCATCAACAAGAGCATGGAGGGACTCATCAGTGAAGCGTGGAGCTGCCTTGCCTCAGGAAGCACTCATTGTAGTTCTGACAAATGCACACACCATCAGAATCCAGAACACAAAGGCTGAGGCTGAATGGGACCGTTAAAAGCAGCTGCAATTATGACGTCATCAAAGGTGGTTAACAGACCCGATCACACTCATTGGACCGGCCAGCGCGCCCCAATGAAGATCATTTAATGAAAATTGGAAAACCACAGCTGATTCCGCCGGCAGTGTGTCCGGAACCCGCCCACCACGCAACCCGACTCCAAGCCACCTCGTTAAATAAAATTGCGGCCACGGTATTTAAATATATACGACTGGCCATATAAAAAAAAACACCCTGCTCAGCCCCTTTCCACACTGGTAAACCCAGCCACGATGGCAGCAGTCTGACCTTGCACGACTTCAGTCTGAGCTTCCACGACAGCACTCAGACCTAGGGTGGCTTGTGTTTGTGCTGCAATGGAAGCTGAGACATCAGCCATCAGACTCTGCACAATGGTTGAGTCCACAATTGCGTTAATGGATCTGCCCAGCCCTTCCATGCTGGAAAGGATGGGCTCCAAGCTCTGCACAAAGCTCTGTGCAAGATTGGTGCCAGACTCCTCCATGCTCCTTGACATTGCCTCAGGCTTTCTGGCAGGCCCGCAATGCACCATGCATTTCATTGTGCATACCCATCAGCGTTGTTCTGTAGGCCATCCCATCGAAGTCCTCATCTGAGTCCTCTGCAGCAGAACTCGTGTGCGACCTCGCCCTCTGAGGAGCTGGCACCTGCGCTACCATTGCCCCCTGCCCTGGCTCCAGCCCACTCATGCCCGGTGAAGCACCACATGCCGATCCTGCCTCTATGACACCCACTAAACTCCGCGCAGTGCCAGTATCTGAGCTGCTGGCTGCAAGTGGTAGATCGAGTGACAGTGTTTCTTCTTCTTCAACACTCTCCGCTCCCTCTTCTTGTACAACCATTGGCTGGGCAGGCTGGATTACTTGGGTGTCTGAAATGAGTAAAGGTACATGTGTAGGGTGGTGGTGAGGGGAGGCGGGGAGGGAAAAGCAAGAGGTGCATGCTTACACCATGTGCAGCTTGTAAATCAGAAGAGATTGTGGGATGAGGGGGAAGTGGGATGTGAGAAGAAGGATAACGTATGAGGATACCGGCATCCTGTACTCTTTCAGCCCCGCTGCTAGCCAGAGGCTCAGCCATGCACCTCCCAAGAATGGCCAGCGCCGTCTCCTTCTTGGGATGAGATGATGCAGGCGAGCCTGTCCCCCCGCGGTTAGGTTCTGCTGGTGCTGGTTGTGAGCCACCTTTTCCTCCAAGAGAAGGGGAAGTGTGTCAGTGAGTGTGGTGCAATGTGTTCAGGTGAAGTGTGTCAGTGAGTGTGGTGCAATGTGTTCAGGTGAAGTGTGTCAGTGAGTGTGGTGCAATGTGTTCAGGTGAAGTGTGTCAGTGAGTGTGGTGCAATGTGTTCAGGTGAAGTGTGTCAGTGAGTGTGGTGCAATGTGTTCAGGTGAAGTGTGTCAGTGAGTGTGGTGCAATATTTTTTGTGTGATGTGCCTGTCATGGTTGAATAGCTGACTGTGTGTGCAAGCTGTGAGATGTGGGTGTGAGGCTTGCAGCAGTGCTAAGTATGTGAGGGTGAGGTGAAGCCATGAATGTGAGGTATGAGTCATGTTTGATAGAGATTGTTGGTAGGTGAGTGATGTGGGGTGGGGTGCATTGAGCAGTGTGTAAGGCTAGTGGTGCAGATGGTGGGATATGGCATTTGAAGATGAATTCACTGACCATGACAACTCGTGTGAGGTCAGTAAACCTCTTCCTGCATTGACTGCACGTCCTCGGGGCAACAATGTTGGCATTCACCACATTGGCTATCTGCTCCCATTGCACTTTTGTCTGTTGCCTGGATGGCCTCCTGGCCCCCTGTGGAAAGAGGACCGCTCTCCTTGAATTAACTACCGGCACCAAGGCCTCCAGTGCTGCATCAGAGAACCTAGGTACACGCTCTCTCCCCTATTGTGGCATAATATTTCTTTTCTCCTGCTCTCACTCTCTTCCCCAGCCAGTTCAATGAGCTGCTGCAGGCAGAATGCACCTCCCCTTTAAGAAGTGCAGGCTAGCTTTAATTGGTGCTAGCCTCGCACAAACTTGGGCCCCCTGCTGAGCGTTCAGCCACTCAGCAGCGCGTTCAGCGCTCGGCTGAACAGCCCACTCATGCTAATCAGCAGGCAGCAAGAAGCTTGCGTGCTGCCTGCAGTCCTCCGAACGGGCATGGTTTACTAGCACATCGCGATCCTCGCGCCCGCTTTCGGGGCTAATAAATTTCTCGGCCTAGGACTTTAGAGAATATATAGATAATGTGGACAACTGCACATTAAGTCTGTAGCACGCTTTTAACTTTTCATTTGCTTAAACTAGATGTATTAATTTTGAAATTGTTTCTGAAGGTTTGATGAATTATATTGAAGTGTTCTTAAAGGTAGGAGTTATTATTTATAAATAATGTGCTAAAGGCTTCATGTAGGCACTGAGCCTCTTATGTCTAATCTTTAGCTGACATGCATTATTCAGTTGAGCTCAGAAAAGACCTTGAACCTGTTAGCTCTCGTCAGAGTTTGCTTGCTTGCGGTAGCTGGGTTTGCTGGCAGAATGCAAAGCTATATTTTCATGAGCTGCGTTACTGGGTGCAGAAGTCCAGACCATGTTAGCACAGGTGGTTGGACAACGTGCGACATTTTCAATTTGTCGTCCAGAATTCAAGTTGAGAACCCACACACACAACAACAATGGTATTAATACAAAAGCAAAATACTGCGGATGCTGGAAATCTGAAATAAAACCAGAAAATGCTGGAAATACTCAGCAGGTCAGGCAGCATCTGTAGAGAGAGAAACAGAGTTAACGTTTCAGGTCGATGACCCTTCGTCAGAACTGGAAAAAGCTGGAGATCGAGCAGGTTTTTAAGCAAGTGCAGGGGCAGGGAAAGGGGGGAGGGGAGGAAAGAACAAAAGGGAAGATCTGTGATAGGATGGAAGGCAGGAGAGATTAAGAGACATTAAGAGACATTAAGAGATGGTGCAAGGCAAAAGGAGATGGTAATGGGAGAAGTTAAGAAACAAAAGATGGCTCTAGATGAAGTATAAATGGCACTGGCAGAATGAAAGACAGCTGCCATGTGGGGGAGAGAAAAAAAAAATTAAAAATAAATAAATAAATAAATAAATAAAATGGAAAAAAAGGATAGGGGCAGAGGTTATGGTCTGAAACTGTTGAACTCTATGTTGAGTCCAGAAGGCTGTAAAGTGCCTAATCGAAAGATGAGGTGCTGTTCCTCGAGCTTACGTTGAGCTTCATTGGAACAGTGTAAGAGGCTGAGGATGGTGAGGTCTGAGTGGGAGTGGAGCGGGGAATTAAAGTGACAGGTGACCGGAAGCTCGGGGTCACCCTTACTGGCTGAACGGAGGTGTTCCGCAAAGCAGTCACCCAATCTGCGTTTGGTTTCCTCAATGTAGAGGAGACCGCATCGTGAGCAGCGAATACAGTACACTAAATTGCAAGAAGTACAAGTAAATCGCTGTTTCACCTGGAAGGAGTGTTTGGGGCCCTGGACAGTGGGATGGGAGGAGGTAAAAGGGCAGGTGTTGCATCTTCTGCACTTGCATGGGAAGGTGCCGGGCGAAGGGGAAGGGGTGTTGGGGGTGATAGAGGAGTGGACCAGGGTGTCGCGGGGGGAGTGGTCCCTTCGGAATGCTGAAAGGGGAGGTGTGTTTGGTGGTGGGATCACGCTGGAGGTGGCAGAAATGGCGGAGGATGATCCGTTAAATGTGGAGGCTGGTGGGGTGAAAGGTGAGGACAAGGGGAACCCTATCGTGGTTCCAGGAGTGAGGGAAGGGGTGAGAGCAGAAGTGTGGGAAATAGAACGGACACGGTCAAGGGCCGTGTCAACCACAGTAGAGGGGAATCCTCGGTTGAGGAAAAAGGAAGACATATCGGAAGCACTGGTATGGAAGGTGGTATCGTCAGAGCAGATGCAGCGGAGACGGAGAAACTGGGAGAATGGAATAGAGTCCTTACAGGAAGCGTGGTGGGAGGAAGTGTAGCCCAGGTAGCTGTGGGAGTCAGTGGGCTTGTAGTGAATGTTTGTCAATAGCCTATCCCCAGAGATGGAGACAGAGAAGTCGAGGAAGGGAAGGGAAGAGTCGGAGATGGACCATGTGAAGATGAGGGAAGGGTGGAAATTGGATGCAAAGTGAATGAAATTTTCTAGTTCAGGGCGAGAGCAGGAAACACACTGATACAGTCATCAATGTACCGGAAAAAGAGGTGAGGGAGGGGACCTGAGTAGGACTGGAACAAAGAATGTTCCACATATCCAACGAAAAGGCAGGCATAGCTGGGACCCATACGGGTTCCCATAGCAACACGTTTAATTTGGAGGAAGTGAGTGGAGTCAGAGGAGAAGTTGTTCAATGTGAGAACAAGTTCAGCCAGGCGGAGGAGGGTGGTGAAGGATGGGGACTGGTTGGGCCTCTGTTCAAGGAAGAAGGAGAGCGCCCTCAGGCCATCCTGGTGGGGGATGGAGGTGTAGAGGGATTGGACATCCATAGTGAAAAGGAAACGGTTGGGGCCAGGAAACTGGAAACTGTTAAAGTGACGGAGGGCATTGGAAGAGTCGCGGATGTAGGTGGGAAGAGACTAGACAAGGGGAGAAAAAATAGAGTCGAGATAGGAAGAGAAAAGTTCCGTGGGGCAAGAACAGGCTGAAATGATGGGTCTACCGGGGCAGTCCTGTTTGTGGATCTTGGGAAGGAGGTAGAAGCGGGCTGTGCGGGGTTGTGGAATTATGAGGTTGGCGGCCGTGGAGGGAAGATCTCCAGAGGAGATGAGGTCAGTGACGGTCTTGGAAACGGTGGCTTGATGTTCGGTAGTGGAGTCATGGTCCAGGCAGAGGTAGGAGGAGGTGTCGGAGAGTTGCCGTTCAGCCTCTGCTAGGTAGAGGTCGGTTTGCCAAACAACAACAGCACCACCCTTGTGCTATTAATATTGGTTCTGATTAAAGCTTAGGACCTTGGCATTGGAAAATGCCATACCTCAGTAATTAAAGGAGATAGGAAACTTAACATTGGTTTTCTATGAACGGAAAAAAATCGGGTCTGTCGCAATACTTTTTAAAAAGCTGAATATAATTGAACTGATTGGTAGTAATCACCTATGTTACTAATTTCGGGAGTTCTTTATAGAATTGGTATTTATCCTGCCCCTTCCTGCTTTTTAGTCAAGGTCCTTATGATCTTCAGCCAAAGATGATAGACAGGGTTGAACAATAGGCTTCACCACAGCAAGGCCAATGCTTTGCTTTGCTTTCCTTGTTTGATTTTTCAAAAAAGAATAGTTATGTAAACTCTTGTAAAAGTATCAGATTTTTACAAATTTTACATGAAGACATTTGGGGCCCAAATTTCCAGGAGATAGAAGTGTAATTGGGCAGGACTTCCGCCCACCATTTTGTGCCAGGCCATTGACCTGGTCCCAAATCTGGGAGACAGGGTTATTTTAATATTTGGAGCGTGTGGCTTGCGCCTGTACAGGCACAACCACGGTGCCATTGAAACCTCGGAACAACACTGTGCTTCCTCAGGGGAAGGGGGTGGGGAAGATATGGAGGACCTAATTGATATCAAAAGAAATTCAAAGCCTCAGAAATGACAATTGAACCTTCCGAGATCAATTACAGTGTACCTTCTTTATTTTAGGCCCCACTTAAGGCCCATAACAGAACCTCATGCCTGCTCTCAGCAAGCGTGGGATCTGCTAACCTTAACATGGGTGAGCCGGGCAGAATTCCCAAAGATTCCCGGGAATGTTTCTCCCGCCCCTCCCCCCACCCCGCAACACACCTGAAATATCAATGGGCAAGCAGAAGATAAGCACCCGCCTGCCCTCGGATCAGGATTTCTGCTACAGGGCAAATGGGGTGCAAGTCTACTACACCCAGGTTCACCCTAGGTGGCAGGCCCCACCCCTCACTGGGATAGGGTGGTACTGCACGTCCGCCTTCATTGACTCCCAGAATTTCTGTCTCTTCAGAGTCAGACAAGTAAAAGAATACAAAAACTGTACTGAAAGTTAGTAATTTTGTTTTGCTATTTCTGATCCGAGAATGCTCCTGAGAAGTGAACAAGATGTTAGCTGAAATTGGGCAACTCACTTAACCAAAATTGAGGTCAAAAATCTCATGTGGTTTCTAAGTTCAGCTACAGAAGAAACTGTTCCCTCTAGGTACCTATACTGCACTTTTCTGTCAACCTAGTTCAATTTGGGGTTTGATGTATTCCAAACATGATACATTTTGTGAAAATTTCAAGGCTGCTAAATCCTACAGGGTGCCGTATTTGCAGGGCAGAAACACTATTACCACAATCCTTCTGCTTTTAATGATCATTGCTCAGTTCTTTGTCTACAAAAATTGCCAACCAATTCCAAGTGTGGAGCAGCTGTTCTCCTGCGTTCTCGAGCTGTTGGCCTTCAACATATTTATGAAGTGTTTATTGGCGCTTTTGCACAACAGCTAATTGTGTTGCTTTTTTTTTGTTTTTAGGATCTATTTTGCTGTCACTGATAACCGCTTCATGTGCTTCTGACAGGCGGGCTTTAGTTAACTGAATTACTTGACGTAAAAAGACTGCTAATTGAATATCAAGAGGATTGTGTACAACATGATAAAAGCTTTGCGTCTTATGATGACACCTTCTTACCATTTCCCCCAATCCGGACAATTTTTTGATACTTGTATTGAAAAAAAGATGGCAGTGCTGTCCTTTGGATTTTAAAAATGATTGTCTCATAGCATTTCTTGTGTCTGCAAGGTTTCCTCATTGAATGTATTTCATTGGCTGTAAAGCGCTTTGGGATGTCCGGAGGTTATGAAAGGCACTATATAAATACAAGTCTTCTGTTTTCCTTTTCCAGTTGAATTATCATAGAACTCCAGTGAAATACTGGGCAACAGTGAAAATACTGCTATCAGTTTAATGCTTCTACAAACCCAGCCTTTTAGATTCCAAAATGTAATGGCAAGACTGGCCAAACAAGGCTTTGCTTTCATGGAAATTTAAATTACTGCAAAGAGACTAAGTTGTACTCTTGGTTGATTTAAAATGACAGCTGATGGGATTTGGTAGTTAAACTAAGTGACTTTTGGTGCATAATTCATTGGCTTCAGGAACAAGAGGCTTATGTAGACTGGTTCCTGGTTGCACTTTTCCATAAGCTGAATACTCTTGTTTATCTTGTTTATACCACACACTGGCTGTTGTTATAAATTTACCCCCATCCTTTAGGAAGAGGTTCTGTGTGCTCCTCGGTATGGCTATACTATGATCCAATAGTACAGGACAGTGAGCTCCTGAGGTTAAGTTCAGGCATGCTGTTTTGAGCAGTTCAAGGGGTATGGGGAGAGAACGGTAATATGGTATTGAGATAGAGGATCAACCATGCTCATATTGAATGGCGGTGCAGGCTCGAAGGGCCAAATGGCCTACTCCTGCTCCTATTTTTCTATTTTTCTATGTTCTATGTTTCAGATGCATCTTTAGCTAAAATTTCATACATACACAAGGAAGGGCAAGAAAAGACCAGCAAACAATGCTTACTTTCCATTCGATGCATTCGCCACATATTGGCCGCAAAATTCGGCTCCTTCGTGCCCACTGTTTCGGTGCTACGAGTGGCGTTCTGACTCCAAAACGGTGTCCGCGGCACGGGCGCACACTTCTGGTGTGAGTCGTGCTGGGCACCATCTTCGTGAGGGTGTTAGCGCGCGAACAGTGAGCGTCCACCGGAAGTATGCAGAGTAAGCAGATACTGATGTAAATCAGCTGTCATTTTGGAGCACATTGCTTCAGCTAACGCCCTCTCTTAAACTCGCACAGCTGAACACATGTTTAGCAGCAGGAAGGACCCCTCACCAGCGCTATTTACCCGCTCTGTGAGGGGTCAGGACGATCCTGACTGTGTACTGGTGCCCGAACGGGTGTCGGGCAGGGCTGTGGCAGATCCGTTTCCGAGCGTACGGTACGGGGTGGATCGTGGCTGCGCGTGCGAGCCCCGACGGGCTCATAGTCAGTCTGCCCCAGGTCGGCACGCTGGAGTGAGGTACCAGCCGGCGTCAGATCCAGATCGTGATGAGAGGCACCTGGCGAGCCCAGAGATGTGCCTGGTACAATATCATCCCCTGGTGTCCCTCTATGTTTCGGCGGGCAGGGAGCCAGATCCCGCAATGACACGGTAGATTCCCGACCGTCAGGATACCGAATATAGGCGTAGGTAGGGTTGACGTCAGTGAGCTCAACCTCATCTACCAGGGGGTCATTCTTAGACGCCCGGACATATCTTCGGAGTAGCACTGGTCCCGGTGCAGTCAGCCACGACGGGAGAGATATCCCATAGGATGAGCGACGCTGAAATCGGAAGAACCGTTCATGAGGCGTCGTATTTGTGGCGGTCGAAAGGAGGGACCGTGTGGAGTGTAATGCGTCTGGAAGTACTGCTTCCCATTGCTGGTTGGGTAGGCCCCGAGATCTCAAAGCCAGACGTACCGCATTCCAGATGATAGCGTTAAAACGCTCGACTTGCCCATTCCCGACCGGATGATAAGGCGTCGTTCTGCTGGCAGCAATACCCCGTTCCGAGAGATAGGCCTTGAGTTCTCCTGACATAAAAGAAGGGCCCCGATCCGAATGAACATAGGATGCCATGCCACAGAAAGCAAATACCTGCTCAAGGCAGCTGATAACCGTGGTCGTCAGCATATTGGGGCAGGGAAAGGCAAACGGAAAACGGGAATACTCATCGACCATGGTCAACAGATAAGTGTTGCGAGTTGAAGAGGGCAACGGCCCCTTAAAATCGATGCTAAGCCGTTGCATTGGCTGGGTCGCATGTATGAGTATGCCACCTGAGGGGCGGAAAAACTGAGGTTTCAATTCCGCACAGACTCTGCAGTCCGAGCACATCTTCTTTACATCCCCGGTAGAGAATGGGAGATTTCGGGACCGCACGAAGTGTAGCATGCGAGTAACGCCCGGATGACACAACCCATCATGGATGTCTACGAGCGTAGAGGGTGCCATGGCGGAGCAGAATGCTCGTGTGAGGGTATCCGGAGCCACATTCTCCTTGCCAGGTCGATAGTGGATGGTGTAACCAAAAGAGGCCAATTCCAGCCGCCAAAGCTGGATTTTATTATTTTTAATTTTGGTCCGTTTTCGATTATCGAGCATGAAGGCGACCGATCGCTGGTCCGTGATTAAGGTAAAGTGCTGGCGAGCTAGGAGATGAGTCCACTTCCGTACTGCCTCTATGATGGCTGTAGCTTCTTTCTCGACTGGAGGATAATGTAGCTCAGCCCCTTGAAAAGTCCTGGACAAAAATGCCACCGGACGACCTTCCTGATTCAGAGTGGCCGAGATCGCCACCTCCGAGGCATCACACTCAACAACAAAAGGAAGACTCTCATCGATGGAGTGAAGAGCCGCTTTCTCCAACTGTTTTTTCAGGAGGTTAAAGGCTGCAACAGCCGCTGTGTCTAGTGGGAATGTGCTGGCCTTCAGTAGAGGTTGGATTCGGTCCGAGAAGTTAGGAATCCATTTAGCATAGTATGCAAACAGGCCGAGGGCCCGGCGCAAGGAGGCCGGATTCTTAGGTGGCGGGAGTTCTTGCAGTGGGCGAAGCCTTTCAGGGTCAGGTTTAATGATGCCATTGCCCACACAATAGCCAAGGATGTTGATGGTTGGTTGTGACTCAATGGATTTAGCCGCATTTAATGTCAAATTACGGTGCTGGAGTGCATCCCAAAATCGTTGGAGATTGGCGTCATGTTCCCGCTGATTGCGACCTGCGACAGTAATATTGTCCAGATAAGGAAACGTATCCTTCAAGTCTTCCTGTTTGACCAGGTCATCCATTGCTCGCTGGAAGACAGCCACTCCATTAGTGACTCCAAAGGGGAGGCGACGAAATTGATACAGCCGTCCATTGGCTTCAAAGGCCGTATACTGCTTGTCTGAGACCTTCAAGGGTACCTGATGATAGGCACTTTTCAGATCATATGTTGAGAACACCGTGTACTCAGCCAGTTTATTAACCATATCATCGATGCGCGGCAATGGGTATGCGTCCAAGTCCGTATATTGATTGATGGTCTGTGAATAGTCAATGCACAGCCGTTTCTTGTGAGGTTGTAGAGGGTTCTTAACAATAACGACCTGGGCACGCCATGGCGACGAACAAGGCTCGATGATATCCTCTGCTAAAAGCCGAGAAATCTCAGCCGCAATAAAAGACTGGTCTTCCTGACTGAAACGTCGTGACGTTGTTATAATCGGTTTGCATCGAGGAGGGATACTGGTAAACAGTGAGGGTTCATCCAGTGAAGCTGCTGACAATGCACAGAACGGTAATCGAGGTCGTATATTAGAAATAGTGAGTTCAGGTTTGGATCCGCCGAACTCAATGGTGAGCTTCTTATGCTGCTTTTGAAAATCCAGCCCTAAGATAAGATCACTACATAAGTCCTTGAGCACCGAAAGCCGGGTGGAGGGATACCTGTGACCATTAAGTGTTATTTCAACCATACAAAAGCCAGAAATTCTGGTATTAAGTGATGACTGAGCCATCGCAATTGCCTGGTCCGATGGGAAAACATGTAGCTTTAACTCTGCAACAATCTGTTCCCTAATGAAACTATCAGTGCTACCTGAGTCAATTAAGGCATCTAAAGTATGTCCATTAATTGATGCTTTTGTAGCTGCATGGAATAGGTTCTGAGGACAAGCAGCTGTAATTGGTGTCGTTGCACAAAGAGTGGCTGAAACTCTAGGTGTGTTTCTTCGAGAGAAAACCCGAGAGGAAGCACGATAGATTTTAGCCGGAACATCTTGATAGGCCCTTACCGGGGCAGTTCGGTAGGACTTAGCTTGATAAGCCCTCGTAGAGGCTCTTGATAGGCAAACCTTTGCAAAATGACCCTTTTTGTTGCAATGACTGCAAAACGCATTGCGAGCAGGGCAGAATTTCCGAGGGTGAAACTCATCACCACAAAAGAAGCATTTCTTAGATTGCCAAGAGGCTGCCACAGTGGGGTCATCATCCTCTTCATCAGTGAAGTCATCAGATTGATCGTCAGTGATAAAGTCCTCCCTAATAGAGTTCACCTGTGGCCTCTTAAATTGCCTGACTGTAGTTAAGGCAGCAGACCGAGGTCTGGGCACTGTATAAAGGTCTGCATTTCTTTTTGCCAGATCTAGAGAGCAAGCCATGTCATAAGCTCTCTGAAGCTCAAGTGTCTTACTTTCCAGTAGACGCTGGCGTATAAATGGGGAGGCAAGCCCGCAGATGAAAGCATCACGGATCATTTCTTCACGGTACAGCTCAGCTGAGGCCGCCTGAAAGTTACAGTCCATACTAAGTCTGCGAAGCTCTTGGAGGAATTTATCAATGGATTCCTCCGGCCCTTGTTGGGCTGTAGCTAGTAGATGTCTGGCATAGACCTCATTCGGTGTCTTAGTATATAGTCTTTTAAGCGTCCGAATTGCCTCCTCGTAACTGCCCCATTCCTCGACATACTGAAATACATTCGGGGTGACACAGTTGATGAGTATCCGCAACTTTGAGTCATCATCAGCCTTGCAATATTCGAGAAAATTGTCAAACGTGCGATACCAGTGTTTCCACACCTTACCGGCTGCTGGGGTGTTTGGGTCCAAGTCAAGACGCGATGGTTTAAGGATGTTTTCCATGATGGGTGATTCCCTGGATCCTTAGTTCCGAGGTCGTCCAAAAAGTTTGAGTGCGAAGTTTTTCAAAGTTGATTAAATTGTCGTAAGAATGAGCCTTACGCGTGGTGAACTTAAAGTAAGCTTTAATCAACTAAAAAGGTGCTACATACAAAAGAGGTCTTACTCTATGCCTCTCCAGGATCAGGGATCATCAACTACTTTCAGGTTAGCTGCTGATTGATTTCTACTGGATGTTGCTACGACTGTACAAGTGTTAAAGTTGCTAAAATCTACAGGGAGTGGTAGGGGAGGTGTTGAAGGACCTTGTCCTGACTTCAAGGCTTCTGCACAAACCACTTGCTCCAAGACATGGGTGCACTAGTAGGAATTCCCCTTGGGATGACCTGGAGAACCTGGAGAATGAACAGAGGGCAGGCAGAACAAGCTGTTGGAAGATGGAGGAGGAGGAGGGGGGAGAAGGGCTCTCAGCAGGTGGCCATATCCGCCCAGGGTGTTCAGGGAGCAATTCTCTGACCTGAACCTCAGCGAGGAACAGTGTGTGAGATGCCTGTGCTTCAGTAAGGACGTCCTCACTGAAATCTGCCACCTGCTGCAGCCACAACTGCAACCTCAGAGCAAGGCAAGGACCGCATTGCCAGTGGCTGTGAAGGTGATAGTGGCGATGAACTTTTATGCGTCGGGCTCCTTCCAGGCTGGAGCTGGAGATATTTGCAACATCTCCTAGTTTGCCATCCACTGTTGCGTAAGAGAGGTCACTGAGGCTCTCGATTCCAAGAGAGCTGACTACATTGCATTCTCTCTTGCCAGAGACCAGCAGTTGGAGCGAGCACACAGCTTTGTGAGGATTGCAGGCTTCCCCATGGTGCAGGGAGCCATTGTCTGCACGCATGTCGCTTTGCGGGCTCCACATGTCAACACTGAGATGTACCGCAACCGAAAGGGATTCCACTCCCTCAGCTTCCAGCTGGTGTGCGACCATAGCAGCAAATCTTGCAGGTCAAAACTCAGTATCCTGGCAGCAGTCATGATGCCTTCATTCTGCAGCAGTCCGCTGTCCCATCTGCACTTGAGACACCACGAGAAACGAAAGGGTGGCTACTGGGCGACAAGGGCTATCCATCGACAACATGGCTCATAACTCTGGAGCGCAACCCACGCACAGGTGGGCAGCATGCATACAACGACAGCCATGCTCCAACACGAAATGTCATGGAGCAGACCATTGGCATGCTGAAATGATGCCTCCGCTGGAGGAGCCCTGTAGTACTCGGCAGAGCAGGTGTCAAGATTTGTGGTGGTCTGCTGCATGCTGGTGAGCCTCGCCATCATGAGGGCACAGCCCTTGCCATCAGCAATACGGCGAGCAGCTATGGAGCAGGAGGAGGAGGAGCAGGAGGAGGAGGAAGGAAGAAGGCAACCTAGATAGCCCCTTTCTGGCCAGGCTGTCCATGAATGATTCATCCGACTGCGATACCAGTAAATGCAACCCCACTTCCCCATTCACTAACAGTCCCAAACCTTACCTTCCCTCTGTTACTGACCATCACAGGGTCTGCTTGGCCACAATGCAAAAATAAATGCCAACACAAAATAAACATTCCAAACCAAATTTATAAATCAAACCATGCCATATTGCATACAAACGTCAACTAATCACCCTTGTGCATTCCTTTAGTGCCTGTCTTCCGTGTGCCTTTGCCTGTCCTAGTGCTCCTATGCAGTGCTACCCCAGTGGCTACAGCATGGCTGGTGGAAGGCTGCTGACTTTCAGTGGGGGAGAGTGCAGATGGCCTTCGAGGATGACCTCGAGCAGCTCTGGGCCCAGAAGGCCCGGCTTCAGACTGCACCATCTCAGCATGGGGGCAGCAGTCTCAGCTGTCTGACAGGCAACAGCAAGGGCACTGGTGGAATGGCAGAGGTGGGAGGATAAATGCTGTCATCCTGAGAGAGGACAGCAGGTTCATCCTCCATGGAGCCACTGCCACTCCCCCAGGGCTGCGCTTCAGCAATCCCAGTAACCTGTTGGAGGACAGATTGCTGGACTGCTGTGACACCCTGCCAGCCCCTTTCAACACTGGTATCTGCAGCCATGATGGCAGCGGTGTGAGCTTGCATGTGAGCAGTCTGACCTTGCATGGCAGCAAGCTGACCTTGCATAACAGATATCTGAGCTTCCACTGCAGCACCCAGACATTGGGTGGCTTCTGCTTGTGCTGCAATGGAAGCTGATTCATTAGCCATCAGATGCTGCATCATGGTTGGGTCCACAAGTGTGCTAATGGGGTTGACCACCACTTCCATGCTGGAAAGATGGGTTCCAAGCTCTGAGCAAAGCCTTGTGCCGAGTTGGTGTTGGACTCCTCCATGCTCCTTAGCATTGCACACAGGCTTTCTCACAGGCTTGCCAATGCACCAAGCATTTCATTGTGCATTCCCATCAGCCTTCTTCTGTAGCCAGCCCCATCGAAGCGCTCATCTGAGTCCTCTACAGCAGAGCTCATGTGCGACCTTGCCCTCCGGGGAGCTGTCACCTGCGCTACCCTTTCCCCCTGCCCTGGCTGCAGGCCATTCATGCTCAGTGTCTCACCATGTGCAGATCCTGCCTCTAATCTATCTTCTAAATTATGCACTGTGTTAGTATCTGAGCTGGTGGCTGCGAATGTGAAATCGCGTGACGGTGTTTCTTCCTCATCACTGGCTTCTTCCTCTTCCACCTATTGCCCTTCCATCACTGCATGGCCAGTTTGTAGTTCTTGGGTATCTGAAAGGAGAAAGGAACAGGGGTAAGGTTGTGGTGCGGGGAGGGGAGTGTGGGGAATAAGAGGTGCATGCTTATACCTTGTAAATAAGAATATATCATGGGATGAGGGGGGAGTCAGAAATGGGGATGTTTGCTGATGACTGCATAGTGTTCAGCGCCATTCATAACTCCTCAGATAAAGAAGATGTCCATGCCCGCATGCAACAAGACCTGGACGACGTTCAGGCTTGGGCTGATAAGTGGCAGGTAACATTCGCACCACAGAAGTGCCAGGCAATGACTATCTCCAACAAGCGAGAGTCTAACCTTGACATTCAACGGCATTACCATCGCCGAATTGCCCACCATCAACATCCTGGGGGTTACCATTGACCAGAAACTTAACTGGACCAGCCACATAAATACTGTGGCAACAAGAACAGGTCAGAGGCTAGGTAGTCTGTGGCGAGTGTCTCACCTCCTGACTCCCCAAAGCCTTTCCAGGTATGAGTTGTGATTGATAGAGATTGTTGGTAGGTGAGTGATGAGGGTGTGGTGCATTGAGCAGTGTGTGAGGCTAGTGATGCAGTTGGTGGGATATGACATTTGAAAATGAATTCACTGACCTTGACAGCTCATGTGAGGTCTTTGAACTTTTTGCAACACTGCACCCAGGTCCTCGGGTTTGACTCCTGGCATTGACCGCCATGGCTATCTGCTCCCACTGCCTTCTCAAAGTTAGTCTGGAGGGTTTCTTGGCACCCTATGGATAGAGCACATCGCTCCTCCTCTCCATCTCCTCCATCAGGACCTCCAGTGCCACATCAGAAAATCTTGGAGCCCACTCTCTCCCGTATTGTGCCATTGGTACGACATCCTTCAGGTCAGAATGTCTTCCACAGCCACTTTCAGCACCTGTTCCAGCCACAATGCACCTCACCTTTAAGAGGTGCAGGCTGGTTTTAAGTAGTGCAGGCTAGCTTTAAGTGGTGCTAGCCTCGCACAATCTTAGGCTGCCTGCTGAGGCGTGCAGCCATTCAACAGCGCGTTTAGCGCTAGCTGCATACAGCAATCATGTAAGTTGGTGTGCTGCCTGCATCGGAAGCAACGGGCATGTGTTAATTGTGCATTGCGATCCCCGCACCTGTTTTAGCGGGCTATCAAATTTAGCCTCCAGTGTACCTAATCTGGTAGGTTTTTTTTTATTCGTTCTTCAGATGTGGGGGTTGCTTGCAAGGTCAGCATTTATTGCCCATTCCTAGTTGTCCTGGATACAACTGAGTAGCTTGCTAGGTCACTTCAGAGGTCAACCACATTGCTGTGGGACGGGCGTCACATATAGACCAGTTCGGATTCCACCAAAGACATTAGTGAACCAGTTGGGTTTTTACAACAACCTGACAGCTTCATGGTCATTTTTACTGATGCCAGCTTTTTATTTTCTGAATTTTTAAACTGAATTCAAATTCTCAAACTGACATGGTGGGATTTGAACTCGTGCTCTCTGGATTATTCACCCAGTAACATAACTGCTACATTACCGTACCTGTGTATGCTGTGTATACCATTTGTCATGAATGCTGGCAATGAAATAAAGACCGTGCAACAAAGCAGAACTGAAGGGAGGCTAGGTAAGCAAACTGTAGAAATCTGAGTTGCTGTCAGCTGTTTTGCTCCTGAAAGTAGACAATAAGGGGGAAAAATTAGGTCGCGCCCCATTTGGGGCGCAAATATCGTCTGGACGCAAATATTAGCGCCTGGCGCTAATTATCGGCACTGACTGGAAACTTCACTTTTACCGCCCCGGGAGGTGAGTGGAGCGCTAAATCAGGCGCTGCACACCTGTCTTAAGGCGCAAAGGCCAGGGAGTGAGGCGCTAACTCAGAGCGCTGGCGAAGCTCATGTAATGTCAGTCAGCAATGGAACACACACACAATGGCACGGGCCAGTTCTTAAAGGGGATGGTTAATCTTGCTTTCCATCCACATCCTGTTCATTGCAGCCTTGAATCTCGGCCTGGAGAGACTTGCACATCAAATGTGCTGGAAAGAACAATGGAGAGTACCAGGCAAAGAGCTCAGAGTGCAGCTCCCACAGTCTCTGCTAAATCGATACAAGGAATGGCAAATCAAAATGAACCTGCAAAGTGCTGCTCAGTACCCAAAACTCCTTCACACAACGTTGAATCTCTCCAGAAGTCTCTCCCTCTCTCTCTCAGAATGCGTAGTTCAAAAATGCCACCAACAATAAAAGACAGGAAGAGGCCCCCTTTAAATAGCGCCACCCCCAGCCCCACACCGATTGATAGCGTTCCAGTCTTCTGGTCGTTGGATGCGCCAGGCGGCAAGGCAGGGGGCACCACTCAATTTCCGCTCCGGGGCGCCACAAGGGCGTTGCACCATGGAATGACGTCACAATCTGAGCGCGCAGGTGGTCGCAGCGGTAAAGTTTAGCGCCGCCGCACAATCTCTAGTTAAGTTCCCGAGCGGCGCAAACATCACTGCGCCCGGGCGTTAGCGGCTTTGCGCCCCATTAGCACCCTCTTAAGGCGCTAACGGGAGGCGCAACCAACTGAATTTTTACCCCTAAGATTCTAAGCCCAAAACTGCACATGCCTTTTGAATGATTTGTCTTTATCCTTCCCCACCTCCAACCTTCAACCTCCGACCCATTATTTTCCTGGTTTCTTGTGGTGCAGCTGTTTTTTATTTTTTTAATACTACCATAAAATTATTTGTGGAACAGAGAACATAGGGACAGGAGTAGACCATTCAGCCCCTCGTGCCTATTCCGCCATTCAGTGAGTCCATGGCTGATCTGTATCCTAACTCCATCCACCTGCCTTGGCTCCATATCGTTTAATACCCTTGGCTTGCAAAAATCTATCGATCTCAGATTTAAAATTATTAATTGAGCTAGCAGCTGGTGCATTTTGTGGGCGAGAGTTACACACTTATATCACACTTTGTGTGACCATGTGTTTCCTAACTTCTCTCCTGAATGGCCTGGCTCTGATTTTAAGGTTATCTCCCCTTGTCCTAGACTCCCCCCACCAGCGGAAAAAGTTTCTCTCTATCTACCCTATCAATTCCTTTCAAAACCCTAAATCCCTCAATAAAATCAACCCCTTAACCTTCTATATTCCAGGGAATACAAGCTTAGTTTATGTAACCGCTTCCTCAAAATTTAACCCTTGGGGCCCCAGTAACATTCTGGTGAATCTGCGCTGCTCTCCTTCCAAGGTCAATATATCCTTTCTAAGGTGCGGTGCCCAGAACTGTACACAGTGCTCCAGATGTGGTCTAACCAGGGCTTTGTATCGCTGTAGAAAAACTTCCTCCCCTCTATATTCTAGCCCTCTAGTTATAAAGGCTAACATTCCATTAGCCTTTTTGATTACTTTTTGTGCCTGACCACTACTGTGTAGTGATCTGTGTACATGGACCCTTTAATCTCTTTAAACCTCCACTGTTCCTAGTTTTTCACCATTTAAGAAATACTTGGTACTATCTTTCTTGATCCAAAATCGATGACCTCACACTTACTTGCATTGAAATCCATCTGCCACAGTTTTGCCCACTCATTTAATCTAACAATGTCTCTTTGTAATTTTATGCTCCTGTCTACATTACTTACTATGCCACCTATCTTTGTGTCATCAGCAAACTTGGATATATGGCTCTCTATCATGTTATCTAAGGCGTTAATAAATATGGTGAACGGTTGAGGCCCCAGCACAGATCCTTATGGGACACCACTAGTCACTTCCTTCTAATTCGAGTACATATTTATTATCCCTACTCTCTGGCTTCTACTGTCTAACCAATCTTCTAACCAGGTCAATAATTTGTCTTCAATTCATGAGCTTTAACTTTAGCTAACAGTCTCTTATGTGAAACCTTATTGAATGCCGTTTGGAAGTCCATATAAACAACACCTATAGACATTCCCCTGTCTACTACTTTAGTTACTTCCTCAAAAAATTCAATTAGGTTCGTTAGACATGACCTACCCTTTACAAATCCATGTTGGCTCTCTCTAATCAGCTCAAATTTCTCTAAGTGCTCAGTCACACTGTCCTTAATTATAAATTCCAATGATTTTCCTACAGCAGATGTTAGACTAATAGCTCTATAATTTCCTGGTTTCCCGCTCTCACCTTTCTTAGATAATGGAGTTGCATTAGTAATTTTCCAATCTAAAGGAACGGTTCCTGAATTGAGAGAGCTTTGGAAGATTATGACTAAAGCATCTGCAATTTCCTCATCTACTTCCTTTAAAACCCTGGGGTGCAAACCATCAGGTCCTGGGGATTTGTCAGCCTTTCGTGCTATTATTTTTTCTAATACTGTTTTCTTGTTTACGTTAACTCGAGTGCATTCCAGTCCTTGATTCATTATTAGTTTCCCTGGAATGTCAGATGTGTTATCCTCTTCCTCTACTGTGAAAAATGACACAAAGGGGGGAATTTTAACCTAAAAAAAAGGGTGGGTTCTGAGCGTGAGGGTAGTTAAAGTGTTAAAAATGTGAATCCCGACCTGAACCCGCCTCCCACATGCCCACTTCCAGTTTTAATGGAGACGGGACAGGGGGGGGGGGAGGAGGGGCGGACAGCCAATCCGCTGGCAGGAGGCGGGCTATCTATTTAAATATTAGAATGAGGTTGGAAGCCTCTTCTTTAACCTCCAATTTGAATTTAACTTTAGCTAGGTCGGGTTTTGCACACCTCCTGAATCCAGGGTCCCTACCTAACCTACCCCCGCGATCAGAGACCCTCCCCCGCGAGGCCTCCGACCACCACCCCCAGGCATTCCCCCCCCACTCTCCCCGGCCTCCGATCCACCTCCCAGGCCTCCGATTCCCCCCACCCCGCCCCCAGGCCTCCCTCCCCTGCTCCTCTGGCCCCCAACCCTGTGCTGCTCCCGGGCCCTGATCCTCACCCAAGCCCCCCATCCCATGCTGGTTCCGGCCAGCCTGTGATTGCGATGGTCTGGACCCCACCTCCCCCACTCCTTCGGCCGGCCAACGATGTTGTGGTCCCCCACCCCCCTCGTCCTGGTCCTGGCTCGTGATCGAGATCACGATCTTTTCAGACCCCCGCCCCCACTCCTCCGGTTGACCCCTGTCCCCATGTGATCCATTTCTCCCTGCTCTCTGTGGCCTAGTGCTGCAGGCCTACCCGCCCGGAGCCAGCCAGCCTCTCAATCTGGCTGGCTGCGGGTGGGAAACAAAGGCTTCCCATTCAAATCAGGCCCTGCTGTTAATTTCAGCAGGGCCTGCAGAAAACCCAATCTCCCGGGTTTGCCGAACGCCTCAGAGCCCTCCCACCCCCCCCCACCCCCCACCCCAAACCTGCCTTCCCCATTAAAATTCAGCCGAAAGTAATTATTCAACAGATCTGGCATTTCCTTATTTTCATTTGTAATATTACTAAAAATGATCATAAACAATTTTGTTTTGTAAGTTGGTGACATTGTGTTGCATTGGAGATAGTTTAAAGAGGAGTGAGGAGGATGATTTGAGGATTTAGTGCTTCAAGTTATGAAGAGCTTTTTTACATGTTCAATATTAACTTGTTCATTCATCAAACCTTAAGCTTTTGATTAGCTATTAAAACAACCTTAGAAACAGTTTTTTAGCCAATGAAAATTTTGCAGTCGCTACCATTTCTAAAATGTGGACAATGGAAGCAAGACTGAAGAAGAAGCTGAGTAGGAAAATAAGTTAAAAGTTACTATTAAAGAATAAGAAAGGAGTAGAATTAATTTGTCATTTAGAAAAAAGTACAATTAAAGATGAAGGTAACAAAGCATGGGAATGGCAGGTGGTGTTGGGAAGAAACAGAGAGCAGGGCCGGGGAGCCGCTGAACTTCCCACCTGGGAGTCTCGGCCGATTTTAACAGGTGAGCCCCATTAACATCCTGTTGGCCCGTTACCCACCCGCCCAAAATGGACATAAAGAGGAAGTTGGGCAGCTGCCGGTAGGCAAAGATCGGGCAGCCTGAGAACACCTGCTGGACCTCCCGTAGGTCACGGGTGGGGGGGAGGAGGGGGTGGAGGTGGAGGGGAGTGGTAGGTTGGCACTGTTCCTCAGGTGGAAAGGGAGCGGGAGCCTGGGAAGCCAGAGGCCTAGACTTTCCTTGTGGGTCTGGAGGACCATACGGAAAAGTTTTTTTTCTTCCCTTTTGGGACCTCCACTGGGTGCCTGGCAGGTTTCGCTGGATGGAGTAACTCAGGCGGACACCTCAACCACCTGCCATTAAAATTGCTGTGGGGTGTCGGAGCTCCAGATAGAGCCGTTCAATTTTAACTCTCGCTTTGTGCAGAGGGAGTTAAAATCCCCCCTTATCTTATATTTAGTATGTAACAGAGATATTCCTGAGAACTCAACAATATTAGTTTGCTTCAGCTTCACAAAGGAATTAGGAGGACCTGGAATTTCCATGGAACTGCCAGAAGACCAAGGGAAAAATGTTAAATAGAATGGATATTGTAAATACAAGCTGGTTATTACATGGTTAGCACAGAACCAGAGGCCCGAGTACACAATTACCAAGCTTCCAAGCTTGTACAAACTTGTGAGATTAAAATATTTTTCCCTTCAGAGTTCTGGAAATAAGGGAATAGCCTCCAAAGTGAAGCAGCTAATGTTGTTTTAATTAACACCTTTCAAAAGGAGCTGGGTGAGTGTCTGGTTATAAAGTGTAATGATACAAAGAGATGAGTGAATGTTTAATTTTATTATGTGTTCTCAGGATGTGGGCAATGCTGCCAAGGCTACATTGATTTCCCATCCCCAGTTGCCCTGAGAAGGTGGTGATGAGCCTTCTCCTTGAAGAGCTGCAGGTCTTGTGATGGTGCTGCTCCCACAACAATGTTAGATAGGGAATTCCAGGATATCGATCCAGCGATGGTGAAGTAACGGCGATATGTCTCCAAGTCGGGGTGGCATGTAACTTAAGTGGGGAACTTGGAGGTGATGGTGTTCGCACAACATTGCTGCTGTTGTCCTTTTCAATGGTAGAGGTTGCAGGGAAGCAAGGGCTGTCAAAGTAACCGTGATGAATTGCTCCAGTGCATCCTGTAGATCATACATATTTCAGCCACAGTGTGCCAGTGATGGAGTGGGTGGATATTGAGTCCTGTGGCAGGGGCACCAATCAAGTGGATTGTTCTGTCCTGAATGTTGTTGTGACTGCAGCCAGCCAGGCGAGAGGTGAGTATTCCATCACAGTCCTGACTTGATATGACTTGACATAATAGCTGCTGGAACTTTGGTAAAGTCCCATCAAGGAAGATGGTTGTTTGGGGTTTGGGGTTTTCCATATTGTTGGGCAGAGATACCCAGTCTAGGCGTGCTTGAAAGGGACAGAAGCCCCGAAAGTGAATTGTTGGCAGTGCGGGCGGTAGGTGGGGGGGTTCGGAAGAAACTAGAAAAGCGGTGTGTCATTATTGTTGTTTTGTCACATGCATGCAAATAATGCAGTGACATTTCAGCTGCAATGAGGGGAGAGTCATAGAGTCATGGGGGGAAAAATTCAGTTGGTTGCGGCTCCCGTTAGCGCCTTAAGAGGGCGCTAATGGGGCGCAAAGCAACTAGTGCCTGGGCGCGCCGATGTTTGCGCCGCTCGCGCAATTACCTAGACATTTTGTGGCGGCGCTAAACACTACCACCACGATCTCCTGCGCCGGCAGATCGTGACGTCAGTCGAGTGCGCAACGCCCCGGTAGCACCCCGGAGCGGATATTGAGTGGCGCCCCCTGCCTTACCGCCTGCCGCTAGCAACGACAGGTTGAGGGGAGCGTTTTGCAGTCAGGAAGGGACTGGGGGAGCGCTATTTAAAGGCGACCGCTTCCTGCCTTTTATTGTTGGTGACATCTTTGAACCACGCATTCTGAGAGAGAGAGAGAGAGAGTCTTCTGGAGAGATTCAACGCTGTGTGAAGGAGTTTTGGGTACTGAGCAGCACTTTGCAGGTTCATTTTGATTTGCACTTCCTTGTATCGATTTAGAAGAGACTGTGGGGGTTGCACTCTGAGCTCTTTCCCTGGTACTCTCCATTGTTCTTTCCAGCAGATTTGATGTACAGGTCTCTCCAGGCCGAGATTCAAGGCTGCAATGAGCAGGATGTGGATGGAAAGCAAGATCAACCCTTCCCTTTAAGAACTGGCTGGCGCCATTGTGTCTGTGTTCCATTGCTGACTGACATCACATGAGCTTCGCCAGCGCTCTGAGTTAGCGCCTCGCTCCTCGGTCTTTGCGCCTTAAGACAGATGTGTAGCGCCTGATTTAGCGCTCCAATCACCTCCAGGGGTGATAAAAGTCAAGTTTGCAGTCGGAGGCGATAATTAGCGACAGGTGTTAATCTTTCTGCCCGGCCGATAATTGCGCCCCAAACGGGGCGATACTGAATTTTTCCCCCATAGAGTCATAGTCTGGGATCTTACCTGAAGAGACGCGTGGGGGCGGGACTGCTGCCTTTCGGGTTCTAGTCCCGCCCCCAGTGATGTCCGACGCACAGACGCTATTTTGCCTCAATTGGCCTTGTTAATCCCGCCCTGTGGGCTTGCCAACCAATTAAGAGAAAGCCGGTGTCAGATGACGTCAGTTGATGACACGTCATCTGCCAGTTTTCTTAAAGGGGCCACTGCCATTTCTTTTTGACAGATGATTTTTTCAGTGTTTGACAGCATTGAGGTGCTGCAAACACTGACAATCACTGTACAAAGGTGAGCCCTTGCACCCAGGCTCTTCAGTGACTCTCTCCTTAGGCTAGAACAGATGGCAGCTACAGGTGAGGTTACAGAAGCGATCTGTCACTGGTGAGAGAGGTTCTCCCAATGAGGTGGGACTACACAAACACTTCAAAGCTTGTCACGTACAGAAAATTCGAAACACATTAAAAATGACTTTCCCAACATTTTCTTACCTCTGCAACTCACCAGTGTCCCATTGGATCCTTCACACCACTCCTGCAGCTGTCATCGACCCAAACATTACAGTAGACCCACAGCACGCCACACTTACCCTAGCGGGGTTTCCTGATGTTGGGAAGCAAGCAGTAGAAGTGTCAAAATTGGAAAAAGCCTCTTAGATGCCTTTTAACTATCAGTTAACAAGCAGTTAAGTGGCTATAATCCTCTTCCTGTCTCTAGGAGTCGGGTCCCTGTGCAAATCGGGGACCCGACTCACGGGAAGATTGATTGGAGGCAGGTTGGAAGCGAGTTTGGGACCAGCTGCCAATCTTTTTGATTTTGCCAGCAGGCCCGCCTCCAAACCCGACCCCTGAGTGACGGCAAAATCGCCCCCTTGGAGTCATAACAGCACAGAAGGAGGCCATTCGGACTATCGAGTCCATGCCGGCTCTCTTTAGAGCAATCCAGTCAGTCCCATTCCCCCGCTCTATCCCCGTAGTCCTGCAAGTTTATTTCCCTCAAGTGCCTATCCAGTCTCCCCTTGAAAACATTGAGTGTCTCCGCTTCCACCACTTCCGTCGGCAGCGAGGTCCAGGTCCTTACCACTCGCTGCGTAAAAAAGTTTTTCCTCACATCCCCCTTGTAATTCTTGCCCAAAAGCTTAAATCTGTGTCCCCTAGTCCTTGTACCATCAATTAGTGGGAACAGCCTTTCCCCGTCTAGCCTATCCAAACCCGTCATAATCTTGTACACCTCTATCAAATCACCCCGCAACCTCCTTTGCTCTAATGAAAACAATTCCAGCTTCTCCAACCTGTCCTTGCAGCTAAGATCCCCCATCCCCGGAACCAGTCTGGTAAATCTCCTCTGCACTCTCCCAAGGGCCTTCACATCCTTCCTAAAGTGTGGTGACCAGAACTGGACGCAATACTCCAGTTGTGGCCTAACCAGCGCTTTATAAAGGTTCAGCATAACTTCTCTACTTTTGTACTCAATACCTCTATTTATGAAGCCCAAGATCCCATATGCTTTGCTAACCACTCTCTCATTATGTCCTGCCACCTTCAGGGACCTATGCACATTAACTCCCAGGTCTCTCTGTCCCTGCACACTCTTTGAAACTGTGCCATTAAGTGTATATTGCCTCTCCCTGTTCCTTCTGCCAAAATGCATCACCTCACACTTCTCTGTATTAAATTCCATCTGCCACTTGTCTGCCCATTCTGCTAGCCTTTCTATGTCCTGTTGCAGAGAGGGGGAAGATTTTTTCTGCACAATCATGAATGTGTTCTTTATAAACACATTGACGCAGAATTTGGTGAAAAAAATAACAGCCTATGAACAATGCACACCATTATTAATGTGCAAATCAGCCAGCAACTTGTGGGGAGGAAGAGATACTTAGTGAATTGTGAATGACCACAATTTACTGGCCCAATTGCATTGCTCGGCCGTTAGATTGGCCATAAAATGGCATCTCGCTATTAACCACCACCCCCCACCCCCGTGATTTTCATGAAGTTGCTGCATTTGCGCATTAATTGTCCATTCAACTGGCCGCAGAAAATTAAGTCTAGTAATTAAGGCATAATACCTTTTTAGCAATGTGATAATTGTTAATGACTCCCAATCAACCTCTTTTACCCAGAAAGTGAACAATTAAAAGTGTGGAGTCTCATTCCTTCAGCTAGTGAATTGTTGTTGGAGATTTTAAAAATGCCAAATTTAAATTTTTTTACATTTTCTTGCTTATTTTTCCGATCTGTCTCTTTTTTTCTTCTCGCTCTTGATCAAATCATTCTTCCCCTCTCTTTATTTCTCTTTCTGTACCTGATTTGACATTGAATTCGCCTACTCTAATGCGCCCTCCTTCTCAGTCCTTTCTCTGTTTATTTCTCAATCCTTAAATCTCATTGGTTGAGGAGATACCCTGTTGGTCCCGTCATTCACCCAGGTCCCAGATGCCCCGTTGCCCTCGTTGCGCCATTATCAACTCGCACTTCCAGCAACTTACAGGGCAAAAGCCTTTTGAGCTGTAAGATGCAGGATATTGTCTAACTGAAATACCCCGCTCCAACAAATTCTGGGCCGTTAACAATTTTACCACATCTACCATGTGGATGAAACCTCCCCTCCAGCAACATAGCCCGAAGCCCAATGAATTATGTTGTTCCATGCTTTTAGACCGCGTCTAATATCTTTGCGTGGCTGGTGGTGCCTCTTAATTTTTTTTAAAGTCGTATAAATATTTAAAAGTTTTTCATGGATTGTCAGGTACATTTACTGAGAGCTATTAATTTAGGAAAGGGGAGAATGTATTTTTAACATCAGCTTGCTCCCATTTCACATTCCATGCAACCCAGCCGCTTACTGGTCTGTCATCCAGCGGGTTAATACCTTCTGGCTGAAACCTGCCACAAGCCTGCAATAGGAAGCAGAAACATCCTCAATATTAATTGGCTTTCTCTAACCGCAGAGGAAAGAGGTGACCCCAGAACGCTGACAATTAAAATGATGTATGTGATTAAAGTCCAAAACCAGTACTTTCTTGTTACTCTCGAGCCACCGCCCCCCCCCCCCACCCCCCCACCCTCTCCCAGGGCACCCTCCACTTGTTTAAAAAGGTTCACATTGCTCAGTTCAACATCTCTTCATCTTTGCTGGAAAATGTGAAGTGTCTGTTGTGTATCAAGGACATGTCATGTGTTAGTGTTTAATTTAGAATCTGCAAATATTGGACTGCCCCTTAGGGCTAAAGCCTTCAGCGAGCGACCTTAAAATGTTATATATATATATATGACTGAGGGGTTGGGGCAGCGACTCCCATTTTAATGAAAAACAGGAGAATGCCTGTTTTTTTCTGTAATTAACGATCCCCTAACAAAATCGTTTTCTCAAATATCGCACATTTCCAAGCTGTGCGCTTCAGTGATTTTGTTTGCAAGTCATTAATTACAGAGAAGAACAGGCATTCTCCCGCTTTTCATTAACAGGGGAATTTCAGCCCCTGGGCTTGCGGAGCCTGAATCCAGAATCTGAGGGCAGGTATTGCACACTGAAGGTCACTTTTTTTAATTACGCGAAGAGCATGTGTAGTTTTACTAATTATAGCCCCCAAAACTGCAGACTTGGCCTAAGTTAATATTTTCTATCAGAAAAAAGACTAAATTTTTATGATATTGGGCTCAGTTCTACTATCAATTAACATAATTTCCAAAGGAACAGGGGTAATTATTTTTACTGTAAGCAGAACTTCAGTCACTTACATTTAGTCAAATGTTCAGGGAAGTAGTTCTTATTGAGGATATGTGACTTAAGTTTGGTGGTTTGTCAAAAAAAATAAGCAATTATGTAAAATCAGAAACACAATTCACTCAATCCTTGTGCTCGGTCTCACACATTTAGTTTATTTTTGGTGCCATAAGTTCTAGTTATGTATCGTAATATCACTGATTTTTTCCTATTGATTTTGCTATTTTGTGAGGAATTGCTTTGGGGCAAGGTTAACATGCACTCCGCAAGAAGCTGTTGCTGTTCTTTGATAGGGGTATGTGGGAGGTCGTGAGCACAATGTTGAGGCAGGTTGCCCGGTGATTGCATGATCACAAGATAACACAGATGGGGTTGGGGGGAATTCATTCAATCCAACTATCTTTAGGAGGAGGAAACGTAGTTCACCTCTCACAGCCTCCAAATGGATTTTGAATGAATCTCCAAGGTTTCTGGCCCCCACTACCCTTTCTGGAAGACAATTCCAAATGTTGGTTACTCTGTCCATGAGCAAGCTCTTCCTTAATTGGCCTTTCAGCAGTTTTAGTCTATGCTCCCTTGTTCTAATGACACAGTACAGTTTGAAATACCACTCTGGATTTACATTACCTGTTCTATACCATTTAATACATCGAGACAAGAATTTCCCAAGGTTTTGTATTTGTGGACCAACATATATGAATGTTTTTTTTATTCGTTCATGGGATGTGGGCATCGCTGGCAAGGCCAGCACTTTTTGCCCATCCCTAATTGCCCTTGAGTGGCTTGCTGGGCCATTTCAGAGGGCAGTTAAGAGTCAACCACATTGCTGTAGGTCTGGAGTCACATATAGGCCAGACCGGGTAAGGGCAGCAGATTTCCTTCCCTAAAGGACATTAGTGAACCAGATCGGTTTTTACGACAATCCGGTAGTTTCATGGTCACCATTACTGAAACTACCGGATACTGTGGAGCCTTAGTGGTTTAACTCCATGTTCCCATTTATTTCCATATGTCACCAATTGCTGATACTAGCAAATCTTGGTGTTCTGATTTAGGATGTATCCACCAATTAAGCAACAGTACTCAAACCAGCCCTTTCCAAGCCTATGAGCTCACAGCATTAAAACAGGACAAGTCTATAAGCACAAATAGGACTGAGTTGTGGGTGTTAGGGGTTGAATTGCTGGGGCTCAGAGGCCACAAGTTGGACTCCTCTACCTTGAGGGTACGTTCGCACTTTAGTTCTATCACTGCCATTGTATCTCATACCAGTTGTGATATAAACCTGGAGTCAGGACCAGGCCTCACTCTACAGAACAGCTGAGTGAGATTTCCTGCAGTCTCACATCACTTGAGTTTGACACCGTGTTGACTGTAATTGCTGCGTGGTGTTAAACTGGGTTCAAAAGTGCATTGGTAGTGGTTGGGGCGGGCTCCCTTTTAAGGTTTTCGCTAAAATTTCCTGGAGTTAATTTACATGTTAAGACAGCACAGCTACTGCAATCTGTAAGCATATAAATTTCAGCTGCTGGGAGTAAAGCTTAGAACATATGTGGAACCATACATGCATTGTGTGGTGTACAAGGCAGGAGAACTGGAGTTCAGGCCAGGTAATGTAAACAAGTTACTGTGAGGCTGCAACTGACACTGCAGATACTGGTCTCAGAATGGTAAACAGTGTAAATGCAACATTATACACCTCTCTAAGGTCCACTCTCAATTGCCTCCTTTCTCAGCTAAAGAGCCACATGCTACATGCGTGGTGCCAGAGGACTGGAGGACTGCTAACGTTGTACCATTGTTTAAAATCAAAGAAAGGGATAGACCAAGTAATTACAGGCCAATCATCCTAATCTTGGTGGTGGGCAAATTATTGGAAAAAATTGTGAGGGACAGTATTAATCGTCATTTAGAAAAGATTAATCAAGGGCAGTCAGCATGGATTTGTTAAGGGAAGGTCGTGTCTGTCTAACTTGATTGACTTTTTTGAGGAGGTAACAAGGAGGGTCAATGAGGGTAGTGCATTTGATGTAGTCTACATGGATTTTAGTGAGGCTTTTGAAAAGGTCCCACATGGCAGACTGATCAGAAAAATAAAAGCCCATGGGATCCAAAGGAAAGTGACAAGTTGGATCCAAAATTGGCTCAGTGGCAGGAAGCAAAGGCTAATGGTCGATGGGTGTTTTTGTGACTAGAAGGTTGTTTCCAGTGGGGTTCCACAGGGCTCAGTACTAGGTCCCTTGCTTTTTGTGGTATATATCAATGACTTAGACTTCAATGTAGGGGCATGACTAAGAAGTTTGCAGATGATACAAAAATTGGCCATGTGGTTGATAGTGAGGAAGGTAGCTATAGACTGCAGTAGATATCAATGGACTGGTCAGGTGGGCAGAAAAGCGGCAAATGGAATTCAATCCAGAGATGTGCGAGGTAATGCATTTCGGAAGGGCTAATAAGGCAAGGGAATACAGAATAAATGGTAGGGTACTGAGAAGTGTAGAGGAACAGAGGGACCTTGGAGTACATGTCCACAGATCCCTGAAGGTAGCAGGACATGCAGATAAGTTGGTTAAGAAGGCATACGGGATACTTTCCTTTATTAGCCGAGGCATAGAATATAAGAGCAGGTTATGCTAGAACTGTATAAAACACTAGATAGGCCGCAGCTAGAATACTCCATACAGTTCTGGTCACCATATTACACAAAAGATGCGATTGCAGTAGAGAGGGTACAGAGGAGATTTACGTGATTGTGGCCAGGACTGGAGAATTTTAGCTATGAGGAAAGATTGGATAGGCTGGGGTTGTTTTCTTTGGAACAGAGAAGGCTGAGGGGAGACTTAATTGAGGTGTATAAAATTATGAGGGGCTTAGCTAGAATGGATAGGAAGGACCTATTTCCCTTAGCAGAGAGGTCAATAATCAGGGGGCATAGATTTAAAGTAATTAGTAGAAGGTTTAGAGGGGAGTTGAGGAGAAATTTTTCACCCAGAGGGTGGTGGGTGTCTGGTACTCACTGCCTGAAAGGGTGGTAGAGATAGAAACCCTCATCACATTTAAAAAGTACTTGCATATGCACTTGAAGTGCCAGAACCTACGAGACTACGGACCAAGAGCTGGAAAGTGGGATTAGGCTGGATGGCTCTTTTTCGGCCAGCACAGACAGGATGGGCCGAATGGCCTCTTTCTGTGCCGTAAAATTCTATGATTCGATGAATTTCTCCAGTCTGTTCTCCATCACTAGGAGAAATTTTCTGACACTAGGCATCACCCTTTCAGTTCTTTTATGCACTCCATTGAATTTGGAAGTTACAGCACAGAAGAAGGCAATTCAGTCCATCATGCCTGTCGCAGTACTACGACTTCAATGGAATGCCATTTGCTTGCCCTTTGTCCATATCCATTTATATTGTTCCTTTTCAAAAAGTAATCCAATTTCCTTGTAAATGATGTTATAGTCTCTGCCTCAATAGTTCCTTGTGGTAATGCATTCCTTGTTTTACAGTAATAACCTTTCAGGGTTTGACTATTTCCCTTGTGTTTTATTGACCAAAACTGGATACATGTTTATGGGGGGAGTGGGGCGAATTTCCGCAAGGGGCTCGCCTGCTCGTCCACCGTTACCTTAGTGGGAGCGCTGCGGAAAAATGGAGTTAATGCTGTTTAAGCTGTTTATCGGAGCTTCCATGGCTCTTCTTCTGAAGTTATGGCAGATGAACAGGAGAACCCCCATGGAATCTCACCCCATAGTGTGGTGTGACCAGAGATTAAGTTTTAACATGACATCTTCTGATTTAACAATATAGTTCAGCATTCCACTGGCATTGTTTATTACTCCTCCACAGTCTTTAATGGGTTAAGTGCTGAGACTATCAATACTCCCTCGATTTTCTTTCAACTTTAGCTTTAGTTCTGCACCAGTCAAAGTTTACATCTGGCATCCATTTGCTCTTCCAATTTCTCTTCGTAAAATGTATCTGCCACTGTTCTGCGCATTTGCAACTTTTACCTGACTCCTTTTGTATGTCCCTGACTTCTTCATTAAACTGGAATGCTCTCCCTACATTAGTATCCTTTGCAAATGTCTGAGTACAAGTTGTGAATATAGGTTTGAAACAGTAGGGTTCCTAGCACTGAGTCCTGGGGCACTCCATTCAGTACTTTCTCCCCTTTCCTCATACAACATCAGTTGCTTATCAAGTACTGGCTATTTCTTTTTATTCAGCCAATTTCTTATCAATGTTCAAGTTTACCTTTCAATTGCCGCCACTTTCAGCTTTTATAGAAGCCTTTCATGCAGAACTTTGTCAAAGTCCTTCAGGAAATCTAAGTCACCTTCATTATCTGGTTTTCCACACTCCACTTGGGATGTCACGTCCTCGGAAAGGTCAAAGAGGTCATCTGGAGCTGTGTTGGCTACTTACTGTTACAAAATTATGAAACAGGTCATCAACTTTTCTCTTGATAATTGATTCTATTGCTTTATCAGTTGGCTGGCCTGCTTTTAGCACGAGTACCCGCTAGCTTGTTTTAATCCAATGTGTTTTGGCCAACGTTCAGTGACTCGTGGTGACCAAGAGCATGGCACAAATCTCATCTTTCAGCTTTCTTAGTCCCTGGGATAAACAATTCATTGTTCCATAAATTCTAACTGATATTGAAGCACCTCTTTTCTAAAGGTATCATATGACCACATAGCAACTACTTTCTCTGGGAGCCTGCTCCACAAGTCCACTATCCTGTGGGCAACAAAAATGTTTAACTTATAACCTTGCTTTGGGCTTTTGAATAGGACCTGAAGAGACACCGGAGGGGAAGAGAGATTAAGACCAAAAGCTATGAAATGAGAATAGCATCGGAACTGCTCCAGACTCGATATTAAACATGGGCTTCAACGTAGTGTATTGATAAATACAACGGCTCAGATCTTATCTCCGAGGCGCGTTCTGTGTGGGGTGGGGGGGGAAGCGGGGGTGGCAGGGGTGAAGTTAGGAACTGCCCAAACGACGCCTTTTAACTTTTTCCTGTAGGTTTCCTGCCCACAGTCAACCTGATTGACAGGCTAGCTGCCTGTCAGGAGGGAAGCCTGCAGTACAAGGCCATAGCCGAGCTGAGAGCAGGTAGGTCTAGTGGGGGGAGGGGGGGGCGGCGTGGGAGAGACCATGACGGGGAGGGAAGATGGTGGTCGGGGGGAGCAGATGGTGGTCGGGGGGGTTGTGGGAGGGGGGGGTTACTGGTAAGCTTGTTAGGCCTGGAGGAAACACTCCTGCTCGTTCTGACCCACAAGCAGTGCCGTAAAGGCACTTAACCTCATGGATCCGGCCCTTCTCGCCTCCTTTCACCTGCCGGGTTTCCCGATGCCCGGAAAACCCGGTCGACTGTGGTTAAAAATAGAATCACTATTAAAATGAAGGCACGCAGCCTCATTAAAATATTTGAATGACCAACCTGCCTCCTGAGAACGGATTGGTTGCCCACCCCTCGTCCCACCTCCGTTAAAACCCAGAAGTGGATGGGTTCGAGGTGGGTTGGTTCCTGATTCAGGTTTTTAGCTTTTTAACCTCCCACCTGAACCAAACCCACCCGTTTTTGGGGATTAAAATTACCCCCAATATCTTTGCTAATTTTAAATTGTATTACTTGTACTTTTGAAGGCTGATAGTGGTCGAATAACATTGTACCAAAATATCTTGGCTCTTGCTTAAATATTGTAATCTAAACCTTCACTTTTCAGGTGAATTGCAGCAGACAACCAGAACATAATTTGGGTTCCATCTTCTGATGGTGACTAGTAGAGAAGCTGGGGTTGTTCTCCTTAGAGCAGAGGAGGTTAAGAGGAGATTTGATAGAGGTGTTCAAAATCATGAACAGTTTTGATAGAGTAAATAAGAAGAAATTGCTTCGAGTGGCAGAAGGGTCGGTAACCAGAGGACACAGATTTAATGTGATAGGTAAAAGAACCAGAGGCGACTTGAGGATTTATTTTTTACGCAGCAAGTTGTTGTGATCTGGAATGCACCGCCTGAAAGGGTGATGGAAGCAGATTCAACAGTAACTTTCTAAAGGGAATTGGATAAATACTTGAAAGGGAAAAAAATTACAAGGCTATGGGGAAAGAGCAGGTGAGTGGAACTAATTGGATAGCTCTTTCGAAGCCGGCACAGGCACGATGGGCCGAATAGCTGCCTTCTGTGCTGTATCATTCTACAATTCTATGATTCTATGATGTGTGTGTGAGAGAGAGAGAGGAAAAAAGAGGGATAAAGCAGAGACAGAAGATTTCAGAAATATTAAAGTACACCACCTCCCTGGTCACTGTCTCCGGCTGAACCAGACTGTTCGCAAGCACGGCGTCTTATTTGATCCTGAGCTGAGCTTCCGACCCCATATCCTCTCCATCACAAAGACCGCCTACTTCCACCTCCGTAACATCGCCCATCTCACCCCTCCCTGCCTCAGCTTATTTGCTGCTGAAACCCTCATCCATGCTTTTGCTTGACTATGCCAAAGCTCTGCTGGCCAGTCGCCCATCTTCCACCCTCCATAAACTTGAGCTCTGCTGCCCATATCCTATCCATTCCTCCCATCACCATACATTTTTCTACGTTAAAGGTGCTATATAAATGCAAGTTGTTGTTGTTGTTGTACCTGCTCTTAATTTTCTTAATTCAATCAGTTTGATTGTTTGGTCATCAGTTTCTGAACTGGAGTCATGCAATTATAAAACAATCTTTTTTGGTCATCCTGTTCTGGTTGGCAAAATTTATAAGCCAGCTTTGGTGCGGGTATAGACATGAAAATCGATGTAGGTATTCATGATCATCGTACGGCTTCTCTCCTGACAAGAATGGTTCTGCAGGCTTTCCATATCCAAGTTCTGAAAGGCTCAGGCTATTTCCTTGTTGTGAGTGTTGACTGCACATGCTAACAGTTACCAATGAGAATTTTCAAAGAAATCAGTGAGAAAGACTCTCTTTTAGGATGCAGTTTGAGTTTACCCTGCCGGGTACCTTTATTGACCACTGAATTAATTAGCAATTTTATTTTATGTAGATTGCTGCTACTATTGAGTTGCTGTTGTTGATGGATAATCTCTAATTGAAATCTCCTCATTCCCCTATTTGAAAAAGGACTTAGCTGAACTTGTGTACAGCACAATAGAGCACAGTTCTAATGTGTAAGTGCCTGTTTTCACAGTGAAGTTGATCTAAGCTAGTCCCATTTGGTCTGTGTCCATTGTGTGCAAAATGTATCTTGTGGCTCAGATTTCTGCACAGCAAATATTTACCTCTAGTGAACATTACTTTGAGCCATTATATAACTATACCAGTGAACCATGTAACAAGGGAAAGATTGACTGCTCAGCATGTGATTGGCTTGCTAGTGCAAATTGGTGAAGGACACTTCATTGGCAGTTCAATGGCTGATGACGTGCCAGCATCGTGGAGAGTGGCAGCTTCAAAATCTTATCATGACAAGAGTTTGCGCATTATTGCCATGTGGATCATTTGAAATTTGTAAATCACTGCAATTAACATACTAAGCTCGAATTTAGTACAATGGTTTTTCGCTGTAAAAAATAACTTCTAAAATTGATGTTTTCCATTTTACTGGAGCGTGGCCAAGTTCTTCAAGGAGATGGTTCGAAGTGTTTTGTAAACAGATCGTAGCAAGAACCAGCAACATACCACATGGATGCTCTGCAGTGAGCAATAGATTGGTGCTCTTGATCTCTGAGGCAGTGTCCAATGGCACTGGGGTGTGCTGGTCAGTGTATGTGATATATTTAACTATACTCCAAGTTACCCATGAAGAGTCCACAGTCAGCTGTCCATCTAAATCGGCCATGGGCCACGGATGAGGGAGGAGTGAGCTATCGGTGGCCATTAGCTTGAGTGCTACATACATACAGGGAAAAAACAGAGCAGCTCTTTTCTCTCCTCTTTTCTAGACCCAACCTGCCACTCTTGTTTGTTATGGCACCTTGTGTTGAATCGGCAAAGCCTGGGAATAAATCATCTACCCGCTCTTTCTAGTTAGGAGTGGCGACCGACAGCTATTCTTTCAAAGAGCAAAAATAAAGGGAAAAAGGGCCATCCACACTCTGTTGAAAAACTGCAACAAGCTAATTTCAGATAAAGAGTTGTCAGCGAGGGTAAGTAGATATTGGAATGCTCTTCTGAGGTGTGCAGAAATGGAATTTTCTTTTTACTATTTTCAGTGTTGTGAACTGCTGTTTAATTTTGTTATTCCAAATATGAAACTAGATTTTATATTGGTCTTGACAGTCTGCTGTGGATTAATACAAACAGTCAACGCATTCCTTTGCGATCCATGTGTCAGCTATCTTACCAGAGACATTAATCCATTTAAAAATAAGTGGGTTAATGCCTCCGTTAAAATAGCAACAGGGGGACTTTCTCCCTTCCAGTGGCTGGAATATATTCCCTGCAGGCAAAGGCAGCTTTTGAGTAGTTTTATGACAATTGCTCGTGGATGATCCTAGAACATAAATACCAGCAGGTTGTTCAACTGTGGAGAGCATCAGAACTGAACCTGATCCTGTCCTTATCTAACACACACATGCAAGGCTTCTAGCAGGAAGCACTGGATAAACAGAAGTGTTAATCCAGGATGGTTTCCTTTATCCCCTCCTCCCCCATCACTCTCCCTCCCCCAGCTGGAGAAAGCTAATCTCAATTGCAGCCCCTTTCATTTCCATCCTGCAGTTATATTTTTAATGAATGGCACATTCAGGGATGAATTTGAATCAAAGTTAACAAGACCACAATCTCAAGTCTTTCTTGCGCCCCCCGCCTCCGCTAAATCTTCAAAGAAGGTTTATTTCTTAATTTTGCATCACTTTTAGTAGAATCGCTGGTATTGGTCCTGCCGTCAACTATCTACCACGGGGTGGGGGGATAAAAAAGTATAATTCCTTTTTTTAAAGCCTTCAAACATGTAGCAGCACTCCTGCTACCCTGTCAGAGCCATCGTTGTAGACAGAGGCAGATGAGCATCTGCAGCTGCTTCAGCCCAAGTCAATGAAAAGGTCACTGCAGATGTCCCAGGGACAAGGTGAAGACTGGAAGAAATGACTGAAACAAGGAAATGAACTAACCATCAGTCAAATAATAAAAATGCTTAAACAATCCAACAGATGACTGAGAATATATTAAATTTACATTAAGAAAAATGCATTTTTAGCCATTATCTTGCCTGAGTAAATTGCACTAAAAGCTCAATGGGCTTGTTCATGAAACTATGATTGACATGTCTGTAAAAGAAAATACTGTACCTCCTAATTTTATCCTCCAGAAATTCAAATGGAGGAGTTGGTGGGGGTGGGGGTGCGGGGGTGGGGGGGGGGGGTGCGTGGTGGTGGGGGGGGTGGGGGTGGAGGGTAATGCCTTGTAAGGGGTTCGGGTGGCTCTGTGCTTAGCCTGGGTGCTAGTGCGGGGTTAGGCCTTGTTGCCTGTTCTGGTCTCCAGCCAGCCTGGTAGCACTAGACACCTGTGAGTGGTTCGACCCACTCGCCCTTACGGTTCTGACACTGGACTTAGGTGCGAGAGCAGTAATGCAGAGAAAACTCAGGTAGACCCGGTTGAATAGTACGAAATGGAAAATCTTTATTGCATAATGTTCAAGATTACGAAATACATGTCATAAGCACAGATTAATGACAGTACAAGCTTACATACATTTATGAAACCAGGTTTAGGGAAATGAGGAGCGCACGACACATCGTAAAAGGGGACACACATTATAATTATCCTTAAAACAAATATCAATACCTGTCCTAATCTAGATCTGTAGGATCGAGAACCATGCTCACCACTCGTGATAACTCGGAGAATTCTAAAACGGTGCTCGGATGCTTTCGTTGCAGCACCTGACCGTCCACGTGTGGACCAGGGGTCTCTGCACCTCACTTGTTTACTCGCTCTGCTCCGGCTAGCAGGCTGGACCGTCTGTAGTCATGAAGATCTGTGTTGACTTCGGACTCCTGATAAAACTCAAAGAAGAGTCTTCCTGTGCCCGACACCGGTTGGCAGTAGAATTCGTGTGGTAACCTGTAGAGTTCGAGAATGGTCTTTATAGTTCGGGCGCGGTCGGGGTTTACTGACCGCGGCGGCACGTGTAGTCGTCTTCTTCTTCTTCTTGTCTTGTTTCGTTTCGTCCGGCCTTCGAGTCCCTACACCGTTTACCGACCCTCGGGATGGTGCACCCGCTTACCGGCCTTCGCAGTCCAGCTCTTCACAGATCTTCGCGGCAAGCCACGAGGTTGACTCCCGAAAATCGGCGGAACCAGAGTTCAGTGGGCAGCAAGAGCCCAAGAGTTCAGAGGATAAGAGCCACGAGGATGAGAGTCGAGCGAATCAGAGAGAGATGGACGTTTGTTCACTACAGTTATAGTACTGTAATTCCTTATCTCCCGCCCAATCGTAATGTTCATCTTTTGTCATGTTTTGGCGCTCAAACTTCTTGTATGGGGTGGTTCTTGTCGTTAATGGGTTTCGGTGATACTTGTAACTGTCTAAGTACCCGTTAATATTTCTCCCATTGTGGAACCGGCTAGGAGTCTCCCTGGAGGGGTTTTTGGGGGCCTCCGAATTCTTGCTGTGAGTACCCGCGAACGGCTCTCTCATCGTAGAGCTGCAGGGAATTTGCGTATCAATGTCTTTGGATGGGCCCTTGATTGCTTAGTACAATAGCCCTTGTTTGTGCATGGAAAACCGATTCCAGCACTTATATTTCTTGCTTAGGTGTTAAAAATGCAAAACGATCGCGTCTTGTCTTATATCAATATGCTGAGTACTGTCCGATCTTGCTGAAATGTTTATTGAAACGCCATCTTGTCTGCCTACTGAAAGTCTAGAACCTTCTGCCACGAGGCGCAGCGGCCATTTTACAGGGTTCTTGTGTCCGTTTTTGAACCTGACAGCATTTTGCTGAAATAAAGCTGTTTTTACGAAAATGTATGTCTCTATCTCGTTATTTCGAAATCGCGATAATTTGCGAATTCTACAGCCTGCAATTATATCTCATGCTAATCAGATTTTTGTTGTCTTTAAGCTGAGTGATTAGTGTTCTTAAATATCTGCTCCAAAATGTTTACATGGTTATTTACACCACAATATTCTGTAGGGCTGTCTTCATGGTTGCTTGATTCTTAATTGCTATCAATAATTTTCTCTTTCTCCATTGGCAGTCAGTAAGGTTTGGTTCCTTTTACATTTAACAGCAGTCGCTCTGTAACTCGGACTGAAGTTTGTTCAATGGATATTTTGCCTCGTAGCGTGTTTTTAGTGGTGGATGAAGCCCCGTGTACATGGAGGCTATTAAAACCGGTTTACTGGGGATTTGTCAGCAGTGAACTCATTACGGTTTTCATTCAATGTAATTGTTTAAAAACTCTCCTCGTCTTTCCAAGCAAGCTTTCATTTGAGAACAGCAGATGGTTAGGGGGTGAATTAAGAGCTGTCCATTCAATTCTTATCTAGACTTGGGATCATTATGAACCTGGCTGCCAATTTCATGAATGCATATAAAGGCCCAAAACAAACGAAGGACCCCTAGATGTCCAATTCGTCCCAACCATCTGTTCTTTATTATGGATAAAAGATCTGTTTTTTCCCCTTTGCTTCTGCCACGAGCAGTGGCTGGTGATGCATTAGATTGCTATTAAGGAGGAAGGCAAGAGGTTATTGCTGATGAGGGACTCTGAGTACATGAATTGCAGGTGCAGCAGTATGTGTAGGTGCAAAATAATGGAACACCATTTTCATGATCTAGGCATGTGGAAATTATTGGGATAGAATTTCAAGAAATTATAGTACGGCTTGTCCGAGGTTTTTATTTCAATTCTATCTGTACTGGCAGCTTGAACACAGATTTCAATTTGTTAAAGCTTTGGAAGATTTTATCAATAGAGCTGAAGGTTTACACTAACCAGCAGGATTATTTATTTAATATATAACTTTAGGTGAACCCATCACTAAGCAGTAGGTTGTAGAATGTACATCTGTGTTGTGAACTGTCAGGTTAATGGCCTCAAAATCAAGTGAAAGCTTATTTGGCCACTTCATAGGCCAAGGTTGAGAGTTTGTTTAGACTGCTTTGGTGACCACAAGGAGGAACATTAATGCATTTACAGAGCCTGAGTGTATGAACTCATTTTTTGAATGAAGAAGGGGTCGATTCTCCAACCAGTCTTCCATTGCTCCTGCTGTTGAATTTTGGGTGTACGGAGCCAGACTTTGCTGGCTCTTTGCTCTATTTTTATCTTGCATGATTTCCCAGAGATCCTTTTACCTGAGCAGCCAGTGCACTCACACAAATGATGCAACAGTGTCATTACTATATGGCGTAAGTGTCAGCTGTGGCTCCATGGTAGCACTCTTCTAGGCTGACCCTTCAGTACAGTACTGAGGGAATGCTGCACTGTCAGAGGTGCCGCCTTTTGTATGAGATGTTAAACCGAGGCCCCGTCAGCCCTCTCAGGTGGATATAAAAGATCCCATACCACTGTTCGAAGAAGAACATGAGAGTTCTCCCGGTGTCCTGGCCAAAATGTATTCCTCAAACAACACTTGAAAAACAGAGATGATCTGATCATTTATTTCATTGCTATTTGTGGGAGCTTGTTGTGCGCAAATTGGCTGCGGTGTGTCCTGCATTACAACAGTGACTGCACTTCAAAAGTCATTATTTAGCTGTAAAGCACTTTGGGACGTCCTGCGGTTGAGAAGGGTGCTACAAAAATGCAAGTCTTTCTTTCTTTATGACGGTAATGAACTATGGAATGTAGTAATGCTGACATCTGATTGGTGCAGTGTACTCATCCCTTCCACCTATCGTGAGCATGAAAGGCTAGTCACATTTTGCCTTTTAAGGAAGTACTTTTTTAAAGGTGAACTGTCTTGAATTTTGATTACTGCAACAGCTGAATGACATTGTTCTGCAAAATAGTAAAAATAGGTACAGAATTCATTAGTCTTCCAGCTGAAGAAGGAGATAAATGAAGGACTGCCAGGGAAGTTTGTCTGTACAGAAGGAAGTCTGACTGTGCTCACCATTATCCATTGTGTTTACAGACCTAGCTGCATTTATCTGAGACTGTCGGGAGAGAACTGTCTTCACAGTTGATTACGAAGTGACAGAGTTGTGCCATCTGCTACCCTGTAAACAAGATAATCACAAGGACTGCACTTCCAGTGGGAGTCTTGGATCACAATTGTCCTAAACTTGTATTCCTCTGGGTCCTTCCAAGCTACCAAAAGGGACATCTGCAACATCAATCAATCAACAGTGCACAGATGCATCAAGCAGGTCACTGATGCATTATTCACAAGGAAAATATCTTCACCGCTTTCCCCAGAGAAAAGCAACAGCAGAATGACAATGTACTGCAATTCTTCACTGTTGCAACACTCCCAGAGTCTAGGGTGTTATTGATGGCAACCATGTGATCAGCCAGGCTCCTAAACACAATGCCATGATGTTCAGGAGCTGTCAGAGCTTCCACACCATTGATATCAAGATACTCAGTAACCAGCAGCACAGGATTATGCAGGACAATGCATGTTTCTTAGGCACCAGTCACAATTCCTTTATTTTAAGGCAATCCTCTACAGCTGGGTTACTTGAAGGAAAAGGCAGACTTCAAGTATGTCTCCTAAGAGACCAAGGCTACCTTCTGCAGCCCTAGCTAATACCACCTTTATGAGATCTAATCAGAAAGTGAATGCAGTTACAGCAATGCTCATGCCTGTACCAGAATGATCATAGAACAAACCATTGGCATCTTGAGAAAGCACTTCAGATGCTTGATCACTGGTGTCAGCTGAATGATCCACAATCTTTCCATTCCAAGATGCCTGTCTGTAACTAGCACCAGAGAATGACGCTTAAAAATAAACTCTGATGATGTCACGACAGAATTAGCTTTGCAACCAGCAAAGGTTGTCTGCCAAGCTCTCAGAGAGGAGACATTCATCTAGGTGCCTATTTTTAGCCAATTCTTATCAATATCCCTTTACACTTTCCTTTGTTCATCTAAAGAATTAACTGTATCTCCTGTTCTGGTGTCTATGTCTACTCCAGCCATTCACCTGTTGCTGAGCACTCGCTCAGCAAACCCAATGATCTCCTTGGGAGCATTTGGGATCCACTGTACATAGGATCTCTGCTGCTAAAGACTCCACTACAGATGCCAATGGAATTACCATGTGCTCCACAGGACAACTGCAATACCAATAAACCTCCCTGTATGACCACACAGATGCAGCTCATGGACTCCTCCATGCTTGTCACTACAGCTTGCAAAGTGCTTTGTAAAGTCTAAAAAAAACCCTACATAAAATGATTACACTTAGATAGCCACCATCTATAAGCAAGCATCACGAGGTCTGAAGGACACAAGCTGACCTTCCGGCCAGCAAGCTCCTACTCCTCCACTGTTAGTTTCACTTGCTCTTCTTCACTTGTGCCGAGTGCTTCACCCAGTATTCCTTTCCTCGAGCTCACTACCTAAATGTAGTTGCGGGGGGCGCTTGTAGAAATAGAAGAGTTTAGAGGCCATCCTATAGAACGAACAAAAGTCGATGAACAGCTCCAATAAAAGCCAACAATTTAGTTAACAATCAACAACTCAAAAACAGCCCTGAATGTAGCCCTATGACCAGTGCCACTGCTTTAAGATGAACAAATTAGTTCAATTCTGCTTTATTTCATGGAATCCAAAATTTTCACGAGCATTTCCTAATTTGGCCCCTTTTTCTGTGACAGAGAAGCTTACAGGCTTTCTCCATGTTGTGAAAGCAAATAGTTAAATTGAAAGTGCAATGGAACATGAGCTTGTTGCAACTTAAGTTGTAGGTTTACCCAATACATCCATCCCGAGCACTGCAAGGAAACAGAGCCCACTAATTCAAAAGTAAGGTGAATTTTAATCCACTTAGCTCTCTAGGCTGAGCCAGCGTAGAACCCATGTGATACCCCAACATCTGCATATGTGCACAAATTGTTGCCTTTTGTGTATGCACAGAACTTCTCCCATTCAAACATGCGTGAAACTCCGTGCGTATGCCACAAAAACATCTCTGGACATTCTGGAGAAACTTACCAAAAAGTGCCTCGGTTGGAAAATTGCTGATTTCTATCAGCATCCACTGACAGGGCTGGGGAAAGACTGAAGTGCTGACAGTTGGCATATGTGGAAGAGGAACATCTGTTAGAATACTAGCTGTATGACACCACTTCAACTATTATGGCAATATAATGTATGCCATTGTGTTCATTTGAGTGTATGCCTAAGTGATTAAAGCGAGAAGCAAGAGTATGAAGAGGATGAGATTCGCTCTCAGCTTAAGGAAGGCTTCCACTTTCACTCTGATCCCCTACTTCTAATTTCTCAATTGCAAACATTTCTAAGCTGGCCTCCTCAAAGGCAATCAATAGCTTCTAGTTGCAGGGTTCTTTTTCCAGATCTGATCTGCTCCCTTCTCTTGTATGCCACCTTGCCCTGCAAGTATAGAAGTTGTTTTGAGATGTTGGAAGTGTCAAGAGCACATACAGTGACACCCAAGTGATCATTCTGCAGCCCATATATCCATCCTGTCCGTATGTGTACATACATGTGTAAGTTATATATGAACAAACATGATGCAGGTAGGTTTTGTCAGAGGATCTTTTGGGTATCGCCTTTTTAGGAAGTCAGTGTGCCAATTGTTTCACTGATAAGTTGCAACCAGAGTTGATGCCCTGCTGCATTTAGAAAAATTAACTGTAGTCGTCTGGCATTGTTCTCTGACTATTTATGCTGTGCCCATATGTATTTCTTCACTTCACCTGACGAAGGAGCAGCGCTCCGAAAGCTTGTGATTTCAAATAAAGCTGTTGGACTATAACCTGGTGTTGTGCGACTTCTCACTTTTGTCCACCCCAGTCCAACACCGGCAGCTCCGCATCATGGCATTGTGGTCAGGCATGGTAAGTGTTCAAAGGGCTGTAAAAAAAAAAGTCTAAAGCCCGGATTTTAAATCTGGGTGTGATTGCACCATGTGGGGGCTGGGCGAGCAGCACGTTCACTCGGCAATGCCATGTGAGACCTGGAGAAATTTTAACTCCTGGGCCTTATTTCCATGTGGGATGTCAGAACCCTGGGAATCACTACCTAGCTGGCGAGTGGGAGCGGGAGCGGGATTAGGAGTGGGAGTAGGAGGCCCCCGCCAGGGACCCTTGTGGTATATATCAATGATTTAGACTTCAATGTAGGGGGCATGTTTAAGAAGTTTGCAAATGATACAAAAATTGGCCATGTGGTTGATAGTGAGGAAGGTAGCTGTAGACTGCAGGAAGATGTCAATGGCCTGATCAGGTGGGCAGAAAAGTGGCAAATAGAATTCAATCCGGAGAAGTGTGAGGTAGTGCATTTGGGGAGGGCTAACAAGGCAAGGGAATAAACAATAAATGGTAGGATACTGAGAAGTGTAGAGGAACAGAGGGACCTTGGAGTGCATGTCCACAGATCCCTGAGGGTAGCAGGACAGGTAAATAAGGTGGTTAAGAAAGCATACGGGATACTTTTCTTTATTAGCTGAGGCATAGAATATAAGAGCAGGGAGGTTATGTTCAAACTGTATAAAACACTAGTTAGGCCACAGCTAGAGTACTGCGTACAGTTCTGGTCACCACATTACAGGAAAGATGTGATTGCACTAGAGAGGGTGCAGAGGAGATTTACGAGATTGTGGCCAGGACTGGAGAATTTTAGCTATGAGGAAAGATTGGATAGGCTGAGGTTGTTTTCTTTGGAACAGAGGAGGCTGAGCTTAGATTTAATTGAGGTGTATAAAATTATGAGGGACCTAGATAGAGTGGATAGAAAGGACCTATTTCCCTTAATATTTTAATAGGACAAAGTCAGTATGGCTTTATGAAGGGGAAGTCATGTCTGACAAATTTGCTTGAGTTCTTTGAGGACATAACGTACAGGGTGGATAAAGGGGAACCAGTGGACGTAGTGTATTTAGACTTCCAGAAGGCATTCGACAAGGTGCCACATAAAAGATTATTGCTCAAGATAAAAAATCACTGGTTTGGGGGTAATATTCTGGCATGGGTGGAGGATTGGTTATCTAACAGGAAGCAGAGAGTTGGGATAAATGGTTCATTCTCGGACTGGCAACCAGTAGCCAGTGGTGTTCCGCAGGGGTCGGTGCTGGGTCCCCAACTCTTTACAATCTATATTAACGATTTGGAGGAGGGGACCGAGTGTAACACATCAAAGTTTGCAGATGATACAAAGATGGGAGGGAAAGTAGAAAGTGAGGAGGACATAAAAAACCTACAAGGGGATATAGACAGGCTGGGTGAGTGGGCGGAGATTTGGCAGATGCAATACAATATTGGAAAATGTGAGGTTATGCACATTGGCAGGAAAAATCAGAGAGCAAGTTATTATCTTAATGGCGAGAAACTGGAAAGTACTGCAGTACAAAGGGATCTGGGGGTCCTCGTGCAAGAAAATCAAAAAGTTAGTATGCAGGTGCAGCAGGTGATCAAGAAGGCCAACGGAACGTTGGCTTTATTGCTAGGGGGATAGATTATAAAAACAGGGAGGTATTGCTGCAGTTATATAAGGTATTGGTGAGACCGCACCTGGAATACTGCATACAGTTTTGGTGTCCATACTTAAGAAAAGACATACTTGCTCTCGAGGCAGTACGAAGAAGGTTCACTCGGTTAATCCCGGGGATGAGGGGGTGGACATATAAGGAGAGGTTGAGTAGATTGGGACTCTACTCATTGGAGTTCAGAAGAATGAGAGGCGATCTTATTGAAACATATAAGATTGTGAAGGGGCTTGATCGGGTGGATGCGGGAAGGATGTTCCCAAGGATGGGTGAAACTAGAACTAGGGGGCATAATCTTAGAATAAGGGGCTGCTCTTTCAAAACTGAGATGAGGAGAAACTTCTTCACTCAGAGGGTAGTAGGTCTGTGAAATTTGCTGCCCCAGGAAGCTGTGGAAGCTACATCATTAAATAAATTTAAAACAGAAATAGACAGTTTCTTAGAAGTAAAGGGAATTAGGGGTTACGGGGAGCGGGCAGGAAATTGGACATGAGGCTGAGTTCGGATCGGTCAGGGCCCTGTGGGTGGCGGAGCGGGCCCAGGGGCTGAGTGGCCGGGTCCTGCTCCTATTTCTTATGTTCTTATGTTCTTAGCAGAGAGGTCAATAACCAGGGGCATAGATTTAAAGTAATTAGTAGAAGGATTAGAGGGGAGCTGAGGAGAACTTTTTTCACCCAGAGGGTGGTGGGGGTCTGGAACTCACTGTCTGAAAGGGTGGTAGAGGCAGAAACCCTCATCGCATTTAAAAATTTCTTGGATATGCACTTGAAGTGCCATAACCAGCAAAGCTACGGACCGAGAGCTGGGGAAGTGGGATTAGGCTGGATAGCTCTTTTTTGGCTGGTACAGGCACGATGGGCCGAATGACCTCCTTCTGTGCCGTAAATTTCTAAGATTCTATGATTCTAAGGTAAATGATGAGGGAGGGAAGGTCCGGAGGGGTTCGCAGTCGAAGGAGGCGGAGGGAAGCCCGAAGCAGGTGAGGCCCAGGCTCCTCTGTGGGGCCAGGAGAAACACGCCTGCTCCTCTTGGACCCGCAAGAAAACCATAACAAAATGTAAACTGCGAACCTTCCTGAACCTCTTCTGGCCTACTCCTGCTTGCCGCCCGGTTTCACTGGCGAGTCTGGCACTGTGCACAACTGCCGCGATCTCCAATTAAAATCACATTGCCATCCTAATTGCGTCATAGCGCCCCATCTTTTACGTATTTATAAGGCGCTGTCTGCCTGGGCAGGTACCTTCCCTGAGACCGAAAACAACGTGGTTAAAATGGCGACGATCAGGTACCTGTTGGAAACGCAGCGCAAAGCGCCCGGTTCCCCCATTTTAACCACCTGCCCATCGGGCAGGGCAGGGATAAAATCAGGCCGTGAGTGTTTTTCATGGGACGGCAGTCAATGTGTAATAGAATGCAAGAAAACATTTTTGTGATATCCACGCTTTGCCTAGATGATTGGTCTGAGGTACTAGGTAATGATGGGTTGCCTTACCTTGGCTATTTTATTCAGGTCTGAAAACTTCTTGATCCTCTTCTGGCCTGAAGAGGTTCAGGAAAGGGCGGGGGGAGTGGGACTAGCTGAAGTGCTCTTGCAGAGAGCCGGCACGGGCTTGACGGGCCGAATGGCCTTCTTCCGTGCTGTAACCATTCTGTGATTCTATGATTCCATTCCGTGCCGGTATCTGTGGGTGTTGCAGATGGAATTAGTGTCTTGAGCCACCTCCTGCCAGACATTGTTGGCTGCCCTCGTGTGGGTCAAGTGCCATTTTGTGCCAAACAGGGCAACCATCCTTTCTCCCACCTCTTGCAGCATAGTTCTGTTGCAGCATCAGAAAATATGGGGCTCTTCCTTACCGCTACTGCACTATCTCTCAGCAGACATAAACAAAAGTCAAAATATCTTCTACCAAAGGTTTACCAGCAAAATGGAGCTGGCCTTTGTGACTACTGAAATCCTTTCAATAGCAATGCTAGACATCCTGACTTCTAATCAGTAAGCTGCCTGTGGGTGGCGAATTACACGGTAATAGTGTTTTTTTCTAATGCATAATTAGGCCTGACCCTGGACGGTACATTGGGGTCAGACATGCGTCACTCAGGCAAACCATGTCATGCAACATCCCCCGCTATCTGCAAACATTGTGGTGAATCAACCCCAGTCAACAACGTCAAGTCAAAGTTTTCCCACCCCAATATTTTTGTTACTACCACAATATAATCTGGAGATGCACTGTGGGTAAATGAAAACAACAACAACTTACATTTATCGTCATCGGGCTGGATTTTCCAAGCCCCGAGGAGGGGGGCATGGAGGCGGGACAGCTGGTAAAATCAGAGAAAGTGGGGGCGGATGGCAAACCCACCCTCGTCCCGCCTCTGTGCCCTTTTGCCAGGAGGCGGGAGGATTTGCAGCTTTGGGTCCCGTCTCCTGGAGGCGGGAAAGGCATTTAATCCTTTTAACTGCCTGTTAACAGGTAGTTAACAGGCAGAAAAAAGGATTAGTGCCATTTTACCTTCACAGGTGAAGGTTTCCCGACCTCGGAGAACCCCACCGAGTTGGAGGGGACGTGGAGGAGGTCTGCGGTGGTCAGAGGCACCTGGAAGTAAGGTGTAGAGGTGAGTGATGGGCGCAAGTGTGGAGTGGTAAATATGTAAGGTGAGTGATAAGTTTAAAAAAGTGTGCACTTACCTTGTTTTCTTTCTACAGCCTTTAGCTGTGCTGGATGGGGAGAGCCGACATTCTCCTTGTCAATTTCACATAATGGCTGTTGGATCCTCCGATCCTACAGTCATGTGAAATTTACAAAGTTGAAAGGTTTGATGAGTCCTCACCACAAAATCTCATCAAACTAAAGAGAATGTCAGTGTTTGACAGCTTCACAGAGCTGTCAAACGCTGTCATTTCTTCTTTCAAGAATCTTGACAGTTAGCACATCTGACGTTGACATGATCTGTCAGTGACTTCCTCCCTAATTGGCCTGCTGAGCCCGCAGGGCAGGCTTAACAAGCTCAATCAGGGGAAAATCCCTCTGATTGGTCAGGCGAGGATGGAGGCGGGACATTGACACGACAAGCAGTAGTCCCGCCTCCAACTCGCCTCCATTCACAAAATCCAGCCCATAGAGTCATAGAGTCATAACGGCACAGAAGGAGGCCATTCGGCCCATCGAGTCCATGCCAGCTCTCTGCAGAGCAATCGAGTCAGTCCCATTCCCCCGCTCTATCCCCGTAGCTCTGCAAGTTTATTTCCCTCGAGTGCCTATCCAGTCTCTCCTTGAAAACATTGAGTGTGTCCGCTTCCACCACTTCCGTCGGCAGCGAGTTCCAGGTCCTCACCACTCGCTGCATAAAAAAGTTTTTTCTCACATCCCCCCTGTATCTCTTGCCCAAAATCTTAAATCTGTGTCCCCTAGTCCTTGTGCCATCAACTAGTGGGAACAGCCTTTCCCTGTCTAGCCTATCCAAACCCGTCATAATCTTGTACACCTTTATCAAATCACCCCTCAACCTCCTTTGCTCTAATGAAAACAAATCCAGCTTCTCCAATCTGTTTTTATATAGAGCATTTAACACAGCAAAATGCCCCAAGGCGCTTAGCAAAAGCGACATCAATAAAAACATTTTTGACACCGAGCCACGGAAGGATATATCAGGACAGGTGGCCAAAAGCTTGGTCAAAGAGGCAGGTTTTAAGGAACATCTTAAAGGAGGAGAGAGAGGTAGAGAGGCGGAGAGGTTCAGGGTGGGAATTTCAGAGCTTAGGGCCTTGGCACCTAAAAGCACGGCCACCGATGGTGGAGCGACTGAAATCGGCGACGCTCAAGAGGCCAGAATTAGAGGAGGGCAACAATCTCAAAGACTTGTAAGGCTGGAGGAGGTTATAGAGATAGGGAGGGGCAATGGCCATGGAGGGATTTGAAAACAAGGATGAGGCTATTAAAATTGAGACGTTGTCGAAAAAGAAAAAAACTCATCTTCGTTGTGGTCCTCTTCATCCTTTGAATGTACTTTCTCCTCCATATGCTTCAATCCCACCATTTCAAACTCTGATTAGGGTGTTGATGTTTATTGAGTGTTGTGCAGATTGTTTCCTTTATTTAAGCATTGGCCCTGGAGCCACTTCCTGTAGTTCTTTACCCCTGTCTTTGTTTATAATAGTTTGACACTTTTACTCAAACCAGTTCCCCACCTATCAAGTTTCTACAACTAGTTTGCCTTGTGCAGCAGCTTCCTTCCTTCGGATAATGAATTGCTTAATAAAAATATGAAGCTCCTGTTCTCTGAAATGTGGCATGTGCATTAGTGAGGTCTTGCATATTATTTCCTTTCACTTCCCACTGCTAGAAACAAAGTCAGGCTTGTTACCAAAGGTTAAGTAGGTGTCTTTGGGTTCTTGAGCTGTTGTAATTGCATCGTTACATCCTGCGTTCCAATTGAATGGCTCAAATTACTCGCATTAATAAATGAACATGCAAAAAAGAGAGAATTTGCATTTATATATTGCGTTATCTCATTATCAGTATGTCCCAAGATTGTGCAGAACCAATGAATTATTTGTGAAGCGCAGTCATTTTTATTATTTAAGCCATAAATAGGGGAAATCAGAATACAAGTGGTTGGGCAGCAACTGTATAGAATTACTGAGTTAGCCTTAACATCCCCAATGTTGGTCATTACTGAGGTGGTATGCAAGGAGCTTTACATTTCAGTCACACTGCGCCTATAATTGATGTATTGAATACATTTAAACAGCTGTGCAACATCCATGCCACAGATGCACTATCTGCCTGCATACTGTTCAGTGGGAAAACCTGGAGTTCCGTGGATGTGCATTCAAAACTCATCCGTAGGGCTCATCTCACTGGCCCTCAATAGGCAGTGAAATTTCCAGTGATCAAAAGGAGCAGACTGGATTATCAACTCTTTCCCATCATTAGAAATAGATGGTAAAGAATGTCACCGGAGTTGGCACATACTCTAATGCTTGGACCACCTTCACCAAGCATCACGACACTAAGTCAAGAGGGTTAATGAAAGAAAGAAAAAACTTGCATTTATATAGCGCCTTTCATGACCTCAGGACGTCCCGAAGCACTTTACAACCAATGAAATACCTTTGAAGTGTAGTCACTGTTGTAACATAAGAAACATGGCAGCCAATTTGCGCACAGCAAGCTCCCACAAACAGCAGTGAGTTAATGACCAGGTAGTCTGTTTTTAGTGATGTTGGTTGGGGATAAATATTTCCAGGACACCGGAGAGAACTCCCCTGCTTTTCTTTGAATCATGCCATGATTACACTATAAGTTTTGTGTTAGAGTGAAGCGAAAGATCACACCACTCCAAAGCAAGCCTGGGCATACATGTGTGTCTGACTGTGCTGTAATGCGTCTAGGAGTGCTTGATGTGGATGCCAAAATGGAATAAGCTGTTTAATTGCCCACCACCAATGTTCTTCACCTTGGTGAACACCTTTACAAACAAAGAGTCCTTGTGGCACTGTATTTTGATCCTTAGTAATGAATGTGGATGTTAAAACTAGGTGGCAATCAGGAGCTGCAAACTCTGCATTCCCATCGTGGCTGAAGAAAGAAATCATAACCTGGGGCAAATTACTTCCAGTTTTGACAAAAGTGGGGTAATTACAACCTACTGGTCATTCAAAGTCATTTGTTTGCTTCAAAATAATGGAACTAACTAATCATTTGAATAAACAACACGACAAAGTACGAATTTAGTGCTGGAAAATGAAAAACAATTATCAGGTTGTTTGAATTAAGCAACATTGAATTAAGAATAAACTCTTATCTTTCAATCTAATCCTTTCGAGGCCGACTGGAATTCTTTCCTGTCATGCTAACTAGATTTTCGGTTGAAGGTGCAATTTACTCCTGTTTGAGAAATTCTTCTAATTATAGTTCCAGTGAGCTGGTGAGGGAAAAGTTGATTTAGATGAATTGACCAAAACACACAGGTGCGCATACATCAGGAACTGATGCAGTCAAGTCTGGAGCCTGGTAAGCGTGCATAGGGTAATACGAGCTCCAATTAAATTAAAAGAATTGAGGTGTCACTTGAACAGAGATGCTGTATTGCACTTGAAGTTACTGTTGGAGAGCTCTGTAACTGTACCACTCATAGGACTGCAGTGCAAATTGAACCTGCCTTTGTCACAGTTTAAAGCTATGACTTATTAAGCATAATTTTTCAACAAGCCTATTCTGTCTGCCATCCTCAGTTTCTTAAGAAGATAATAAAGAGCCGGTTATTAAACATTATTTCATATCTAGACTTGAAGAGAATGGACAACTCAACCTTGAAGTATGTAAATTATGACCATGGTATGTCTCGAATCTGCAGCCCTCTGTTGCTATCGTAACTGCTTGCAGTCAGTATTTTTAGCTGACATCAGTGAGAAAGAGCAGAAAATGGTCTGAGAGGGAAAAAAAGGAAGCCTGATTCACAGGATAAGTTACTGGGATCCAAGATGGACACAAACTATCCAACTTAATACTCCTGTATTATCAGTTCCTGTACATTAGTTTTATTGCGGCATTATTTAAGATGCATTTTCAGTACTGAATATAGAGATTGATTTTCTTTGGGCTTTTTCCCAGCAATTTTGTTCACATCTGGACAGCATGGACAGCAGTGTCTATAAGCAGACTGAGTCCGTTATGAACTGAAACTCATTTTGTCGTCCCTGCAGCGTGCGGGACGCTCTTTCTACGTCTAACAATTAACGTCTAACGAGGGTAAGCTGCTTATTGGAGGACAACTGAGATGCCCACTATGTTCCCCAGTTCTCCTGCCACCCTGGGAGAGTAACATCCTGCCAGACCTGTGCTCGTTAGTGCAGGCTAAAACTATTTGGTCAGATTTAATTACAGGTAAAACAATACACAGAAGCAAGAACACATATAAAGATACTAAACAACACAATAGTAAAATTATTATACAAGGGATTAATTTTTTTTTCAAAATAGTGTTTCTTACAGTCTATGATGCACAATAGATCCTTTAGAAAAAAAATTCTGTCATAGATCTTCAAGATGTGTGATGTATGTGGATAGCATGAGTTCCAGCTTGTCGATAGAGTTCTGATACATTGAGGCTTCTTTCATATTACAGCCATTACTTATGAAGTGAACTAATAAACTGAGATACGAATAGTCTTTATACCTAGGAGCTGAGATGTTGATGGCTGCAAGCCAAATCTTCCTTTGTATACTCCACCTGCACCCCCCCCCCGCCCCGCCCCCCCCCTGCACCCCTGCACCCCAGACTGGGGTTCACACCTTATAATGGATTTTCCTAACAGCTGCTGTTACAATGTCCTTGCACTATCAGTTCTTAATGAGTGGATCTCTTTTTTTTTAACCAGATCTTAACCGCAGCCAGTCTGAGCAGAGTTAGCAAGTTGACTTTGGAGTTGCCACCTGGTGAATGAAACCTGTGCATCAGGCACCAAAAGCACCTCTCTAAGGCCAGTGTAAATGCAACTAATGCCTCGCTAATCAGAGGGCAGATAGTTATCTAGCAACGTTCACGTATTAGTGTTTGAAATGAGCTGGTTCAGGCATCAAAGTAACTAACTTAATTGGTTTCTGAATGCAGGCATTTACAAATTTCCTGATTTTCTGCCGTCTTTCATCATGAACCTTTAGTGAGGGAAGACCATTTTCATTTGAACTCTAGTTATTGAAGAAAAAAACAAAAGATGTAGCTAAACCCCCCCAGAAATCTCACTTTCTGTCAGAGAGACCTAAACTTTCAAAGTAATTTTTCTGTTAGTTGGTATGGTTTTCACTTTTTCCCCTGCAATTAAGAGTTGCTTATTAATCATATTGGATTACCATGAGCTAGGTTGATTATTAAAATTAATATTAATAGTGCAAAATTTAAGGCCACTGCACTAGCTGACTGAAGGAACAAAGCAGTTACAAATCTGCATGAGAATATTTCTCTAATAAGCCCAGATATTAATGCATTATCAGGAGCAAGGTTTTACAAGCACTAGGAGTTTGACCGATTTCAGTGCACATCAACAGAGAGCTGTTTTATTTTGCAAGATTTGAGAAACCAGTTCAAGTTCTTGAAACCAAAAATGGCTCAGAATGAAAAAATAGCAAGAATTAGCAGCTTTAGACGAGTCTGTGTTAAATTTGAAGGGTGTTTGGTGTGTACAATCTTGTAATGTATAATATTACTGTTGTTGTTCCTACAGCTCGGAGTTTCACCTGCATAACTGTGCTGAAGAATCCTTGTCCCATTGATAACATGCCTTGTCAGACATTTCAGTCTCTTTATATGAGGAGATTGTAATAGGTGATGTGGTGTGACATCTGATTGCACCTGCTGCTACATATTACATTTATTCAAACTATAATAAGAATAAAGATTACAGATCCACAGATTTAGAGCAGATACATCAGTTACTGCAGCACAGACTTCCTCTCTCTGCTGCCAAGACAGCGGGGTGATTTTGCCAGACCTGGGGAGGCGGGTATGGAGGCGGGACTGCCGGGAAAATGGTAGAATTTGGGGGCGGGTGCCAAACCCACCCCAACCCGCCTCCATGCCATCTTCCCAGGAGGCGGGTAGCCGTCCCGCGCCGGGTCCCGTCTCCTTGGAGGCGGGAAGGGATTAAAGCCTATTAACTGCCTGGTAACAGGTAGTTAACAGGCAGAAAATAGGATTATCCCCTTTTTGCCCTCACAAGTGCAGGCTTCCCGAAGGCTCCAAAACACACCAGCTCAACGAGGTGAGTACTGGGTCTGCGGGGGTCGGGGGGGTTGCAAAAGTGTGGTGTGAAGGTAAGTGATGGGTGAAAGAGTGTAGAAGTGAGTATCTGAGGTAAGTGCAAAGTGTTTTTAAAAGTGTACTTACCTTTGTTTCTTCCTGCAGGCTTCAGTCGGTTTCTATGCAGAGAGTCTCGCACCTCCGTGTTGCAGATGAGAGATGGCCGTTGCATTCTCAGATGCAACAAACATCTCATTTCTGTAAAAGAAAGAAGGTTGATTAGGTCTTGTATGCAAGACCTCATCAAACTGCAGAGATTGTCACTGTTTGACAGCTTCACCGAGCTGTCAAGTGATGACAATTCATCTGTCAAAATGTTTTGACAGATGGCACGTCATATGTTGACGTGCTCTGCAACCGGCTTTCCCTTAATTGGCCTGCTAAGCCCACTGGGCGGGCTTAACAAGGTCAATCAAGGGAAAATAGCGTGGGTTGGCCACAAATCGATGGAGGCGGGACATCAATCCGACAAGCAGCAGTCCCGCCTCCAACGTGCCCCCACTCACAAAATCGCCCCCAGCGTTTGAACAGAGTTTTCAGAGCAGGTGTTCCCTGAACATCACCTGGCTCAGACCCACGCTCCAATCACCAAATGGTCCTCTACTGCATTATGGTAATTTACCGCTATATAAATGCAAATTGTTGTTGTTGCATTTAGCGCTACACTCTTCTTAAAATAGTGGAAGAAGATTATTCTTCAGACTTGTCGATTATACCAAAGAAAAAAATCATGAATGCTGTTGGACCACAGTGAAGCTATTGAAAAACAAGGGCCATGTAAATCAAGCGGCGTTTAATCATCTTGAGAAAGTGTTTGTGTGGGTGTGAGAAAAAAATGATGTAATACTGAAACCAATTTGCTGTTAAACTTCTCTGATGAAGTAAGATTATCTGTCTAGTACACCTAAACCATATATAATCTGATGAGGGCTCTTTTCATGCAGTCATGTTCCCGTATCTAGACCAAAGCTGTTTGCTGCCAATGATGGGCAAAGTGAGCAATTTTGCTTTCACCTGTTATGATTTTTTTTCCCCTTTTAGAAGCTAACTTAAAAGATTATTTGATTTGAAGTTACTATTTAAAGAAAAGAAAGAAAGTTATTTTTTTTTTATTCTTTTCTGTCACTTTTCATTTTTTTTATGTACAGCATTCTGGATTGTTTGCATATAGACTGCACTATTCATGTCTGCTGTCTGACATAATCAAGGAAAAGCATGAATGCAGCTGCACTGTAAATCTTCCACTGCATGCTGTCTCACAAACCCTGTGCATTGCACAAACTGGAGCCCTCAGGATCTGCATCACAAAATGGAGTAACCTCCCAAACTGGGGTCCACTGTATGGTGCCTCACAAACAGGAACCAAAGCTGGGACACGTGGCTGTAGTTCTAACCCTTTTTCAAGCTCCCACCCAAAAAATAAACTGGGTGTATCTCCAAAATGGTAAATGGTCACCTTGCTTATTTTGCCATCCTTTATTGAAGATCTGTTGTACCTGAAATGTAGTTTTCATTGTTTGTGGTAGAGATATTACAGGGGAGGTCTTTCTGGGTCTGTGCCCAGATGCACTGGATCACCTTGGTACAGTAACTATCAGAAGCTAGGCCAGGCGGGAGTGCACGCCTATAAATGAACCTGCCCGATTTTCACCTATTTAAATTAATGAAAGAATATCGTGTGGGATCCTTTCCAGGCATACATTTGGAGTCACTCGATATTCTAATATTCTATGTGCCCAGTTGATCCAGTGCATCTGGGTGCAGACCTAGGAAGAGCTGCCCTAATATTCTAAGTACTACCACCAAAGAACTGAATCGTGACAGAATTCATGTTGTAACTATCCCCTATGGTGGAAACCTTATTAATAGAAACTCTGATATAAGGGGTTTAAATCTTGAAGGGATGAACCGCTGATGAGAAGGACACACAAGTCTGATAATTTCACGTACATTTAAACATTAAAGTGTTAGAACTTCAAGGGAATTTAGTGCTTCTTTATCTGGCACTTCCCCCGCCACCCCCCCACCCCCACCCCCCCCGCACCCCCACCCCACCCTAAGCCCACAAATCAGAAATGAAATGAGTTTGGTTAAACTGAACACAGTTCCGAGTAGGTGCAAGACCATAGCTCAGAGCTGCTAATAAATTGGTGCTATGTTTTATTCAGAGAGGCCACCCTTTGATCTAATGCACTATTGCCTTGGTATGGTAGCCAAACATTTAGACTGTATACTGGATATCAAACTGATGAATCTCTCTTGGATACTAAAAATACTTAATGCAAATCCTAGAAGATTATGTCTAAGGCTAAGATTATGTCTGATTCAATGGTGCGGCCACAAGAGTTCCAGGTCAGTCACCAGAAACCTGCAATTGTTATACTTCCTAAGATAGTCTGACTTCAGCTTTTCGCTAGATGCGAAAGGCAATAGAGTTAATGTACACCCACGCAGTGCGACACCTTCAGTTTGACACCTAATGATTTCACTTGCCTTGTAATCTATTTCAGTGTCCGTGTAACATGTCACATGGATTAGATTGAGCCATAAACTTCAATTCAGATATGTGTGGGACTAAAATATGCATAGAAGTAAAGAATGTAAGTGGAATGTGAATAGAACGATGAGTCAAATGCAGTCGGGGCATTGGGCAAAACATGGGAAAAGCATTAGGCCTAATTTATAAGGTTTGATTTACCAGGCTCTGACTGTCCTTATCATCAATAGGAAGAAGAAAACCTTCCCGTTGACCAGCTTTTCTGTATTAATTTTAGTAAAGGATGAATATTGCCTCATGAATTAATTTTATCTTTTTATTCCCACTTAAATGAACATTAACTGTGCCAGTGCCACACGAAAGATTGGCAATATTGTATGCTATAAAACTTGTCATTTTTGCTAATAAGTTTTTACTGCTTATGATTGACTCATGTAATTCAAACTTATGGCACACTGTAACATATTCTTTTCATTGGCCTATTATTGTCACACTCCAGTGAATATATGTATTTGTACATGAAAGCACCAAACAAAACCTGTTAGAATGTCAAATATTTACACCCTCCTAAAGCTATTATTTTCCATTAGAATCTGATGTTTAAGCAAGAAGATGAGAAGCGAGCAGAGCTGTGAGATTAGTTTCGGGTTGCTCCATCAGAAAGCTGGCACCAATATGATGGGCCGAGTGGCCTCCTGTGCTATAAACTTATACGGTTCTACTAATATAGATTAGTGTTTTATTTAAATTTGCATAATCATGGTTTAATTTTAACAGCCAAATTAACCTTCACTATTAATTGTACTTTTCCAGGAAACATCAGAGTCTTATAAACTTGGTGCAACTTGTGGATCCAGCAACTTTCTTCTCCCCCTCCTGCATTTTCTCTGCTTTTGGTGCAGCCTGACCAGTGTTGATTAATACTGGAGCATAGTTGTCACAAGAGCTAGGATATCACCTAAGTGACCGTTCCTCAGCTGTGAGCCCTGATGATGAACGTTGGCAGGTTATTGAAGTAGATCATCGCCTCTCCTCTGAGAGATGGAATAAATTTATCGAGACCGTGTCAGTGCACCTTAGACAAGGTCTGCAGCAAGGATTGGGCTCAGTGGTCCAATAGCATTTTCTTGTTCCAGGTTATCAGGTGCTCTTAAAGGAAATAATAACTCATTCAAGTGCAATCAAGTACTAATGGCAAGAGGTTTTTTTTTTCCCCTAGCGTTAAGTTTCTAAAAAAATTATTCTAAAATTATTCCAGTTTTGCAGGGCTCTGAAAGCATCCATTTTAGGGGATGAATGAGTGCAGCAGAGAGAATTGATTTCCCTTGCAACTCTGTTACTGGTGTTGGTGCTTTTAGTAAAATCCAACCTCATTCACTCTGTATTTATTAATGGTCTGCCATTCTAGTTTATTGAGTACTCTTAATAGGTTAGGAAATGTAGCTGGATGCAGTAGAGTCAATCTCTTAAGAACAAGCAAAGTTATCCCAAGGAAAGCATGTTGTTAATTGAAATTACTCTGATCGGGAGTTTGCCTTTCCGCTGTCACTCACTGGTCCAAAACATGGTACATTTGTACAGATTATTTGCTCTTAGCTGCGTTTAAGACCGCAGCACTCAATAGTGCCCTCACCACTTGTATGTTTTAAAATATTTTATTGCTGCTATTTGGTTAAAATGTTCCAGTTTTCAGAATAGTTAATTTTTAGAAAGCTTAGTTTGTGTAATAGATCAATCTCTACTCTTTGTTCTCGAGCTTCTGTTGGTCAAAGAGCTAGAATATGTTTAGAAGTGAAGGTTATACAGGCTTCTTGCTAAGACGTTTATATAAAATTACTGCAACAATTCTGCTTTAATAAGCTATAAGTTCCAATAGCAAAGCTCTCTTTAATAGTTCAGTGGGAGAGTGCACTGCCTAGCATGATACAAAGTCACAAAATAGTACAGTACAGAAGGAGGCCATTCGGCCCATCGAGTCTGCACCAGCTCTTTCGAAGAGCAATCCAGTTAGTCCCACTCCCCCGCTCTTTCCACATATCCCTGCAATTTTTCTCCTTCAAGTATTTATCCAATTCCCTTTTGAAGGCTACTATTGAATCTGCATCCACCACCCTATCAGGCAGCGCATTCCAAATCCTAACCACTCGTTGAGTAACAAATTCTTCCTTATGTCACCTCTGGTTCTTTTGCCGATCACCTTAAATCTGTGCCTTCTGGTTATCAACCCGTCAGCCACTGGAAACAGTTTCATTTTATTTACTCTATCTAAATCCTTCATGATTTTAAACACCTCTATCAAATCTCCTCTTAGCCTTCTCTGCTCTAAGGGGAGCAATCCCAGCTTCTCCAGTCTATCCACGTAACTGTAATCCCTTATCCCTGGAACCATTCTAGTTCCATACAGACATGAAAGATACCTGGTCTGTACTCGGTTATCCAAACTCAGCTAGAGTAGCATGGAGATACTAGATCAAAATGATACCAGGGATGAGGGACTTCAGTTATGTAGAGAGACTAGAGAAGCTAGGATTGTTTTCCTTAGACCAGAGAAGGTTAAGGGAAGATTTAACAGAAGTGTTCAAAATTATGAGGGGTCTTGATAGGGTAAATAAGGAGAAACTGTTTCTACTGACAAGAGGGTCGGTAAGGAAACAGATTTAAGGTAATTGTTGTAAATTGCTGTTGAGATGCGATTTTTTTTATGTAGTGACTTGTTGTGATCTGGAATGCACTGCCTGAAAGGTGGTGGAAGCAGATTCAATAGTAACTTTCAAAGGGGAATTGGATATATACTTGAAAAGGAAAAATTTACAGGGCTATGGGGAATGAGCAGGGGCGTGGGACTAATTGGAGAGCTTTTTCAAAGAGCTGGCACAGGCATGATGGGCTGAATGATCTGCTTCTGTGCTGTATGCTTCTATGAATTGTCATTGACATCCTGGGGTAGGGAAGAGGGAACTAGCCAGGGTTCCACAACTGATTGCTTCTGGGTTACCCCCTCACTGATGCGTGCGAGTGTGGACATTGAGTGAAGACAGGATTGGGTTCAGCTTTACTGTCTTCATGGTTAGGCTGTACTTTATCATGGATGCATTTGTTGCATGGAGTCTGAGAAGTTCTTTGATGAATTTTATGGTGTTTCTTGACTTCATGCATTTTGTGCGACAATTGTAGCTTGTGAAATTGACCAATAAGCCTCCAACAGTCACATGAAGAATGACTACTTGAATGGGGTACTAGAAAGCTTTTGAGATCCCATACTACTTCAATATGAGTCGTCATCTTCAGGAGTGAACGGGAAGGAAAGGAAAATCACACTGAAGGAGGAAAAGAGCTTCTTGGAGCCAAGACCTGGGCACTACTTTTTATTTCCTTAAATATTAATTGCATAATCAGTACTATCGGAATAATATATACTCATTTGCAAATAAGTTATTAATGCCTTCCTACCCTTTTATAGGTAATTCATAGTTTATACTCAAGGACAAGAGGGGAAGATTGTTTGTCCCTTTATTTAGTGTTTTAAATGGACACTTAATTTGTATGTTTGTTTGTCCAAATCCAATGTCAATTTGGAAACTCTTTTCAACCTCAAAATTGGTCCCGACCCATCTGAAACTCTTTTTGTAACTGGAGTCATTGACAGTAAGCAGACCTGCGGGTTCCCTGCACAAAACTGTGAGCTGTAATAATGGGGCTGCTGCTGGCCCCGATCACGACTGTTGTTCTGTCACCAACTCCAACTCTCGCAAACTGCCTTTCATCCTTAGTTAACTTGTCTGCTTGGAGGAAGCCTGAAAAATCATACATAACAATAAGTTTAAAAATAAACATAAATGTGCACCAGTATGGTAATGCATGAAAACTCACTGCGCTTAGCAGAATTTTAAAGTTTATTTTCCTTTCCAATTGAAGATTTCTTCAGCTTGTCGCTGTGTAGCAGTTAAAGTAGCCAAGGTAAAATTCAACACACATAAAGGATTGATGAAGGGTTTCGACCTGAAACGTTAACTCTGTTTCTCTCTCCACGGATGTTGCCTGGCCTGCTGAGTTTTTCCAGCGTTTTCTGTTGTTGTTTCAATTTTCCAGCATCCGCAGTACTTTGCTATCGTAAAGGCTTGAGAGGTCCGAGTCAACAGAAGCCAGTTTTCCTCACCTGTGAGCCTGAGAAACAGTCTTGTAAATAATTAGGAGAGTTTAATATACCAGAAGGTCATTAAGTGGAAGTTGGACTCTTCAAATTATTCCTATATCGAAACTACAGTAAAGATAGGTTTCAGTATAAGCCCATTGTAAGAACTTAAAATCTATCAATCGCAGCCTTGAATCAAAGCCAGGGCTGTGGATGCTCAATAGTTGAGTATATTCAAGGCTGAGATCGATAGATTTTTCAACTCTAGGGGAATCATAAGAACATAAGAACATAAGAAATAGGAGCAGGAGTAGGCCATTCGGCCCTTCGAGCCTGCTCCACCATTCAATGAGATCATGGCTGATCTTCTGCCTCAACTCCATTCACCGGCCCTATCGCCATATCCCTTGATGCCCTTACTAGTCAGAAATCTATCAACTTCTGTTTTGAATATACCCAATGACTGAGCCTCCACAGCCCTCTGGGGTAGAGAATTCCAAAGATTCACCACCCTCTGTGTGAAGAAATTTCTTCTCATCTCAGTCCTGAATGGCCTACCCTTTATCCTGAGGCTGTGGCCCCTGGTTCTAGACACCCCAGCCAAGGGAAACATTCTCCCAGCATCCACCCTATCAAGCCCTGTAATAATTCAATGAGATCCCCTCTCATTCTTCTGAATTCAAGAGAATACAGGCCTAGTTTACTCAATCTCTTCTCATACGACAGTCCTGCCATCCCAGGAATCAATCTCGTGAACCTTCGTTGCACTCCCTCTATGGCAAGTATATCCTTCCTTAGGTAAGGAGACCAAAATTGTACACAGTACTCCAGGTGTGGTCTCACCAAGGCCCTATATAATTGGAGTAAGATCAAGGGATATGGGGATCGGGCGGGAAAGTGGAGTTGAGGTCAAAGATCAGCCATGATCTTATTGAATAGCGGAGCAGGCTCGAAGGGCTGAATGACCTACTCCAGCTCCTATTTCTTATGTTCTTATGCTCTTACATGCTTTTTAAAAAATTTGTTTGTGGGATGTGGGCGTCGCTGGCAAGGCCAGCATCTATTACCCATCCCTAATTGCCCTCGAGAAGGTGGTGGTGAGCTGCCTTCTTGAACCGCTACAGTCCGTGTGGTGAAGGGACTCCCACAGTTGACCTAGGTTATCTGACCTAACTGATGTTCATTATAATCTGATAATGCATTGTCAGTGTCAATCTTCAAAAGTGCCTTTCAAATGCATCTATGTAGATGCTCATCAGTATTCTTTATTTGATCGGTTAATAACTTCTGATCAGTCTTTTAAACTCCAAGCAAGCAAACCTTATGTTACTGGCTCTAGACCTAGATTGAGAGTTAAAAGTCCACCAAAAGTAACCTGTGCTACAGAGAACAAGATAATTCCAGATACCAGCAACTCATGGCTAATTTATCTACAGTGCAACAACAACAACTTATTTATATAGCACCTTTAACATAGTAAAACGTCCCAAGGTGCTTCACAGGAGCGTTATCAGACAAATTTGACACCAAGCCACATAAGGAAATACTAGGACAGAGCCCAAAAGCTTGGTCAAAGAGGTAGGTTTTAAGGAGAGACTTAAAGGAGGAAAGAGAGGTAGAAAGGCGGAGAGGTTTGGAGTGGAAATTCCAGAGATTAGGGTCTAGACGGATGAAGGCACGATCGCCAATGGCGGAGCGAAGGAAGTGGATGATGCAAAAGAGACCAGAGTTACAGGAATGTCGAGTTCTCGGAGGATTGTAGGCAACGTTCCCTGGAAGCTGCGCTTTGTTCTGCGCGGCCTGTTTCTTTCAATGCGCGGTCCCTTTAAATTTCTGCGCATGCGCGGGATTTACACGGTAAAAGCCGGTGAGCGGCCTGCGCGAGACCTTTCCTATTACTGCGTGGGTTGTAGGGCTGGAGGTGGTTACAGAGGTAGGGAGGGGCGAGGCTATGGAGGGATTTGTACACAAAGATAAGAATTTTAAAATTGAGGTGTTGGTGGATTTGGAGCCAATGTAGGTGAGCGCGCACAGGGGTGATGGGTGAACGGGACTTGGTGCGAGTTAGGATATGCGCAGCAGAGTTTTGGATGAGCTCAAGTTTATGGAGAGTGGAAGATGGGAGGCCGGCCAGGAGAGCATTGGAATAGTCGAGTCTGAGACGGTAACAGAAGCATTGATGAGAGTTTCAGCAGCAGATAGGCTGAGGCGGGGGGGGAGATGGGCAATATTATTTCCTGCAACTACCGTCAATTTAAATAAATGTGCAGACAAACTGATATTCCTGTTCACTATAACCAGCAAAACATGCACAATGCTTTTAATGGATTTGGTTTCGGAAAACTGTTCACACGCTCTTTACCTGGTTGTTTAGTGAAACCAATCCCACTTCAAGTGGATGGCACTCTATTACAGTACAGGGGTGTAATGCAACTAAATAGGATTCTTTACTGAAGCCCAATGCCATAGGAACAAATTGGAGAGAACATTTTTTGCTTGCCTCCACTTTGCTCTAAAGTGGAGCTGCCTATCTTTCAAAGGGAAGGATTCTTGTTTGTGCATCCCTGCTGTGAAGGTGGGAGATTGCTGTTCGTATTTGGAAGCCTATCATTTTTGATTGGCACTTGTATGATGCACTATAGGACATCAAAGGCATTCTATTTTAATGGACTGAGAATTAGTGTCCCAGCAGTCCGTCCAACCGATTATACAGCTGATGACTTGAAGATTAGAACTCTAGGCCTTTCGGTCATGCAATCACATGAAATCTTCAGAGTAACCTGATAAGAATGCACAAGGTCCCAGTGGCGTCTTTAAATAAGGGCACCAGCTGTACAAAGTGCATTGTATTAATTTCAGCTCGGAGCTTAGGTTGTCATGATGTTGCTTGATTTGATGATTGGTTTCTCTGTGATCCACTGAAATGTACTTGCGGTTAGGTATTTTAAAAGCATCACAGGACCACTGTGATTAACCCTAGAGTGTTCCACTATACCTTCTTATCCCCACAGGATTAGCCTGCTGCTTAATGGGTTTTGGGATCTCTTCTGACCCTCACTGTGTGCGTAATGCTATCTATCGCACTAAAACCCTTTTTTTTTAATCGTCCTCTCTTTAAGGCAGCGACTCCTGCTGGTGCTATGGGCAGCAGTAGCTCTGCAGTATTCCTCCCAAATGGCTGCTCTCAGTGTGTCAGCGGGCTGTTTGACTGAGAGGCCATCACAGCTGAACTCAATCCTGTCCTGACTGACATCACGGACACACTTCCAGCAGAGGTCACTGGAAACTGCTTAAAAGCAGGAATCTGGCTGACATTTTTTTCTCTCTCTCGCCTCAGCCTTCGAGACATCGAGGCCGATCTAACGCACCTCAGCTCGGGTTGGCTAATTTAGCACAGACCACTGATCGGAACCGGGATTATCCTGGGACGCGCGTCTGAGCACCACACCGGGTGCTGCCATTATCCAGTGAGGTATTGGGCGGGGCCACACTTGAACTTTTAATGATCAGGATGAAAACCAGCAGGATCAGGGCTGCTAACATTTTCTCTCACTTCCAGTTGATTTTGGAGTTTTGAGCTTTCCATCGTTTCACTCTCCAGCTTTCAAATTTGTTTTCTTAATTCGAGTAATTGGTCAGGGCATTTATGGACACCAAAAGCTGCTTCGGTAATTTGGTAGCCTCGGTGTGTTACAGGATTAAAATCGTTATGTACTGTGGATCCCTCAAACAGAGTGACAGGGTGGAAGGAACAGTTGAGAGCCTGGTGGGTTGAAGTAATGAGGCAACAGACCATGAAGATGTTTTTATTGCAGAGAAAAGTCACGTCTGTTTGTGGAAACTTTTCCAAAGGGGATTGAATTGCAACGTTGTGAGTTTTGCCATTTTTGCACAAGATTGCAGTTCAGTACTTTGGAGATGGTGGCAAGCCGCAAAGAAGGGAGGGGAAATGATTTAGTCAGCGCCTTTCAAAATGGTTTTACTTTATGTCACGGAGAAGTCCTGTCAGTAAATGGGTAAAACGGAAAATGCAAATAGGGATCTAAAATTGGAAATGCGGGACGTGGAAAAGAAACTGGGGACAACAGTTAAAGAACTGAGTGTGTGAGAGACAGGGAGTGAGAGCAATTCACCCTCCCTCCTCTGCAGCTTTGAAACTGCTCTGGGAAATAAGAAAGAGCTGATGTGACAAACACTGGCAGAATTTTGAAATATTGATTGTTTGCCACAGAATTATTTATAAACCCTGAGTTCTCTCGAACTCTTCTAACTTTGCAATATTTCTTTACAATTCACAGAAATATACAAGAACTTATTTTAAGACCTAAACTATAACATCGGCATATTTTTTATCATTAACTCATTTTTGCACTTGACCTCTTAAAAGGCACCTGGGTATGGTGGTGTAGTGGTCATGTTACTGGATTAGTAATCCAGAGTTCAAATACCACCGTAGCAGTTCGAGAATTTGAATTCTGTTTTTAAAGAAAAAAAATCGGGAAAATAAAATAGCAGTAAAAAGTGAGCGTAAAGCTGTCGGAGAGTCATAGAATCCTGGAGAAGGAAACCTGCCTTCCTCAACCTATAGGTGACTCTAGTCCCACACCAATGTGCTTGACTCTTAACTGCCCTCCGAAGTGGTCATTCAAGAAGAAGGCCCACCACCTCAAGGCAACTGGGGATGGGCAATAAATGCTGGCCTTGTCAGCGACGCCCACTAATTTGTTTCATTACATCTCTGTGAAGTGCCTTTCTCTACGTTAAAGATGCTAGCTACTGAAAGGAAAGTTGTTAAATCCCAGTGCAGCTCATTTATATTTATAAAATGTTCCTTTAAATAAATAGCTTAGTAAAATGTTTAATTGTGTTGTGTATGCCACAAACGTATTATGTATAGATCATATATCTGTTACCCTGGATTCTATTGGTCGGATATTCCCCCAGTGCTTTGCTCATTGGTCAGCACTTGCCCTTTTATAATCGCAGAATGAGAGAGAGATCAAGGCAAAGGCTTGAGATATTAATCCATCCATCCAGAGAAGTATTAATAAATGATAGAAATAACCTGCAATGTTCCTGTGGCTCCAAACAGTTGTAAGGCGGTTCATGTTTACATTTACATTTGCTGTGAAACTTCACTCGATTATTCAGAGGGTTTGTTATTAATATTTAAAAATGCATTCTTTTTCTCATTTCAAATTTATACAGAAACCAACAGATAGACTATGTAAATATATATCTTGAAAGAAGACTATTTTTAGACATTGGGGGAAAAATCCGGTGTCGACCATTTTGGGGCGCTAACATCGCCCGGGCGCAAACTTTAGCACCCGGTGCTAATTAGCATCGGCGACCGCGAAATTCAGTTTTAGCGCCCCAAGAGAGAAGTGGAGCGCTAGATCAAATGCTACACACTTCCCTTAGGGCGCTAATGTCGGGTGAGGGGCACTACCGCAGAGCGCTACTCAATCTCAGGCGCTGTCAATGGCAAGTACTCAGACAGACTGGCGACTTCCAGTTCTTAAAGGGGAGGTTCAATCATGCTGCACAGCCTCACCCTGATCATTGCTGCTTGTGACCTGGGCCTGCAAGGAGCTGCAATCCATCAACCACAAATCTCATGGCTGTTCAGAGGCCCAGGGAGAGAGCTCGCCGGTTCAGCGACCAGGCATTGGAGGCTTTGGTTGCGGCTGTGGAATGACAAGGGGCAGTGTTGTTCCCAGACACTGGCAGGAGGCCATTGCCGCAGGAGTTCAGAAGGATGTGGAGGGTGGTGGCCCAGTATGTCTCAGCCAGAAGCGTGGTCCACAGGACTCTCACCCAGTGCCTCAGGTGGTCAGAGTGAGTACATGTTTCAAAAACCTCGACATCCCACCATTTCAACCTCACTCTGTGCACAGACGGTATAAACCACCAAATCCCCAACACTCACCCACCAACTATGCCCATCTACTAAAAGTCACATCTACATCTCACGCTTTGTATACATTAACAGATATTCAACTAAGGTAGGCATATCTACCAAACACATGGCTGCACACTCACTCACTCGCTGTCCTTTTTCTTGCAGGTCATGCTTGCTCATAACAGGAGGGAGCAGCAATGCACGGGAGGAGGTCAAGTGGAGCTGCACCCTCTTACACGCCTAGAGGAGCGAGTGCGCAGCATCGTCACGGCCCAGGTCATGGGCACTGTGGCAGTCGGAGAGGTCGAACCCCTTGGGGACAACAACAGTATGTTCATCACCTCTCCCTCTTCTCTCATACCAATTCCTCCTCACAACACAAGCCCTTCCCACTTTCCATCTCCATTCCTTGCTCCCTTCCTGCCCTCCTCCCCTCACATTAAAGCCACTCTTGTGCCTTTATGCTTTCAGATAATCAGCCACCATCTGGCCAGCCTGTCCCTCAGCCTCCCAGTGACAGCGATGCGGGAGAGGAGGAGGAACACCAAGCCGGATTCTCACTGCCTGTGTCTCCCGAGGGCGAGACATCTGATAATGGGGCCATGCGGTCGCTGGAGGGGAGCAGAGGAATTGGCTCTGATGTGGGTGAAACTCTGGGACCCAGCGGGCTGCAGCAATGCCATGTGGAAAGGGAAGTTCGGGGGTCATCTATCCGGAGGGTAAGTGCGTGCATGGGTTCTGCTGCACAGGACTCGGATGAGGACCTCGATGTCGAGGCGATGGCCACACAGGCGATGAGCATGCACACCGAGCTCATGGGTGCAATGGCAAGGGTGCCCGAGAGCATGGATGCACTGGCTAGGAGTGTGGAGGAGTCCACCTCCAGCATTGCTCTCAGCTCTGCGCAAACCATCGAGCCCATCCTTGGCACTTTGCAGAGGATGGTTGCCTTGCAGAGAGACCGTGGGGACCCAGACCTCATGACGCGTGTCATGGGTGAGGTGGCAGCAGCTATTGCAGCACAGGCCGAGGCAACACAATGGCTTAGTGCTGTAATGGAGTCATTGGTTGGTGGCATCCAATCTCAGACTGCTCTCATGCACTCTCAGATTGATGCCACGCAAGCGCTGACTGCTGCCATCATCGCTGGGTCGCCCACAGTCCACCGGGGATCTCACGGTGCCGCAGCAGGCCAGCAATCTGTGATCGAGCAGATTGCTCCAGATGCTGAGGTTCTGCCCCGGGGGAGTGGCAGTGGGTCAGTGGAGCAGGAAGCTGCTGTCCTCTCTCAGGATGACAGCATTCCAGCTCCCACCACTGCCACTCCACCATTGCACTTGCCGCAGCCTGTAACCCAGCCAGCCCAGACTGCTGCCGCCCATGGCAGTCTGCAGCCAGGTCTTCCAGGCCCAGAGCTGGTCGAGGGCATCCTTCAAGGCCATCTGCAGTCTCTGGCTCCCAGACTCAGCAGCCTTCCACCAGCCTTGCTGCAGCCACTGGGGCCACATTACAGGGGAGCAGTAGAGTTGGGAGGGGGGAATTGCAAAGGGGAGGGCGCAAAGCAACCAAATTTTTGCCCCCTATTGTTCTAAGCACTTTAAACTGCTTATACTGTGGGGTTGGTGTGCAAAATCTGGATGCCCCTCAGGATCAGCCCAACACTTTTAATCACTGGAGTGAATGATGCGTTTGAAGAAGAAATACTTCGGAGCCAAGTGGTTTGAAGTAATGCATCATACAGTAATGAAAATATATTTAGGTGTGGGAAAAGTGGACACATTTGTTTAGAAAATCTGAATCATCTATCATTTTATAGCATGACTTTGCTCTCTGGAACTTTATAATAATGCATGCTGAACTTATTTGATTTTTTTTAATGAGAATTTTTACAACCCAGTATATAGATAGTGTTAGTGTGAGGCAGCCACTGATAGCTTCCACAGTGCATTTGAACCCAGTTTTCCAACAAAATCATTTTCTCAAACAATTTTGCATATTTTCACAAGTTTATTTTCAGCTCCACACACATTTCTCAAAATCTTTTTCTTTTCCTCTAGCACATTCTCTTTCTTCTGCTCATTTCCCCATCTAGATCTGCTCTGCTTGTCAGTGCAACAAATCTTCTCCTCTTGGCCCAAATTGCTTCTAGGAGCTCAGGACATGAAAGTTCTTTAAAAAAAAAACAACCAGCGGACACAATTTCCAACTGCCAAGCATCATCTGAGATCAACCTCAAAGTCACTTAAAAATAATTGTTCTCTGGGTGTGGGCGATGTTGGCAAGGATGCAATAACTGCCCATCACTAGTTGCCCTGATAAGGTGCAGGTGGGCCTTCTCCTTGAATTACTGCAGTCAGGGCACTGATGATGCTCCAACAATGGTCTTAGGTCGGGAATTTCAGGATTTTGCCTCAGCAACCATGATGGAATGACAATGTATGTCCAAGTCAGTCTGTGACTTGGAGATGCTGATGTTCCCATGACATTGCTGTTCTTGTTCATCTTGGTGGTAGATATCACAGGGGAGGGTGGCACTGTTGAAATAGCCTTGGTGAGTTGCTACAGTGCACCATGAAGATCGTACAAAGGCTAATGGAATGTTAGCCTTCACCTTAAGGTGGCTGGAATATAAAGGGGTGGATGTTATGCTACAGTTGTATAAAGCTCTGGTTAGACCACATCTGGAGTACTGCGTTCAGTTCTGGGATCCGCATCTCAGTCAGGTTTATTGGCCTTGGGGTGGGGGGGGGGGGGGGGTGCAGCTCAGAGTCACCAGAATAATACTGGGGCTAAAAGGATTAAATTATGAGGACAGGTTGCATAGACTAGACTTGTATTCCCTCGGGTATAGAAGATTAAGGGGTGATATAATTCAGGTGTTTAAGATGTTTAAAAGATTTGATATGGGAGATAGAGAGAAACTATTTCCTCTGGTGGGAGAGTCCAGAACAAGGGGGCATAACCTTGAAATTAGAGCTAGGCCATTCAGGAGTGATGTCAGGAAGTACTTCTTCACACAAAGGGTCGTGGAAATCTAAAACTGAGATTGATAGATTTTTGTTAGGCAAGGGTATTAAGGGATATGGAACCAAGGTGGGTAAATGGAGTAAAGAATGGTCTGCACAGAGTGATCTAAACAGAGTGCTTCTAAACAGAGTATTAAATTTGGGAATTTGGAGAGAGTGGGAATTCGGAGCAGAGGGGGAAGGAGGTGCTGCTTTTTGCCTCCAATACTTGTAGGGCACGAAATTCGGTTACGCTCCGTTTGGGCTGCGCGATGGCGGTCACGAGGGGCCGAGCTAGAGGTCGGCCAAAACAATGAAATGGCGGTGTGGGGTGCAGCCGGGCTGCCCCTTTAATTACCACCTCGTGAGTGGAGGTCGGCCCAGTTCGCGACCCACGAGGATGTTGCTGACATCGCCCACAGAAGCTTCGCGGGGCGCAGCCAAATTTCTGCCGCGGGGCGGTAATGGGCTGCGACAGGGCACTAAAGAGTCGCGTTGCTCGGTGATGACGTCATCGCCGGTGGTGCAGCGCTGTAGGGCGCTACCGGTAACCGCCGCCGCTAACCTCCCGCTGAATTTCACGGGAGGCGTTAGCGGCATCGCGCCCGGGCGCTAGGAGATTTGCGCCCCATTAGCGCCCCCCGGGGGCACCAACGAGAGGTGCAAACCAACCCAATGTTTCCCCCATAAACTTTAATTAGCTGAATAAATAAAACAAAGTTATGTAGGGGTGGCAGTGCAGGTGGTGTGCCACAACTGCAGCATGTGGGAGTTTGTGGAGAGCATCGCGATCCTGGACAACCACGTCTGCAGTAAGTGTTTGCATCTCAAGGAATTTCAGCTCTGAGTTGTTGAGCTGGAGTCCAAGGTTAGGTAGTGGTACAGGTCTGGTTAGTGGTCAGGGACAGGAGGGTGTGACTGCAACTCAGGCAGGTAAGGAGGCCTCAGGTGCAATGCTGAAACAGCCTCAGCCTTTGTTCTTATCCAACAGGTATAAGGTTCTTGCTGCCCGTGTGGAAAAGGGCAAAGTCTGCATGTTGGATGAGCAAACTGACCATGACACCATGGTACAGGAGCCCATACAAGTAAGGGTAGTGAAAAGGTATGTTGTAGTGGTAGGGGACTGTATAGTCAGGGGGATAGATACTGTTCTCTGCAGCCGCAACCGGGAGTTCCGAAGGCCGTGTTCCCTGTACGGTGCCAGAGTTAAGGATATCTCCTCGAGGATGGAGAAGAATTTGGAGTAGGAGGGGGAGGATCAAGTTGTCGTGGTCCACGTAGGAACCAACAACATAAGTAGAACTAGGAATGACATTCTGCTGAGAGAGTTTGAGGAGCTAGGGTCCAAATTAAAAAGTAGAACCTCAAAGATAATAATCTCTGAATTGTTGTCTGAGCCTGCGCAAATTGGCATAGGGACAAGCAGATCAGAGAGTTAAGTGCATGGCTCAAAGAGTGGTGTGGGAGTAAGGGGTTTCAATTCATGGGGCATTGGCACCAGTACTGGGGAAGACCATCAGGACGGTCTCCACTTAAACCGGGCTGGGACCAGTGTCCTGGCGAATCGAATAACTAGGGCTGTAGACAGGGCTTTAAACTAAAAAGGGCAGGGGGAGGGGTCAGGTAATTTAGAAATCTAAAGAAAAGTGAAGGCAATGGAGCAGTGTAGCGATTTGGGTAAAGATAAGCAGAGTGCGACAGGAAGAGACAGATTTTAACAATAATAGTGCATCAGTGAATAAGGTGAAAGCAGGGAATAATGGTAAAAAGTTAAAATGAAAGGCTCTTTATCTGAATGCACGAAGCATTCATAACAAGATAAACAAATGAATGGTACAAATAGAGATAAATGGCTTTGATCTAATAGCCATTACAGAGACGTGGTTGTCATGTGACCAAGGTTGGGAATTAAATATTTCAGGGTACTTGATGTTTTGAAAAAGCAGGCAGAATGGCAAAGGGGGGGAGCAGGGTACCTCAATAATAAAGGATGACATAAGGACAGTAGTGAGAAAGGATCTTGGCTCAGAAGATCAGGAAGTAGAATCAGTATGGTTGGAGATAAGAAATAACAAGGGGCAGAAAACACTGGTGGGAGTAATTTATAGGCCCTCAAACAATAGCTATACAATTGGACAGTGTATTAATCAACAAATAATTGGAGTTTGTAACAAAGGTAATACAATAATTATGGGGGACTTTAATCTTCATATAGACTGGGCAAATCAAATTGGCAAAGGTAGTCTGGAGGTCCAGTTCATGGAATGCATTTGAGAAAGTTTCCTCGAACAATACATAATGGAACCAACCAGGGAATAGGCTATTTTAGATCTTGTATTGTGTAATGAGACAGGGTTAATTAGTAATTTCATAGTAAAGGATCCTCTGGGAAAGAGTGATCATAATATTTCACATTGAGTTTGAGAGTGAAATACTTCAGTCTGAAACAAGAGTCTTAGGGCTGGATTTTGTCTTGGGGTCGGGTTGGGGTCATGTAATTCGCATTTCGTGTTTCCCCCCCGACTCCAGATTAATGTGGATGCCTGATGCAATTTTCACTTAATTGGGCAATTGAGTTGGAGCATGTGGGAACCCATGAACTAATTAGTGTTTTCAGTCTGAAAGTTGCCTCTGATGATGTCATCATTCCTGACTGCCTAGTCTCAGAGACCATTGGTGAGAGAGGACCTGCCTGGCTTTTGATGTGAGTGGACCTGGATGTGCAAAAAGGGGGGGTGGAGAGAGAGAGAGAGAGAGAGAGAATGAATTAATTTTTTTGCCAAGCAAGTCCTCCCAGGCAGTCTCTGAAGACATTCAATGCAGCAGCATCAGAGGCGACGTTCAGACCTAATACTACTACCTTCATCACATCTCCGTTGTAATAGTGCACCTGCAGCCGATAGTCAGCTATCCACTTGTGCTCCCGCCAGGTTTCACTGGAGTGTTTCACACCAGGCGTGCTTCATGTCAGAAGAGGGTTAAACTAGCTACAGCATTTCAAAATGGCATTACAGAGCCAATTTAGAGCTTGTTAAGGGCTTTAATGGCCTCTCCCGCCTCTTGAAGGCGGGACGGAGTCGGGAACCCCGTGACTGATTATGTCAAAATTGCGTGGAGGTGGGATGGAGTCGGGATGGGGTCGGAAACCCCGACCCCGTAAATCTTACCCCCACACGCCTCCAAACCCGACTCCATGGGTCATTCAAAATCCAGCCCTTAAAGTTAAATAAAGCCAATTACAAAGGCATGAGGGGTGAGTTGGCTAAGGTAGATGGGAAATTAGATTAAAAGGTATGATGGTAGATAAGCAGTGGCAAACATTTAAAGAAATATTCCAAACTTATCAATGAATATACATTCCACTGAGAAATAAAAACTCCACGGGAAAAGTGATCCATCCATGGCTAACTAAAGAAGTTAAGGATAATATGAGATTAAAAGAAGCTTATAATGTTGTGAAGAATAGTAGTAAGCCTGAGGATTGGGAGAGCTTTAGAAACCAGCAAAGGATGACCAAAAAATTGATAAAAAGGGTGAAAATAGAATGAGAGTAAACTAGCAAGAAATATAAAAACAAATTGTTAAACCATCTATAAGTATGTAAAAAGGAAGAGAGTAGCAAAAGTAAGCATTGGTCCCTTAAAGGCTGAGACAAGAGAAATTATAATGGCAAGTAAGGAAATGGCAGAGACTTTAAACAAATATTTGATATCTGTCTTCACAGTAGAAGACACAAAAAACATACCAAATATAGTGGGGAACCTCGGGGCTAATGAGAGTGAGGAACTTAAAGTAATTAATATCAGCAGAGAAAAAGTACTTGAGAAACTAATGGGACTAAAAGCTGACAAGTTCCCTGGATCTGATGGCCTACATCCTAAGGTTCTAAAAGAAGTGGCTGCAGAGATAGTGAATGCATTGGTTGTGATCTTCCAAAATTCCCTAGATTCTAGAATAGTCCCAGTGGATTGGAAGATAGCAAATGTAACCCTGCTATTCAAGAAAGGAGGGAGAGAGAAAACAGGCAACTATAGACCAGTTAGCCTGACATCAGTCGTCAGGAAAATGCTGGAATCCATTATTAAGGAAGTGTATTAAGGAAGGGCACTTAGAAAATCATAATATGATTTGGCAGAGTCAACATGGTTTTATGAAAGGGGAATCGTGTTTAATAAATTTATTCTGTTTTTTTTAGGATGTAACTAGCAGGGTAGATAAAGGGGAACTAGTGGATGTAGTATATTTGGATTTCCAAATGGTATTTGATAAGGTGCCACATAAAAGGTTGCTACGCAAGATAAGGGCTGGGCGTAATATATTAGCATGTATAGAGGATTGGTTAACAGACAGAAAACAGAGAGTACGGATAAACGGGTCATTTTCCGGTTGGCAGACTGTAACTAATGGGGTGCCGCAAGGATCAGTGTTTGGGCCTCAGCTATTTACAATCTATATTAATGATCTAGATGAAGAGACCGAGTGCAATGTATCCAAGTTTGCTGATGATACAAAGTTAGGTGGGAAAGTAAGCTGTGAGGAGGACACAAAGAGCCTGCAAAGGGATATAGACAGGTTAAGTGAGTGGGCAATAAGATGGCAGAAGGAGTATAATGTGGGGAAATGTGAGGTTATTCACTTTGGTAGGAAGAATAAAAAAGAATATTTTTTAAATGGTGAGAAACCGTTAAATGTTGGTGTTCAGAGAGATTTAGGTGTCCTCGAACAGGAAACGCAGAAAGTTAACATGCAGGTACAGCAAGTAATTAGGAAGGCAAATGGCATGTTGGCCTTTATTGCAAGGGGGTTGGAGTACAAGAGAAAGGAAGTCTTACTACAATTATACAGGGCCCTGCTGAGACCACACCTGGAGTACTGTGCACAGTTTTGGTCTCCTTATCTGAGAAAGGACATTCTTGCCTTAGAGGCGGTGCAACAAAGGTTCACTAGATTGATCCCTGGGATGAGAGGGTTGTCCTATGAGGAGAGTTTGAGTAGATTGGGCCTATACTCTGTGGAGTTTAGAAGAATGAGAGGTGATCTCATTGAAACATATACGATTCTGAGGGGGATTGACATGGTAGATGCTGAGAGGTTGTTTCCCCTGGCTGGAGAATCTAGAACTAGGCGGCATAGTCTCAGGATAAGGGGTCGGCCATTTAAGACTCGAGATGAGGAGGAATTTCTTCACTCAGAGGGTTGTGAATCTTTGGAATTCTCTACCTGAAAGAGCTGTGGATGCTGAGTTATTGATTATATTCAAGGCTGAAATAGATAGATTTTTGGACTCTAGGGGAATCAAGGGATATGGGGATCGGGCAGGAAAGTGGAGTTGAGGTTGAAGATCAGCCATGATCTTAGTGAACGATGGAGCAGGCTCGAGGGGCTGTATGGTCTGCTCCTGCTCCTACTTCTTATGTTCTTATGTTCTTATACAGATCAGCCATGATCTAATTGAATAGCGGAACAGGCTCAAGGGGTTGCATGGCCTTCTCCTGTCCCTATGTTCCCATATACATACTGCAGCCACAGTGTGTCAGTGATGGAGGGATTAGATACTGAGTCCAGTGTACGGGTACCGATCAAGTGAACTCTTATGACATGATTGGTGTTGAGCTGCTGAAGTGTTGTGGTGGCCGCACTCATTCATGCGAGTGTTGACTATTCCATCACACTCCTTACTTGAGCCTTTTGGATGGTGGATAGGCCTTGATGGATCAGACAACTCATCTGTCTAAAACGACAGGCTTGAGCGTTTTGGGGAGCAAAGTGATGCTGAAAATGTTGATGTTAGGGCTGATGAAATGTCCATATCTGAGGACAATAATGTTGAAGATTTAGAGGATGTGCCTGCAATCCCATGACCATAACAATTGAAACATTTGACTATTTGACTAAATTGAGACATTACTTGGAATGTCATTCTGCACTGGGAGCGTTTTGAGTGTTCTACAAGCTGGAGGACACAGTTCATCTGGTGTCTCTAGCTAAAAGACAGGTGTTAATTGATTAAATGTTTTTTTTTAAATGATTAACTGTTAAATACTGTGTGGTGTTGCTCGATATGATTAATCTGTTTTTATAGGCCCTTTTTCATGAATTGCCAGATGGAAAAAAGACCCTGGTCCGTCTAGTTCATCTTCTACCATCCTGGTAGTTGCATGATACAACGATAATGGAGTTGTTGATTAATCACGGCAGCCAATCTTAATCAATTAGTCAATAACAGATCCAGGCAGGAGACGAGGAAAACCACCAGTGGTGGCGAGCTTTGGGAACCATAGGTCAAAAGTCACCAGTTCCTGCCAAGCAGGCTACACTTACCACATGTCATGTTCCAAATTACTCATATTCTGTATCCCATAATATTATTTTAAAAGATTTTTAAGTCTTTTTTTCAAAGATTTGTTGTACTGCACATTAATGTGTATATTGTTATGATGCCAAAGACATAAATACACTTTAATTATCCCTAACAACTGTGTAACCATTTTTGCAGTACTGTATTTGCAATCCAGTTTGAATTTCATTGTTGGCTTTTTGCGAAACTTGATGCAACATCTAAAGTGGATAAAATAATATAACGGTTAAAATTACTTGGCAAAATCATTATTTTCACTGTATGAGCAGAAATGTGGCCAGTTCTCATCAAATATGATACTTATCTAATTCATGGACACAATGTTCTCATTGGTTCTTCTCATCGTTCATGTGATACTTGGGTTTGACAACAATAACAAAAAAAAATATAGCACCTTTAATGTAATACAAACATCACAAGGCGCTTCACAAAAGGCAAGTGAAAGAGGTAGGTTTTAAAGAGCAACTTTAAGAAGGAGAGAGTGGCGGAGAGGTTTATGGGGGAAATTCCAGAGCTTAGAGCCTCGGCATATGAAGCCACGGCCTGCAATGGTGGAGCGATGGAAATCGAGTATGCGCAAGAGGCCAGAATTGGAGGAGTGCAGAGATCCTGGAGAGTTGTAGGGCTGGAGGAGGTTACAGAGATAGGGAGGGGCGAGGCTATGGAGGGATTTGAAAACAAGGATGAGTATTTTAAAATCGAGCTGTTGCTAGACCAAGAACCAATGTAGGTCGGTGAGCACAAGTGATGACTTTATATTGTCTACACTTAGGCCAAGGGTTTCCACTTTGGGCGCAATCGACGATCCGGGCACAAATTGTGCTCAAAATTGCGCTAGTTTTGCAAATTGAATTTTTTGCTCAAGTTTCCGCTCAAACTCATTTGCATATCGCTGAACGTAAAATCTTCCATGAACCAATGCAATCGGGCAGCATTTTAGAACATATTTTTTTAATAATTTGAACTAAAATAATTCCTTGAATATATTTAAGAGGGGTAACCTGGTATAGTTTAATCAATATACTGTAGTTGAAAATAGGTTTATAACGAAAAAAACATTTTTAATCAGAGCGTCTAGTCCACCACCTGTGAGTAACCTGATTTTGAATAACTGAAAATGATTTTAAAAAACTATACAGAGCCATTTGCTAGTTACATTGGTGTACAGTAGTCAGTTTCTTAGTAAATTAAAAACAGATTTTAAAAGATGTCTATTTGTGCCCTTCGCCTAAAAAAAAAGCTTCATTTTAAGAGCCTCTTCGAAGGCCCGTAACAAGTGCAATTAGTGGAAACTCGCCATGGCGATTAATGCGATCTGGGCGTGGCCAGTTTTGTGGGCGGGGCCGGCATCTAGCACAATGTTTTTTTAAACTAGTGCAAAAGATCGCGGAAACACGATTTGCGCGAGATGTAATTTACGCTTGAAGTTCCTCAATCTTTTGCGCTGGTTTGGTCGATTTTGGGCAAACACCAGCACAGCCTAGCGGAAATGCCAGGTCATAATGTTGTAAATAATTAACTTGGCATTGTTGTGAAGTTGGAAGAACATAGGGGGAAAAATTCGGTATCGACCATTCTGGGGCGCCAACATCGCCTGGGCGCTAACTTTAGCGCTGGCGATCGTGAAATTCAGTTTTAGCGCCCCAAGAGGGAGGTGGTGCGCTAATTCAAGCGCTCCACTTCCTTCTTAGAGCGCTAACCCCGAATATCGGAGCAGTGCGTTCTACAGCGCTACGCACTGGGCCACGTAGTGCTGCCGCTTGGAAGGACTCTTCCCCTCATTAAAGGGGAGGGCCCAAGCCCACAACACTGCGGGGCCCTACCTGGACCCCCGGGGAGCGGGGTGCCATGCCAGCAGCCCGGCACACCAGAGGAGCGCCGGGCTGCCAGATCGCGGCACGGACCCGCGTTCAAAGACGCAACGGGCCGCGACAAGTAAGTCGGCCGAATTTATTTTTTCCCCACCCACCACCTCCCCTTTACTTAGCGCCCCGCGAACCTTGTGACGCTCCGTTCCCGCCCCCTGAATCGGTCGCTGTCATTGCCCGCCGCAGATCCAAGGGGCGCGGGCCAATTTTGCAGGCGGGGCGAAAACGGGGCACTGCACACGGTGATGGCATCGTCATCGCCTGCACAGTGGAGAGGGGCGCTACCGGTTACCGCCACTGCTAAACTCCCGCTGAATTTAGCGGGAGTCGTAGCGGCGCCGCGCCCGGGCGAAAAGTCGTTTGCGCCCCGTTAGCGCCCCCTGGAGGCACTAACGGGATGTGCTAAGATACCCAATTTCTAGCCCATAAACTTTATCAACTAGTGAATAGTTACTTGATTTTGAAATGATTTTATTTTCACATTTGTGAATCTAGCTGGAGTGAGTTGGGCTTTTTCAATTACTCTGCATTGTTCTAGGGAAGTGCTATTGTTTGTTCAAATGGACACTATTAGTACTGAAACAGATGTTTTGCTCTTCATAATTTATGTAAAGGAGGCTACGGGGTTACCATTACGTGCAACTTTTGAAGGTTTCTTTTTTTTCTACTTTGCTGCCTGGAACTTGCCTCCTGAAGAATTATGTTGCAAAATTCGACCAAGGTCTGTCTTGGTTTTAAGAGTGCGATTACTATGGAGCTACTGAGCTGAGACCAGCACATGTAGTTTGAGTTCCAGTTTACACCTGTTTACATTGCTTGGCTAATGCCTGGCTAGAACTTCTACTGCCTGCATAGTTCTGCATGTGCCTGGGTACATGAAGGGACACAGTTCTCGCCGAACAGTTAGGAGGGACGAGAGAATGCTATCTCTCTAAACAGCTAAATTCATGTAAGGTAGGTTTAGAAATCCAACGGCCTCCTTGAGCACATTGTAGCCAGGTTTGACTGGCTTTACACTGCAATGTCAAATCAGTATGAGACGACCTCCTTCCGCGACTCTCACCCCACTTTTCTTAGCCGGTTTGAGCCGTGACACCCATTCGCATTCCAAGTTTAGTGTTGGTGCAAGGCCATTTAAGCTTCGCACAGAGAAACTTTGCGTTACTGACAAGTTCTTTGAAGAAACATTGCACGTTGAATTCAGTAGTAAACTGTGTCTGTAGCATTACTGTGTCCCCCCTGCTCAATTTAGGAGCAAAGAATGAGCAATTACACAGCATCAGTTTCCACATGTACGCTGACGACACCCAGCTCTACCTCACCACCACCTCTCCTGACCCCTCCACTGTCTCTAAATTGTCAGACTGCTTCTCCGACACCCAGTACTGGCTGAGCAGAAATTTCCTCCAACTAAATATTGGGAAGACCGAAGCCATTGTCTTCGGTCCCAGGGGGACAAACTCCGTCCCTTGGCACCAACTCCATCCCTCTCCCCGGCAACTAGCTGTAGCTGAACCAGACCATTTGCGACCTTGGTGTCGTATGTGACCCCGAGATGAGCTTCCGACCGCTTATCCACGCCATCACTGAGAACGCCTATTTCCACCTCTGTAACATCGCCCAACTCTACCCCGCCTCAGCTCATCTGCTGCTGAAACCCTCATCCATGCTTTTGTTAAAAATGAGAAGTCGCACTACACCAGGTTATAGTCCAACAGATTTATTTAAAATTACAAGCTTTCGGAGTTGTCGCCCCTTCTTCAGGTAGGGTAGCTGTGAGAGAATCTCCCAGAATTCACAATATAAACACAGAAAAAATGTATTCAAATCTTTCCCTACATCAAAGACACACTAAGAGCACAGCCAAGACAATGAGATGTGTCCCAGGGGGTCCAATGTGTCAAAACACCTGCTGGCTGCATATCCTCTCCATTTGGGTTTAAAAAAAACCTGGAAAGACCGGCCATGATGTCAAGTCACGTTCTGCATCGTGACATGAACCCGATATCGCGATTGAGGCCATCCTCATGAGTGCGGAACTTGGCTATCAGTTTCTGCTCTATGATTTTGCGCTGTCGTGTATCCCGAAGGCCGCCTTGGAGAACGCTTACCCGCAGATCCAAGGCTGAATGCCCCTGACTGCTGAAGTGTTCCCCGACTGGGAGGCAACCCTCCTGCCTGGCGATTGTTGCGCGGTTGTTGGACTATAACCTGGTGTTGTGCGACTTCTCATTTTTGTCCACCCCAGTCCAACGCCGGCATCTCCACATCATGCTTTTGTTACCTCTAGACTTGACTATTCCAATGCACTCCTGGCCAGCCTCCCACGTTTTAACCACCGTTAACTTGAGGTCATCCAAAATTCTGCTGCCTGTGTCCTAACTCGCACCAAGTCCCATACACCCATCACTCCTGTGCTCCCTGACCTACATTGGCTCCCGGTTAAGCAACGCCTTGATTTTCAAATTCTCATCCTTGTTTTCAAATCCCACCATGGCTTCAACCCTCCCTATCTCTGTAATCTCCTCCAGCCCCACAACCCCACCTGATCTCTGTGCTCCGCCAAATCTGGCCTATTGAGCATCCCTGATTTTAATCGCCCCACCATTGGCGGCTGTGCCTTCAGCTGCCTAGGCCCTAAGCTCTGGAATTCGCTCCCTAAACCTCTCCGCCTCTCGACTTCTTTTTCCTCCTTTAAGATGCTCTTTAAAACCTACCTCTCATCTGCCTTAATATCTCTTTATGTGGCTCAGTGTCAAATTTTGTTTTAGAATGTTCCTGTGAATCGCCTTGGGACATTTTACGATGTTAAAAGCGTTATATAAATACAAGTTGTTATTGTTGTTGTTGTTGTATAGTATTTGCTCAGCTACGCCAGTTTACTGTAATATCCACTCAACATCAATGAATCCCACGCATTTAATATAATTGGTTGAGCAATGATACAGGTCTCATAGTGAACTGGCGTTCTGTCAGGTTGTTCCTTCTTTAGAAAGCCTGCAATTAAAACTGTGAATTGTTCACTAATCCTTAGTGGATAATTGCAATTATTTGAAATGACAAATGGAAACGAGAAGAGTTAGGTGTGAATACCATTACAAATTATTGACACCAGTTTTCAAAGCTTCATGGATTTTAAACAGGTAGAGTTTTTTTTAATTGCTTTCTTTGAAAGAGAACTAAAAGCAACCCCTATCATTGTGTAATGTTGCATTTTAATTCCTCTTGTTAATTTCTTTACATTATCAGTTGTATCGGTCTTTTAATCCTGGAATTACAAGCCTATTTAGATGATCGGGTTGTTTTCCTTTCACAATTTCTATTGACACAAACGTTCTTGCATCTTATACAATACAAATGTGTTGCTCCCCTGATAATTCAACAAGTAAATGTACGACATGGCCTGGTACTGGCCCACAAAGGATGGAAAGCCCCAGATTTGATCCCTGGCCCATGCTTGAGAAACTGATCCTAGCTAGGTTAGCATTCGGGTGCTACAATTAGCCTCTCTATCCTCCAGCTAAGGGAAAGAAAAAAAAAACAACCTGGGTTTCTGCTCATGATGACTGTGCAGTGACCCTTGCACAGACATTGGCTGAGGAGAGGATCAAGCTGAGCTGAGACATCGGGCTCGATTTTAATTCCCGAGGCGGGTTGGAGTCGGGTTGTGTGGTGGGCGGGTTCAGGAGCCGCTTCCAGTGGGAACAGCTGCAGAGTTGTGATTTTTATTCAAGTACCTTGTTAATTTCATGGAGGCGCGCTGGCCGGTCCAATGAGTGGGATCGGGTCGGCTGGCCGCCTCTGATGACGTCACAATAGCAGCTCCTTTTAAAGCTGCCTTCCAGCCTGAGCCTTTCCATTGTGCTTTCCTGTACTTCTTTTCACAGCTATGACTTCTTCCAGAGGCAAGGCAGCTCCTCGGCTTAATGATGAGTCCCTCCAAGTTCTTGTCGATTCTGTCAGAGGGCGCAGGGAGATTCTCTTCCCTCCTGATGGCCGGAGGATACCTCCTCAGCAGACCAAGGTAGCCTGGCTGCGCATTGCTCAGGAGGTGAGCGCAAGGTCCATTTATACACGCTCATGGATCCAGTGCCGAAAAAGGTTTAATGATCTTGTGAGAACATCAAAAGTGAGTATCCCATCTCACTTGCCTTCACTCTGCTTCCCTTCTCTTCTCATCACCTGCACTCTGCTTTGGAAGTCTCCTCCTTCACATCCCACTTTACTCTTACTTCCCTTGCACCCTTTCCTATCCATCTCTGTCTCTGCACTGAATCACTTCAGCATCCTGCCTATGCACCCCTTAGACTCGCTCTCGCTGTCATGCAGTGACAACAACTAACAACGCACAGGGAGCTAGCTTTCTCTTGGCACCTTACCCCATCTTCGTCTCACTCAAATCTTCTATCGTAGGGATTAATCACACTCACTCCATCACTGTGGCTGAAACTCCGCTTGTGTCCCTCCTTGCAGGAAAAGATAGCCCGCAATAAGAGGGAGAGAGCAATGACTGGAGGAGGAACAGCTTCCCTTGCAACACTGACCAGTGCTGAGGAGGCAGCAAACGAGATTGTTGGTGGTGGCGAGTAACTGGAAGTGAGTGATGGAGAGACGGGTACACTAGAGGAAGCTGGTGACATAATAGATTTTCATCCCTCTCAGAAAGCAATGCAATATGATGTTCATAGAGAATCGCTTTGTATCATCTGCTCAAAAGGATGTGTCGGCTACATCAATATCAGATGTCTAATTCAAGCCTTTACTCTCCCACAGGACCATCGAGCGCCCCCCTCCCCACGATCCAGGACGAAGACCTGGACATCTCCTCAGAGGAACCTGAAGCCTCTGAGGGAGCAGCGTCACCAGGACTCAGCGCACCCAGCACCAGTGCAGCAACGCACACCTCAGTGGGGCCTTCGCGAGTTAGAGTAGTGTTGCCACCTGGTCTATCACAGCGCACAAGTGAGCATCAGCAGATGGTGGAGACAGCGACAGCAGTGGAGAGTCCTCCTCGGAGGTCACAGGGCTCTCCTAACTCTGCTGAGCTGCATGCAGACGCTGTGCTTCTGGGGTCATCCAAAAAAAGAGCGGTTGGTGAAATACAGCAACAAGTGCAGGTGTCTCTGGAAGGGTTTGCCTCCAGGGTTAGTGCGAGTGTGGAGAGAATGGAGGAGTCCATCTCTAACATCAGCACTGCCGTGGTGCAGGCAAAGGCGCATGAACGCACCACCGTGGAAAGGATGGCTACGGTCATGGAGGAAATAAGTCGCCAGAGTCAGGAAAACATGGTGACTGTTCAGAATAGACTGACATCTCTGGAGGAGCGATGGGCAGCTATTGAGCAGAGAGACCAGCGCTTCATGGACGTCCTTTTGAGGAGGACTGCCAGTGCAGATGCAGTCCTCATTGCCCACCTGACTGTTGAAGAGCCCTCCCAGGCTCCCAAACCCAGAGGACGCCCGCCAAAGGCATCTAAGCAGGAGCATCATCCTAGTCAGCAAGGTGCCTCTGCATCTGCTGAAGCCACAGGGGAACCATCACGTAGAAGCACGCGTAAGAGAAAAAGTAAGCACCTATAGTCACAAGGGGACTCACTTGGGTGATGTTTCTTTTTTTTCTGACTGTTGTTGGTATATTTTGTCATGTGTTAAAGAGAAATTATGGCAAACATTTGATTGTGTGGTCTATGTGTTCTGGGAAATGGCAAAAGCGTATTGAGGGCTCAGGGAGACTTACATTTGTAATGCTGATGGTAACAGTGATAGGAAATAACAGGGTATAGCAGAGATGAAGTATGACGTTGGACAAGTGTCGCCTGCAATTACAGAACCATATAGTGGCCACCTATGGTCGAAGAGTAAGCTTATGGTAGTGTGGCATGGCAGTGTGCATGCCCTGGTTGATGGGCAGCCGTGAACTGGAGGGATACTGCATTGGTCACAACAGGGCATGCAAGGCGCCCCTCGTTCTCCTACTACTCCTCTTCCCAGGAAGAAATGTGGTGAGCCATGTGGCTTCTACTCCCCCGATTATGAGGACCAGGATGAGAGGGCATAAATGTTTCCAATCCCCTTGCTATAGATTTCAATTGAGGCAACAATCTTGCAAGCGCACAGTCGAAGTGGCCTGAAATAATTCCATTCATGACACACTGCAGATGGGTGTCAGCTTGAACAGTCAGAAGGTCAGTAGATGTGCAAAATCTTATCCCATACCTACAACAGCAAAGTTGTTGCATTTGAATGTTAGCCATGTTTCAGGGGCGCTTTTAAAGTGCTCCACCAATGCATACAAATCATGTCCTCCAGCAACTCGTCTCCTTGAACCTGGCCTGTTTCTGACTAGTCAGGAAACAGGAGCCAGTAGCAGGAAAATGGGAAACCACTATGAAAATAGGATTAGCAAGGCAGTTAAACACTGTTAACTGCCTGAACTACCTGTCCCACCGGTTGGAGACGGGTCAGTTTGGGAGCAGCTAAACAGACACTCAGGAAAATCGGGTGGGAGCGGGATGGGTGTCTGAAGCCATTTTTCCCGATTTTCCCAACAGACCTGCCTCCAAACCTGCCTCCTCAGGGCTATTAAAACCGAGCCCATCAGGTTTGTCAGTAATTACTACAAGACTCATGCATGAAAATTAACCAGTTCCATGAGGTAAAGGACAGCTACTAACATCTGCCGAACTGTGCCTCAGCAAGAGTCAGCGCCTTCAGGACAGGAAGGAAGAAAATCTGAAAATAACATTTTAAAAATCCCTTAAGGTAATCAAGCAAAGAATCCGAGAATTCAGTCTAAATTACCATCTACATTTCAACCTTGATTGCCTCTGTTGTACAGATGACCTCTCCGTGGTCCCAACAGGACTTTCGTCCATAGAGTAGTCGACCATCTATCTCTACATTTATTCTTGCAACCTTCTTAAGCAAAGTTTTAACTAGCAATTTTTTTTGAAGCGATTCAGGTATTAATTATTTTTGATAGGAATCTATACCATATATATTTGTGTGTGTGTGTGTGTGTGTTGAGGAGGAATCATTTAACCTTTAGATTTGCTTGAGGCTTGTCAATTTTGTTACTGTGTTTAATTTAAATAATCTGCTTACGTGTATATTGTATTATTATACACTTCCCAGCTTTTTAAAGACAAGGATAAGGTACTGTCAATCTCCCCCTCCCTACCACCCTCCCAATAGAAATGTCAGCCTCTCATCATAAGCCGAGTGATTATCCTCGGCACTTTTCTCTGAACCCACTCAAAAGCATAAATGTAATTTTAAATTCAGTGTCCAAAACTCTGCATAGCATATTAAGTGTGGCCTCAGAAATGCATCATATAGGGTTAATGTGGCCTGATCCAAATTGTCAAAGATCATTGAGGCATGTCCCAATATTTGATTAGCACTGTTAGAAACAAGCTCCTGTTAAGTGGTTACTTATAGTAAATAGTCAATAATTGTCCCCAAATCTCTAACCTTTCTTTATTTTTGTCTCCATCTGTTTTGCACACATTTCATGTTTCCCCCTGTCTTGCATTTACCACATGAAATTGCAGCTGCTGCTCCACAGCGCATCCATTTAATTTTTCCAGAGTCATTTTTAATCCAATCGATTTCCTCGGCAGCAGTTGCCAAGCCACATAGCTTGGTATCATCAGAGAAATGTGATGCTAATACTAGACTGCCCTTCTATGTATCATTTATGCATTGTGTAGCAACAGGGGATCCAAAACAGAAACTTGTGAAATTCCACCAATCCTGGCACCACCCATTCATCATCACTGTCTACTTTCCGTTGCCAAGCCAATTTTTCATTCCAGCTAGATCATTTGTCATGAATTGCTTCTATTTTTATCTTCTTCCAAAATTTCAGGTGCAGGACTTCAATCTAATGTCTGCAGAATATCCAAGTTAAATCTATATTTACTAGATAGCCAACATCCCCCAAGAATTCCTGAAGGTTAATGAGGTATGACCTAAAACCATGCCAACAATTTCCATGGTCTTTGAATGGAGTCCGATGAAATGTATTGGCTTTCAGCTAACTGTTCCCTAATGAGTTTTGGGGTAACACAAGTAATCTTTATGCTTCAGGAAAGTGTTGATAATTATGTAGCACCTAAAGATATTGGCCCAGAAATTGTTGGAATGTCGAATCTCACGGCGAGCGATGTAAATTGGACCTTTTTTCCTCTCCCTTCAGACCGCACGATATTTGTACCGTACATTGCTGGATGTGTGAGTTGATAATGGCGCAGCGATGTCAATCTCCCAACTGGGACATCATGACCGTCGTGCCCAATGGTCTATCTCCTTAACCAATGAAACTTAAGGATAGAGAAAGAAACAGAGTGAACAACGGAGAAGCGAGTGGGGTGAATGAGAATCAAATTAGATGCAGAAAGAGAAAGAAAGAGAGGGAAAGAAAGAGACAGAAAGGAAAAGTAAGAATTTTTTTTTTAAAGAACTTGCAGAAGAGGACATTGTAACCCAGTTGTGTTTGGGAATTGTTGTATTGGTCCTTGAGAAGTTAATGAGGGAATGGCAGGGTAGGTGTGTGAAATGTACAAACATTCCTACCCATATATTGTATCCCAAAATTATTTTCTGAAAGAAATCTATCTAATTTGCATTTCTGAGTGTCAAAACAGCTTTGCATCCTGAAAATGATTGCCTTCCGACACTAACAAGAGTGTGGATTGCAAGACTGGCACAAAAATACTGCTAAGACAGATAAATAAAAACGTTTTTAAAACCTCTTGGAACAATTCTGAAGTGAGAAACCACAGCTTCATTTAATCCCTTTCTGGACCTCTGAGGTTGAGTTTCATATCAGGACCATAAATCCCCTCATTAACAGGGTCCTTTTGACATGAATTATCAGCCCTAAATAGTATGGCCCAAAAATTCGTGAGGAAGCCTTCGTGCGAGGGTAAGGCTTCCCCGCGATCTCTCACTGCGCGTTGGCTTTTTCAGTTCCAGCTCGCACGAACTTGATGTTCTGGACAGCTGCTGTGCTGGGCTTGCGTATCCCACAGGCGTAGTTAATTCGTGCGAGCTGTGGGATCACGTGACTCAGTTAGAGCCAATGGCAGCACACCATCTTCCATTCATAACTTTCACATAAGTGCTGTGAAAGCTATGAATACTATAGCCCCCCAAAAGAACAGCTAAACCTCAATTAAATAAAAAAAAAACCATCACATTAATAAAATAAGTATAGTTAAATAAATTAACCATTTTAAATAAAAAATTAAATTTTTGAAAAAATTTAAAATCTTTTAAAAAGTTATAAAAATAAACTTACCTGTCTTTAAAGTCTCTAAAAAAGATATACCTGTTAAAAAAAATTCAAAATAATACTTAATTCACTACTTACCTTGTTAAAAGTGGGTCTTACTCCTCCTTTTTTTATGTGTAAAATCTTCCATACTTACCTGCGCGTTGAAACCACGAAGTGCACTGCATGCGCGCAGCCTGTAGCGCGCACGCAGTTCACCTAGGAACCGCCCCCTTTTCCATTCACCAAGTGCCGGTTTTCAGCGCATGTGCAGTGCATGCAGAAAACCGGCAATTGGAGACAGAATACGCGAGAGTACACAGTGCGTACTCTCGCGTATCAACACAAATTTTTGGGCCACTATCTCTTCTTTGCCACAAATTGCTGTTTCTTTTTAAGACCTTATATTGCCGGGTGCTGTTAATTTGCCATTATTTTTTCAGAAATTTCTGGGTCACTAATAGAGTCGAGTATGTTTCCTCAGTTATTTCTTAGAGAATTTGGGGGGAGAAATTCAGTATCACCCCATTTGGGGCGCAATTATCGGCCGGGCGCAAAGATTACCGCCTGGCGCTAATTATCGCCACCGACGGCAAACTTGACTTTTAACGCCCCTGGAGATGATTGGAGCGCTAAATCAGGCGCTACACACCTGTCTTAAGGCGCAAAGGCCGAGGAGCGAGACGCTAACTCAGAGCGCGGGCGCAGCGCAGGTGCTGTCAGTTAGCGATGGAACACAGACACACTGGCGCCGGACAGTTCTTAAAGGGGTGGGTCGATCTTGCACTCCAGCCACACCCTGCTCATTGGAGCCTTGAATCTCGGCCTGGAGAGACCTGTGCCTAAATCTTCCATGGAGAGGGTGAGAGAACGAGCTCAGCGCTTCAGCGAGCGGGCCTTGGATGCTCTGGTTGGCGCGGTGGAGCACAGAAGATCAATACTGTACCCAGAGAGTGGCAGGAGGCCTTTGCCGCGTGAGTACAGAAGAGTGTGGAGGGAGGTGGCTCAGAGCGTCTCCTGCAGGAGCATGGTGCCCAGGACCCATGTACAATGTCGGAAAAAGTTCAACGACCTCACTCGGGTCGTCAGGGTGAGTGGCTTTTTTTCAATACCTCTCCATCCCTCCATCTCAACCTCACTCTATGGCCAGAGGGTCTTAAAACCCCAATGCACAACACTCATCCAACACCTATGGCCCTCTCATGAAACACACACACACATTCCACACTATGCATACAGTAAGGGCTATTCACCTATGAGAGGCACATCAGGCAAGACCATGGCTGCATACAGTAAGGGCTATTCACCTATGGGAGGCACATCAGGCAAGATCATGGCTGCATACAGTAAGGGCTATTCACCTATGGGAGGCACATCAGGCAAGACCATGGCTGCATACAGTAAGGGCTATTCACCTATGGGAGGCACATCAGGCAAGACCATGGCTGTATATTTACTCAGACGCCGTCCTTTTTCTTGCAGGCCAAGCTGTCTCATAATAGGAGACAGCAGCAACGGACGGGTGGAGGGCGGCCTCAGCTGCAACCCCTCAGTGATCTTGAGGCGCGCGTCCACAGGATTGTGGCAAGCCGGGTGATCGGTCCCGTCGCCACTGGAGACGCCGACCCCGTTCTGGACAGCAATGGTAAGGTCATCACCTTTTTGTCCTCTGTCCTTCCACTTGTCCCTCACAACACCAGCCTTTGACACTTTCAATCCAACTTACTAAATCGCTGCACTCATTCCTCCCTTACTGCCACCCTGTCCTCATGCTAAAGCCACTCTTGTACCTCCCTGCTTTCAGATGGTGATTCACCAGCTGAGGAGACGGGCCTTCAAGCTGCCAGTGGGAGAGAAGCTGCAGGCGAGGAGGAAGATGAAGGCGGAGCATCAGTGCCACCCTCTCCCGAGGAAGCCCATGCCCACACTGGGAACACGCCTTCCCTGGAGGGGAGCAGGGGGGAAGGGTCTGATGAGGGTGAAGCTCCAGGACCCAGCGGGCTGCAGCAACGCGATGGGGGTAGGGAAGCTCGGGGGCCTTCTCCCCGGAGGGAGAGTAGGCCAGCGAGTCCTGCTGCACTGGACGCAGAGGAGGAGCGGCTCATCGCTGAAATGAACACCCAGGCGGTGGACATGCACACTGAGCTCATGGGTGCAGTGGGAAGGGTGCCCGAATGCATTGAATCACTGTCAAGGAGTGTGGAGCACTTCGCTGTAGCACAGGTGGATGCCACGCTAAAGCTTAGTGCTGCAATTCAGTCTCAGACTGCTGTCATGCAGACTCAGATTGAGGCCATGCGAGCACTGACTGCTGCCATCCTCGATGGTTCGGACACATTTCCCCGGGGCTCTCACCGCGCCGCAGCAGGCCAGCAATCTGTGCTCCAGCAGATTGCTCCGGATGCTGAAGTGCTGCCCCGTGGGAGTGCCAGTGTGTCGGTCGAGCAGGGAGTTGCTGTCCTCTCTCAAGATCATGATGTGGAGATGCCGGCGTTGGACTGGGGTGGACAAAAATGAGAAGTCGCACAACACCAGGTTATAGTCCAACAGATTTATTTAAAATTACAAGCTTTCGGAGCTGTCGCCCCTTCCTCAGGTAGAGTAGCTGTGAGAGAATCTCCCAGAATTCACAATATAAACAGAAAAAATGTATTCAAATCTTTCCCTACATCAAAGACACACTAAGAGCACAGCCAAGACAATGAGATGTGTCCCAGGGGGTCCAACGTGTCAAAACACCTGCTGGCTGCATATCCTCTGCAGTTGAGTTTGGTTCTTGTGTTAGTTTTTTTTTAAAAAGCTGGAAAGACCGGCCATGATGTCAAGTCACGTTCTGTATCGTGACATGAACCCGATATCGCGATTGAGGCCATCCTCATGAGTGCGGAACTTGGCTATCAGTTTCTGCTCTATGATTTTGCGCTGTCGTGTATCCCGAAGGCCACCTTGGAGAACGCTTACCCGCAGATCCGAGGCTGAATGCCCCTGACTGCTGAAGTGTTCCCCGACTGGGAGGCAACCCTCCTGCCTGGCGATTGTTGCGCGGTGTCCGTTCATACGTTGTCTCAGTGTCTGCATGGTCTCGCCGATGTACCATGCTCTGGGGCATCCTTTACTGCAACGTATCAGGTAGACAACGTTGGCCGAGTCACATGAGTATGTACCATGTACCTGGTGGGTAGTGTCCTCACGTGTGATGATGGTATCTGTGTCCATGATCTGGCATGTCTTGCAGAGGTTGCCGTGGCAGGGTTGTGTGGTGTCGTGGTTGCTGTTCTCCTGAAAGATGGGTAATCTGCTGCGAACGATGGTACTTTTGAGGTTAGGCGGCTGCTTGAAGGCGAGTAGTGGAGGCGTGGGGATGGCCTTAGCAAGGTGTTCGTCGTCATCGATGACATGTTGAAGGCTGCGAAGAACATGGCGTAGTTTTTCCGCTCCGGGGAAGTACTGGACGACGTAGGGTACTCTGTTGGTTGTGTCCCGTGTTCGTCTTCTGAGGAGGTCTATGCGGTTTTTCGTTGTGGCCCGTCGGAACTGTCGATTGACGAGTCGAGCGTCAAATCCCGTTCTTACGAGGGCGTCTTTCAGTGTCCGTAGGTGTCCATCGCGTTCCTCCTCGTCTGAGCAGATCCTGTGTATTCGCAGGGCTTGTCCATAGGGGATGGCTTCTTTAACGTGGTTAGGGTGGAAGCTGGAGAAGTGGAGCATCGTGAGGTTGTCCATGGGCTTGCGGTAGAGTGAAGTGCTGAGGCGTCCGTCTTTGATGGAGATTCGTGTGTCCAAGAATGAAACCGATTCTGAGGAGTAGTCCATGGTGAGTTTGATGGTGGGATGGAACCTGTTGATGCTATCGTGTAGTCCTTTCAGTGATCCTTCGCCGTGTGTCCAAAGGAAGAAGATGTCGTCGATGTATCTGGTGTACAGCGTTGGTTGGAGGTCCTGTGCAGCGAAGAAGTCTTGCTCGAACTTGTGCATGAAGATGTTGGCGTATTGGGGTGCGAATTTGGTCCCCATGGGTGTTCCGTGTGTTTGGGTAAAAAAATGGTTGTCGAAGGTGAAGACATTGTGGTCAAGGATGAAGCGGATGAGTTGTAGGATGGCGTCCGGAGATTGGCTGTTGTTGGTGTTGAGTACTGAGGCTGTCGCAGCGATGCCGTCATTGTGGGGGATATTGGTGTAGAGTGCCGATACGTCCATCGTGACGAGGACTGTTCCTGGTTCAACTGATCCATGGGTGCTGAGTTTCTGCAAGAAGTCTGTAGTGTCGCGACAGAAGCTGGGGGTTCCCTGTACGATGGGTTTCAGGATGCCCTCGACGTACCCAGAGAGGTTCTCACACAGGGTTCCGTTGCCTGATACGATAGGACGTCCGGGTGTGTTGGCTTTGTGTATCTTTGGGAGGCAGTAAAAGTCTCCTACGCGGGGAATACGTGGGATGAGAGCGCGTAGGATGTTTTGAAGGTCTGGATCGAAGGTCTTGATCAGTCTATTGAGTTGGCGGGTGTGTTCTTTGGTCGGATCTGCGGGTAGCTGTCTGTAGTGTTCCTGGTTGTCCAGTTGTCGGTATGCTTCTTTGCAATAGTCCATTCTGTTCTCTATGACGATGACTCCTCCTTTGTCCGCTGGTTTGATGACGATGTTGCGGTTGGTCTTGAGAGCGTGGATGGCGTTGCGTTGTGCTCGGGTGACATTCTGGACTGTCTTGTGAGTACGGCTGATGAATCTGGCGTTGATGCATTTCCTGACAGCTTGAGCATACATGTCAAGCTTAGGGCAGCGACCCTCCGGAGGGGTCCAATTTGACTCTTTCTTCCTCGGTTGTAGCACTGCGGTTCCCTCTGTCTGCTGTTCCGGATCATTGATTGTCCCATTAGGAATGTTGCTGACATCTTGGGATTTGTGGTAGTATTCCCGGATCCTCATTCTCCTGATGAATTCCTCTGTGTCCGCCGCGAGACCGATGGGGTCCATTTTGGTGGTGGGGCAGAACTTGAGCCCTAGGGCGAGAACTTCGATTTCATCTGGTTGAAGGGTGTGGTCCGACAGGTTGACGATGGACTTCCCTGTGGTTGCAACCGTGGTACCGGGGGAGGCTTGGTTGCAGCTGGTGGTTACGCCGAGTTTCTCAAGCTTCCTGTTCTTGATGCGCATGTAGGCAGCGTAGTTCCGTTGCCTCGTCTGTTTGGCGGTGTCTCGTAGCTGGTCTGCTGTGTCCTGAGCACAGGCTGAGAGCATGGACTCTATCTTGGTTTCGAGGTTGCGATGTCTGCTGTAGAGCAGGTGTACGAGATGGTTGAGGAGTGTGCGAGAGGTACGACGGCCACCTACGCGATGGACACCTACGGACACTGAAAGACGCCCTCGTAAGAACGGGATATGACGCTCGACTCGTCGATCGACAGTTCCGACGGGCCACAACGAAAAACCGCATAGACCTCCTCAGAAGACGAACACGGGACACAACCAATAGAGTACCCTACGTCGTCCAGTACTTCCCCGGAGCGGAAAAACTACGCCATGTTCTTCGCAGCCTTCAACATGTCATCGATGACGACGAACACCTTGCTAAGGCCATCCCCACGCCTCCACTACTCGCCTTCAAGCAGCCGCCTAACCTCAAAAGTACCATCGTTCGCAGCAGATTACCCATCTTTCAGGAGAACAGCAACCACGACACCACACAACCCTGCCACGGCAACCTCTGCAAGACATGCCAGATCATGGACACAGATACCATCATCACACGTGAGGACACTACCCACCAGGTACATGGTACATACTCATGTGACTCGGCCAACGTTGTCTACCTGATACGTTGCAGTAAAGGATGCCCCAGAGCATGGTACATCAGCGAGACCATGCAGACACTGAGACAACGTATGAACGGACACCGCGCAACAATCGCCAGGCAGGAGGGTTGCCTCCCAGTCGGGGAACACTTCAGCAGTCAGGGGCATTCAGCCTCGGATCTGCGGGTAAGCGTTCTCCAAGGTGGCCTTCGGGATACACGACAGCGCAAAATCATAGAGCAGAAACTGATAGCCAAGTTCCACACTCATGAGGATGGCCTCAATCGCGATATCGGGTTCATGTCACGATACAGAATGTGACTTGACATCATGGCCGGTCTTTCCAGCTTTTTTTAAAAAAAACTAACACAAGAACCAAACTCAACTGCAGAGGATATGCAGCCAGCAGGTGTTTTGACACGTTGGACCCCCTGGGACACATCTCATTGTCTTGGCTGTGCTCTTAGTGTGTCTTTGATGTAGGGAAAGATTTGAATACATTTTTTCTGTGTTTATATTGTGAATTCTGGGAGATTCTCTCACAGCTACTCTACCTGAGGAAGGGGCGACAGCTCCGAAAGCTTGTAATTTTAAATAAATCTGTTGGACTATAACCTGGTGTTGTGCGACTTCTCATTTTTCTCTCTCAAGATGACAGCATTCCTGCTGCCACCACTGTCACTTCTCCACTGCACTTGCCACCGCCTGTAGGACAGACTGCTGCCGCCCATGCAGAGTTGGTGCAGTCTGCAGCCGGGCCCTCCAGGCCCAGAGCTGATCGAGGCCGTCCTTCAAGGGCATCTGCAGTCTCAGGTTATGAGAATCAGCAGCCTTCCACCAGCCTTGCTGCAGCCACTGAGTTCCCATTACGGAGGAGCAGTAGGGTGGGAAGGGGGGAAGTGCGCAAGGGAAGGAGATCACCCTCGAAGGGCAAAAAGTAGGAGGTGTGACAAAATGTTTGTCAATTTTTTATTAAAGGCCGAGGTTCGTGTTTAAATTTTGTTTAGTGTTTTGGACATTATCTCCAGGTTGTGAGAACCAGTTATGTTAATGACTGTTTTTTTGTATTTCTTTCTATTAGTTTGTCATGAAGAAATGACACACACAGAGTTTGTAAAATAAATAAGTTTTTGTATTCAAAATGTACATGTTTGGTCTTTGGAATCATTGCTGCGTTGGCCGGCTTAGGGGTTGCGGGTTGGTTTCATTCATGTTGTTCTCAATGGCAGAAGCCATTTCCTCAGCAGGGGCCTAGAAGCGGCTTGCTATCAGCCGTTGACGGACGGCCCTTGCAGTTTCAACATTGTGGGCCGCCCTCCCGCCTTGGTGCTGCTGATGATCATCCTCCTCCTCCTTTTCCTCCTCTTCCTCCTCCTCCTCTGGTGGTGCTCCAAGGCCTGGTGGCATTGGCTGGGTCCTGAGGATTGCCATGTTATGCAGCATGCATTACACAACTACGAAGTGGGAAACTCGCTCAGGCGAGTACTGCAGGGCTCCTCCAGAATGGTCCAGACAGCGGAACCGTTGCTTCAGCACGCCGATTGTGTGCTCAATGATGTTCCTGGTAGCTTGATGGCTCTCGTTGTACCGCAGCTCAGCAGGGGTGTTGGGCGTACGGAGCGGTGTCATCAGCCAGGTGCTCAGTGGATAACCCTTGTCCCCGAGAAGCCAACCAACTGGCTGATGCGGTGCCTCGAAAAGTTCTGCCACAGTAGTCTGGCGCAGGATGAAAGCATCGTGGCAGCTGCCAGGATAGTGGGCATTGACAGCGAGTATCAGCTGTCTGTGGTCACAGACCAACTGAACATTCAAGGAATGGAACCCCTTTCTGTTCCGGAAATCCTTGGCATTCACATGCGGAGCACGCAAAGCCACATGCGTGCAGTCAATGGCGCCCTGCACCATGGGGAAGCCCGCTATCCTGGCAAAGCCCAGAGCGCGTTCATGCTGCTTGTCTGGGGTCATGGGGAAAGAGATGAACTCTCGTCTCCTTTTAAAGAGGGCATTTGTGACGTGACGGATGCAGTAATGCACCACGAACTGGGAGATATTGGCGATGTCCCCAGCAGCAGATTGAAATGAGCCAGTAGCATAAAAGTTCAGAGCCACTGTAATCTTCACTGCAACCGACAGAGACGTCCTGGACCTCAGTTGAGGCTGCAGATCTGGCTGCAGCAGGTGGCAGAGCTCAGTGACCACCTCCTTGCTGAAGCGCAGCCTTCGCAAACACTGCTCCTCAGACATATGAATGTAGGAGAGCTGTTCACGATATACCTTGGGAGGGTAAGCTCTCCTGTACAGACGCCTGTTGGCCCTCCTCCGTCTGGCCATCATTGCCACTCTCTCTCTGCGTCTCTGTGTCCTCCGATTCAGCTGGCGCAGGACGACGCCCCCAATCAGTGCAGCCCCCATAGTCTCTTAGCAAGCAAAGTTATGAAGGCCAAAAACCAAAGTACCTGCCAAGTTATGATCAGTAGCCAAAAGTACCTCACACAGCGTTGACTCAATGCAGAAGTTTCTCTTTCTCTCTCTCCGAATCTCTCTCTCTCTCTCAGAACGAGTGGTGCAAAAATGTCAACCACAGAGAAAGACAGGAAGAGGCCCCCTTTAAATAGCGCCCCCCCCCAGCCCCACAGCGACTGATAGCGTTCCAGTCTTCCGGTCGTTGGATGCGCCAGGCGGAAAGGATGGGGGCGCCACTCAATTTCCGCTCCGGGGCGCCACAGGGGCGTTGCACCCTCGTATGACGTCAGTTTCTGTGTGCGCAGGAGATCGCGGCGGCAAATTTTAGCGCTGCCGCAAAATGTCTAGTTAAGTTCGCGAGCGGCGCAAACATCGCTGCACCCAGGCGCTAGCTGCTTTGCGCCCCATTAGCGCCCTCTTAAGGCGCTAATGGGAGGCGCAACCAATTGAATTTTTCCCCCTTACAGTGTACTTGTTCTTATAATGTCCAATTGTTGCCCATTTCTGACAGTGATATCAGCTGATGATATACAATAAATGGTAGGACAAAATGTCCTATATATATTCTAAAGTGACAAGTGAAATGGACCTTAAATATCTGAATTCAAGTATAATTTAACTCCAACTGCTTCAATCCAGGACACTATTCGTTCTCGCCCAGAAAGCGTCGGTGTCCTCTCCAACTGCTGTTAACGGCTGCCCGAAATGGCTGCCACGCTAAACGAGGTCAATTGGTGTGGGGGGCATGGTGGTAGGTGGCGCAGCGCTAACTTTAGGTGCAATGCTGTCCTGGTGGCATTGCACAAGGGATCCGGGACCAATTTGTTCTGCTGGTTGCTGCTTCCCCGAGCGTCTGTGTGCGAGGCCGTGAAGCACGCAATGCATTGTGGGAAGTGAGGAGCTCTGAAATTTAAAGGGCAATGCACGTTGAAGCAAGGAGAAACAAAATGCACTGATTCATTACATTTTTCAACCCTTTCAGCCTTTTAACAAATAATCAATATTTAAAAGAAGTTCCAAATGTCAATATTCAGCACTTAAAGCTGAATTACCTTCCTAAACTGAACAAATGGGAAAACTGCCTTAGCGCTACCACAAATGGCTCAGCAAGCCAGGGAAGGGGCACTGAGGGTCTCGCATGCAGCACTCTAGCTTTGTGCAGGGGGTCAACACTGCAAGAGCAGCCCTCTACCCACAGGGGCCAGGAGGCCCTCCAGAAAGAAGGATGTGGGAGTACATTTCCAAGGCCGTCACTGCCAGCAGTGTCACCCCCACCACCTGGCTCCGGTGCCCAAAGAAGCTTCATGACCTCAGACCACTGGTCAGGGTCAGTGAATGCATCTTAAAAAGACATCACCTACCAAATGAACCACTAGCCTCACACACTGCTCAATGCAGGATCCCCAATCACTCACCTACCAACAATCTGCACCAATGACGAGGCGTATCTCCCATTCCTAGCCTCACCTCACCCCCTTGGAGGAGACGGTGCTGGCCATTCTTGGCAGGGGCATGGCTGAGCCTTTGGCCAGCGGTGGGGCTAAAAGGATACAAGATGCTGGTATCCTCGTATGTTATCCTCTTCTCTAAGCTTCCCGCTCGCCCATCAGTACAACTCCACCCTTGTGCCTTCCTCATTTCACATGACCAGGAAATCCATCCTGCCTAGCCAATGGGACCACAGGCGGATGATTCCATCCAGCAATACGAGAAAACCAAGGGTGTGGCGAGAATGAGGAACTTAAAGAAATAATTATTAGTAAAAAAACAGTACTAGCAAAATTAATGGGACTAAAAGTCGCTAAATCTCAAGGACCGGATGACCTACATCCTAGGGTTTTGAAAGAGGTGGCCATTGGGAGAGTGGACGCATTGGTTGTCATCTTCCAAAATTCTATAGATTCTGAAACGATTCCTGCAGATTGGAGGATAGCAAATGTAACCTCGCTATTTAAGAAAGGAGGGAGAGAGAAAATGGGGAACTACAGACCTGTTAGCCTCACATCAGTAGTTGGGAAAATGTTGGAATCTATTATAAAGGATGCAATAACTGGGCACTTAGAAACTAATAGTAAGATTGGGCAGAGTCAACACGGATTTATGTAAGGGAAGTCCTGTTTGACAAACCTATTGGAGTTCTTTGAGGATGTAACTAGTGGGGTAGACAAAGGGGAACCGGTAGATGTGGTGTATTTGGATTTTCAGAAGGCCTTCGATAAGATCCCACACAAGAGGTTGGTGAACAAAATTAGGGCACGTGGAATTGGGGGTAATATAATAGCATGGATTGAGAATTGGTTAACAGACAGAAAACAAAGAATAAGGATAAAAAGGTCTTTTTCAGGATGGCAGGCTGTGACTAGTGGGGTACCGCAAGGATCGGTGCTTGGGCCCCAGCTATTCACAATCTATATCAATGATTTGGATGAGGGGACTAAATGTAACATTTCCAAATTTGCTGATGACACAAAGCTAGGTGGCAGTGTCAGTTGCGAAGAGAATGTGAAGAGGCTTCAAGGGGATCTCGACAGGCTCAGTGAGTGGGCGAGAACATGGCAGATGGATTATAATGTGGATAAATGTGAAGTTATCCAGTTTGGTAGAAAAAACAGAAAGGCAGAGTATTTCCTAAATGGTGAAAGATTGGGGAATGCAGATGCTCAAAGGGACCTGGGCGTCCTTGTACATGAGTCACTGAAAGTGAATGTGCAGGTGTAGCAAGCCATTAGGAAGGTAAATGGTATGCTGGCCTTCATTACAAGAGGATTTGAGTACAGGAGTAAAGAAGTCTTACTCCAATTATATAGGGCCTTGGTGAGACCACACCTGGAGTACTGTGTACAATTTTGGTCTCCTTACCTAAGGAAGGATATGCTTGCCATGGAGGGAGTGCAACGAAGATTCATGAGATTGATTCCTGGGATGGCGGGACTGTCATATGAGGAGAGATTGAGTAGGCTAGGCCTGTATTCTCTTGAATTCAGAAGAACAGAGGGGATTTCATTGAAGCATACAAAATTATTACAGGGCTTGATAGGGTGGATGCTGGGAGAATGTTTCCCTTGGCTGGGATGTCTAGAACCAGGGGCCACATCCTCAGGATAAAGGGTAGGCCATTCAGGACTGAGATGAGAAGAAATGTCTTCACACAGAGGATGGTGAATCTTTGGAATTCTCTACCCCTGAGGGCTGTGGAGGCTCAGTCATTGGGTATATTCAAAACAGAAGTCGATAGATTTCTGACTAGTAAGGGCATCAAGGGATATGGCGATAGGGCCGGTGAATGGAATTGAGGCAGAAGATCAGCCATGATCTCATTGAAGGGCGGAGCAGGCTCGAAGGGCCGAATGGCCTACTCCTGCTCCTTTTTCTTATGTTCTTATGTTCCCAGATATGCCGGCCACGAAGGGACTGTCTGGGGTGCAACCTTCCAACTGATTGCTCCTCTTCGGCTTCCTCCTCATTTGCGACTTCCTCTTCTGCGTCTTCCTCTTCCCTCTGCAAGCAGACACTGTAAATGTGGAATGACAACATAAAATGCTGCAAATACTCAGTTGATCAGGCAGCATGTCGACCTGAGACGTGAACTCCACAGATGTTGCATGACCTGCTGAGTATTCGCAGCATGTTCTGTCTTTTCAAAGGCATTCACTTACCATCTGAGCCCTTGCAAGCATCCAGCAGCACTACCAAAACACTTAAAAACTTTTCACATCTATTGCAGCAAGCTTCCCTTTCAATAAAATTTAAAAAACAGTCCAAACCCTTCCATTCAAACTTACCTGATTGATGTGTGGTTAACCTGGTGTGCTAAGGACCCAGCGCTGACTTGCACACTGACTTGATGTCACCATACCACCATTTATTTTTTAGGGCGCTGCCGGTTACCGGCAGCGCAAAGGGGGCGACCAATATGGCGGCCGCCGCCGGGATCGCCTCCAGCAACCTCTGCCGTCCACACAAGCGCAGTTAAACGCGGAAATCCGGAAGTTGCTGTCAGTGATACCCTGCTCCTCCACAGGGTGCACTGTTGCAGTCTTCGCAGATGGAATCAATTAGAAATCACTGATTTGATGTGAACTTCAACATTTTACAAACTATTCTCGCTGTAAAAACCCTTGAAAAAGTTAAGCCTTCTTGAATGAGGTGTAACTGAGTTTTGAACAGCTTACTAGTCATAATTACTGCTGAACATCTTCTCTGGCCTTGAAAAATTAATTCTATATTGTGGAGTATCATTTCCTCCATTCCATGATAAAAAATTCCATAGATTTTTAAAATAATCTAAATTAATTTTTTTGAAGTTTGTTTTTGATATTTCAGCTTTTACATTAATCCTAGGTGTAGGTCCCAATCTTTATTTCACTTTCTGCAAAATTATTAAAAAAGTGAATGATAAAACCGGCTTTTTACTTCCTGGTTTGCTGTCTGTGAGAATTCTTCAATGTGATTGGCTGCTCAGCCTCCTTGATGACATCACTGTTGCAGGACACCACAGTTTCCCTATAGATGGCGCCAGATGGAAAGTCACATTGGAAAAGGGGAAATCGACGCCTCAGAGCCCACTAAAACTTTGTGGGCAGCTTTCTTCGAGGTCAGCGGTGAGCGCCGTCACTTCACCACTGACCGCAAAATCCGGGCCATTGAGTATATGCTGAGGGATATTTCTCTATGCATGTGTGCTGCAATTTTTGTTTACAACTTTTTTCTGCAAATGTGTTCATCAAGGCAAGGGATGTTACTGCTGGGAATTCATTTCTGTAAGTATACACAGACCCTTAATTTTTAATTTTGGTATATATTAAAATGCTTTGCCAGGCCAAAAGGGTTTTTTGAAGTGAAATAAAGTTGTAACAGACTGTCTTTCACTGATAAGTGGACATGGAATGTGCTTTGATGTGCTTTGATAAAGGCAGCAAACATTTGGTGAGCTTTCACAAGAAACTGTTGGATTTGGAAGCTGCTTTGTAATGGAGTTATTTCAAGAGCTGTGTTTCAGATAAGCAGATACTGAAATAACAAATGGTTGTGACTGCAGGGGGTAGTCATAGACAACAGCGATAAACAAACCCCCTTAGATTTGCAAACTTCGGGCTGGATTTTCATTGACCCGTGGAGGCGGGTTTGAGGCGTGTGGGGGGTTAAAATTGTGAAAACTGGCGGGCGGGCACAAGCCTGCCTCCATCCCGCCTCCACGCAATTTTCATGAAATCGTGTCTGCTGGTCCCGACTCCGTCCCACCTGTAAGAGACGGGATAGGCTGTTAAGGCCCTTAACAAGCACTAAATTGGCTCTATAATGCCATTTTGAAAGGCCTTTGTGATTTTAACCCTTGTTCTACGTGAAGCACGCCTGTTCTGAACCACGATTGTGAAACCTGGCGGGAGCACATTTGGATAGCTGACTATCAGCTACAGGTCCATTATTACAACGGAGATGCGATGAAGGTAGTAGTAGGCTGGCAGGTCTCTCTCTCTCTCTCTCTGGTGTAAAAATATCTGGGAGCAGACTTAGGGCTGCTGCTGCTCATTTTGCATCCAGGTCCTCTCACAGCAAAGGCCAGGCAGTCTCTGAAGACCTTCAATGCAGCAGCAATAATGACATCATCAGAGGCGACTTCCAGACTGAAAAAAGTAATTGGTTCATGGGTTCACACATGCTGGAACTCAATTGCCCAATTAGGTGAAAATTGCATCAATCTCCCACATCCAATTGCAGTCTGGTAGATAACACGAAAAGTGGATAACACGACCCCAACCCGCCCCAGTATCAAAATCCAGCCCTTCGTGTCTCCAATAAAACAGGCTACAAAGTTGTAGAACGACTTCTGGTGGCTAAGGGGGAGGAGTCAAACCTTTGAAGTTCTGAAATACAGGCTGCAATGTAACACGTGAAATGTAACCAAGTGGTTTGCTGCCACTTTTGTAAACTTTTATGAGTGAATGAACAATTTCGGGCTTTGATAAAGGCAGCAAACGGATAGCCACACAGGATGTGTGAATGTGAAAGCTTGACAGCTCAAACAACTTACATCGAACATAAAGGAACATCTCACAATCTCTGAATGATTGATTTACTGAAAAGGCAGGAAAACTGTATAAAAACTAGTGACTAAAAATATCGGCACTGCAGTCAAAAGGAGGGGCCCGGCTGATCATCTCAACTCAAAGAGCCGCAGGCGGAAGTCGAAGAGCTGCCATCGGAAGGTGAAGAGCCGCAGTCAGAAGGTGAAGAGCTGCAGTCGGAAGGTGAAGAGCTGCAGGCGGAAGGTGAAGAGCTGCAGTCGGAAGGTGAAGAGCTGCCATCGGAAGGTGAAGAGCCGCAGTCGGAAGGTGAAGAGCTGCAGTCGGAAGGTGAAGAGCTGCAGGCGGAAGGTGAAGAGCTGCTGTTGAAAGGACATGGCCTACAATCAACACTGGACTGATCATCTGTGGGTGGTTGTATGTATGATTTCTTTTTACAATATTGGTGAACTGCTCGAATAGTGGTTGGGGTTTTTAATCTGTCTTAGGAACAATGAAAGGTTAAAGGCAGAACCGGTGTGTCGGGTGTAATTTCTCCTAAGTCTCAAGTCCGAACTTTATAACCTGTTGGACTGGGTGAGGGGTAATTCTGCACATCCTACATTTCAGACCCCCATGTCAGCATCAAGCTTTCCCAGGTTTGGAATAGTACAGCATGATACAGAATACAACTCCCTGTACTCTTCTATCTCTACTAAATCTACCTCAGCCCTTATCTCAGACCAGTACCCCTACTGTACTGGTAGAACATTTTTCCATTTCCCCACCAACCGTCCTGTGGCCTCTGAATGGGAGACCCTAACTAATACCAAATCAGAGGCAGTTTTGTGATGGGAGCTCTTGTCCACTAAGAACTGCACTGAAACTGCCTAAGCTCACTCTGCGAAGACCCTTACTGCAAACAGTGGAACCTTCTATCACTCTGAGCTAGATTTGGATGTAGGTCCCAAGGGTGAGAGCCACGGTTCAATGCATGATTCAACCCCCCCTTAGCCACCACCCCCCCCCCCCCCACCCCGCCCCCCCAACCCCCAAACAGTCACCAAACACTCCAAACTATACAAACTTCAGGTGTGGACAAATTGATCTGAGCTCACATTAATTCTGGAATTTGGTTCTACATTCATTCGTAGTTGTAATCCCTTGTTTGACCATGCGTGACTGAAGTTTGCCATGGAGGTATGTGATCCACTATTTGACCACATGATAGTGATTTGCCACATTGGCTCAGTCAGTTACAAGCTAGAGAAAATGATCATGCAGACGATAAAAACATAAGAACAGGAGTAGGCCATTTAACCTAAAGAAAGATGTCTAATAATATTGCAGAGTTCTATTGTATGTTGCGCACAGTGAATTAATAATATTTTCTATCATCCCGCTTGCAGTTTTGTATCAGGATTACTTTGTTAACCAGCAGTCTGAGATCCATCTCTGTCATGCAGTGCAGATGTACACATTCACCAGGGGATGATTAGCAATCATTCCTAGTGACAGGGAAATTCAATGCTCCAGTAAGTATGTGCAGGCAGTTTGCAAAAGGATGTTCTTAATTTCAATTATCAGAAACATGAGCTGAGCTAATACTATTCAGAAAATTACAGTGGTTATATTCCTAGGGCTCAGGTGATTTTGTTTCTCATAAGCACACTGCTTCCAGATTAATGCCAGGAGTGTACAGGTTGCCCTAACCATCATGTACCTTAACAGGTATCTTGATTCTTTCAAGAAAGACTTCTGAGGAGATTCTCGTTTTCCACCTTTTATTGTTTTTTTTTTGCTCAAGTCAGTATAATGACGGAAACCTCTGGGTTAGCATCCACCAACAAAAAGTATGTTGCTTTCCCTTGAGTTGATGAAGGCATTCGATGGCCAAGTCCCTGTTGACATCAGCTCAACACCTATTGAAGCCTCTGCACAACATGGAATACTGAGTCTCTTTGGGGGTATGGCATACACTGGTTAAAAAAAAAAGAAATTTGCCAAACATTCAGCACATTTATGTGACTAACACGGTTTAATTTTGAAACAGACAAATTCCTCACATTGAAAGAGCTTTTTTCCCCAGACAGAATTTCCCCATAGCATAAGTTTAACCTTTAACCTTTAACCTTTAGCTGGAACAGTCAACATAGAAGAAGTCTGAGGTGTGATATTTTCATTGGTAAGCCTAAGACTGTTTTCTCTCTTGAGAAACCTTTCCCCCCCAAATGTAGAAAATCATCGTTCTCATTCAGTCTGTTTTTCTGTTTCCTTTTATCTATATTTCTTTTGCTTTATCTCTTCACTGCCTGGCTGCAGAATATTATGTGCCCTCTAACAACAACTTGCATTTATGTAGCACCTTTAACGTAGTATAAACGTCCAGTGACAGAAAGCAAGAGACAACCATGAAGGTAGTATTATACCAGGTTTTAGGGCCTGTTGTTTTGCTGGAGCTGAATGTTTGTGTGATTGGGAATGTAGTTGTGAGTTATAAAGGATACGGACAGAGACAGGAGATCGAATGCCTCGTGGATTGCAATTGTTCTTGACCAGCTGCAACCTCTGTGAATGCTGGGATAGCCCTGCCTCCTTGGTGATCTTCTTGCTCTCCATTGAGATAAAGTTAGAGAAGCAACGGGAATTATTGGGAGCTCCTGCCAAACGCAAGAGAGTTGGTCGGCCTGCTGAAAATGCATTTAAATACGAGGAAAAATTCATCTGCCGCAGGTAATGAATTAAGAAGCCTTTTAAGCTGTAGAATAGCGCAAGTTCCATCTCTCAATTTTCATTTACTATTGCTTTCAGAACCTGTCACCTCTTAATAAAACCATTTGGGGTAAAAATTCAGTTGGTTGCGCCTCCCGTTAGCGCCTTAAGAGGGCGCTAATGGGGCGCAAAGCCGCTAACGCCCGGGCGCAGCGATGTTGGCGCCGCTCGGGAACTTAACGAGACATTGTGCGGCGGCGCTAAAACTTACCGCTGCGACCACCTGCGCGCGCAGATTGTGACGTCATTCCATGGTGCAACGCCCTTGTGGCGCCCAGGAGCGGAAATTGAGTGGCGCCCCCTGCCTTACCGCCTGGCGCTTCCAACGACCGGAAGACTGGAACGCTATCAATCGCTGTGGGGCTGGGGGGGGCGCTATTTAAAGGGGGCCTCTTCCTGTCTTTTTCTGTGGTCGACATTTTTGCACCACTCGTTCTGAGAGAGAGAGAGAGATTCGAAGAGAGAGAAAGAGAGACTTCTACATTGACTCAACGCTTTGTGAGGTAGTTTTGCCTATTGATCCTAACTTTGCTGCTACTTCAGTTGCTGTCCTTCATTACTTTGCTTGCAAAGAGAATATGGGGGCTGCACTGATTGGGGGCGTCGTCCTGCTCCAGCTGAATCGGAGGATACAGAGACGCAGAGAGAGAGTGGCAATGATGGCCAGACGGAGGAGGGCCATCAGGCGTATGTACAGGAGAGCTTACCCTCCCAGGGTATATCGTGAACAGCTCTCCTACATCCATATGTCTGAGGAGCTGTGTTTGCGAAGGCTGCGATTCAGCAAGGAGGTGGTCACTGAGCTCTGCCACCTGCTGCAGCCAGATCTGCAGCCTCAACTGAGGTCCAGGACGTCTCTGTCGGTGGCAGTGAAGGTCACAGTGGCTTTGAACTTTTACGCTACTGGCTCATTTCAAGTTGCTGCTGGGGACCTCGCCAATACCTCCCAGTTCGCGGTGCATTGCTGCATCCGGCAGGTCACAAATGCCCTCTTCAAAAGGAGACGAGAGTTCATCTCTTTCCCCATGACCCCAGACAAGCAGCGTGACTGCGCTCTGGGCTTTGCGAGGGTAGCGGGCTTCCCCATGGTGCAGGGCGCCATTGACTGCACGCATGTGGCTTTGCGTGCTCCGCGTGAGAATGCAGAGGAATTCAGGAACAGAAAGGGGTCCCATTCCTTGAATGTCCAGTTGGTCTGTGACCACAGACAGCTGATACTCGCTGTCAATGCCCACTATCCTGGCAGCTGCCACGATGCTTTTATCCTGCGCCAGACTACTGTGGCAGAACTTTTCGAGGCACCGCATCAGCCAGTTGGTTGGCTTCTCGGGGACAAGGGGTATGCATTGAGCACCTGGCTGATGACACCGCTCCGTACGCCCAACACCCCTGCTGAGCTGCGGTACAATGAGAGCCATCAAGCTACCAGGAACATTATTGAGCGCACAATCGGCATGCTGAAGCAACGGTTCCGCTGTCTGGACCATTCTGGAGGAGCCCTGCAGTACTCGCCTGAGCGAGTATCGAACTTCGTAGTCGTGTGCTGCATGTTGCATAACATGGCAATCCTCAGGACCCAGCCAATGCCACCAGGCCTTGGAGCACCACCAGAGGAGGAGGAGGAAGAGGAGGAAGAGGACGAGGACGATGATCATCAGCAGCACCAAGGCAGGAGGGCGGCCCACAATGGTCAAACTGCAAGGGCCGTCCGTCAACGGCTAATAGCAAGCCGCTTCTAGGGCCCCTGCCATTGCTAACAACATTAATGAACCCAGCACGCAACCCCTAAGCCGGCCAAGGCACCAATAATTCCAACCACCAACCATGTATATTTTGAATACAGAAACTTATTTATTTTACAAACTCTGTGTGTGTCAATTCCTCATGACAAACTCATAGAAATAAACACAAAAAAACAGTCAATAACATAACTGGTTCTCACAACCTGGAGATAATGTCCAGAACACTAAACAAAAGTTGGACCATGAACCTCGACCTTTAATAAAAAAATGACCAGCATTTTGTCACACCTCCTACTTTTTGCCCTTCGAGGGTGATCTCCTTCCCTTGCGCACTTCCCCCCTTCTAACCCTACTGCTCCTCCGTAATGGGACCTCAGTGGCTGCAGCAAGGCTGGTGGAAGGCTGCTGCTCGTCAGACCCTGACACTGCAGATGCCCCTGAAGGACGGCCTCGACCAGTTCTGGGCCTGGAGGGCCCGGCTGCAGACTGCACCAACTCTGCATGGGCGGCAGCAGTCTGTCCTACAGGCGGTGGCAAGTGCAGTGGAGAAGTGACAGTGTTGGCAGCAGGAATGCTGTCATCGTGAGAGAGGACAGCAACTCCCTGCTCGCCCGACACACTGGCACTCCCACGGGGCAGCACTTCAGCATCCGGAGCAATCTGCTGGAGAACAGATTGCTGGCCTGCTTTGGCGCGGTGACAGCCCCGGGGACATGTGCACGAACCATCGAGGTTGGCAGCAGTCTGTGCTCGCGTGGCCTCAATCTGAGTCTGTATGAGAGCAGTCAGAGATGGGATCACGGCAGCCATTGACTGAATTGCAGCACTAAGCGTTAGTGTGGCATCCGCCTGTGCTACAGCGAAGTGCTCCACACTCCTTGCCAGTGACTCAATGCATTCGGGCACCCTTCCCACTGCACCCATGAGCTCAGTGTGCATGCCCACCGCCTGGGTGTTCATTTCTGCGATCAGCCGCTCCTCCTCTGCGTCCATTGCAGTAGGAGTGTCTGGCATACTCTCCCTCTGGGGAGAAGGCCCCCATTCTTCCCTAGCCCCCCCCATGGCGTTGCTGCAGCCCGCTGGATCCTGGAGCTTCACCCTCATCAGACCCTTCCCCCCTGCTCCCCTCCAGGGAAGGCGTGTTCCCAGTGTGGGCATGGGCTTCCTCGGGAGAGGGTGGCACTGATGCTCCGGCTTCCTCTTCCTCCTCAGCTGCAGCATCACTCCCAGTGGCAGCTTCAGGGCCCGTCTCCTCAGCTGGTGAATCACCATCTGAAAGCAGGGAGGTATAAGAGTGGCTTTAGCGTGAGGACAGGGTGGCAGTAAGGGAGGAATAAGTGCAGCGAGTTAGCAAGTTGGATTGAAAGTGTCAAAGGCTGGTGTTGTGAGGGACAAGTGGAAGGACAGAGGACAAAAAGGTGATGACCTTACCATTGCTGTCCAGAACGGGGTCGGCGTCTCCAGTGGCGACAGGACCGATCACCCGGCTTGCCACAATCCTGTGGACGCGCTCCTCAAGATCGCTGAGGGGTTGCAGCTGAGGCCGCCCTCCACCTGTCCGTTGCTGCTGTCTCCGATTATGCGCCAGCTTGGCCTGTAAGAAAAAGGACAGCATCTGAGTAAATATACAGCCATGGTCTTGCCTGATGTGCCTCCCATAGGTGAATAGCCCTTACTGTATGCAGACATGGTCTTGCCTGATGTGCCTCCCATAGGTGAATAGCCCTTACTGTATGCAGCCATGGTCTTGCCTGATGTGCCTCCCATAGGTGAATAGCCCTTACTGTATACAGCCATGGTGTTGCCTGATGTGCCTCCCATAGGTGAATAGCCCTTACTGTATGCAAAGTGTGGAATGTGTGTGTGTGTTTGATGAAAGGGCCATAGGTGTTGGATGAGTGTTGTGCATTGGGGTTTTAAGACCCTCTGGCCATAGAGTGAGGTTGAGATGGAGGGATGGAGAGGTATTGAGAAAAAGCCACTCACCCTGACGACCCGAGTGAGGTCATTGAACTTTTTGCGGCATTGAGTATGGGTCCTGGGCACCATGCTCCTGGAGGAGACGCTCTGAGCCACCTCCCTCCACACTCTTCTGAACTCGCGTGGCAAAGGCCTCCTGCCACTCTCAGGGAAGAGCATACATCGTCTGCGCTCCACCGCGCCAACCAGAGCATCCAAGGCCCGCTCGGTGAAGCGATGAGCGCGTTCTCTCACCCTCTCCATGCTTGGCAGCAAAATGGATTCACAGGTCTCTCCAGGCCGAGATTCAAGGCTGCAATGAGCAGGGTGTGGCTGGGGAGCAAGTTGGCCCCCCCCGCTTTAAGAAGTGGCCGGTGCCAGTGTGTCTGTGTTCCCTCGCTAACTGGCAGCAGCTGCGCTGCGCTCGCGCGCTGAGTTAGCGCCTCACTCCTTGGCCTTTGCACCTTAAGACAGGTGTGCAGCGCCTGATTTAGCGCTCCACTCACCTCCCGGGGCGGTAAAAGTGAAGTTTCCAGTCAGTGCCGATAATTAGCGCCAGGCGCTAATATTTGCGTCCAGACGATATTTGCGCCCCAAATGGGGCGCGACCTAATTTTTACCCCTTTGTCTTATACTCATGAAAGTATATATAGTTTCAATTTACTTTTAATTGCCTTTTCCCAAACTGTAAAATTGTAATTGTTTTGGCTCCCAATTTATTGGAAAGAGTAACCATTGATTATCCGAGGATATTCCTTATCAGCAGCAGTGGTGTTGGGTAGCGTATCATTGGCCTCAAGATGGCATTGATGTCATCAGGACGAGATGTATGGAAGATGCCAATCTGATCTAATTAGGATCAACTGTTCCTCAGAAAAATAAAAAAGGACTTTGAAAATGCCAGCATAGAATATATTTGTGTACATTTTAAAAGAGAGACTCCCTATTAGTGCCACTTTGTGAACAAAAATGAGGTACAAGGAATTCTGATTAATTTTAATATGCTGAATTTACATCAGAAGCAATAGTCATTTACCCAGGATGCTTCAGCGATACATTTTAAATTCCATGTATTAATTCAGCTCCTTCGCAAAGTGAGGTCAGTAACGCTAACAAGACAATTCTTTTGACAATATAATTAAATGCTCAGAGATTTGAATCTCATCTTAAACAGTTGTCTATTCACGAGTACAAATTTAAAAATATATATATACATTTGTTCAAATTTTTATACCGGGGGAGATGGGCAGTGGAAGATGTGCAGGTTCTGCCGGAAAAACTAGGACTTCATCAATGAGAAGCAAAGAGACATTCCATGTCTTGGAAGACATGAGAGAATTGCTGTATTATGGACTGTCAGAACAAAACAAGGATAGATCGTTTGTCTTGGAGGAGATTGTTGGAGAGGAACAGGAGACTGGCAGTGGGGCAGATCGCTTGGGGAATAAATGTTGTGAGAGCTTGAATGCTGCACCTTAACATTCTACTTCAGTATAACCACTGCTGCTGTATATTCAGGGTTCCTGCAGCCCAGCAACTGATCTACCTGACTCTGTATTTATCCTTTATAACTGCATTCTCAATCACAAAAACATCCAGCTCTTCCTTTAAAGTCATTAATCAATGCAGCAGTTGTTTTAACTGGGAGTCCATTCCTACCCTGGGGAATATTTTGTATATTTGGGTTTGCTTTACTCAGTGTAATTCATCATTACATAAATGAACTGTAATGTGTTATCTTTTTTAAATGATGCTTATAACAGCACTTCACGTTTCCAACAAAAAATGATGTAACTCTGGGCACAGTAACTTCAATGTGCCATAATTTGCTGTAGGAGTGAACATCAGTTAGACTGACCCTTGCACATTTAGGTTTTTTAATTTTTTACATGGCATGTTGTTGAAAATGTGAGCTGATAATGTCACAGCGAGGGAAACAGGGCATCTGGGACCTGAGTGAACAGGGGAAGCAACTGTATATCTCCTTAACCAATCAGATTGAAGGATTGTGAAATTAACAGCGCAAGGACTGAGAAGGAAACGTAAATTAGATTGGGTGAATTCCATGTCAAATCAGATACAGAAAGATTGTATTAAGAGAGAGAGAAAAAAGAGACAGAAAGGAAAAGTAAAGAAAAAGTTAAATTTAAAATTTTAAAATTTACATTTTTAAAATTTCCAACAACAATTAAAACCTGAATGAATGAGACTCCACAGTGTAATAGTTAATTTTCAGTGCCAGAGAGGTTGCCTGGCAGTAATTAACATGTATCACATCATTAAAACAGTACTTAGACTGAAATAGACAAGACTTCACTTTCTGTGGTGAGTTTAGTCTGTATCTACCACACAAACACAGCAACTGCTTGCCATTCAATGTATTTCAAGGGTGAGGCAGACAGCGAGATGCCATTTTCGTGAAGCTAATGGCAGAGCGGCACAACTCGGACAGCAACTTTTGGATATTTGAATTTAACAATGCATCTGCCCCTTGCCTGAAGGTGTTGTACCACTTGCGCATAAATAATGATGAGCGCCATTAGCCTCACTGTTATTTTGACACCTCCCAAACCCACGACCTCTACCACCTAGAAGGACAAGGGCAGCAGGCGCATGGGAACACCACCACCTCCAAGTTTCCCTCCAAGTCACATACCATCCTAACTTGGAAATATATCGCCGTTCCTTCATCGTTGCTGGTTCAAAATCCTGGAACTCCCTCCCTAACAGCACTGTGGGAGTACTTTCACCACACGGACTGCAGCAGTTCAAGAAGGTGGCTCACCACCACCTTCTCAAGAGCAATTAGGGATGGGCAATAAATGCTGGTCTTGCCAACAATGCCCACATCCCATGAATAAATAAAGAAAAATTATGGCCCAATATATATTTTGAGAAGCTAATTTCACCATTCTTTGAACATTTTGCCTTGAGAGAAAACTTTCAGCACTGCAGTTTCTGACACTCTCAGCTATGCACACTTGTGTGCCAAGAAACATTAATTGTAATGTTCTATGACCTTTAGGGGGAAAAATTATGTTGCTTTGCGCCTCCCGTTAGTGCCCTAAGAGGGCACTAATGGGTCGCAAAGCAACTAGCGCCCGGGCGCGGCGATGTTTGCGCCGCTCGCGAAATTGACCAGACATTTTGCGGCGGCGCTAAACACTACCGCCATGATCTCCTGCGCCCGCAGATCATGACGTCAGTCAAGCGTGCAATGCCCCGGTTGCGCCCTGGACCGAATATTGAGTGGCGCCCCCTGCCTTACCGCCTGCCGCTAGCAACGGCAGGTTGAGGGGAATGTTTTGCAGTCGGGAAGGGACTGGGGGAGTGCTATTTAAAGGCGGCCGCTTCCTGTCTTTTTTTGTCAGCGACATTTTTGCACCACACATTCTGAGAGAGAGAGACTTCTGGAGAGATTCAACGCTGTGTGAAGGAGTTTTGGGTACTGAGCAGCACTTTCCAGGTTCATTTTGATTTGACCTTCCTTGCATCGATTTAGAAGAGACTTGAGGGCTGCACTCTGAGCTCTTTCCCTGGGTCTCTCCATTGTTCTTTCCAGCACAATTGATGTACAGGTCTCTCCAGGCCGAGACTCAAGGTTGCAATGAGCAGGGTGTGGATGGAGAGCAAGATCGACCCTCCCCTTTAAGAACTGGCCGGCGCCAGTGTGTCTGTGTTCCATTGCTGACTGACATCGCCAGCGCTCTGAGGTAGCGCCTTGCTCCTCGGCGTTAGCGCCTTAAGAGAGGCGTGTAGCGCCTGATTTAGCACTCCAATCACCTCCAGGGGCGATAGAAGTCAAGTTTGCAGTCGGAGGCAATAATTAGCACGAGGCGCTAAACTTTGCGCCCGGCCGATAATTGCGCCCCAAACAGGGCGATACCGAATTTCTCCCCCCTAGTGTTGTTTCCTCAATTGCAATCAAGGCTGGGTCTTATTGTGGCACTTTACCTTAAAAGGGAAACTTAACTGATTCTTTTTTTAAAAAAACAATCATTCAAAGGGTCATTTGCCGACCTCCTTTTCCCAGCTGTGAACCTTAACATTGAAAGTGCTTTCCAGAGACTGGGGCGCGTTGGGTATGATTATTAATGGGCGGTCGTGCGCGCAAATTTCCAATAACACTTGCAGCGGGTGAAACTTTGCTTTGGAAGTGCGAAGTCAGAAAATTACCCGTAAAATGTTTTGTTTTGAAATAACTCATATTGTGTTCCGTGTGGAACTCAACTTTATAAAGAAAATTTGTGTTTAATGACTGGAGAATTGCAAATGTTACACTCCTGTTCAAAAAAGGGTGCAAAGATAAACCCAGCAACTACAGACCAGTCAGTAGTGGGGAAGCTTTAAGAAACAATAATCTGGGACAAAATTAACAGTCACTTGGACAAGTGTGGATCAATTAAGGAAAGCCAGCATGGATTTGTCAAAGGGAAATCGTGTTTAACTAACTTGATTGAGTTTTTTGATGAGGTAACAGAGAGGGTTGATGAGGGCAATGCGATTGATGTGGTGTACATGGACTTCCAAAAGGCGTTTGATAAAGTGTCACATAATAGGCTTGCCAGCAAAGTTGAAGCCCATGGAATAAAAGGGACAGTGGCAGCATGGATACAAAATTGGCTAAGTGACAGGAAACAGAGAGTAGTGGTGAACGGTTGTTTTTCGGACTGGAGGAAGGTGTACAGTGGTGTTCTCCAGGGGTCGGTACTAGGACCACTGCTTTTCTTGATATATATTAATGACTTGGACTTGGGTGTACAGGGCACAATTTCAAAATTTTCAGAGGACACCAAACTTGGAGGTATATTGAACAGTGAGGAGGATAGTGATAGACTTCAAGAGGACATAGACAGGTTGGTGGAATGGGCGGACACGTGGCAGATGAAATTTAATGCAGAGAAGTGCGAAGTAATACATTTTGGTTGGACGTACAAGGAGAGACAATATAACTAAAGGGGGGGCATGAACAGAGATACCTGGGGTATATGTGCACAAATCATTGAAGGTGGCAGGGCAGGTTGAGAAAGTGGTTAAAAAAAGCATATGGGATCCTGGGCTTCATAAATAGAGGCATAGGGGAAAAATTGAGTCGCGACCCCTTTTGGGGCGCTAACTTCGCCGGGGCGCTACTTTTAGCAAGAACCAGAGGACACAGATTTAAGGTGATTGGCAGAAGAACCAAAGGCGACATGAGGAAAAACTTTTTTACGCAGCGAGTGGTTAGGATCTGGAATGCACTGCCTGAAAGGGTGATGGAGGAAGATTCAGTCGTGGCTGTAAAAGGGAATTGGATAAGTACCTGAAGGATAAACATTTGTAGGGCTACGAGGAAAAGGCGGGAGAGTGGGACTAGATGAAGTGCTCTTGCAGAGAGCCGGCACGGGCTTGACGGGCCAAATGGCCTCCTTCTGCGCTGTAACCATTCTATGATTCTATTGCTGAAGCTACGTCCATGAGTTACATTTTCAATGTTACTGAGGTAGAGGAGGGGTACCCAATGTAAAGGTCTACGACTTAAGCAGTCCCATTGTGTAGCATTTTAAAGTATAATTGTATTTGGATAAATGTAATGAAGGAAAATTTATTTTTGTACCAATTTCACACTATGTTTTATATCAGTTGATGTTTGGAAAATCATGTGAAGTGCAGCTTAATTGACAATACTACACAAATTTGATAAGCTCATTAAGAAGGGTCACTGTGCTAGGAAATGGAGCCCTACTTTTAGAAGCTGGGATTAACAATTAAGTACTAACAGATAAAGCATATAAACTGCAATGCATTTTTCATGTGGAGTTGGATTCAAACTAATCAATACATATTTAAAACTTGAACTGAAAGATTTAGTATGTGCCACGACCAACCAAAACTTCCCTAGCATTACATTCAGAAATTCTAGTTCAAATACAACAACTTGCATTTATGTAACACTTTTAATGTACAAGATGTTCCAAGGCATGTTACAGCGTAGTAGTAAGAAACATAGAAACTAGGAGCAGGAGTAGGCCATTCGGCCCGTCGAGCCTGCTCCACCATTCAATACGATCATGGCTGATCATCCAAATCCAGTACCCTGTCCCTGCCCCTGCCCCCCCACACAGAATCCCCATCGAGCCTGCACCGACACATATCCCACCCTATCCCCGTAACCCCACGTATTTAATTCCCCCTAACATATCCCATCCTATCCCTGTAACCCCACATATTTAATCCCCCCCTAACACTAAGGGTCAATTTATCATAGCCAAATCACCTAACCCACACATTTTTGGACTGTGGGAGGAAACCAGAGCACCCGGAGGAAACCCACGCAGACACGGGGAGAATGTGCAAACTCCACACAGACAGTCACCTGAGGCCAGATTCGAACCCGGGTCTCTGGCGCTGTGAGGCACCAGTGCTAACCACTATGCCACCGTGTTGCATGATGAGTAGTAACGTTAAGCTAGGGGAGAGTGTATCAGACGAAGGCTGAATGCTTGGGAGAAAGGACGAATTTTGAAAAGGTTTTTAAGGGGGAGGGTGGTACAGGGGCAGAGGGGTTTTGGGAAGATGGCTGAAAGCTCTGCCATCCATCGTGAGGAAGGGAGGGATGATGCACAGGAGGAGGCCAAAGCTGGAAGTCCAAAGGGTATGGGAAGGAATAGAAATCTGGAGGCGGTTGCAGAGGTAGAATGGAGTGAGACCATGAAGGGATTTGAAGAGGAGTCGAGGGCTGTTGCTCTCAGGGATGATTTTGGAATAGTGGGCGGTTTTCGCAGAGCAGAGTAAGGTATGGTAAACCTTGATATGGTTGAACTAAATCTGGTGATTGATGACAAGGATGGTTATGTTTGCTCCCTTTTGATTTAAGGATGCAGAGATGCGGGGTGTACAAGGTGGGGCAATAAGGATGGGAAACAGTGATTTATTTGCTGGGAGCAAGAGCTTCAAAGATAAGGATGAAGCACTGATTTAGTCGGTCAACAGCAACAGAAGTGTTAAAGAGAGCCGGTTGGGAGTTGGAGAGATAATTGATTCGGGAGCGGAAGATTTTTTTTCCCATGGGAAAATGGTGAGGGCAGTGGGAGTGTAGGACGGTAGGGGAATGTGAATGGAAGAGGAGGATGTGGTCAGCGATAGTCGCATCATGATTTCACATACTCTTCTGAACACATGTCCATAGAGAATTCTTTGTGCTTTATACTGTTAGTCAGATAACCCGAGTTAGTTAACCCAATTGTATTCAAACTGAAGATCACAACAATATGCATTTGAGATTCTCCGGTATGTTCAATAGCTCAGTCTTCTAATTTCCCAGTTTTCCTTGTGACTACTTGCAAGATCCTCTGGTGTTTAAAGGCATAATAAAAAATCTACACAGACTAAAATAATACAGTAGGCAGGTGCTACAAGTTATTCACAGCAATCAATTCAGCAGAAACCTTTAATCACATAGGTCCTGTTACAATAGGGAATTTTCTCCACAGAGCACTTATCAAATCAATACTCTTGTCTGAAAGCAATTTAGAACCAATACATTTAAGATTTTGGAGCTATTATTGAAGTTATTCCAGTCATTTATTATATTTACATGCCAAAATGTCGGCACTATATTCTCAACTCTTTGTGTCAGCAGTTATTGCTATAATGCCAGACTATAACATCCAGCTGAGGTCTCCATTCAGTTCTTAATAATAGCAGCAATGTTAATCATTGAAGCCTTAATATCTCAAACTTAGACACTAATATTGAGACATAACATCTTCATTAACTTGCTCGGTAACATCTTTGCCAAACTCTGCTGGTGCTTTTTGACTGGCTTTATTAAGGATAACATCAGAACACTATGACAGCAAGCACAAGCATCATTCTGAATCATTCAGTGGAAATGGAAGTCACAGCTATCATTTGGTCCCAGAGTGAGGCCTTATGAACCTCACAAGTATATATCGGCCAACAGTCATCATATGACTCCAGAGGAGTGAAGCTCTGTTTGTACTCTATGGGGGAAAAATTCGGTGGCGCCCCCATTGGGGCGCTAACGTCGCCAGGGCGCTAATTTTAGCTTCCCGAAAAAGTTAGCGCCCCTGCAGCGTAAATTCAGTAGTAGCGCCCCAAGCAGGAGACGGGGCGCTACTGGAAGCGCTCCCCCTCCTTCTTGGGGCGCTACCAGTGAATTTCGCAGCACGACATGCAACAACACCACACGCGTCAGCACGTAGCGCTGCGACAATGCAGGCCTCCCTCCCCTGATTAAAGGGGAGATGCCTAGCGCTGCGCGCACTAGGGCCTGCTGGACCACCGGGGAGTGGGGCGCCGGGAAAACAGCCCGGCACTCAAGAGGACTGCCGGGCTGAGCGATCGCGGCTGGCACTCCGCAGAATAAAGGGGAAGAGGGCAGGTGCTGGCAGTCGGCCAAAAAACAATGGCCGCCCGATACCTGCCCTTTAATTATCACCGCCGCGACTGCAAAAACGCCACCCTGACCCTGTCGGACATATCGTTCAGATATAGGTCAGGGGGCACAACCCAAGGTTGCGGCCAGGGCGGGAGCGGGGCGCTGCGCATGGCGATGACATCATCACCAGTGGCGCAGTGCAGCAGGGTGCTACCAGCTACTGCCGGCGCTAACCTTCCGCTGAATTTCGCGGGAGGCGTTAGCAGCGCTGCACCGCGCCCGGGCGCTGGGGGCTTTGCACCCTGTTAGCGCCCCCTGGGAGCGCTAACGGGAGGTGTAAAGCAACCCAATTTTTCCCCCTATAGCTTTAATCAGGGTGTGCAGGACCTAGTCCAGTTCAATGTGACCAAAAAGCCTCCCTTTGCCTTTCCGCCCCTGTTTTAATGAATGCTTTGCTTATAATGTATTCTTGACATCAAGTTCCTTCTGTATACTCTCCCGTTGAGTCTACAGAACTTCCTGTCCCAAAACTATAACAGAAAATAATCTTGAATTTTGTGGACTTCTTTCTTATGCCTTTAATCTTCCAGTTTGTTTTAGAGTTTCTCTTTTCAGTTGATCATGGTGCAGGCTATCCTTAAGAACATTCTGAAGAGTCAAGCACATTTGGGAGCTAAGGAGAAAGTTAGTGCATTTTACATTGTAATAAACTCATACCATGCAGTGAATGTTTACTGTAAGTATGTGATATCAATGTGCTTTCTGTGCCTTCGAATTATAATGGACTAGAAATTCACTATAGCCCAGGAATGAGTGGTAAAATTAGAAAAGTTGAAGAAATAGCGCCAGGCGCTAATGCTTTAGACTGCATGCAAAATTCATGCTCATTGCTCAAAGAAACGATTGGAGAGTTAATTCAAGTCCTTAAGCCTAAGGTCATTGGCGTTACACTGAAAGGGTGGACCAATATAAGGTGCAGTCTAATCGCAAGTCATCATTGCCACAGGCTTTTTCCAGTTCTCAAAGGGGAGGTTCATTGATGCTGCAGAACCTCATTCTCAGCATTGCTGGCTGTGCAGCTGCCTCAGCAAGCAACAGTAAGTCAAGGAGAAGGAGGACTGAAGCAGCTGTACTCATGGCAGATCCACGCCCCAGGGAGAGAGCCCACAGATTCAGCGATCAAGCATTGGAGGCGTGGTGTTCGCTGTGGAGAGACGGAAGCGGTGCTCTACCTGGCATGTGGCAGGAGGTTCTCGCCGCAAGTCTTCCGCACCATTTGGAGGGAGGTAGTGCAGCATGTCTTAGGCAGCACTGTGGTCTCCAGGACCCACACACAGTGCAGGATGAGTGAATGCTTCAACAAATGCTACATACCACCACCTAAACCACAGTCTTCACACACTGCCCAAAACAACACATCCCAGCACTTACCCACCAACAATCTCTAACTACCAACACTCATACCCACATCTCACACCTTGCACATAATGAGAGCTATTCAACTATGGCAGGCGCATCACGCAAATACATTGCTCCACACTCACTCACACATTTTCCTTTCTCTTGCAGGCCAAGGTGGCTCACAACAAGAAGGAGCAGGAGCGCACAGGCGGGGGACAAGCCAACACCCAACCATTGTCTGCATTGGAAAATAGAGTACTGCAGATTATTGGGTGCCAGGTGGTGGGCACCATGGCCACCGGCGATGTTGACCCCCTTGGGGACAACAACGGTATGTTCATCCCTACTCCTTCTTCTCACATCCCACTTCCCCCTCACCCCACAAGCCTTTCGCACTTTCCAGCTATTCATGCTGTATGCATGCATTTCTCCCTTCCTGCCCCCCTCCCCTCACCTTCACCCGAATCTTGTGCCTTTATGCTTTCAGATAATGAGCAAGCACCGGAGCAGCCTGTCCCTGAGGGCACCATAGAGAGCGAGTCGGGAGAAGAGGAGGAGGAAGAACACATCGCGTCACTGCATGTCTCACCTGCAGGCACCAGCTCAGATACTGGCACTACGCATTCTTTAGAGGCTAATACAGTAGCGGGATCTGCACAGGGTGAGGCACCGGGGACGAGTGCGCTGCAGCAAGGCCTGGGGGAAAGGGTAGCTCGGGGGCCAGCTCCCCAGAGGCCGAGTTCGCGCGCAAGTTCTGCTGCACAGGACTCAGATGAGGACCTCGATGGGGAGGCCTTTAGAAGAAGGGTGATGGACATGCACACAGAGATGATAGGTGCAATGGCAAGGGTGCCCGAGAGCCTCTCAGCAATGATAAGGAGCGTGGAGGAGTCCACCTCTAATATTGCACAAGGCTCTGCGCACACCATGGAACCCAAAATTTCCAGTCTGCAAAGGATGGTAGACTCCCAGAGAGACCGTGGCGATCAGACTTGATGCCGCGTGTGATGGGCAATCTGGCGGCATCCACTGCAGCACAGGCGGAAGCGACGCAACATCTTTGTGCTGTAATGCAGTCTATGCTTGGTGGCATCCAATCTCAGACTGCTCTCATGCAGTCTCAGCTTGATGTCTTGCAAGCTCTGACTGCTGCCAGGGTCTACCACCATCGACCGGGGCATTCACGGTGTCGCAGCAGGCCAGCAACCTGTGCTCAACAGATTGCTAAGGATGCTGAGGTGCTGCCCCGGGGGAGTGGCAGTGGGTCAGTGGAGCAGGAACCTGCTGTCCTCTCTCAGGATGTCAGCATTCCTGCTCCCACCACTGCCACCCCGCCATTGCCCTTGTCGCTGCCTGTCATCCAGCCAGCCCAGACTGCTGTCGCCCATGCTGAGGTGGTGCAGTTTACAGCTGGGCCTTCCAGGCCCAGAGCTGGTCGAGGGCGCCTTGCAAGGCCATCTGAAGTCTCCCGCATGGACACTCAGCAGCCTTCCACCAGCCCTGCTGCAGCCACTGGGCCAACACTTCCTGGGAGCACTAGAGTAGGCAAAGGCACAGTAATGAGAGGCACTAAGGGATTGCACAACGGTGAATAGTTAATATCTTTGTTGTAAATATGTGTTCATTGATTTTTGATAAACTTATTAATTCAGTTTGTGGTGTGTCTCATTTCAGCTTTGCGCTGTGATATGGCCTGTGACAGGGATGGAATGGTGGGGATGTGGTGAGCAATGGGGATCTGGGGTTTAATTCATTCAAACCTGCAGTCTGATGAGATGATCATGGACTGCCCTTTTGGAAGGCTGATTGAGTAGCTGCCTCCTCCCTCGCTCCTGTTCTCCCTCCTCCTCGTCCTCCTCATCTTCCTCTTCCTCCTCGTACTCCTCCTCCTCCTCTCCCTCTTCCTTCTCCTGAGGTTGTCCTGCAATCCCTGGTGGCAAGGGCTCGGTCCTCATGATGGCCAAGTTGTGGAGCATGCAGCAGACCACGATGAAATGGGTCACCTGCTCAGTCAAGTACTGTGGTTGGGTGGCGGGGGGTGGGGGGGGGGGGAGGGATTTGGCATGCAGCGTTGGAGTCGCCTCGCCCCGGCTAACGGGAGGCGCTAACGTACCAAATTTTTCCCCCGTGGTCTTTTACTTCTATAACTAATCACAAACTTGTGCATTTAGGTACATAGAACATAGGAACAGGAGGAGGCCATTGAGCCCCTCAAGCCTGTTCCGCCATTCACTGAGATCATGGTTGATCTGTGACCTAACTCCATATACCCGTCTTTGGCCCATATCCCTTAATACTTTTAGTTAACAAAAAGCTATCAATCTCTGATTTAAAATTAACAATTGATCTAGCATCAATTGCCATTTGCGGAAGATAGTTCCAAACTTCTATCATCCTGTGTGTGTAGAAGTGTTTCCTAATTTCACTCTTGAAAGGTCTTGCTCTAATTTTTAGACTATGCCCCTTAGTCCTAGAATCCCCACCTAGCGGAAATAGTTTCTCTCTATCTACCCTATCTGTTCCCCTTAATATCTTGAAACCTTCGATCAGATCACCCCTTACCCTTCTAAATTCAAGGGAATACAAAACTAACTTGTTTAATCTCTCCTCGTAACTTAACTCTTAAAGTCTGGGTATCATGCTGGTGAATCTGTGCTGCACACCCTCCAAGGCCAATATATCCTTCCGAAGGTGTGGTGCCCAGAACTGCTCACAGTACTCCAGGTGTGGTCTAACCAGGGCTTTGTATAGCTGCAGCATAACTTTTACCCCCTTGTATTCTAGTCCTCTAGATATAAAGACTAGTCCTCTAGATATCTAGTCCTCTAGATATATATTCCATTAGCCTTTTTTATTATTTTCAGTATCTGATCATGACATTTTAATGATCTATGTACAGGGACCCCCAAGTCTCTTTGGACCGCCACTGTTTTTAGCTTTTCACTATTTAGAAAGTACCCTGTTCTATCTTTTTTAGGTCCAAAGTGGATTTCACATTTGCCTCCATTTGCCACAGTTTTGCCCATTCACTTAATCTATCAATATCCCTTTGTAATGTTATGCTTTCAACTACACTGCCTACAATGCTGCCTATCTTTGTGTCATTGGCAGATTTGGATACATGACTTTCTATGCCATCATCTTAGTCATTAGTAAATACTGTGAATAGTTAAGGCCCCAACACAGATCCCTACGGGACACCACGAGTCATATCCTGCCAACTTGAGTACCTGCCCATTATCCCTACTCTCTGTCTCCTGCCGCTCAGCCAATTTCATAACCAAGTCAATAATTTGCCCTCAATTCCGTGGCTTTCAACTTTAGCTAACAGTCTCTTATGAGGGACTTTATCAAATGCCTTCTGGAAGTCCATATAAATAACATCCATAGACATTCCCCTGTCCACTACTTTAGTCACCTCCTCAAAAAATTCAATCAGGTTTGTCAGGCATGACCTACCTTTCACAAATCCATGCTGGCTCTCTCTGATCAACTGAAAATTTTTGAGGTGTTCAGTCACCCTATCCTTAATTATAGACTCTAGCAATTTCCCAACAACAGATGTTAGGCTAACTGGTCTATAATTCCCTGGTTTCACTCTCTCGCCATTCTTAAATAGCGGAGTGACATGCGCAATTTTCCAATCTAAAGAAATGGTTCCTGAATCAAGAGAACTTTGGAAGATTATAGTAATGTGCTCACCTACTTCCTTTAAAACCTTGGGATGGAAACCATCTGGTCCTGGAGATTTGTCACTCTTTAGTGCCATTATTTTCTTCATTACTGTTATTTTACTTATGTTAATTTTATTGAGTCCCTGTCCCTGATTTATTATTAGTTTCCTTGGGATTTCTGGCATGCTATCCTCTTCCTCTACTGTAAATACTGACACAAAGTAATTATTCACATGTCCGCCATTTCCTTATTAGCATTGACAATATCACCGCTTTCAGTTTTTAAGGGGCCAACATTGCTCCTGACGATCCTCTTTTACCTAATATAATGGTAAAAATTTGAATTATAATTGCAGTGGTACTGACATCTGTTTTAATGTTTAGATATGAAGGTGTGACAAATCATTAGCATGAGTATGCTTTGTTTTACCTGGTGGTTGTGTCATTTAGGTGTTTAGATTTTTTTAAATAATATTAGTTAATCTCCCGCTGCATTGCACATGGCAAATTGGAGGATATGGTCATTCTCTTGCCTGTCTCTGCTGTCTTCATCTTGCTAATTCTTTCTGTCTCACCTCATGGTTAACTGTCCAACCACTCTTCCCCCCAATTCCAGTTGCTACCCCAAGGGCGGGTGCCGAAAGACCGGAGCCCCCCGCACGCCCATCTTCTGGATGAATGATTGGAGATGCTAGAATGGGACAGGCTATGTCTGGCACACAGAACCATCAGAATCTGCAAAACATAGAGATAGGCTGCACATTAAGTCAGAGACGGAGCTCAGCAGACGTTTTGGAAAGCTTCCATACCTACTCCTTCAGTGGTGCATTATGTAAAGCAGTATAATAGAAAGACCACGAGGGGAAGCAAAGCAGTGCATCATCTTAAACACAGAGTGGTATTTTCAGTAAAGACACAACACATCACCTTTGACATCACATCATAAACTTTCTCATCGTTGATTTCTCTTTCTAGATGAAGAGCAGTAACAATGATATTTTTTGTTTTAAAAGAAGAAACGAACAACCAATAAAACATAGAAGTAGGCCTCAAGAATAGAACTCCTCAGTAATAGTTTGGTGAACCATGGCTGCTTCATCCGGTGGTGGCAGTACTTCTGTTGGCACCTCATCTTTCTCCTCTTCCTCCTCCTCACCATTCTCCCTGCATTCTATGACATTGCTGCTGGTCTTCCACAAGCAGGTATATGCCACTTCCACAATTGTGTTTGATAGTGTGCAGTCTACCGTCACCTTTCTGCCAATTCACATATGGAGCATATCACTGCAATCCAGACACCATAAACATTGCTTAAGCATGTCAAATGTTTGCTTGATGGTGATCTTGCCTCCTCAAATCTGCTTCATTTGAGAGGCAAAATCATCATCAAGCGGACATTTGGCACGCTTAATCAATGTTTATGGTGTAGGCTCTTTGATATGGGCATGGTAGTTGCATAGCAGTGATGGGTCACATCTATTCAAGGAGCTAATGATCCAATGCATCATCATCCTGAATAAGTGGGCAACACATGATTTTGTAGCTTATGTGTGTTTGGGGCAATCCTTGGTAACCATGCATTCACATGGCAATGATCACATACTATTTGGGCATTTATAGAGTGGTGTCCTTTTCTGTTAATGAATGGTTTGGAATGTTGCGCAGCCAATTGAATGCCCATATGGATGCAGTGGATGCAACCCTATTCCCTGGAGCGCCGCATTTCTCATAATAATGCCCTATTACTCTTTCCTGCTGCTGTTGAATCCCAAAGCTGAATTTAATGTATTCACCAGCATGTCAAAAACAGGGCCTCTATGACTTGGCTAATATAATGGTCAACTGCAAATTGGCTGATATTTGCTAAGTTTTCTGTCATTCGCTGCAAGGAGCTTGTGGTAAAAAGTTAAGTGCCTTATGATTTTTGACTGGTACTATCAGTATGGTGCTGATGTTGCTGCTTGGCTGCTTGCTGTTTCAGGAACTGACACCATGCAATAATGGCTTCCTTGGTGGGATGTAGCCTTCTCATACATTGATCCTTCATGAGGTCCCGGTAGCTTTGTTGCTACAGTAGACATACTGCCTTGGGTAGTGATGGAGGCTGGTGGCCTTGCTCCTAAGGTCTCAGATGTCCCTGTTCCTGTTCTTATTCTTCCATCAGCAACATCATCTCAGCAAAATATGACCTGCTAAGGAACCCATCCTCCTGTGTGGACTGAAACAGTTGAGCTGCTCCTGGCATTGTCTTATGCTGTGCTCCATACTGGATATCTGCCTGCTCTCTGTGCTACCTTAATTCCATCTTTTTATAGTAGGTATCATTAATGTTTGCTAAAAGGCAAGCCTGAGAAAATTTACCTTTAATTGAGACTTAACATGATTAACGTTGGGTAAGTGGATTAATGTGCGTTAAATTGGATTATTTATACGGTGCTTTTAAGACCATGGGCAAAAATGAACTCATACTCCATACCTGCAAATGAACAAAATTATTACACAATGCGTGCTTAGAGTGTGTATTAGCTTTAATTACAGAGGAATTTCAGCGCAGTAATTCTGCTGTATTAATATTAAATTCAATGCTGCTGCTACCAAAATCTGGCCTTGAGCTTAATCTAACTTAAAATTCCCTAAGTGAATTGGATATTAAAAATAATAGCAGATCCCCCAAGACATTGCCCACGATGAGTCCGTGGATGTGCTGTTTTAGAACAATAGCGTTGTTATTGAGAGAGTGCGATGGAGAAAGTGTTGCAGGAAGTAAGTGTGTCACTTACAGGAAGTGCGTACTTTACGAATGGCCTAATCTATTATAGACTGCTGTATAATGATACTAGTCACCCAGTTTTATGATACAGGAAACTTTCGTTTATCCGGCATCGACGGGACCGGCGTGGTGCCGGTTTATCGAAAGTACCGGATAACAGAGAGTTATATCTACCGAGGCTATTTTTAACAAAGAGACTCCAAGCAGCACGGGAGAATCTACTCATGCTACTGCAATGTTTCGGACTTGCGACAGCGCCAGGAGGCCAAGTAGTGGTACTTTTGAAAAGTACCCCTACTGACTAAATCGGCGTTCGCGGACTCGGACTCGGACTCGGGATCGGCAACATTGCCGGTTATTTGAGAGGATTTTTCGGAGCACTCGGCGTTCGCGGAGACTCGACTGCGACTCGGCAACATTGCCGGTTATTTGAGAGGAGTTTTCGGAGGATGATTTTTGCCGGTTAAGCGAGAATTCCGGATATTTGAGTGCCGGATAAACGAAAGTTTCCTGTATGTACAGTGGGTCACAGTAAGTCTGGTAAATGAGTTGAAATTAACTCTGGAACTATTTTAAACTGCAAAGCAGATTATGTGAACATGTTGGCTCAATAATTGAGGTCAGAAATCTAGTGTTGCACTTTAGAGATCTCTTAATGGGAATGGGCCTGTGTAAACAAAACATTCTTTTACATCTAATCGTCATTCCTATAGAGTAGAATGCATGGAAACTGCAATTAGTAATTTGTTAGTGTTGCCTTTCTATTTAAATGATGAATTGACTCTTTTTAAAGGATCACCAAGGTAAATATGTTGCAGTCCATTTATGTATCATATCATAACACATAATCCATTAAGACCAATGAGTTGTGTGTTATGAAGCATTTACTGCCATGGGGGAAATGTTGAATGGATGTTTTGGTGACTGAAGAAAAAGAAATCAAGATGGAAACCTCCGGTTGTTTTTCTTAGTTAAGGAAAGTTTAGGTGAATAAATATGAGCTTCCTGAGTTTATTCATTTGAGATGGAAGGTGGCCAAATAACTCCTGCCTCCGCATAGGTTTTTTTTTACCTATGACACTCCGAATTTGCTTGTGGTTAGATATTGGAAAGTTTGTAGTTCAAGAGTATATATAAAATGCAATGGAGCCAACTTTGGAGGGGCACAGACTGCTGAAAGAGTATAAAGAAGTTCTGGGAAGTGTTCAATCAACTTTATCGACACTAATTGCAAGGTGGACTCTTCTTCCCCCTATCCCCCAGTTGACTTTCTGACGCACCTTTGCAGCTTTAAGGATGAAATATCGTGCAGTGTCACTAATATCGACAGATTAACTTGATTCCAAGCAAGAAGCTCAGCAATGTGAGTCCCACAGCTAGGTAGCTTTGTTAGTTCTTGATACAGTGCCGCGTGGAGGTGAGGCGTTCTATCTCTAGGAGTGGGGGGTAGGGGGTGCACATTAATATTATCCATCCAAACAAACTGGCTCATTTGAATCAAATTATGATTCAATGCTCGCAAATTAAATTGTCATTGCTGGTGGCCTCAAAAAAGCCTAAGGGCCACACTGTACTTTTCCATCATGCTGAGGCAGGATGTGAGGTACTGAATCATGCTGTCTGAAAAAATTCAGGTTCTTGTGGAGGAAATGCAAATCTGTGCTGCAGACTATAAATCAACTCTAGACCTAGATTTTATAGTTTACACCTAAATTATGGCTAATCCATTTCTTCCATGATATTTCTTTCAGGACATCAGCAGTCAACTGATATGTCGGATAGTGCTGATCATGTGATGTCGTCATGCTCTCATCTTTCACTGGGAAGCTAAAATATGATCTAATGCCAAAAGTTTAATAACTGCAATGTGCCCAGTTGTTAAGCTAATTGAAAAAGGCTGAGATTATTGGAAAATGATGAATGCCACTTCGCATATCAGTTGAGAGATGTATTGTCCCAAACTAATAATCATTGTGATGTGCATAGTTTTATGTTTATTTGAGATCCCGTCCCCATTCCTGTCCTCGTTCAATAACTTTTGTGTCGCATCTGAAATTTTAATCTGTGCTGTGTCATGTCCTTATTCTGCCCTTGAGCAGGAATCCATTGTAAATAAGCTTTCAAGCTCAATTTTGATATCACAGATAAATATCTTTAATAACTAAACAAATAAGGACATGGTTTTCACCAGACATACACAGAGAAGGCAATGTCTGACTTGTATCGCATTTCCCTGTCAGTTCTTATTAAAGGTAGCTTTGAATAAGCTGAAAGGTCACTTGCTGCTGCAATGGGTTTTCTGCTATTGCCTCCACTAAATGGAAGCTACAAATGTGAATAAAGAGGAGCAGGTGTCTTTCTGCCCGTGTAGAAGGCAGGAATATTTTTCCCTTTCCTTTCTGGAGTTTTATCCAGGATGTTTTATCAAAAATCCAACAGCTTCATGGTCACATTTACTGATACCAGCTTTTTATTTTCAGGTTATTAATTGAATTCAAATTCTCAAATTGCCATGGTTGGATTTGAACTCACGTTCTGCTGGATTATTTTCTCCAGGCCTCTGGATTACTAGTCCAGTAGCATAACCACTACATGACCGAACACGTACCAAATACCTACAGCACCTGGTATTCCCTGGCTCTCTCCCATCCAAGTACTGACCAATCTAACAATGCTTAGCTTCGCGAAACCAAACCGGATAGGGCGCTATCAGTGCACCATGGAAGTCGACTTTAGCCAGCATGTTCCTTTTTATATTTAGGGATAATCAACAATAGAACAGTGGGATTTTACAGGCCAGGTAGATCATACTGTCAGTGCAAAATGATTTGGACTTCACATTGAGTCGAGGCTGCAGTGTCACTGAGGTGCCAATTCACCCCAGTCCAGTTTAGGAAAGTGTTATGTAGTTACATCTGGGGAAGTCTTGCATCATTTTAGCTTTACACCAACTGCAGACTTGGCCTGGAAGGTGTTGCACGGAGCAGTCTCGTGCAATAAGGTATTAAGTAGGTTTATGGACTCCCAGGCCGCCTGCCATGTAAATATCGAATGTGAGAGGTTGCAGCCCCTCTTCCACTATTTGAAGGGGCTGCTCCTCGATTTTTGGCTGCACTTCAGTCCCACACTCCTGATCTTTGGTCACCCAGTGCGAAGGGGAGCGCGCAGGTCGGGGGACCTCCTCGTAGGACTGCTCCTGGGCCTGGCCAAAGTGGCCATTAACTGGTCCAGGCAGTGGGTGGTCGAGGGGGTTGTTCAGCCCGACTGCCTGCCTCTCTTCCGCGGCCACGTTCGCGCCCGGGTGGCCCTGGAGATGGAGCACGTGGTGTCCACCGGCACGCTCGAGGTTTTGCGCGACTGGTGGGCACCGCAGGGACTGGAGTGCATCATCACCCCCAGCAACCAAATTTTTACTTAATTTGATAAGTTTCATTTAATGTTTTAAGTTTAGTTACAGTCTATTTGTTTACGGGTTGCTCAAAAAGAGTACACCAACTGCAGTATAACTACAGTTCAGTGTGAAATTAAATACAAGAATTTCCCACCTGGTAACTTTTTATTCTTTATTGCAAACTTAAAAATAAAATGTAAGTAATCAGATGGTGGCAAGTGAGCTTTGTGCATGTTTCATGTTCCTGGTCAGATGGTGACACAACTGGCCCAGTGTCATTGTAAACTGGTCTCAAATCCTTTGGTCAGCTTGGCTCAATTGGTAATAGTCTCCCCTCTGAATCAGAAGGTCATGAGTTGAGGCACCAGACCATGACTTAAGCATAAAGTCGAGATGACATTTCTGAGCAGTATTGCATTGTTGGAGGTGCTATCTCTTGGATGAAATGGTAAACCCAAGTCCTGTCTGTCCGGTCCATTGGATGTTAAATATCCCACGGCACTCTTTGAAAAAAAGCAGGACGTTCTCCCGGTTTTCTGCCCAACATTCCCCCCACCAACATCACCAATGAGAGACTGACTGGTCATTCATCACATTGTTGTTTGTGAGATCTTGCCCAAAATGCTACTGCTTTGCTTACAAAACAACAGTGACTCTATTTCAAAAGTAATTCATTCTCCAGGAAGCGCTTTGGGGAGTGGTATGATAAGTCAAGTAAAAGGAAACCGCACTGGCAGTATATAAAAGCCCTACCAAAAACTTGGAATTCTATTAATTGTGTACTCATATATTAATTAGCCAATACATTTCATTATAGGCCAATAAACATCACAAAACTACATTCTATTCATTGATAGAAAGAGACTGTTAATTTTATTTTATACAATGTTCAGAATCAGTGACCACCCCACAAACAGGCTTCAGGTCGCCTATGAACCAGTGTGCCTTTATCTGCCAAATATCGAGGTAAATGTAGTGAGCAAGCTCCACCCATTTGTACTCCAATTTTTCAATCAGGGTCCAACAACAGGCGTAGTACTCCGACTTACATAAAGAATCAGCCCAGCACTCGATTCAAGTGGTCGCCTGATCCAATGTGGCGGTCACAGAACCTCAGCTGCAGAATGGGCATGGGAGATCCGGGCCTGACCTTGGTAAGTTTTTCCCTCATTTGACACCCAAGAAATGGGTAAAATCAGGTTGAATTTCTCCCCAGTGTTCCTGTTTCCCACATAGCTATCAATCAAAGCAAGTATCCCAGGTGTTAATCAACGTACGATGTTGTCCTATTCCATTTTGTATGATCTCTAATGGCTGGTAATGAACTCACTGTCCAACCAACGATCAAGGACACTATTTAATAAATTGACACCAATGATTCTGTATTCAATCAACATTAACATATTAGCTCCCTTTTGTTCAACAGGTACCAAGCCTCATGTAAATAGTATTGCCTTTGGGCTAACTGACTGTTAAGTTATATCCCTGTAGCTAGCAGAAAGGATCAGCAAGAGCTAATATTAATCCTGTGTGTGCCATGATCAGGACGTAAGTATTTGAAAACTAATCAGCCACATCAAAGTAGTCCTTGGTCATAGTAACATAGAATGACATAGAATTTGCAGCGCAGAAACAGGCTATTCAGTCCAACTGGTCCATGCCAGTGTTTATGTGCCACATGAGCCTCCTACAACCCTACTACATCTAACCCCATTACCATATCTTTCTATTCCTTTGTCCCCCCTGTACTTATCCAGCTTCCCCTTAAATGCATCCTTGCTATTTGCCTCAACGACACCATGTGGTAGCAAGTTCCACATTATACCCACTCTCTGGGTAAAGAAGTTTCTTCTGAATTCCTTATTGGATTTATTAGTCACTATCTTATATTTATGGCCCCTAGTTTTCTGAAAAAGGAAGGGTAAAAAAGCACCATATAAATTTCAAAAGACATGTAGGGCTCGATTTTAACAGCCGAGGAGGCGTGTCAGCTACTAAAATCGGAAAAAATGTCTTCAGACACCCAACCTGCCTCCATGCGATTCTCGTGTCTGTTCAGTTGCTCCCAAACTGACCCGACTCCAACCGCTGGGACAGGTAGTTAAGGCAGTTAAGAGCCTGTTAATTGCCTTGCTAATCCTATTTTGATAGAGGTTTCCCATTTTCCTGCCTCTGGCTCCTGTTTCCCGTCTTGTCAGAAACAGTTCAGCTGCAAGGAGACGAGTTGGTGGAGGACATGATCTGTAGTCATTATTGGTGCAGAACTTTAAAAGCGCTCCTGTAACATGGCTGGCATTCAAATGCAACAACTTTGTTGGAGGTTTGGGTTAAAATTTTGCAAATCTACTGACCTTGTGACTGGTCAAGCTGACACACATCTGCTGTTTGAACTGATTGGAATAATTTTAGGCCACTTTGAGCGTGCGCTTGCAAGCTTTTTGCCTCAACTGAAATCTATAACAACAGGATGGGAACTATTTACATCCTCTCATCCTGGTCGTCAGATTCGGAGGAAGAGCGGCGCGGCTTAGTGCTGCCGGATGAACAAGTGGCTCAGCACACAGCCTCCTTGGAAGAAGATGAAGAGGACGAGGAAGAGGATGAGGAGGAGAATGAGTAGGAGGATGGGGAGTGACACCTTGCGGGGCTGGATGTGGCCAATCCAGCAGCAAGCGAACACATTCATGGCCATCAGCCAAGGGATGCACTCATCAATGCCAGATTCACATGAGGTTACACTTCAAACACAGGTGGCAAGCAGATGGAGATGAAGATAAGGTCAAGATTCATTACACACCATACATCATCTGTCCAATAAACAGTGCTTTCTGATCACTGTCACCACCATCATTATAAATGGAATTAGCCCTGAGCCCTCACTGTGCAACTTGCATTTCCCAGAACACATAGACCAGAACCTCAACTGCTTGCCATACTTTTGTTTAATGACATCACAAAAGGAGGACACTCGATAATTTACAGCACAATAAAACACCCTTGTGACTACCCTTGTGGCTATTTGTGTGTTAACTTCCTCTTACGCATGCTTCTACGTGGTGCTTCCCCTGTGGCTTCAGCAGATGTAGAGGCACCTTGCTCACTTTGATGTTGCGCCTGCCTTGATGTCTTTGGCAGGCGTCCTCTGGGTTTGGGAGCCTGGGAGGGCTCCTCCACAGTCTGCTCTTCCTGCGGCTGTGCAGGGGCTGAGATGGCCATCTCAGTTTGGTGTGGAATGTGGGGCTCTGACTGAGGGCTCCGCAGTGGCATGGTCGTGTGAGCACTTGGAGAGGAGCCCACTCTTCCTTGTTGCCTGCCACCAACATCCCTCTCATGGGTCAGCCGCACTTCAGTGCTAACAAGTGACTGGAAAGCACCTTGCTGCACATCAGAGGGACCATGAGGACCCGTCTCTTTACTGGCAGTCCTCATAACAAGATCGTCCATGAAGCTCTGGTGTCTCTCCTCATAAGATATCCATCTCTCCTCCATTGCAGACAATCTATTTTGAAGAGTGACCATGTTTTTGTTAGTCTGGCGACTTATGTCCTCCATGGTGGTTGCCACCCTCTCCATGGCGGAACATTCACGCGCCATTGCCTCCACAAAGGCAGTGTTCATGTTAGAGATGGACTCCTCCATTCTCTGCACACTCGCAGTTACCCTGGATGCAAACCCTGTCAGAGACTCCTGCACTTGTTCCTGGATTTCCAGCACCACTCTCTTTCTGGATGGCCCCAGAGGCACAGCATCTACTTGCAGCTGAGCAGAGCTAGGAGAGACCTGCGACCTCCGACGAGGACTCTTCACTGCTGTCGCTGTCTCCACCATCTGCTGATGATCACTTGTGAACTGTGATACACCAGGTGACAACACTACTCTGTGTCGCAAAGGCGTTGCTGCGCTGGTGCTGGGTGCGCTGAGTCCTGGTGACGCTGCTCCCTCTGAGGCTCCAGGTTCCTCTGAGGAGTCGTCCAGCTCTTTCCCCTGGACAGTGAGGAGGGGGTCGCTCGATGGTCCTGTGAGTAAGTAAAGGCATGAGTTCGACATCAGATTTTCAGGTAGCAGACACATCCTTTTGTGCAGATGATCAGAAGTCTATCTCTATGAGCATCATATGACATTTCACTCAATCATGAATTGTAAATGCGAGGGATGAAAATGCATTCAGTCACCAACTTCCTCAACTACGCCCTTCTCTCCTTCCCCCACTTCCAGCTCCTCGCCACCTCCCACAATGTTGTGAGCAGCCTCCTCAGCGTGAGTTAATGTGGCGAGTGATGGTGGCCCTCCTCCTATCTTTGCTCTCTCCCTCTTATTGTGGGCTAGCTTTTCCTGCAAGGAGGGACACAAGTGGAGTTTCAGTGAGAGTGATGAAGTGAGTGTGAAGAATCCAAAACCTAGAAGCTTAGAGGGAGACCAAGATGGAGTGAGGTGGCAAGAGGAAGCTGCCTCCCTGTGTGTTGTTAGATGTTGTCATTGCATAACAATGAGAGCGAGTGTGAGGGCTGCATAGTAAAATGGTGAAGTGATTCAGTACAGCGAGAGAGATAGAGAGGTAAGGGTGCAAGGGAGATAAGGATAAGGTGGGATGTGGAGGAGCAGGCTGACAATGCAGTGCTGGTGATGAGAAGAGAAGGGAAGCAGTTTGAAGGTAAGTGTGATGTGATCCTCACTTTTGATGTTCACAGAAGATCATTGAAGCGTTTTTGGCACTGGACCCAGGTGCGTGTATATAGTGACCTTGCGCTTACCTCCTCAGCAATCTGCAGCCAGGCTGCCTTTGTCTGCTGAGGAGGCTTCCTCCAGCTATCGGGAGGGAACAGAATCTCCCTGTGTCCTCTTACACCCTGCACAAGAATTTGCAGGGACTCCTCAGTGAATCGGGGAGCAGCCTTGGATTTTGCAGCACTCATGGTCACCCTGACCCATTCAAGCTGCAGCAGTAACAAGAGATGAGAGGCTGAGGCTACATGGAGCCCTTAAAAACAAATGCAGCAATGACCTCATCAGTGCAGACCAACAGACCCGCTCCCAGGCAATGCAGCAGGCAGTGCGCACGATGGGACTAATTGGTCCAATTAAATCAAAATGGGACATCGGGAGCGGCTGAAACCGGCAGCGGGTCCGAAACCCGCCCACCAGGCAACCCAACTCCATCCCGCCTCCTCCATTAAAATCGAGGCCGTAGAGTTACTTTTTAAACTTTTGGTATCAGCTGTGTTGCTGATTTGGACAAAGAATTAAACCAGAATGATCATTAACTTGATATGTGTAGGAACTCAAAGTGTTGAGAGGATCAGGCTGCACTATGGATGTCCAACCTCAATTTCACCATGATTGAATAGCCTCATAAAAAACAAACAATTGAAGAAGGGAATCAGAGAACTGCCAAAACTGCAGGAGAATGTCTCATCGTGAATAACCCTCCTCAGGAGAGCATGGGGGTGGGGGGGGGAGGACTGTGGAGAAAAATCAAGTATAAAGTACATTTCAGCCTCGAAAAAAAGAAAAGTTTGGTGTGCTAGATGTACAAATAAAGGTACTTTAATCTCAAGGAAGGAAAATCATTGATGATTTTAGGTTTGGTCTTTAAGGTAGTATTGATTGTCCCTATTTTATGCAGTTCTAATGGAACCAGATAATGTGACGGCAAACACATCAACTTGATTTTAATTTGTCATTGTGTTAAGAATGTTTTTTTATGACTGGCCTGGTACGATACTGAGCTGGCAGATCAGGACGATCCCATATTTGATCCCTGGTTTGGGCTGAGCTACCTACTTCCAGCCAAGGTGGCAGCAGTTGGAATGTCCGTGGGCTTGGAGGAAGGGAGGAGAGGTAATTCAATCACGGTTTCCCACTCCTGATTGTGATTGTACAGTGCATATGTAGAAGGCATTTGAGGGCGGGCTTGGGCTCAGATGTGGTGCCATTCACAGTGGTATCATTTGTTTTCTGGGCTCATATATGAGCAAGGGCAACTATAGTGAGGTACCAAAGTGCTGCTAATGCTCGTCAAACCACGCCTCGACAGAACTGAGTGCCATCTGGAGAATATCGGCTCATATTTAAATTACCAGAGATAATTTAAGATTGAAGATGATTCAATTGGTCAATTATATTCATGGCAGATATTTTATAAAATATGTGCCTTAAATGAAGAAAAATGGCACATAATAGCAGGAAAGAGGGGGAAAAAGTAGTGCTTCAAATATTAATGTATCTTATTTATTCAAATAATTAATGTACTGTGAGCATTAATTCACATAGTGCTTCTTTGAGTTAAGACTGCACTTTTACTGGCTGAAGGACAAAATTGCTCTGAAGTGTAATTTAAAATGTACTTTTCTTTTCAAATACCTTCCTGCTGCGTCTCAATTAATCAAAGATTTACTATAAACTTTGCCCAGCAGCCCCCAAAGCCAAATTAAGGCGTGAAATACGGCTGCCTAATTTTTTCTAATTTGTATGGTAATTAAAATCTCTACATTTTTTTTCCTATTTAATTGTCCTCCCACAAGGTGGTTGATTGAGCATTGCACATGCTCGCTGTGAAAATGATCTTTTCGTGGACATTTTCCAAATTATGATGATTTTGCCAGCTTAACTCGTCAGATACTGAAAGCATTTGACAGGGAAAGGATTGTAAAAATAACTTCAACAAAAAGCATTAACTTGGTACCATCGTGATTAATGATCCAGTCCTCTGCAAAACCCTTGTGGCCTAAAAATTCATTCAGGCACGCTTGCAGGTGCCAAATGGGCGCAGGGAATCTGAATCTCCACAGGCAGCTTGCCTGATTGGGGAAGCGACTTACAGGCTGCCTGCCTTGCCGGCAGTGGCCCTCAAGGTAAGGCCGCGGGGTAGAAGGTAAAAGAGAACGGGAGGGGGGCTGATCGCGGGCTGGACTGGGCCAGGGCCGGCAGCAACCCTCAAGAGGATGTGTGGAGCCAGGAGGAGCTCTCCTGCTCCTTCTGGGTCCACAGGAGCATTCTTTACAATCATTTTTTTAAACTTGCCTTTCATTGGATGCCGTTGCTTAGGCTACAGCAGCCCAATGCCTGCCCCGCTCTTTGTGATTTTTTTTTTGACTGTTACTTCAGTGAGACCGGAATTTCTACGGTGCTGTCAGTCCCTCTGCACCCGAGATTTCTATTGATGTTAATATCAAAACCTGGATCTAAAGAGTTAAAAATCTGGATTAGACCTAGTATAAGTGAAAGGAACAGATGTTTCAATGTTTTAAGGAAATGGGGAAAATTGGAAAGTATATAAAAGACTAGTAAAGATAATAAAATAATCACATGAAAACATAAAATAATGCAAAATAACAACAGAAAACGCTGGAAAAACTCAGCAGGCCAGGCTGTTGTTTCGGATTTTCAGCATCCGCAGTATTTTGCTATCATAAAATAATACAACCTCTGCTAAAGTAACAGATTGGCATTAGCATCGGGCAGTGCTATTCTTCTTGGTGATGGATAAACATTTGTATCTGCGACAAGTTGTCATCATCAGTTGCTTTATTCAGTCACGTGTGCCCATAATAAGCTCCCATTTGCAGATGTACATTACAATGGTGCATGAAATAGCCCAAACCAGATACTGTGGGCTATTCCTTCAACTTCTGCTTCATCCACTCCTTTTAAGGCCTCAGTACCTGGAATGTCCATTATCTCTCTTTCAGCTGCCAAGGCCCTAAGCTCTGGAATTTCCTCCCTAAACCTCTCTACCTCTCTCTCTTCTCCTTTAAGACGCTCCTTAAAGTTCTCTTTGACCAAGCTTTTTGCCGCCTGCCTTAATATCTCCTTTTGTGGCTCGGTGCCCATTTTTGTCTGATAACACTCCTGTGAAGCGCCTTGGGATGTTTTACTACGTTAAAGGTGCTATATAAATGCAAGTTGTTGTTATTACCAGAGTATGACTATTCTGTTTCAAAAACCAACCTCTTGTGCAAAGAGAGGATGAGCCAGCATTGTGTATCACTGGTCGTGGAAAACTTCAGGCTTGTGCTCATGTCGGTGCTTAACCTTATCTTGCCACGTTCATTAACACTGGGAACCTGTTTAGTTTCTTCTGCAAAACAGTTCCTCTGCACTCTGAAAGTCATGCATCCTGGCAAGGACTGTATAGTTTCCAGGTATAATTAAGGGTTTTGATTTGTTAGTGGATTACAAAGGTACAGTCTTGCTTTGCTTCACCTCCTATCTACAGCTAGGTGTTTGGTAATCCATACCGTGCCCTTAACAGTTTCCTGTTCTGCATTTAGCAAATTGCTCTTCATTCACTAACAGCAGGCATATCTCATAGATGCCATATACGATAGACCATATTTCAATGCTATTGGATTACCTTAATGCATTTTTTTAACAGACGGTGAACTTTATCTGCACTTCCAACCAGGTACAATGGGTACTGAACAGCACTGACCCACTCAGTAACAGCCCCTCAGGCTTGCTGTCTGCACTATTGTTATTTGACTGTTCTGAATTTTTCAATTTTGTGCTCCCTTACTAAGGCAGCATATGCTTTGTTGGAAAGCAGTGCTTTGCGCTATAGGCCAGCAGCTGCCATTGCTGAAAGGCATTGCTCATTCCTCACCCATCGCCGCACACTTGCTGGCCTTAAATACTGGTGAAGTGCCTCATTGTTGGATCAACATGCTTGTTGTGGTGCCAGAGTTTAGCTGCATTCAGATTATTGCTGATAAATGCATGCCGATTAATGGGCAAGAGTGTACTGGAAGTGGTACTAACAAAATCCGGAGTTTCTACATCATAACTGCATGAAGCAATCCACTCTAAGGAAGTGAGAAATAAAAACAGAAAATGCTGGAAATACTCAGCAGGTCAGGCAGCATCTGTGGAGAGAGAAACAGAGTTAACGTTTCAGGTCGATGACCCTTCGTCAGGACTAAGGAAGTGAGTGTAGTTTTCTTGTGCTGAAAGTAGTTTCTAGGTTCCACTAATTTTAACACTCAAAAACCACCAAGTATGAACGGAATAAATTCCAGAATACAAACAGAATGGGAGTAGAAGTAGGGGATGCAGTGTTGGAGTTCTTGTGAAGCTCATTGGCACTGCCCTACCACCCAATACTGGGAAATGTGTCTACTGGTTATGTTTGTTTAAAGGTCAAAAGCTTGATTTTTGGAATGATTTGCTTGTTAACTTGACACCCACAGAGAGAAAACTACTGGAGTCGATTATAAAGCACTGCAACATGATCTTGTAAATCAAAGCCAATGTAAGCTTATGAAAAACACATTGTACCGAACAAAACTATTGAACTCTGAAAATCAAATAAAAAGTTAGTTAGTGGTGCAGATTTTGATTTTCTCAAAAAGCATTTTTCAGAGAAATGTCACTAAATAAAATGCTCTTGGGATGAATTGGGAAGGTGTAAACTGAGCAATTAATTGACTAAGTAGTAAGAAACCCCAATGTAGCTGTCAATGGTAGTGCATTTCATTGACCAGTTCTGATCAAAGACTCCAGCAGGGATCAATCCTGGGAGCGTTGCTGTTGAATATCAATTACTGAGCTCCCAGCTCTACCTCGCTACCATTTAAATTTCCTTTCAATTGAACGTCAGGAAGACTGAAGACGTTATTGTTTTCAGTCCCCATGAGAAACTCTGCACTTTTGCCATTTATTCCATTCCCCTCTCTGGCTGCTTGCTCAGGCTGAACCACGCTGCACACAATTGCGGCATTCCGTTAGACCCAGAACTGAACTTTAAACCCCAAATCCCATCCATCACCAAGACCACTTATTTCTACCTCTGTTCCTACCTTACCCCCACTGCCACCGAAACCCTCCTCCACACATTCCTCACCTCCCCTCCACACTCGATCTCTCCAACACCGTCCTTGCTAGCTTCCGCCCACCATAAACGCCAACACATCTAAAACTCCACTGCTTGCTTCCTGACCCATATTAAGACCCACACAGCTACCACTTCATACTCACTGGTCTACAATGGCCATCCATCCCTCAACAGAAGGAATTTACAATCTTCATACTCAGCTACAAATGCCTCCATGGCCCTACCCTACCCTACCTCTGCAACCTTCTTCAGCCTTATTTTTCCCTCCCATATCCTTTGACTCTGGCCTTTTGTGTATTTCCCCTCACTCCACTTTGCCATTTGGTTGCAGACCCTTCAGCCATCTTGAGTCTGCAGTTTGATGCTCTCTCGTTGAACCATTCTACTTCCCCTGCTGCCTTCAAAAGCTTCCTGAAAATTAACCTCTTTGTCCAAGCTTCCATATTCTGACCTCTCAATACAGGCTCCGTGTCGGCTCCATTTCTCCTCTGTGAAGTGTCTTGAGATATCTTTTATGGTAAAGGTTTTATGTGAATGCACGTTGCTGTGAGTGGAATGTCTGAATTTGTGAATGATATCAAGTCTTGTGGGAAAGCAGGTTAGTCCAAGAAGACAAATCTTAAATCAATCTATAGCGCAGTCATTTACAACAACTTGCATTTATATAGCACCTTTAACATAGTAAAATGTCCCAAGGTGCTTAATTTATCAGTGACTTAGCAAGTGGGTGGATGAATGGCAAATGGTTATTAAAATCTGTAAGGTCATGTGTACACCTGGGGAATAAATGTTAAATGTTTTACAATGAGCAGTATATCTTTAAGATGGAGCAGGGAAATTGTTCTACTCATGTAGTTCTCCATGACTGACAAAATCTGACCTTTTAAAAAAAAAATTCAGCGAATGGCAATTTGTGGGGAGAAAAATGTCCAATTTTATTAACTCAGATCTGTAAAACCTTTTCAACAAAGAACTCCTGTCAGTGGAATATAATTTCCTGTTTCTATAAACACATCCAGTTCTAAACATATTTCTTTATTCCCATCTGGACATATCGCAGGTAACTTCATTCTGCTCTTTGTTTTTAATGTCTTTCTTAGTACAAAGACACTTTGCAAATTAATCGTTTTGAGATGTTCTGAGTTTACTCTCTGTGGGCCATCCCAAAGATTTTTTTTCAAACTCTTTCGGAGAACACGACTTCTTTCTTTAGAATATGGCAACAGCACAACAAACTGGCAGTGATCCTCATAGCGCGGTACACTGACCAGAAGCCCAAGGATCCAGAGTTGTTGTCAATGCTTCTGATTTTCTAACAGCACCTCGATACATCAGTGCTGTGTGCATCAAATTAATTGTCCGTTGTTCATGGAGATTGCGAGTTTTCATCGTGGATTTCTGATGTCGGAAATGGAGGAGGGATAATCTTCACCTTCACCTCTTGGACAGTGATGTTGGACATGCCAAATATCAATCCCATCAGTTTGAACAAAACAAGGCTTCCAGGTGCTACCAGTGCCATGGTTCAAGGCAGTGAAGACTGCTCCACTGGCTCTGACTGGCAGAGGAAGAGGGATATGCTTAGCTCCCTCTTTCAGTTGCAGATATCCCTTGCCAGGACAGATCAGAGAATAGGTTTTTAGGCAGGAGAATCTGCCAGGTGTTTGTCCCACACACAAAAGCAAGTCTGTGAGATAGCTGATAACTCGGCCTTCTAGAGGAAAAAGCTTTTCCCCTCCCTCAGTCATGCAAATGAATTGCATTCTTGTCTCTTGTCTCTGGGCTGAAGTATGTTCAGAAGAAAGTACCTACCTGTATGTGGTTGTTGAAAACAACTGTGTTCAGATGTTCCAGCAAAATGCACATCTGATCAGTGCTATTTGCTTTGCAACATCTTAAATTCAGAATCTTGAGTTGAGCCAGCCCTAATTGCAGCCTTTAGAAATAAATCTCCTCCCATTACACCAATTCAGTTCCAAGCATTGTATACTTATGCTGCATGTTTTTTGACCAACATACAATACTTTACATTTATCAATGTTGGCTTTTATTTCTCAAGCAACTGGATAATTGGTTTAAATTCTGCAGTCCTTTGGCTCTCTGGTGATCTCCCTGTTTTAGATGACAAATTGACATTGTTTGGTATGGAGGTCATTGATGTAGGTGAGGGGTCATTAATGGATAACGGGTCCAAGCAGTGACCTCTGCAGGACTCCACTCAACACCTTCTCCCAGTCTGACATCACATCTCTCGAATACTCTTTCATATTCTTACCTTGCTGATTAGATTTTACTTTAACTAGCAGTCTTTCTTGTGAAGCATTAATGTGCCACACAAGGAAAAGTCCTACTCAAAATGTTTGCTCCCATACTGGCTCGAACCAACTGTTCTATAAGGTACACTGCGGGAAGCCAGTAACAAAGGAACAGGAGTAGGCCATTCAGCCCCTTGAACCTGCGCCACCATTCAATTAGATCATGGCTGATTGGTACATCAACTCAATTTTTTCGCCTTAGCTCCATATCCCGTGATACCCTTACCTCACAAAAATCTATCGACCTCAGTCTTGCAAGCTCCAATTGACTCAGCATTCTTGGCCTTTTAGGGGAGGGAGTTCCAAATTTCTACTACCCTTTGTGTGAAAAAATGCTTCCTGATTTCACTCCTAAATGGCCTGGCTCTAGTTTTAAGATTGCGTCCCTTTTTTCTTGATTCCCCCACCAGAGGAAATAGTTTTGCTGTATCTACTCTATCAAATCCGTTGAACATTTTAAACACCTCGATCAGATCACCCCCCTCCAGCTCCTATACTCAAGGGAATACAAGCCAAGTTTATGTAACCTGACCTCCTAATTTAACCCTCTAAGCACAGACATCTCCTTTGCCAATCTTAAGGTTATAGAGAAATTCAGCAGAATATAATTTCCTTTTAAGCAGCTGCCACAAAATGACTAAGAACAGAAGAAATATTGCATTAATTATAATTATTTGTCATCATGTGCATTCGTAAAAAAGTTTCCTGGTGGGGGAAGATCTGCTAAGAATGCTCATCCAGCAAATGATTAATAATCTTAAGTAAAGATTGCTAATGAAATGATTGCTTGCAAATTTGAAAATTGTCAAATAATGAGTCCCTTATTAAAACTCCCCTTTAACGCTAACATTTTGAAAAAGTGCATTAAAATTCAGTACCACCCTTTGTTCTTGAAGAACCGTTCCATCACTGTACCAAATTAATCCTAACCTTGTCCCTTGTATTCTATATTTGGTTCATGGCATCATACAACAGAATAATTGGGGGAATTCTAACATGGGTGAGAATAGGTGGGGTGGTGGTAATAGGCAAAAAAATTGAAGCGTGTCGGGAAACCGGCTCCAACCCGCCGACTTCCGGGCTTTACTGAGGTGGGATGGGGGGCAGGTAGCCAACGTGCTCCCAGAAGGCGGGTTCGCATTTAAAATATGTTAATGTGGTTGGAAGTCTTGGATTTAACTTAGTTTGCAGGTTTAACTGTGGCCGGCCGGGTTTCCCGGGCCGTGGGAAACCCGGCAGCTACAGCGAGGCGAGGACAGCCTCGGGGAGCACTCCTTGTGGGCCAGGAGGAGCAAGAATGCTTCCTCCCGGCCCCCCAAGCTCCCTCACCATCAGACCCCATACAAACCACCCCGGGGGTCAGGGATCGGACCCCATCCCGGGATCGGACCCCCACCCCCGGGGTTGGGGATCGGACCTCCCCAGGGGTCAGGGATTGGACATACCTGGTCCTGCGTTTTCCTCCGGAGCGTCCCCCGCAAGACTGGATGCCAAGCTTGTCAATCATGAGAAAACAGCGAGTGATTCTGAACGTATTTTTGTTAAACCTGTCGGTTATAGGAGACATTACTCAGTGATTTTCAAATTAAAATTTTAGTCATTGGCATTGGAAGGGTTAGAGGTGCACCTTTTTTCTACTTTTGTATTTTTTTATTGTCTTTTTCAGTAAAAATGACATGGCAAAGGTCAAATGAAATGGCCTGTTATGTCTTTGGGTTTTACGCAAGAAATTCCACTCATGTTAAGCATCACTAACTGATCCCATAAGTGGACCTTGCTGCCCCTACCACCTGGAGTGTGCTTTTACGAGTACAATGATGGCAAGAGCCAAACAGAGATGTACTGTGTACCACCACATAATCTCCTTATCTTCGATAGGCAGATTGAATATACAATCTATCAGACCAAGACTTGGCTAGAGTCCGAGGCTGAAGCATTTGCAACCATCCTCAGCCAGAAGTGCTGAGTGGATCATCCATCTCGATCTCTTCCTGAAGTCCCCACCATCACAGAGGCCAGTCTTCAGCCAATTCAATTTATTCCACGTGATATCAAGAAACAGCTGAGTGCACTGGGTACAGCAAAGGCTGTGGGCTCTGACAAGATCCCACCTGTAGTGCTGAAGACTTGTGCTCCAGAACTAGCAGCACCTCTAGTCAATCTGTTCCAGTACAGCTACAACACTGGCATCTACCTGACAAAGTAGAAAATTGCCCAGGAATGCCCTGCACAAAAAGCAGGACAAATCCAATCCAGCCAATTACCACCCATCAGTCTACTCTCAATTATTAGCAAAGTGATGGAAGGTTGTTGACAGTGCTATCAAGCGGCATTTACTCACTAATAACCTGCTCACCGATGCTCAGTTTAGGTTCTGCCAGGACCACTCAGCTCCAGACCTCATTACAGCCTTGGTCCAAACATGGACAAAAGAGCTGAATTCCAGAGGTGAGGGGAGAGTGACTGCCCTTGACATCAACGTGGCATTTGACTGAGCGTGGCATCAAGGAGCCCTAATAAAATTGATATCAGTTTGAGTCAGGGGGACATCTCTCCTCTAGCTGGAGTCATACCTAGCACAAAGAAAGATGGTTGTGGTTGTTGGAGGCCAATCATTTCAGCCCCAGGACATCGCTGCAGGAGTTCATCAGCAAACTGTCCTAGGCCCAACCATCTTCAGTTGCTTCATCAATGACCTTTCATCCAACATAAGGTCAGAGTGGGGATGTTCGCTGTTGCTGATGATTGCACAGTGTTCAGTTCCATTCGCAACTCCTCAGATAATGAAGCAGTCCATGCCCGCATACAGCAAGACCTGGACAACATTCAGGCTTGGGCTGACAAGTAGCGAGTAATATTCATGCCACACAAGTGCCAGGCAATGACCATCTCCAATGAGAGAGTCTAACCACCTCCCCGTGATATTCAACAGCATTACCATCGTCTAATCCCCCACCATCAACATCCTGGGATCACCATTGACCAGAAACTTAGCTGAACCAGCCACATAAATACTGTGGCTACAAGAGCATGTCAGAGGCTGGGTGTTCTGTGATGAGTGACTCACCTCCTGACTCCCCAAAGCCTTTCCACCATCTGCAAGGCATAAGTCAGGAGTTTGATGGAATACTCTCCACTTGCCTGGATGAGTGCAGCTCCAACAACACTCAAGAAGCTTGACATCATCCAGGACAAAGCAGACCACTTGATTGGCACCCCATCCACCACCTTATACATTCACTCCCTCCACCGATGGCACACCATGGCTGCAGTGTGTACCATCTACAAGATGCACTGCAGCAACTCGCCAAGGCTTCTTCGGCAGCACCTCCCAAACCCGCGACCTCTACAACCTAGAGGGACAAGGGCAGCAGGCGCATGGGAACACCACCACCTCCAAGTTCACCTCCAAGTCACACACCATCCGGACTTAGAAATATATCTCCATTCCTTCATCATCGCTGGGTCAAAATCCTGGAACTCCCTCCCTAACAGCACTGTGGGAGTACCTTCACCACATGGACTGCAGCAGTTCAAGAAGGCGGCTCACCGCCACCTTCTCAAGGGTAATTAGGGATGGGCAATAAATGCTGGCCTTGCCAGCGATGCCCACATCCCATGAATGACTAGGAAAAAGCATATTTAACATAGAATATGTAAATGAACAGCAATCAATGCAAAATAGTGTAATTACAACTGTTTAAAAACTTTGCTATTGTCCTCACTATGTCAAAAACAAGCTTCTTAGAATGCTCCTTGAAAATGGCAGCCCACTTCTCAGGTTATAAGTGCTTTAGAGTCAGAATAGCCCAGTCTCTCTGTTGGCTATAGCTGATTAAGCAACCCCAGGTAAACCCCAAGCCACAGAGCTATCACTCAAAGAAACTATAGCCAGTCACTGACCCATGTCCTTCTCAAGTGTCAGGGACATTTATCAATCAAACCTGCTATTACAGGATGAGTTGATTCAGTCAGACAACCGAACAATGTTTTTTTAGATATCTTTTGATGGCAGAAAAAAAACACATTAATGCACTGTATCTCAGAACCATTCAAACAATGCTCTAAAAATAGACATATTAAATTGCTGTGATAATCCAATTGTCAACAGATTGATACAGATGGCTCTAAATTCACTTGACATTAACATTAAAATTTTCCTTTCTTTGACTGGAATCAAAACTCAAATGCATATTAATTGACTTTGGCCTGACAAACTGAAATGTGTCTATCAGAACCAACTAACTGAAATAAGTATGGTCCTTGTGTGTAATAAAAAACCAATTGATTAGTTAACACACCTGGGACACATTGCACTTTAGGCTTAATTCACCAAATATTTGACTCAGTAGATATGTAGACACTGTCATGCCTCTCATTTTGCAGAAGGATCCTATTTTTGAATAGAAAACAGTAGGCTGACAAGTAGAAGACTGAAGGAGATAACATATTCATAGTAATTGGGGTAAACATTTTAATGGTTAATAAAGTTCTTGTCATAGTTTATGATTCTTTGGCCATTTTTCCATAGGAAAGACTTGGGCATAACTGATATTTAATATGTATTTTGAGCAAAAGCTGCCTAAAAGCTGTAGGCTTTCAGGACAGCCCCATACTTAGGCGGATGAGAAATATTTATTGACAGTTGCTTTGTACAAATCACAAACAAATGGCCAATTTTTTTTTAACAATGTCTGGCCATTCAGGAAGCAAATATCATCTTGCCTAGTGTTAACTTGGTCTGCCTTTGAAGCGCTTAAAGAAGTACATATGCGTAAGACATGGACACCCCACCCACAACACAAGAGAGTACTCTTGCAATGGCTTCTCTTCCCGCTCCCGCACCTCCTAGAGTCCCCAAAGATCTATCCTCGGACATCTCCTATTACTCATCTACAAGCTGCCTCTCGGTGAAATAATCCAAAAACACGTCAGGTTCCACATTTATGCTGACGATGCCCAACTCTACATCACCACCATCACCTCTCGCGACCCCTCCGCTACCGTTATGTTGTCGAGCTGCTTGTCCAATATAAGCAGAAATTTCCTCCAATTAAGCATTAGGAAGACCGAAGCCATTTATTCAGCCCCCGCCACAAACTCCGTTCCCCAGCCACCGCTTCCATCCACCTATCTGGCCACTGTCTCAGGCTGAATCAGACTGTTCACAACCTCGCCGTCCTATTTGACCCCGAGCTGAGCTTCCGGACCCGTATCCTCTTCATCAGTAAGACTGCCAACTTCCACCTTCATAATATCACCTGTCTCCACCCCTGCCTCAGCCCATTTGCTGCTGAAACTCTAATTCGTGTTTTTGTTACCTTGACTAGAAACATAGAAGATAGGAGCAGGAGTAGGCCATTCGGCCCCTCGAGCCTGCTCTGCCATTCGATGAGATCATGGCTGATCATCCAAACTCAGTACCCTGTACCTGCCTTCTCCCCATATCCCTTGATACCTTTAGCTTTAAGAAATATATCTAACTCATTCTTGAATATATTTAATGGCTTGGCCTCAACTACCTTCTGTGGTAGAGAATTCCACAGGTTCACCACTCTCTGGGTGAAGAAATTCTTCCTAATTTCTGTCCTAAATGGCTTACCCCTTATCCTTAGATTATGACCCCTGGTTCTGGACTCTCCGACCATCGGGAACATTCTTCCTGCATCTAGTTTGCCCAGACCTGTCAGAATTTTATATGTTTCGATGAGATCCCCTCTCATTCTTCTATACTCCAGCGAGTATAAGCCCAATCGACCCAATCTCTCCTCATATGTCATTCCTGCCATCCCAGGTATCAGCCTTGTGAATCTTCGCTGAACTCCCTCCATGGCAAGAACATCCTTCCTCAGATAAGGGACTATTCCAATGCTCTCCTGGCCAGCCTCCCATCTTCCATCCTCTATAAACTTGAGCTCATCCAAAATTCATATCGTAACTCGCAACAAATCCTGTTGACCCATCACCCCGTGCTCACTGACTAACATTGGCTCCTGGTCCACCAACGCCTCACATTTTAAATTCTCATCCTCGTGTTCAAATCCCTCCGTGGCCTCACCCCTCGCTATTGCTGTACCCTCCACCAGCCTTACAACCCTCCAAGAACTCTGTGTTCCTCCAATTCTGGCCTCTTGTGGATTCCTGACTTCCTTCGCCCCACCAATGGCGGCCATGCCTTTAGCTGTCTAGGCCCTAAGCTCTGGAATTCCCTCTCTTAACATCTCCACCTCGTTCTCCTCCTTTAAGACTTACCTGTTTGACCAAGCTTTTGATCACCTGCCCTAAAGTCTCCCTCTTTGACTCGTTATCAATTTATTTGTCTGATTATGCTCCTGTAAAGCACCTTGGGATGTTTTCCTACAATAAAGATGCTGAAGTTGATGTTGTTGTTGAGTTTCATTGTTGCATTCCTGGACCCTACCACTATGCTACTGGATATAGGGCAGTTGGAGTCAACCTCTGTAAGAAGCAGGTAACCAGATCGTTTAAGAAAGTGGCTGATGTCATTGAACCCAAGTTCATATCTGAAGCAGACCTGAATTGATAACAGTTCTCATATGAACCATTCATTGGGCTGGTGGGTCTTGGGTTCATGCATTAACCCTAACAAGATGCTGCCAGGAAAAGCAAGAGAATGGTGTCTATTAATGTGTTCTGTATAAAAACATGGAATAATGACTTCAAGCAAATGGCAGAAGCAAATTGAAGCCAATCTGCTGAAGCTGAGAACCACAGGGTGTCTCACTCACAAGTGGAGATAATTGTATCGGTTTAGGAAAATGTTACCAGCTGTTTACTTTGAGAGGAATTAAGTCAGAGTTGCTAACCTTTCAAAGAGAATTCTGTTTAGTGTGGAAACAATTTTCTAACCACTTGCATAAGTATCCACTATAATCTGTATGGAGGACCATGTGACATGTATGCTGCTATTTATTATGTCATACTTCAGTGTTTAACTACAGACAGCAAACAGAAAGTTGTCTATATGACAGAAATACTTCAATGTAATACTTTATTTTAAGCCGAGTAGGAAAGTGTGAGCAATTGGAATAAAGTTCCACTGTGGCAATCTATACTATATTAAAACTCTTAGTCTGCATACCCTTCCTGTCTACAGAACCTTACTTACTGTTGTCAATTTTTCCCATTGTAGATTCCTATGTTCACTTTTGTAATGGAAACTGCCAATGTAAACTTGCCACACTGTAATTACACCCTTCTGCCAGTGGTGGTGCTATAGTGCCTCAGTTTTGAATCTACTCAACTTTTAGTGTAGTGAAACTCCGATGCTCCAACCAACTCTACTTCCAAAATTCCTGTAAGTTTTACTATTTAAGGTGTCACCTTTAGCTCAGTGGTAGCGCACTCGTCTTTGAGTTTAAATGTATTCAAGAGCTTTGTTTCATAATATTAAAGGGTGACTGAGCTATGTCTGTGTACCCTGGTGCAATTATCCTCTGCCTTCTAACCCCACTTCACCGGAAGACTACAATTCTTCTTGACTCCCCACGTGAAAGTCTTAATAATGTTCTTGAATACATTTTAAATGATCCATTGTTTTGATCAACTATTCTCGGAACATAACATGAAAAGAGATGGAGTAGATGTAGACTTTGTGCGGTAGTGTAAGATTGGTGACAGTGAATCGACAGGCAGTTTTACATTTTACGTTTTACAATTTACTGTCACCCGTTTTACATTATTGCACAAAGTTAAAATCTACCCCGAGGAGTCTACAACCTAGGTTAAAATGAAGCGGAATCAGTGGTCCAACCATTCACCCTACAGCAAAGTCCATGACAGCTAAAATATCGACCTCCTGCTCATTGTAACCTTATACTGTAGGACTTTCTCCTACTACTGTTCTGACCTTGAGAATTACAAATAAGCGTAACAATGGCAGATAAGTTTGTTAAAATAAAATGATCTTTATTCACACTACAGTTTAAAAATTCAAGCTTACATAGAAGTACCCCCGGCAATGTATATGCCCAACAGTTTAATATATAGATATATTTATATGCTCTATGTCTGACCTTCATACATACATACACCCCTCCTCGGCTGATCAGTGGTAGGCTGCACAAATTGACTGCCCATTTCAAACAGCTCCCTTTGTCCTTCTAATTTTCCCGCTTCTGTGTCTTTCCTTTATAGTGCCTTCCTGCATGGGCCCCCTCGTATAGCTTCAGCTGCCTCCCTCTGATATGAGGCTCTGACTGAGGGGGTGGCAATGGGGGAGAAGTGTAAGCGCTTTGAGAGGAGCCCACACTTCCCTCTCCCCGTCATCCCTCTCATGGCCCACCCACACTTCCCTGCTAGCAAGGAGCTGGAGAGCACCTTGCTGCACATCAGTGGGACCATGAGGACCCATGTCTATACTGACATCCCTCCTAGACAGGAGGTCTATGAGCCTCTGCCATCTATGCTCCATAGATAGCCAGCTATTCTCCATAGAGACCATGTGCTCCTGTGAGTGGTGCATTAGCTGCTCCATGCAGGTGGCCATCCTATCCATGGAACAGTCTACAGTCACCATCACCTGCGACACAGTAGTACTCATGTTGGAGATGGACTCCTCCATTCTCTGAAGATTTGCAGACATCATGCTCACAAAACCTGTCAGAGCCTCCTGCACCTCTTGCTGCACCTCCAGGATCGCCCTCTTTCTGGATGGCTCCCGAGGCTCAGCATCTACATGCAGCTGAGCAGAGCTGGGAGCATCCTGCGCCCTCCAGCGAGCAGTCTCCACTGCTGTCCTTGTCTCCACCATCTGCTCTTGCTCACTTGTGACTTGTGACGGACCCGGTGACAACATTACTCTATCTCGTGTGGGACCCACCGAGGTGTGCATCTCTGTGCTGGTGCTGGGTGCACTCATGTATGGTGACGCTGAGCCCTCAGAGGCTGGAGGCTCCTCTGAAGAGTCGTCTTGCTCTTCCTCCTGGACAGTGGGGGGGGGGCTCTTGATGGACCTGCGGGAGAGTAAAGAGATGAATTAGATATGCCATATGAAGAATGGGTGCAGATACCATTATGAACATGATGACCATTCAGTGGCTGATGACATCAGTCTCCATATGAGTGACTGATGTATGCCATGTAGCTGTATGATATGTAATTCTGTCACCAGGTTGCTGAGATGTCCCCCTCTCTCCATCTCCCACCTCCAGCTGCTCGGCCACTCCCGAGACTTCCAACGCAGCCTCCTCTGCTGTTGTGAGGGTCACAAATGATGGAGGCCCACCTCCAGATCTCTCTCTTTCCCTCTTATTGTGGGCTCTCTTCTCCTGCAAGGAGGGAAAGAAGAAAAGGTTGAGTGAGAGTGATGGAATGAGTGTAAGGAATGGACGGGTTACATCTTTAGAGGGAGACTATGATGGATTGGGGTGGCAATGCCAAGTGGGCTCCTTGCGTGTTGTTAGTTGGTATGATTGCACTAGGATGAGGCTGAGTGTGAGGGGTGGCTAGTAAGATGGGGATGTGATAATGTAGATAGAGAGAGAGGAATGGGTGGACGTGCAAGGTATGTTGGTGTGAGTAAGGATGTGCAGGAGTAGGGTTGGGAAGGCAGAGTGATGGGGATGTGATGAGAGGCAGAGCAGGATGAAGTTGAATGTGGCTTTGTACTCACCTTTCCAGATCTAATGAGATAATTGAAACATTTGTGGCACTACAGCCAGGTCCTCCTGAACACATCCCTGCTGTTGACCTCCTCTGCAATTTGGAGCCAGGCTCTTTTTGTCTCCTGAGGACGTCTCTTCCGCCCATTGGAAGGGATGAGGACCTCCCTGTGTGCTCTGACTCCCTCCACAAGGATATGGAGGGAGTCATCAGAGAACCTGGGTGCAGCCCTCTGCCTCCGTGCAGCCATCTCTCCAACTGTTTGGAGCAATGAAAACCTCCAGTGGCACACTCCAAGATCAACCTTCAAATGCAATGTGGCCATGGCTTCTTTAAATAAACTGGCTGAAAACACGTCATGAATGACGTCATCAGACCCGCACCATTTAATTGGGCCGGGTAACACGTAGGGCAGGCTGAATAGGCCCCATTATCACAAAGTCGTTTTCTGCAGTGGGATAGAAGCAGCAATGAGGTTGCGACCCGCCATGCCGACTGCCCGCACCCAAACTGCCCAAGTACAGAAAAAAAAATACGTTCAGCTGCCATTTTCTTTCTGAGGGCACAGTTCTAAAAATAAATGGCAGTAATTTGCGTGGGGGTTCTCCTGATCTCCCGCTGTAACTTTGGCAAAAGATCGGCGGAAACCCCAGAGAAACAGCATAAATGGGGCGTACGATGTAACGGCGGGAGATCGGGGAACCACTGTGGAAATTCTACCCCGAGGTTTCTAGTAAAATAAATGTGTTAAAGCTTCCGTAATTCAGAACGAGGTCTAAGCTGAACCGCACGTTTGCCTTTTTGTGTTTATGAAGTCTCAACAATAATGGGCCAGAATTTGCAGTGGGTATGATGGCGTACTCTCAGAGCCAGCAATTACGTATGAAAAGTTTACGGCTGGTGGAAACAGACGCAGGGCCTGTTTCCACAGCATAAGGGGAAACCTCCAAAGATCCAAAGCATTATTCAGCATGTTTTAACATAATTGCATTCGGATCGTTTGGTTATCTAGGAGGGAAATAGTGCCATTGTACTTTTCCCCCCCATTGCGTTCCATAAAATGTCCAAGACTTTGTACAGTAGTCTATGGCTAATGCAAAGGGACCATTAATAAATAAGAGGCGGTCAGGGCCATATGTGAATATATTCTCAGCAGTCAGTCTGTTTAATTTTCTGTGATCTGAGTGTATCATTTGAGGTGTTTGAATTGATCCATTGATTGCCATCCCCATTCATAACTCAACTTCGTTAATTAAACATACACAAAGTACATATGTTACAAAAATGTATTGTATAGATGTTTATGCACATTTAAATCCCGGAAGGCTCTAGTAGTGAGGGTTTAAATGAATGTATGTGTAATTAACGAAGTTGAGTTATGAATGGGAATGGCGAGCTATGATGATTGGAGCACCAGGCCCACATGATCCCAGGTACGCTTCCGCACATGCCCCGAGGATCCGTGAGCCATTACGCTGCCCTCCAGTATACAGCGTCAAACAGCAAGTTTGCGAAGAAGGGTCCCCATCAGGTAAGTTCGTATTCTATTCGGATGCCGGTGGTGTACTCCGTAGGTACGCTGCCGACCGCAAAATCTGCCCCCAAGTTTCCTTTGATAGGACAGACCTTCTCTCAGAAGCAAGGGGCTTGAGTTTTAATCCATTGTGATTTCTTCAGTCTCACCTGTTTCCTTTCTTCTTTCAAACTCCAACCCCTTGGTCTGTCATGCACAATCACAGCCTACTTTTCGTAGAACTCCAATTTTTGTAGTAGTATTTTTGTTGCTGCTGTGCATCACAGTGTAATAAAATAACTCCGCTGATAGAGGTTATTAATTTTACTGGCCATATTCTGGACTGTAGTAGATTGCAGCAGGACTATTTTTTTTGAACATGTCTTTCACCTGAAGTCTTGGAGCATACAAGATTGCAAAATGGTGCAAATAATTCTGATAGTCAAGCAAAATGAAGTGGCAGATTTCATTCGATGATATAGTTGACAGTCTCTTTCACAACCCACTGTCACCACTATGATATATTTTCAGGGTGTTTAATTCAGTCATTGCCTCTTGCACAGTTTTGTCACGCTGCCTGTAAGCAGATCTTGTGTCCACTATGAACCAGAAGTTGCAGCTGTGCAGTTTTTTTGGCCCCTGCAGAGATCTCAAACCCATTAACACGCGCACAATCTTAGATTGCTAGTGACTGCTGCAAGCCGCTCTGGATGACAGTATTATCAACACATCACACTGAAGCTAGGCTCAATTCCAAATTAACTAATTAGAGTTATTTACCAAAAATTAAATGTTGAACTTATACAGACAACACAACTCATGCACAGCAGTAAATGGGCTGATCTTTTAAAACTCAAGATGATAAAAATAGCAGTGACTACACTTTAATAGGACATACCTAAGCCCTTTACAGCCAATGAAATGCTTTTGAAGTGACCAACATGCACAATCACAGCCTACTTTTCATAGAACTCCATTTTTTGTAATTTGTCACTGCTGTAATGTCGGAAACACAGCAGCCAGTTCGCACACAACGGCAATGTGATATTGACCAGTTAATCTGCTTTAATGGTGTTGGTTGAGGGATAGATATTGGTCAGGACACCAGGGAGAACTCCCCTGCTCTTCTTTGAAATGGTGTCATGGGATCTTTTACATCCACCTGAGAGGGCAGACGGGGCCTTGGTGTATCATCTCATCTGAAATAAGAACATAAGAAATAAGAGCAGGAGTCGGCCAGTCAGCCCCTCAAGCCTGCTCCGCCATTCAATAAGATCATGGCTGATCTTCGACCTCAACTCCACTTTCCTGCACTATCCCCATATCCCTTGATTCCCTTAATATCCAAAAGTCTATCGATCTCTGTCTTAAATGTACTCAACGACTGAGCCTCCACAGCCCTCTGGGGTAGAGAATTCCAAAGATTCACCAACCTCTGAGTGAAGAAATTTCTCCTCATCTCTGTGACCCCTGGTTCTAGACTCCCCAGCCAGGGGAAACATCCTCCCTGCATCTACCCTGACAAGCCCTGTAAGAATTTGGTATGTTTCAATGAGATCACCTCTCAGTCTTCTAAAATCTAGAGAATATAGGCCTAGTCTACTCAATCTCTCCTCATAGGACAATCCCCCCATCCCAGGAATCAGTCTGGTGAACTTTTGTTGCACTCCCTCTATGTCAAGTATATCCTTCCTTAGGTAAGGAGACCAAAACTGTACACAATATTCCAGGTGTGGTCTCACCAGGGCCCTATATAATTGCAGTAAGATGTCTTTACTCTTATACTCAAATCCTCTTGTAATAAAGGCCAACATACCATTTGCTTTCCTAATTGTTTGCTGTACCTGCATGTTAACTTTCAGTGATTCGTGTACAAGGACACCCAGGTCCCTCTGAACACCAATATTTCCCAATCTCTCACCATTTAAAAAATATTCTGCTTTTCTATTTTTCCTACCAAAGTGGATAACTTCACATTTCTCCACATTATATTCAATTTGCCATGTTCTTGCCCACTCACTCAGCCTGTCTATATCCCCTTGAAGCCGCTTTGCATCCTCCTCACAACTTACATTACCACCCAGCTTTGTATCATCAGTAAACTTGGATATATTACATTTGGTCACCTCAACCAAATCATTGATATAGATTGTGAATAGCTGAGGCCCAAGCACTGATCCTTGCGGTACCCCACTAGTTATAGCCTGCCAACCCGAAAATGACTCGTTTATTCCTACTCTCTGTTTTCTGTCCGTTAACCAATCCTCAATCCATGCTGGTATATTACCCCCAATCCCATGACCTCTAATTTTGTTTAATAACCTCTTGTGTGGCACCTTATCGAATGCCTTCTGAAAATCCAAATCCACCACATCCACTGGTTCCCCCTTATCTATTCTGCTACTTACAACCTCAAAAAATTCTAACAGATTTGTCAAACATGATTTCCCTTTTATAAATCCGTGTTGACTCTGCCCAATCCTATTATTATTTTCTAAGTGCCCTGTTACCATGTCATTAATAATAGGTTATAGCATTTTCCCTACTACTGATGTCAGGCTAACTGGTCTGTAGTTCCCTGTTTTCTCTCTCCCTCCTTTCTTAAATAGTGGGGTTACATTTGCTACCTTTCAATCCACGGGAACCATTCCAAAATCGATGGAATTTTGGAAGATTTCAACTAATGCATTCACTATCTCTATAGCCACCTCTTTTAAAACCCTAGGATGTAGCCCATCAGGTTGAGGGGATTTATCAGCTTTCAGTCTCATTCATTTCTCCAGTACTATTTTTTTACTAATACTAATTTCTTTCTGTTCCTCATTCTCGCTAGACCCTTGGTTCTCCACTATTTCCGGGAAGTTTTTTGCATCTTCTTCCATGAAGACAGACACAAAGTATTTGTTTAATTTTTCTGCCAATTCCTTATTCTCCATTATAATTTCTCATGTCTCAGCCCGTAAGGGACCCATGTTTACTTTCGCTAATCTTTTCCTTTTTACATACGTTTAGAAGCTTTTACAGTTTGTTTTTGTGTCTCTCGCTAGTTTACTCTCATATTCTATTTTCCCTTTCTTTATCAATTTCTTGGTCCTCCTTTGCTGAATTCTAAAATCCTCCCAATCCTCAGGCTTACTACTCTTTTTGACAACATTATAAGCCTTTTCCTTTGATCCAATACTATCTTTAACTTCTCTTGTTAACCATGGTTGGACAAATTTACATGTGGGGTTTTTGTGCCTTAAAGGAATGTATATTTGTTATAAATTATGTATTAATTCTTTAAATGCTAGCCATTGCTTGTCTACAGTCATACCTTTTAATGTAGTTTCCCCTTTAATGTAGTTTCCCAATCTACCTTAGCCAACTCGCCCCTCATACCTATATAGTTTGCTTTGTTTAGATTTAAGACCCTAGTTTCGGATTTAACTAAATCACTTTCAAACTCAGAATAAAATTCTATCATATTATGGTCACTCTTCCCTAAAGGCCCCTTTACTACAAGGTTATTAATTGACCCTTTCTCATTACACAATACTACATCTAAAATAGCCTGTTCCCTAGTTGGTTCCTCAACATACTGATCTAGAAAACTATCTTGTATATAGTCCATGAAGTCGATCTCCACACTCTTACTGCAAATTTGGTTTGCCCAGTCTATATGTAGATTAAAGTCCCCCATGATTACTGTATTACCCTTGTTACATACGCCTCTAATTTCCTGATTTGTACTCTGCCCTACATTACAACTACTGTTTGGGGGCCTATAAACAACTCCCACCAATGTTTTCTGCCCCTTACTGTTTCTTAGCAACTGATTCTACTTCTTGATTTTCGGAGCTAAGTTCCTTTCTCTCTACTGTCTTTATCCCATCCTTTATTATCAGGGCTACCCCTCCTCCTTTTTCATTTTGCCTATCTCTTCTAAAAGTTAAGTATCCTGGAACAGTTAGTTCCCAACCTTTGCCACTTTGCTACCACGTCTCTGTAATGGCTATTAGATCAAATCTTTTAATTTCTATCTGCGCTATTAATTCATCTATTTTGTTGTGAATGCTTCGCGCACTCAGATATAGTGCCTTTAGCTTTGATAATTTTCTATTTTTCCCTGATGTTACCTTGGTCACTGATGCCTTATTACCTTTGTTACTCTCTCTGTCTCTTCCTGACCCACTTTGCTTATTTTTACCCAAATCTCCACTCTGCTATAGAGCCTTGACATTTCTCTTGCTGCTTTTAAATTTACTCTTTCCTGAATCCTCCCACCCTCCCTTCATTAGTTTAAAGCCCTCTCTACTGCCCTAGTTATTCGATTTGCCAGGACACTGGTCCCGTCCCATCGGAACAGCTCCCTCTTTCCCCAGTACTGTTGCCAGTGCCCCATGAACTGAACCCCTTCCTCCCACACCATTCTTTGAGCCACCAGTTTAAACCTCTAATCTGTTTGTCCCTATGCCAATTTGCACGTGGCTCAGGTAACAATCCAGAGATTATTACCTTTGAGGTATCTGCTTTTTAATTTGGATCCTAGCTCCTCAAACTCTCTCAGCAGAACCCCATTCGAGTTCTACCTATGTCGTTGGTTCCTTTGTGGACCACGACAACTGGATCCTCCCCCTCCCACTCCAAGTTCTTCTCCAGCCGTGAGGTGATATCCTTAACTCTGGCACCGGGCAGGCAATACAGCCTTCGGTACTCCCTGTCGCGACTGCAGAGAACAGTATCTATCCCCTGACTATACTGTCACCTACCACGACCACATTCTTTTTTACTCCTCCCACTTGAATGGCTTCCAGTACCATGGTACCGTGGACAGTTTGCCCATCCTCCCTGCAGTCCTTGTTCTCATCCATACAGGCAGCAAGTACCTCATAGCTGTTGGACAAGGTCAAGGGCTGAGGCTCCTCCATCACTACACCCTGGGTCCCCATACCTTCCTGACTCGCAGTCACACCCTCCTGTCCCTGACCATTGACTAACTCTAAAGTATTGCTTAAACTAAGGGGTGTGACTGCCTCCTAGAACAAAGCGTCCAGATAACTCTCCCCCTCCCTGATGCATCGCAATGTCTGGCGCTCGGACTCCAGCTCAACAACTCTGAGCCAAAGTTCCTCGAGCTGCAGGCACTTACCGCAGATGTGGTTGCTCGGGATCTCATTGATCTCCACCAACTCCCACATGCTGCAGTTATGACACACCACCTGCACTGCCATCTCTAACCTTATTTTATTTATATAATTACAGCATTTATTCAAACGATTATTTTTACTTTTAATTTTAGTTTTAGTTAGTTAATTTAGTTTAAGTTATGAATTCAACAAAGTTACAGTAGTTAATACTCTCCCAGTTCTGAATTTAATCCACTTACCGAACCTAGAGAACAAAAGAGCTGTAATACTCACCAACCAATCACCTACCTGCTGTCCTGTGATGTCACTCCTTGTTTTTATTTAAGTCTCCGCTCAGCTCCCTTTAAGCCGCCGCCTCCGCCGCCTCTGCTGCCGCTCAGGTCCACACTGTTAGTGCAGTGCTTCCTCAGTACTACACCGAAGCGTCAGCCTAGATTTTGTGCACTGGAGTGAGACTTGAATCTTCTGACTTAGAGGCAAGAATGCTACCAGTGAGCTACGGCTAACACCTAGATGTTGTGTCAGTCAGTTTACCAGCATTCTGAAACACACCCAATCACTTGCTTTTCGTTCTGTTTCGCCCAGGACCACCTGGATCTCATACTTTCATCGTTCAGTCTATCTCCCATGCCACAGGCATAAATGATGTCCCTTTTGCCTTTTAACTGCTGGCAGGGTTAAACTGGAAAACTGGCAACAGCTGATCAACAGCTTCAAAGAAACTGAAACAACGCATGTTAATAAACTGAAAACAGCTTTCAAAGTTACAGAATTAACCAGACCTAGCAACTCACACACAAACGAGCCACCTATCCAAATTAAACATCATCTTAGTATATTGTAGTAAATGTGGGGATCTGGCTGGGGGGTCTAGAACGAGGGGTCACAGTCTCGGGATACGGGGTAGGATATTTAGGACTGAGGTGAGGAGAAATTTCTTCACTCAGAGAGTGGTGAACCTGTGGAATTCTCTACCACAGAAGGCTGTGGAGGCCAAGTCACTGAATATATTTAAGAAGGAGATAGATAGATTTCTAGACACAAAAGACATCAATGGGTATGGGGAGAGAGTGGGAATATGGTATTGAGATAAAGGATCAGCCATGATCATATTGAACGGCAGAGCAGGCTTGAAGGGCTGAATGGCCTACTCCTGCTCCTATTTTTCTATGTTTCTATGTTTCTGTCCCAGTGTCATTTTTTAAATAAAGTAAATCTGATCCCCACTCCCCAACCCCATTCCCTATTTTATTTCCAAATCCTGACAATTTTGCAGGTGCAATGATAGGAATACTCAAATAATGCCAGTTAATCCATTCACACTAAAAAAAATATCCTTCTTAGCTCAGAAAAGTAACAACAGCTAGACATACCACAGAAGGTTCTTGTCTGAGAAACATGAAAAGTTTTTTAAAGTTGTATTTTAACAACTTGGCTGTTTTAGACATATACATCAACACTGGAGTGAAACACACTGCAGCAGAGTTCCTTTTTGTGCTGTGCAAAGAGAGTGTTGATTGCTTGTTAATATAGCTGCTTTGGAGACCAAAAAATTAAGTAGTCATGACTATAATTGTGACTCTCAGAAGCCATCAGCTCATCTTGAAACTCTTCTGTCTCAAGTTCGTGCACAACCAACCATGGGGGTGGGGGTGCGGAGGGGGAAGTAACTCCTGATTCATTGATTCTAACACCCTTTAGTCTGCCTTCCAGGTGATCTGATTGGTGCATGTTGACAATGTCCAAACAGTGGCTCTGATTTACTTGAAGGGTTGTGTTACACTGTTGCCTTAAGCAGCTTCTATATCAGTGGTGTTTTAATTCAGAGTCTGGCGAGATTGACATCTGTGAGCTAGCTCCACCATTTATGCTGCTAAATTGAGCTCTCTTATCCCAGTGGCAAACGCATAGACCCAGGACAATCTGAATAAGGAAGCCAGCTCATGGTCACCAGAAATTTGAATTAATTGGTGCTATTATAAAAAACAGCTTTAAACTGTGCAATCCACTTACCCTTTGAAGTGGGCATTACAATCATTCACAACACTTAAAGTTATAATTCAGCAGCACTGCAACAGAAACAGACCCATTTTGCTGAGTACACGTGTTCATTTTACTAAACACATGAGCTGATGTATCAAAGGCTGGCATTTCAGAGTCACTCTCTGCAAGGTACAGCATCGACATTTACAGTATTCCACCCTGTCCCTCACAAAAAGGTTATCTTATGACTTCCCTGTTCAGT